>CM032876.1:1846866-1851866 GCA_019176425.1 Megalops atlanticus
CCTCAAAACCACCACCCAGAACCACAACCCACCAGAGACAGAACCACAACCACCCAGAACTACAACCACAAGCAGTCACAAATATGTCTATACAAATCTATATATCTAGTGTTAGATAATGAAATGTATTATAACTTCAAAATGTTATACTTATATTATACTCATGTGTGTCCACACCTGTAAGTGTGTGTGTGTGTGTGTGCGTGTGTATGTGTGTGTATGAATGTGTGTGTGTGTGTGCGTATGTGTGTCTGTGTGTGAGTGTGTGTGTGTGTGTGTGTGTGTGTGTGTGTGTGTGTGTGTGTGTGTGTGTGTGTATGTGTGTGTGTGTCTGTGTGTGAGTGTGTGTGTGTCGTGTGTGCGTGTGTGCGTGTGTGTCTGTGTGCATGTGTGCGTGTGTGTGTGTGTGAGTGTGTGTGCGTGTGTGTGTGTCTGTGTGTGAGTGAGTGTGTCTGTGTGTGTGTGTGTGTTTGTGTGTGTGTGTGCTTGTGTGTGTGTGTGTGCGTGTGTGTGTGTGTGTGTGTGTGAGTGTGTGTGTGTGTGTGTGCGTGTGTGTGTGTCTGTGTGTGTGTGTGTGTGTGTGTGTGTGTGTGTGTGTGTGTGTGTGTGTGTGTGTGTGTGTGTGTGTGCACGTGTGTGCGTTTGTGTGTCCTCACCTGTTCCCCCAGAACGTCTTGCCCTCTCGGCAGGGCACGGTCCCGTTTGGTGTTAGCCAATGGCAGCGCGGCTCGGGGTGGGCAGAGACCACCGCTCTGAAGCAGAATCTCTCCCTCGCAGAGACCGTGTTCCGCTCATTCAGCTGCAGGATGGTGAGGAATCCTCGCTCTGCAAGGAAACAGGATGCTGATCCCTCAGTCTCTCCCACAGGGCGCTGTGCACTGACAGCAGGCCTGAGTGCAGCAGGACCTCTGAGCGCTGAGAGACGTGTTCCCAGAGCACGATTCACACACCTCATTACTGATGCCAGGCTGCACACCTGCCACGACAGGTGTGGCCAGGTGGGTAAAAGGGGCGGAGTCTGTCTGAACGTACCCACCACCTGGACACGGGTGGACTTGTTTCTGTTGTCGTCGGACCGGCAGGTGTAGGTGTCACTGTCCTTCTCACCCACAGACTCGATGAACAGGTGGAGGATCAAGCTGTCACCTGTGTCATCAAAGAATCTGGATGTCTGGAGAGAGCCAGGAACATTACATTATTCTCATTTAGCAAATGCTCTCATTCAGAGTGACTGACACAGGTTACAATTTTTACATGTTTCACATGTTTACATGTTTATATTTACTGGGGCAGGTCTGGGTTAAGTATCTTGCCCAGGGGAACAGCAGCAGTGGCCCAGCAGGGAATCAAACCAGCAGCCTCTCGGTTATGAGTCCTGCTCCTCCTACCACTGTGCTACACTGTCGCCCCTGGGTACCATGAGCACATGGTCAGAATGGAGGGAGGGAGAGAGAGAGAGGGAGAGAGAGAGAGAGAGAGAGGAGAGACAGAGGGAGGGAGGGCAGGTGAGAGAGATGCTACCTGGAGCCCTCCTCTGTCGGACAGCCACTGTAACCCTTTCCCTGCTGGAGAGGCGGTGCAGCGAAGCAGCAGAGACTGGCCCAGCGTCACGGTGATGACAGGAATCTCCTCAGGGGAGGAAGGAGTCTGCAGATCTGAGACACACAGGAAACGCGCTCTGCATGCCAAACTCTCCGCACCTCAGCGGGGTCTCCACCCGCATCAGCAACGCCGCTACTGTACGCAGTACTGCATCAGCAATGTGGTTACACTGACTACACTACTACAATCACATCTGTGGAGTTTGATTACTGTAGTGTTGAGGGTTTTTTGCTGTAACTGAGCAGTTTGGTTACTGTAATGTAGAAGGCTTTTTGCCATAACTGAGCAGTTTGGTTACAGTAATGGAGAGAGGTGATTACCGTAACTGAAGAGTTTGGAACACTCTTCTCCCAGTTTATTTTTAGCACAGCACAACACCTGGGGAGTCTTGTAGAGGCGGTAACTGGACACCACACTCACTGCTGTGTCCGGCTGGGTCCGTCCTGTTTTCACTCTGCAAATGGGGGAGGAGCCAACAGCATGTCAGTCACAGCCAGCTCCTCCATGTCCTCACACCTCACTCAGGAACTGTGATGCTGTGACACACAGGAAGGGTAACCATGGAAACGTGTCACCGGGAGAGGGCGATGCCATGGAGATGGTGAGCAGTCGCACTGCTGCTGGACTTGAGCTCAAAGTGTTCAGATCAGTGAGGGTGTTAGAGGGTCGCTACCCCAGCCATCAAAGACACCTTCCAGAATATTCTCTATGTTGAGAAGTTTGTGAACTTGGCTCAAATTAGTGACAGTCAGCACCCCACTTCTGATGAGAAAATCTGTGATGTAAAACCCTGCTATAGACACTGAACTAACAGTAACATGCATATAACATCATTCAGTCCACAGAGACTGCGGGGCACCTGCTGAAGCATACCTGGGTGGCGAGGTGATCCACTTGATTTCTGGTTTAGGGAAACCATCCGAACTGCACTGATACTTAGAGGATTCTCCGTCCCCACCAGGCAGTATTTTCAGCTGTGGTGTAGATGGTTGTCCTGCCAAAGAGAGAGGCACATGATATCTGAGTGAAAAAAGTGCTATAATGAGCTGGCCTGTTTCCAGCTCTGCAGTGGGAAAGGGGTATAATAAGCTGGCCTGGTTCCAGCTCTACAGTGGGAAAGGGGTATAATGAGCCAGCCTGGTTCCAGCTCTACAGTGGGAAAGGGGTATAATGAGCTGGCCTGGTTCCAGCTCTACAGTGGGAAAGGGGTATAATGAGCCAGCCTGGTTCCAGCTCTACAGTGGGA
Organism: Megalops atlanticus; assembly: GCA_019176425.1. NCBI lineage: Eukaryota > Metazoa > Chordata > Actinopteri > Elopiformes > Megalopidae > Megalops > Megalops atlanticus. The sequence continues at coordinate 1,849,715 of CM032876.1, forward strand.
AAGTGCTATAATGAGCTGGCCTGGTTCCAGCTCTACAGTGGGAAAGGGGTATAATGAGCCAGCCTGGTTCCAGCTCTGCAGTGGGAAAGGGGTATAATGAGCCAGTCTGGTTCCAGCTCTGCCGTGGTGGAGGGATGAAGGGTGAGCTGCAGGGTGTGGTCACTCACTCAGTTTCACGTGGACAGTAAACGCCACACAGGAGCGTGTGCTGAGCGATCCACAGCACAGGCTGTAGTTTCCAGCATCCCTCTCAGAGGCCTGGGTGATACTCACACTGTAGCTCCCCCTGTGGACAAAAGAGAACATTACATGTATTCTCCAGCACCAGTGCTTCTGAGCCTGGCTATTTCATACTGCTGTGTGTGCCGGGTTCCCTCCAAACTGAGACATGAACAGCAAAGTGGCCTTGACATCACCCCACAGTCATCTGCTTTTACTTTGCTGGGAAATCAATGTGTTGTGAGAAAAGCAATTTTACTAATATTAAAATAAAAGACAGAGTGTTCCTCAGCTTGTTTTTATTAATATTTGCTAGGTTTAGGGTAATCATCTCTGCATTTGTTTATGGATTGTCGGAGGCATTGTGAAATTAATTTGTTCAGCAACAAAATAATCTTAACATCCTCAAACATAATCTGTAATTCTGATTGAGGTAAAAACTGACCAAGAGAACCAGCTTTACTGGGGTCAAACCCGTCAACTACCCACTGCTGCCTGATTGGCCTTAAAGGGGAAAACCTGCTTAATTAGGCTTATTTCAGTGTTAGCGGCTCTTCAGAGCAGAACATCACCATATTATCCTCCAAAATTCTCTGTTTGCAGCAGGGTTCACCACAGGCAGTCCCAGGGACACCCAGACAGCACCCTCCACAGGTGGGAGGCCAAACACAGCCTTAAACCACCGCCTCCTGCTGTCTCTCATCAGCCTTGAACATGGCAGCATTGCCTTTGTATAGTTCCCACTAGATCATTTCAGCAATGACAGGGATAACTTTCCTTATAACAGGGATAATTAGTTAACTAAATGACTGGTTTTAAGAGAGATATTGGAGACACTAATTTTACAGTGACTTCTTATACCTCAATTTTCATATGAAGTGCATTACAATTGCATAAAGGACAGCACTATACCACACAATGGAGCACATACATGTTGGTGAGGCAAATGAATATCTCTGTCTGGTGTACTAATGGCAACCCCCTAAAAGGACTCTACATTTGGTGACAAAACTGCTAAGTTGGCTGTGGAAGAAAAATAAGAAAAAGAATTTTAAAACATTGGCTTGTGCCATGAAGAACTCTGTATAACTACGCTGGGAGGACTCCTCCCTCCTCTGGGCGCATCGGCAAACGTGTTCCTGTTATCTGGTCCTCGGAAACTATGCTCCTGTTATGCGGCTCTGAAAACCTTCTTTTCCTCATACCATGCACTGATTTTCTTTTAGCACGTTTCTGCAAACTTTCTGTATTTTTCCACTGTTTATCGTTAAGCATATAAGCCCCCTGTAACACTGAAAACATGGAAGACTGCAGAGACAGACCCTGCGCTATGCACTCTTCCCAGGATCATGTCAGAAGGAATGTGTCTCTGAACCGTCTCCCACATAGAGGACTGTTATTTCTCCTTGGCAACACTGGCGTGTTTGGACCATGAAGCAGCACACAGCTGGGGGAAAGCGGGAGCTGTACATGCACACAGATACACAGCTGGGGGAAAGTGGGAGCTGTACATGCGCACAGATACACAGCTGGGGTAAAGTGGGAGCTGTACATGCGCACAGATACACAGCTGGGGGAAAGCGGGAGCTGTACATGCACACAGATACACAGCTGGGGGAAAGCAGGAGCTGTACATGCACACAGATACACAGCTGGGGGAAAGCAGGAGCTGTACATGCGCACAGATACACAGCTGGGGGAAAGCGGGAGCTGTACATGCACACAGATACACAGCTGGGGGAAAGCAGGAGCTGTACATGCACACAGATACACAGTACAGTGGGCACACTCATGCACCTATGAACAAACACCTGCACACAGACACACATACACGCAAACACTCACACATGCACACACAAACACAGAGACACGCACACACACACATGCAGACGCACAGACACATGCAGAGACGCACACAGACGCACACACACAC
>CM032876.1:1854366-1866866 GCA_019176425.1 Megalops atlanticus
GCACAGATTTTGTAAGATAGCATGATAAATGCTTAAATGTGTGCGGCCTGGCGTGGTGGATAAAACACATCGCGCAATTTAACCACAGTCTGAAACTCAAAGCTCTGTCGTTACAGCCTGCCATCATAACCAGCCAAAAGCGTTTTGGTATGAGACACCAGACTGAAGAAAGTAACAGTATATTAATATCGATTCCGTTGAGTCTTGAGAGCAAACGCTACTGTATTAAGATTGTTCTCTGTTTCATGAATAGTGATCACTGCGCCAGGAAATGGGAAGCAGCTACTGAGGTCGGAGTTTTCACCCACCCCCAAATACACTTCTTACGTTAGTTTTCTTGTTGCATTTGGTGGCTTCTCTGCGCCACGGAATTAGCGGGGAATGGCTTGAGCTTCCCGCGGTTGTGGGTAAACTTTAACATGGACATGATGAACATGAAGCAACCGAGTAAACCCTGAGGGAAGCGGCTGTTGCGCCTACCTTCCTGTCTGTAAAACAGCGCGTCGGCGCACCGTCTCCTCTGCCCCCAGCAGGCGACTCCGCCAGCGCTCCCGGTGTGACGCCGCCGCCGCCGCCGCCGCTGCGCACAGACCGCAGCAGGAGAGCTGGGTAAAGCACGAAACAAACGGTCAGCCGCTTTCCGCGACAATCAAACGGCCAAAATGAAATAGCCAAAAAACTATGAAATGAAGATAAAAGTTGAAACTGCTCCCCCAACGCACGAGTACAGCAACATGGATTATTTCTGACTGCAGTACATTGTATATGAAATTCTCTCACACAGACCTGCATTGCATAGCTAAGATGCAGGGTCCAGACAGCGCCGCAAATCACCGCAAACAACCAGGTCATACTTTGCCTCAGTTAGTAGCCTACATACTTAAAAACGAACAGCAAAGAATTTTCACTCTGAACCCCTAAAACTATATATTTATTCAAAACAGATAGATCATACACATAATCAATATAAAGCACTACAAAACATAAAGCAATGATTGTAGAAAAACAGAGAAACGGAAATGATATATGGATATACGTACACTTTGAGGCTTAAATACATATTTAAACCTCAAAAGAAAAAAAATGCTGTGAACCGAATTTCAACAATTCATAAACATAAATATTTGACATGGGCAGAAGTTACTGTTTATTTAAATATGTATACTGCTGCCGCTAGACTACTTATAATAGCCATCACATAAGTTATTATTAGTCATATTTATTATTTCTCTGACATCTAAACACTCAATAGCAATTGGCTATTCAATAATAAATGATATGGGAGGGGAACAAAAATTTGAAGTGCGTGGGGTTGTCTCAAGCTTTTGATATGAATTTATTCTGTCATGTTGATCAACATATTTTATTGCCCCAGAATACAACTTACCAAAAAGCAGGATTCTCTGTCCTTTTATCCGTGTCATTAATTCCATTATTAACAAGCGCTGTCACCTCGTACAGCCCGCGGACGGAACTGGGATTGTAGCAGGAGGTAGAAGTTACGATTCCGCTCAACTCATGTGTGACGTCTGCGGAAAGTTCATCACCTCATATCGTTTTCGCCGTCGTATCTGATTGTGGGCTGCATTTACATTCAGAATGAACTTGGAGTTCAAAAGCTCGTCACAACAATGTCTGGGGAGCGACTTTTTACGTAAACACAATGTAATTTTTCTTTTTTTACTTATTTGACTCTTTTATTTGTTTTAATATGCAACTTGTATATGAACACTGGTGCGTAGCCTACAATGTATTTTACCAGAATTTTCTCAGGAAGTCATTTTCATTTGCAGTTTCTGGCCAGTTTACAACACGAATAAACCTTTACACACCGCCGAATGCACCCCAAATGGCAGAACAATGAATAGACGCATTGCACTGTGCATAAAAGGTGAAGACGCCCCTTTGTCACCTAACAGCCACTAAAAGTAACCTTTCACAGCTAATCTGATTTGTATTTATGGATCAGAGAAACGGTATTAACGAAAACATAAAAATGCCACAGGCTTCCTGAAAATTAGTATATCCGGGTGTATGTTAAAAAAGCATGCGCTGCACCACCGGTAATGAGCTAAGCGTTACCTTGCGGAGGCCTGACCCAGCGGTCAGTGCTGTGATCTCCCTTTCTCTCTTCAGAGAACTGCAGCAGTGTGGGCGTATTAGTGGAACTGACACCTTCATAACATCCGATAGGGAGAGAGACCCAGGGACATACATCAGAGTTTGGGGATGGAGCAGCAAAATTATATATTATTTTAAGAATCAAATATGCATCTGGTAAAGGCTTGGAAAGGTGCCAACACTCTAAATACACTATATGGCCAAAAGTATGTGGACACCCCTCCTAATTATTGAGTTCAGGTGTTTCAGCCACACCGATTGTTAACAGGTGCATAAAATCAAGCACACAGCCATGCAATCTCCATAGACGAACCTTGGAAGTAGAATGGGTCGTACTGGAGAGCTCAGTGACTTTAAACGTGACACTGTCATAGGATGCCATCTTTGTCACAAGTCAGTTTGCAAAATTTCTGCCCTGCTAGATCTGCCCCGGTCAACTGTAAGTGCTATTATTGTCAAGTGGAAGCGTCTAGGAGCAACAACAGCTTAACCAAAAAGCGGTAGACCACGCAAACTTACAGAGCGGGGCCACCGAGTGCTGAAGCATGTAGCATGTAAAAACCGCCTATCTTCTGTTGAATCACTCACTACAGAGTTCCAAACTGTCTCTGGCTGCAACATCAGCACAAGAACTGTGCGTCGGGAGCTGCATGAAATGGGTTTCCGTGGCCGAGCAGCTGCACACAAGCCCAACATCACTACGCACAATGCCAAGCAATGGCTGGAGTGGTGCAAAGCACACCGCCACTGGACTCTGGAGCAGTGGAAATGCATTCTCTGGAGTGATGAATCACGCTTCACTATCTGGCAGTCCGATGGACGAATCTGAGTTTGGTGGATGCCAGGAGAGTGCTACCTACCGGAATGCACAGTGCCTACTGTAAAGTTTGGTGGAGGAGGGATAATGGTCTGGGGCTGTTTTTCAGGATTTGGGCTAGGCCTCTTAGTTCCAGTGAAGGGTAACATTAATGCTACAGCATACAAAGACATTTTAGACAATTGTATGCTTCCAACTTTGTGGCAACAGTTTGGGGAAGACCCTTTCCTGTTCCAGCATGACTGTGCCCCTGTGCACAAAGCAACGTCTGTAAAGACATGTTTTGATGTGTTTGGCATGGAGGAACTCCAGTGGCCTGCACACAGCCCTGACCTCAACCCCATTGAACACCTTTGGGATGAATTAGAACGCCGATTGTGAGCCAGGCCTTCTAGTCCACCATCAGTGCCTGACCTCACAAATACTCTTTTGGCTGAATGGGCACAAATTCCCACAGACACACTCCAAAATCCTGTAGAAAGCCTTCCCAGAAGAGTGGAGGCTGTTATAGCTGCAAAGGCGGGGGGGCAACTCCATATAAATTCAACTCACATTAACAGTACACAGACATGCTGGCTGTTGGACTGCCGATACACGCGCACAGACTGACTGAATCACATATGCCCTTATTCCCTATGCTGCTATTTTTAAGCAACTGTTTACATCAATGTTACATTGAGCAATACACTCACAGTGTTAACTATGTGCAATACACCCACTATGTGCAATACACCCACTGTGGTAACTTAGTGCAATCGTAAAAACTATGTGCGATTGTTTTTGTATAGTTCTTGTATAGTTTTTGTATATATTTAGCTTAGATTGTCTACATGCCGATATGTTATCTTGTCTGTCTATGGTGTATTTTCCTGTACTTACCTTGCACATTGAGCATTGGGCTCGGAGAAACGCAATTTCGTTCTGCTGTACACTACTTGTTGTATGGTTGGAATGACAATAAAGTACACTTTGACTTTGACTTTGACTAAATGCCCATGGTTTTGGAATGGGATGTCCAATAAGCTCATATGGGTGTGATGGTCAGGTGTCCACATACTTTCGGCCATATAGAGTATATATTTTTTTGATTATGACAGTCCAGAACTTTCAGAATTTGCCTGTGTGGAGAGTAGAGTGGTCACAGTATGGTTGTCAGGCATGCTGTACAACAGGACCAGAGTGACAGAATTATTGGCTGTGTGTAACCAGGTGAAATGAGTGAAAATGCAGCTTCCGAATAATCTCAGGCTGGTCGTTTTAATTATGACATGCAGTTTTTAAAGAGAGTATTTACAGTCTCAAAATTGTGTGGAAACACTTCAACCCAAGATCAAAGATGGCGGCGATGCTCTGACCTTCAGCTGCTAAGAAGAACAGATGGGTGTTTCTGCTCTCATGGGAACTTGTGGACAAAGTGACATCTTTATTTGGTTCAGCTTTTTTGAGAAGTGGCAGAAAAAGCAAGAGGAAGACAAAGCTGCTATTTACATAAAGTTTCTTCTGAATGTTCAATGTTTAGTCAAATAACAGTAATCACTCCCACTTTCACCTTCATCTCATCCATCATCATCATCATCAACATCAGCATCATAACCACCATCATCTTCATCTCTGTGCCCAAAATTACAGTCTTCATCATCACCACCATCAATACTACAGTTACTGCATCATTACATTTCACATCTTCTCATATTACATTAGTATCTGGACAGCTGGTAAACCTGTCAGTGGAACTAAAGCCAAGCTTTCTGCTGAACTCAACGTAGCTGTGTGGGGTTAGCATTTCCAAACACAGCTGCCCCTTCCTCAGGGTGGTGGGGAGAGGGCTGGCCGGTCTGCAGCAGCTATATCAGAATCACTGGGTGGTGTATAAGCTTCATGTATGTTCAGGCACGTGAGATATCCATCAGGGGACAAGCTTGATCAAAACCAAACTAAGGAGTGTAAAACAACAGGAAAGCAGTCACAAGGGATGGGTGGTTGCCAAAAATAAATGGTCAGTGTCATGTTGCCGTAATGAGTTAACCTGCTTTAAATAAACTTGCATTAACAAAACCCACATCCGTTATTTCTCTGCAAAAAGCGATCTGGTCTGGGGGTCATAGGGCTGTGACCTCACACTGAAACCAGCATTTCTGTACCAAACATACAGCTTGTCAACCAGCCGGAACCAGCCTTGGTTCACAAAAAACATGGTTTTAATTTTTGCCCAACTACCCCTGTCTAAAAATTAATATCAAAATGACTTTATATGACTTTATTGTGAAGTCAGTGAGAGACTGAAACTCAAACAAATAGGATTTATTAGAGTACAAAGGGCATCTTTACTGGGGAAATATATGTGCCCTCATTTCTTTGAACTTTGAACAAGGCAACAGGGAAAACACTGCGGTCTGGACTGCTCTGACAAAGCACTGTGCTGATGACTAACATTCCCGGCTTATTCTTTTGATTGATCGCCATCACATGAATTTCGCTTAACGAACTGCACACATTTAAAATTTGATGAATAGCCGATGACATTGGCAAATTTATGCATCTTCCGGTCGCTTGCTCTCAGCTCTCCCGGGTCTCCGCTCTCGGCAGCGCGGCTTGCTTTCCCATGATGCAAAGCAAAGTGGGAAACAAAACAACAGCAACAGCATCGTGAGCGAAACTTATCGAGCCACTGTGCAGCAACATAGATGTAACATGCAGCAATCCAAAAGTCAGTCTAAGCACCTGATTTTGCATTTTTAACAGTTTGCTAATAAACTGTAATGCCAAAGATTCTGTTGCAAAAAGACACTGACACTCTGTGTGGATGATTTAAAGATCCCGCTTGCTGTGCAGGTGTCTGGCGCAGTTGCTCTCTGTGTTTGCGCATCCTCCGGCTGCGGCCGCAGCTGCAGCGGCGGTGCTGTGAACAGTGGGCTCCTGGTGTCGGCTGCTCCGCTCAGGGGAGCCGGGATCCCGGGCGTCAAGGTTAAGCTGTGCCGGTACTACGCCGAGGACAGGACGTGCTTTTACGGAGACGAGTGTCAGTTCTTGCATGAGGATCCGTGCACGTCCGGTATGGCTGAGCGCGGTGGCGGGGGCAGTCCGGTCCTGTTCTCCGCGGCCGGGCGAGGCGTGGTGGCGGGGGCAGCAGGATACTGCTGGAGCTACGGCGCCACGCCCCGGCGGGGGAGGGAGCGTCTCCAAAAAGAGTGACCCCCTCGGGGCCTGCAGCTGCTAGCCAGTGAGTCTGCGTGGTGAAACTGTCCCGGCTGCACACACTTGCACCGATGACTTCCCTGCGCCCCCGTCAGACTGCTACAGTAATTGAGGCTGAGGATGCGGTGAGGCCTCTTTGACACCCCGGACAGCATTTATGCAGCAGTATTTCAAGTGGGGTCAGGATTAGGGTCAGGGTTAGGGTCAGGGTTAGGGTCAGGGTTAGGGTTAGGGTGCACACTGCTTGCAGCCTGTTTCTCAGCCTGTGTGGAGGAGGTGTAGTGTTAAGTGTTAGTAAATCACCATGCTGTTTCTTCCCCTGCAGGTCACATCAACCCCCCACAGCGCCACACGTGGCGTACATGCAGCCCAAAGCCCCCTCCTTCTTCATGGCTGAGGAGCTCTGACAGGTACTGCTGCTCTCTCTCTGCTGCTGCTCTCTCTCTCCTCCTGCTGCTCTCTCCTCCTGCTGCTCTCTCTCTGCTGCTGCTCTCTCCTCCTGCTGCTCTCTCTCTGCTGCTCTCTCTCTCCTCCTGCTGCTCTCTCTCTGCTGCTGCTCTCTCTGCTGCTCTCTCTCCTCCTGCTGCTCTCTCTCTGCTGCTCTCTCTGCTGCTGCTCTCTCTGCTGCTCTCTCTCCTCCTGCTGCTCTCTCTCTGCTGCTCTCTCTCTCCTCCTGCTGCTCTCTCCTCCTGCTGCTCTCTCTCTGCTGCTGCTCTCTCCTCCTGCTGCTCTCTCTCTGCTGCTGCTCTCTCTCTGCTGCTCTCTCTCTGCTGCTGCTCTCTCTCTGCTGCTCTCTCTCTCCTCCTGCTGCTCTCTCTCCTCCTGCTGCTCTCTCTCTGCTGCTCTCTCTCTCCTCCTGCTGCTCTCTCTCTCCCTGCTGCTCTCTCTCTCCTCCTGCTGCTCTCTCTCTGGTCCGCCCCCCTCTGTCTCTCCCCTGCTGACTGTGTGAGAGGTGTCTCACTGTTTCAGCCTGTTACATTACATTACACTACAGGCATTTAGCAGACGTTACATAAGTTACAATTTTCACGTTACCCATTTATACAACTGGATATTTACTGAGGCAATTGTGGGTTAAGTACCTTGCCCAAGGGTACAGCAACAGTGTCCCAGTCGGAAACTGAACCAGCAACCTTTCGGTTACGAGCCCTGCTCCTCACCGCTATGCTACACCGCCGCCCCCAGTCCGAGGCATGCTTCGGCCCTGCCCATTGTGACTGGAGCTCGCTGCTGATTGGTTGATTATGTCTGATGTCACACTTCTCATCCCACAGGATCTGATCAACAGGCACCTAGTAACGATGGCGCAGGTGGAGGAGCCGCAGACCTCAGGTAAAGGCTGGCGGTCAGACACAGCAACTGCGCGGTCGTGCTCTGACAGGGGGTCGGAAGCAGCGACCACACGGTTGTGGTCTGGCAGGGGGTCGGAAGCAGTGACTGTGCGGTTGTGGTCTGACAGTTGCTCTACAGTTTGAGGCGAGACGGTTCATTTCCTGTGCCTGCCCACCTGCAGGCTGTGGATGATGGCTGAGACTCATACAGAGACAGGTATACAGAGACAGGTACACAGAGACTGACACAGACACTCATACAGAGACAGGTACACAGAGACTGACACAGACACTCATACAGAGACAGGTATACAGAGACAGGTACACAGAGACTGACACAGACACTCATACAGAGACAGGTATACAGAGACAGGTACACAGAGACTGACACAGACACTCATACAGAGACAGGTATACAGAGACTGACACAGACACTCATACAGAGACAGGTATACAGAGACTCATACAGAGACAGGTACACAGAGACTGACACAGACACTCATACAGAGACAGGTATACAGAGACTGACACAGACACTCATACAGAGACAGGTATACAGAGACTCATACAGAGACAGGTATACAGAGACAGGTGTACAGAGACTGACACAGAGACAGGTGTACCCCAGACAGGTATACAGTGTGAAACGGACAGGTGAACAGACTGGTGAATGGCAGGTATGCAGACAGCTATGTCTCTCTCTTCTCTCGCCCCTGCTTGCCCTCGGGGTTTGGTTCAGATAAGCGTTATTGATCTGACTGTACAGTAGAAAATATTATCAAAGAAAATTGTTAAAATGAAAACATTTGAATAGTAATAGAATGATAGTGATAATTATAAGCATGTCTTCCTCTCCTTTCAGTTGAGTTTAGACCAAGGTTATAATAGTTTTACATTTTCAAATTTGTTTTTATTTTTATAATATGTTTGTATTCAGTCTGAATTTCCATTTAGTTTTAGTTAGTGTCACCAGTGGTTTCATTAGTTTCAGTTTAGTTTTTATTTCATGGACTCATTTCTATTTCGTTTTAGTTTATTATAGTTTCAGTTTTAGTTTTATTAATTTTAGTTAAGGACAAAAAATTATCTAGGATTAGTGCAGCGTGAAAAATAATCTGCTTATCATTGAAGATATCAACATTTCAAGACTAAACTTAACTAACTTATGCGATACATTTGTTTCAGACTACACAGAATTTTGGGAGTGTGACCAGTGGCGGCTCCTGCCAAATCTCTCGGGGGAAGCAGTTGTTGCGATGATGGCTAAGGTGACCCGTTCAATGGGTAAATTAACAGCTAGCTAACTCGACATTGTCACATTGTATTGTGCAAATTAGTCAGCTAGCTAACTTGACATTGTCACATTGATTGCATTGAGCAGAGGTAGCAGAACAAAACGTTAGCTACTTCGCAGCGTGCTAGCCACGTTTTCCGCTCATACCAGCTCCGCGAAAATCCCCGGTTATACGACCCCCATTTGTAGATACTTGCTTGATGTTTAAATTTGGTCTGGGTGGACATAATTCTTTAGTTGCCTATTTATCCTGGTTACTACGACGACTCAACGGTATTTCTCTTAAAGACACGATCGAATTGCTCTGAGTTAAGGTAACATTAGACATCTTGACCTTGGATGTGACAAGACCGCTGGCTGCCCCGGCGATCCCTGCACCAGGTTACGTATGACGAAAGCACGTTAGTGCAAGCCCACCCGGAACCCATACAGACTGCATTGCAGCGCCTGCAGTTCGAAAAAAATTGCCTTAACATGAGTCTATCAGAGCAATCTGGGCGATTTTCAACCAGACTGAAATCACCCAAAAGGGGCGGTACTCCACGGAACACGACTTGACGCTGATTGGACTATGATGTTCAGAGGCAGGACAAACTGTCTAGAACAGTGACAACTAGTAGCACTGTGGTAGAATGTGATAAAAAAATCCCTCCCTTTCCCCCTTTGGTGGTAGGTCGCCCGATCGCCCTAAGGCAGTGTTTCTCAACCCTACTCCTGGCGGCCCACTGCCCTGCATATCTTCCATCTATCCTTGCTGCTTGATTAAGTCAGGTGTGCTCAGCTAATAAAATGTGCCACTGATGAGTTCAGTCAGGTAGGTAGAGCAAGGATAGATAGAAGATATGCAGGACAGGGTGCCGCCAGGAGTAGGGTTGAGAAACACTGCCCTAAGGAACAAACCACCCCTGAGTGTGACACCCGCCGCCTTCAATGGATACGACGTCCGCCGTCTTGAAATGATAACGACAATTATTTTTTGTCTTTTCTTATTTTATTTTTATTAGTTTTTTAGCAATCATTATTACTTTTGTTTAGTTTTAGTTTTACATTTTCTTCGGGTAAATTATTTTGTTTCAGTTTACGAAAATGTCTCAAAACCACTAGTTTTCATCTTAGTTTTAGTATAAGATAACCCTGGTTCAGACCTCTCTCTCTCCCTTTCTCTCTCTCTCTCTCTCTCTCCAGCCCTGAATGCCACTGTGGCGGTTTGGTGTGTGCGGTCCAGGCAGTCTGAGTGTGTGAGCGCGTCCTCTCTGTGACAGTGCGTCCTCTCTGTGAGTGTGTCCTCTCTGTGACAGCGTCCTCTATGTGAGTGCATCCTCTCTGTGAGTGTCCTCTCTCTGTGAGCGTGTCCTCTCTGTGACAGCTTCCTCTCTGTGACAGCATCCTTTCTGTGACATCATCCCTTCTGTGACAGCGTCCTCTCTGTGAGAGTGTCCTCTCTGTGACAGTGCATCCTCTCTGTGAGTGTGTCCTCTCTGTGACAGCATCCTCTGTGTGAGTGCATCCTCTCTGTGAGAGTGTCCTCTCTCTGTGAGCGCGTCCTCTCTGTGAAAGCGTCCTCTATGTGAGTGCATCCTCTCTGTGAGTGTCCTCTCTCTGTGAGCGTGTCCTTTCTGTGACAGCTTCCTCTCTGTGACAGCATCCTTTCTGTGACAGTGTCCTCTCTGTGAGAGTGTCCTGTCTGTGACAGCATCCTCTCTGTGAGTGTGTCCTCTCTGTGACAGCGTCCTCTCTGTGAGTGTGTCCTCTCTGTGAGTGTGTCCTCTCTGTGACAGCGTCCTCTCTGTGAGAGCATCCTCTCTCTGACAGTGTCCTCTCTGTGAGCACGTCCTCTCTCTGACAGTGTCCTCTCTGTGAGAGCATCCTCTCTCTGACAGCGTCCTCTCTGTGAGCGCGTCCTCTCTCTCTGAGAGGGGTCAGTTTCAGTGTTTGGCTGTGGGCTGGAAGGGGAAGTTCTCCCCCGCTGTGATCCGACAGGCGCGAGGCGAGAGGAAGCAGAAGTGCAGGCGCTACTCGCAACTCACAGCTCCTCCCAGCCTGATGAACACAGCGCAGCCCGCGCACACACTGGCTGCCAGGGTCAGAAGGTCAGCGCTGTCAGGGGTGTGTCCGGACAACGGTGTCCCAGTTAGAAACGTCTACCAGCCTGGTGTGGAGACACCTGTGAGCACAGGCTGGAGTTGCACCTGGGTACCACTGACTGGCACTGTGTCTCTGCATCACTGTGTCACTGTGTCACTGCATCACTGTGTCTCTGCATCACTGTGTCTCTGCATCACTGTGTCACTGTGTTGTTGCATCACTGTGTCTCTGCATCTCTGTGTCTCTGCATCTCTGCATCACTGTGTCTCTGTGTCTCTGTGTCTCTGCATCACTGTGTCACTGCGTCACTGCGTCTCTGCATCACTGTGTCTCTGCATCACTGTGTCACTGTGTCGTTGCATCACTGTGTCGCTGCATCTCTGTGTCTCTGTGTCTCTGCATCACTGTGTCACTGTGTCACTGCGTCACTGCGTCTCTGCATCACTGTGTCTCTGCATCACTGCGTCTCTGCATCACTGTGTCTCTGTGTCTCTGCATCACTGTGTCGCTGTGTCGCTGTGTCTCTGCGTCACTGTGTCGTTGTGTCGCTGTGTCGCTGCGTCACTGTGTCTCTGTGTCGCTCCGTCACTGTCGCTGCATCTCTGTGTCTCTGCATCACTGTGTCGCTGCGTCACTGTGTCTCTGTGTCGTTGTGTCGCTGCGTCACTGTCGCTGCGTCTCTGTGTCTCTGCGTCTCTGTGTCACTGAGTCTCTGCATCACTGTGTGTCAGGTTCACTGTGGCTGTCAGAACTCAGGCAGGGACTCAGGCGCAGACAGGAAGACTGAGGCACACGGGTTTATTGAATCCAAAGGATAATCCAAAAACGAAGTCAAGGCAGGCAGAGTCAAAAACCAGAGCAGACACAGCGACCAAAACCACAGGGCAGGAACGAGGAGGGAAGTCGAGGGAAAACAAGCAAGGAAACAGAACCGGCAGGCAGGCAGACACCAAACAAGACAGCGAGCAGCGAAACAGATAAACTGTGACGAACTGGCAATGAGACAAGAGACGAGCAGGGGATAAATAGAGCAAAGCTGATGAGCAGATGGGATGCAGGTGCGCAGGCAGGCAGGTGCAGACAGGCAGGTAATCAGGTGGGCGGAGACAGGGCGGAGAGCAGGGCAGGGCTGGAACACAGGGAAAACAAAACAACTGGCTAAAATGCCGCAGTCCTGACAGTGTCACTGTGTCACTGCATGACTGTGTGTCAGGTTCACTGTGTCAATGTGTGTGCTTCTGAGTCTTTGACGTTTTTGACACGCCTCTACCCTGTACATCGGTCTGATATCCCAGGAGTCCTTGCATCTTGCACATGCTCCAAGGTGCGCATGTGCATGGGACTTTTGCAGCGGCATTCAAAAACCACAGATGGTGCTGGATTTTACATCATGAACAGGCAAACTCATTCGCTGTTCTCTCTGATCTGAATCTGCATGATATTTATGCTTATCAAGCACCATTTGTCATGACTTAGAAAACAAAACCTCCTTCCAGTATTTAGCCTGTTTCTGCAGAAATGTCTTATACAATGGCCTTACCCCACTGAGGTCAGACATGAACAATGTGGCATTGAAACTGTTTCTAACAGTGGGAGATAAACGGGAACTGGCGCCCATGCTAAAGCAGTGTTTTGCTTGGTGAAAAGTATTGATTGT
>CM032876.1:1871866-1874366 GCA_019176425.1 Megalops atlanticus
CGGCGGGGTCAGAGGTCAGCTGCCCCGCCCTCCGGCCGCTGGAGTGTGCCTTTCCCTGCTCCCCTACACTAGTCTGCTCGAGTACACCAGCGACATCGGCAGCAGAGAAACGGCAAGCGTAGCCCCACCACAGCAGTTCTGTCTGAGAAGAGTTTAAATCCTCTCCTCTGAGGGAAACGGGAGTGAGTGAGAAGCAGAGAGGCGCGTTGCTGCAGCGCATCAAACCAAACACCAGTGTGTCAGATCAAACCCCAGCATGTAAAACCAAACCCCAGTCAAACCAAACACTAGTGTGTAATATTGTGTGTGTGTTTATTATGCAGATTTATGCTGATTTATGCAAAGCCCTCTCTTTCACCAAACATTTGTAATCGATCTGTCACTTACTTTCTTTGGACTTCATCCAAGGGTTCTGTGGACCCAGATCTAAGACCAGCAAACGGACCGCACCCACAACAGAATGGAGGTCCTGCAGTGAGCACACTGTCGCTGCTAAAAGACCGAACGTTCTGTTAACTGAACGTGCTGTTAGCAGCTAGAGGAAGGTGTGCAGTTAACTGACTGCACAGTTTCTGCCGGAGCAGGACTGAATGTGTTGTTAACTGAACGTGCTGTTAAGTCAATGCGCTGTTAACTCAATGTGCTGTTGACAGAATGTGCTGTTAACTCAATATGCTGCTAACTCAATGCACTGTTCATGTGACACACTGTTACCTGAACACGCTGTCCCTGCTAGCTGCCACCTCACTACACACTCCTCGCTGTCCTCTGTCCTTTCTGAGTGTGTCAGAGGGCCACCGTGGAGGGTCAGTGAGTGGATGCATTCCCCTCAGTATGGCAGTGATGGAGGGTCAGTGAGCGGCTGCATTCCCCTCAGTATGGCAGTGATGGAGGGCGCTCCTGGAGCTGTCTGTCCCCTCCAGGTGGGACCCAGCCCCCTCCCACACCACTGAGGGCTGTGCAGATGGGCGGGGCTCCTGGAGAGACTCTGCCCTCTCTGACCAGCCCTGACTCTGCTGAGCCTCTCTCTGACCTCCCCACAGTGAGCTGCGATTGGCAAGTCCCTTCCAGCGCCGTGGGCAGGGTCTGAGTGGCTGTTTCTGGCAATCGTGTACTTTTTATTGATCTGTTTCTCTTACACACGTACACACACACACACACACATGCGCTCGGCACACACACACACACACACACACACACAGTGACTCCACAGACTCTCTTCTCTGCTCATGTCTGGGTCCTCACACACAAGCACACTTAGTCTGTATCCTGTCTCTTGTGTGTTAAATGTTTGTGTGTATAGCAGTATTTTTAATGAAGAATACCCCACTGCTGTAGATGTGTGCCTGGTGATTCTCTTCGTCGTGATGCTGACAGGATATCAGTGTGTTGGGCTGCAGTCTGTCTCACACACTCAGTCAAGCCCACACTGCACACATCTGTTTTCATACATGCTTATTAGATACATAGAAAACATACATACAGTATCATTGTTGGAAGACTCTGATGCCAGCAGGGACTCCAGTGATATAGAGTCATTCAGTGCTACAGTGTTCACCTGGAGTAGTTTACAGACATTACCAAACGATTCAGCTTCAGTGCAGTAGTGTTACATATGGAAACAGAGTAGGGTACAGCCATAACCAAAGGCTCAGTGATGTAGCGGTACATACGAAGGGAGTTTGTTACAGCCATTACCAAACGATTCAGGACAGCATACTTGGAACCACAACAGCATTGTCCCCTCTACATGACTTAAGAAGATTAATCATAAAATAATTAGCTATTAAAAATAAACTATAAAAATACTCTTCCAGCATACAGTGTTTACAGTAAGAACATATTAATGCTCTTGTCTGAGTTAAAATATTACTATACTGTTACATAAAGTTAACGATTAGTACCAATACATAATTTAATAATATAAAATAATAATATAATACTAAGCAGCAGACAGTGATACAGCAGGTAGTACACAGGTATTATCAGGAAGTGTTAGCTGCTCTGGGGAGGGAAAGACCTGTTTCGGGGAGAGAAAGTGTGCATCTTACACACAGCTGTACACAAGCAGTGTGTTTTACTGCGGAGACGCGGCATCTCTGTGTTTTACTGTGGGACGGGGATCTCTGTGTTTTACTGTGGGACGGGGATCTCTGTGTTTTACTGTGGGACGGGGATCTCTGTGTTTTACTGTGGGGTGGGGATCTCTGTGTTTAAGCGGGGCATCTCTGTCCCAGGTGTTATAGGGAAGGGTAGAGCAAAGCGGAGTTGTAGTCTGGAGGTGGAGAGCAGCACACCTGGGAGTCACAGTCACAGGTGAACAAAGGTGGCTCCTTGTCCTTGTGGCCACTAGGGGCGCTGTAAACACAGGGCCGAATGACTGCAGATGGTAGACTCTCCCGACTCTTACTGGCAGCAAGGAACCTGCAATGCACAGCCCCATACCTGAACACCCGGTCCTACACCTCAACACACAGCCCCATACCTGAACACTGTCCTA
>CM032876.1:1879366-1881866 GCA_019176425.1 Megalops atlanticus
CGTGTGTGAGGCATACTGTGTAGCATGAGAGAGGCGCGTTGGGCAGACAGTTGTGTTGGGTAGCATGGCAGAGATGTGTTGGGTAGAGAGGTGTGTTGAGTAAAGAGGTGTGTTGGGTAGGATGGGAGAGGTGTGTTGGGTAGCATGGGAGACGTGTGTTGGGTAGAGAGGTGTGTTGAGTAAAGAGGTGTGTTGGGTAGGATGGGAGAGGTGTGTTGGGTAGAGAGGTGTGTTGGGAAGGATGGGAGAGGTGTGTTGGGTAGAGAGGTGTGTTGGGTAGGATGGGAGAGGTGTGTTGGGTAGAGAGGTGTGTTGGGTAGGATGGGAGAGGTGTGTTGGGTAGAGAGGTGTGTTGGGAAGGATGGGAGAGGTGTATTGGGTAGAGAAGTGTGTTGGGTAGAGAGGTGTGTTGGGTAGAGAGGTGTGTTGGGAAGGCTGTTAGCGAAAGCGTGCTGGCAGAGGACTCACCCAGGGAGAAAATCTCCCACAGCAGAACGCCGAAGGACCACACGTCGCTCTGCGTGGTGAACACCTTGTCAAAGATGGACTCAGGAGACATCCACTTCAGGGGTAACCGAGCCTGCACACACACACGAATAACCCGTCACCCGTCACCTGTCACTTATCACCTGTCACCTGTCACTTATCACCTGTCACCTGTCACCTGTCACCTATCACCTGTCACCTGTCACTTATCACCTGTCACCTGTCACTGTGGTGCCTTGGTACCTTGCTGTTCTGATTACAGATTTTTCAGAGACAGAGTATGACAGAGACAGCCGTCCTGAAGACTCACGTCTCCCTTCCTGACGTAATCGGGGTCTTTGTAGACGTCTCTCGCCAGGCCGAAGTCACAGATCTTCACCACATTGTTCTCAGAGAGAAGGATGTTCCTGGCGGCCAGGTCACGGTGAATACACTGAAACACACACACCTGTTACACACCTGCTAAACACACACACACCTGTTACACACCTGCTAAACACACACACCTGTTACACACCCGCTAAACACACACACACCTATTACACACCTGCTAAACACACACACACCTGTTACACTGAAACACACAAACCTGTTACACACCCACTAAACACACACACACCTGTTACACACCCACTAAACACACACACACCTGTTACACTGAAACACACACCTGTTACACACCTGCTAAATACACACACACACACCTGTTACACTGAAACACACACCACACCTGTTACACACCTGCTAAAAACACACCACACCTGTTACACACCTGCTAAACACACACACACACCTGTTACACTGAAACACACACCACACCTGTTACACACCTGCTAAAAACACACCACACCTGTTACACACCTGCTAAACACACACACACACACCTGTTACACTGAAACACACACCACACCTGTTACACACCTGCTAAAAACACACCACACCTGTTACACACCTGCTAAACACACACACACACACCTGTTACACACATGCTAAAACACCACACCTGTTACACACATGCTAGACACACACACACCTGTTACACACCTGCTAAACACACACACACCTATCACACTAAAACACATACACCTGTACACTGAAATACATATATACACATACATAGTCTATATACATTTAAACACATATACACATACATATTCTCAGACAAACAGACACTCAAATGCATATACACACACACATGCATACACACACACACACACACACACACACACACACACACACACACACTTCTTGGGAGGTGAGTCAGACCTTGCGGGAAGCCAGGAACTCCATTCCTCGTGCAACCTGGAAGCTGTAGGAAATCAGATCCTCCAGAACCAGAGAGCAGCTGGAGAGAGAGAGGGAGTCTGAGGGAGAGGGGGAGAGAGAGAAAGAGAGAGAGAGGGGGGGGAGGGGGAGAGAGAGAGAGAGAGAGAGAGAGAGGGGGAGAGAGGGGGAAGGAGAGGGGGAGGGGAGAGAAAGAGAGAGAGGGAGAGGGGGGAGAGAGGGGGAGGGAGAGGGGGGGGAGGGGGGGAGAGGGAGGGAGAGAGGGAGAGGGAGGGGGAGAGGGGTGAAAAGAATGACAGAAGATGAGTAGGAGAAGGAATATGTTTATTATTTCACTCCTCTGCCTTATCCCTCCATCCCTCCCACCTCTCCACATTGCTATCCCTCTATTTCCTACATGAACAATTTCAGCAGTTCAGTGGGCTGCTGCTCTACCTCAGCACACACACTGATCTCTGTGCTGCGGTGCTGTCAGCTTGAGTCTGATGTGTGGCTGATTTCTGTATATTTATTTCGCTGTTGTGCCTGTGTGTTTCTCTGTGTTGTTTAGTTTTGTGTCTGTGTGTTCCTATGTGGCCATGTTTTGTGTTTAGTGTGTGCCTGTGTGTGTGTCTGTGTTGTCTTAGTTTTTTTAGAGTTAAACACCCGCCAGTTTCCTTCACATCTTCGTCGTGCTCCTCCTCCTCCTCCTCTCTCTCGCTTACCCCCCTCCTCCTCCATGTTCTCTCGC
>CM032876.1:1886866-1889366 GCA_019176425.1 Megalops atlanticus
CACCTGCGTGAGTGAGCTGCGATTGGCTGTCACCTGTGTGAGTGGGCTGTGATTGGCTCTCACCTGTTTGAGCTTGCGTATGAAGAGAGTGAGCAGCAGCCAGAAGAGTGTGGCGACCACACAGGTGCAGGTGAGCGTGGGAATCTCCAGAGAGGACGTCTCAGCCGAGTCTGTGAGCCAATAACAGCACGGTCACACACTCAGCCACCAATCCACACACAGCATTCTGAGTGGCATTCAACCCTATCTGTAAACTGACGAGAGAGGGAGACAGAGAGAGAGCGCTGCACAGAATGCATGTTACAGTGTAGGCTGCAATCCTGTTACTATCCAGAAGAGGGCACTGTACTGCCACTCTGCCACTCTCCACCAGCCAGAGCTGGCATTAGAGTGGAAATACACTGCGACAAAACAACCATGTTCAAACACAAACAATGAGCCACCTCATTCATCTTCTGGCTTTTTTAAAGATAGAAATAGCTAAACAGTTTATGGGTTGAAAAGCGGAGCACTTCCGCAGGAAATCAAAAAGGGAGACAGTTTCCTTCCTAACTTATCTGAACACAACAACGCTCAAACGCCCCCTCCAACGCCCTGCCCTCCCCAATATCACCACCCTCCTGCCCCCCTCCCTCCCCCGGCACACAGAGTGCTGCAGCTCCTGCACTGTGAGTCTCTGTGGGGAGTTCAGTCCTCTGTCCACGTCGCAGGAGAACAGAGGCGGGAATCAGCACAACGTCAGTTTCACACTGACACCAGGGCCTGTTTCCACTCAGACACGTGTAAATGCATGGAAGAGTTCAGCAGTATATACAGTGAAACTGAGACCCTCACAGTGTTACACACAGACAGTGACACAGTGTTACAGACAGTGTTACAGACAGACAGCGGCACAGTGTTACAGACAGACAGTGGCACAGTGTTACAGACAGATAGTGACACAGTGTTACAGACAGATAGTGACACAGTGTTACAGACAGACAGCGGCACAGTGTTACAGACAGACGGCAGCACAGTGTTACAGACAGATAGTGACACAGTGTTACAGACAGACAGCGGCACAGTGCTACAGACAGACGGCAGCACAGTGCGGGTTCCCTCTATGTTTGAATGGACAGTCAGCACATACTCAGCATCCTGTACTGATTCTGTCTCTGCCATGATTACAGGGAAGAACCCTCAGCTGCTCTTCCTCACCTCCTCACTCTCTCCCCTCTCCTCATCTTTCTCACCTCCTCACTGTTTCATCTCCTCCTCTTCCTCACTTCCTCTCTCTATCTGCTGTGCACAGTATTCAGGTTTGATTCTAAAGCAGGACAGTTGTTTGAGAACAGTGTGGTTCACTGAGCAGACAGACAGACAGACAGACAGCAAAGCGCACTCTGACCGGGGCAGGGGGCCGGGGGTGGGGAGGGGGGCAGGTGTTTGCGCCTCTCGCGGCCCTCTGCTAGTGTAACACGGCCGGCATCCCGCTGCAGGACAATGGGAATTCAGGAAAATAATGAGGCATTCGGTTCAAAATTAGGCAGGCGCCGGTCTCCTGCTTGGTTTTGTAGAGTCAGCTGTCTTCAAAGAGCACGGCGCTGGAGGTAAACACTCAGGGACATTTTTCTCACTGTGATGTAACATTTCCGCTTCAGGAGCCATGACTACAGAGCAAAAAAATGATCTCCGCTTTCTGGGGAAAAGTAAGAACAAATCTTGCACTCTTGGATAGTGCATTTCTGCATATTACATACACATACGCTGCTATTTGATTAGTTCATCATTTACCCCATCAAACACCATTAGAATGGCATGACATTGGTTTGCTTGCCACCTTTGTGAATATTCACTTCTTCAGATATTAGCCATAGTGGGGTGGCTTCATAACTGGTGATTCAAAGAGAGGTTTTAAAGAATTTATGCTCTGCACTGTCTACACAGCTAAATAAGGCTAGCTATGTCTATATAGCTGCATGAACAAGCAAATGAATTCATAGTCTGAATCGTGTTTATTGGCCACTTAAATGAGACAGAAAGAGGCCTCTACTGTGAAGGTGTGAAAAACTGGGCCAATCACAGGGAAGAAATGGACTGAGAGGACAACTACAGGGAGATCCTACAGAACTGGAATCATCCTTAAGGAGGAGACCACTTTTTGGATTCCAGGTCACGGAGGATGTGAGGATGAAGGAAGGAAGGAGAGGAAAGCTTTCAGCGCTTCTGAAACGGAGACAGAGACTAGAAAATGTCCTGGTCTTAGCTTTCATCACATTTACCATCGACCCAGATGTAGGCGGAGCTCTCCACAGATCCTTTCTCATTGGTGGCCTCACATGTATACATTCCCTCATCCTCAGCTGTGATTCGTTCAATGTGCAGGGTCCCGCCTCCTGGGGCCAACATGATACCTGCCAAAAATACCCAGAATGCACTGCTGTCAGCCTCACACAGAATTGTAAATCCCTCTGAAACATCTACACCTCCTTTTCCCCGTGATGCAGCAATGATAATAAAG
>CM032876.1:1894366-1899366 GCA_019176425.1 Megalops atlanticus
TTGATTCAATCTGGCACGATGGTCTAATGTATAAGCTTTTAGAAAGTGGTGTAGGGGTAAAACCTATGATGTAATCAAATCAATGTACACAGAAAATAAGTGTGCAATTAAAATTGGAAACAAACAAACAAAATTCTTCACTCAGGGCGTGGGGTGAGACAGGGATGTAGCTTGAGCCCAACGCTGTTCAACATTTACATTAACGAATTGGCCACAATGTTGGAAAAATCACCAGTCCCTGGACTCACTCTACTTGATAAGGAGATCAAATTTTTGCTCTATGCAGACGATCTGGTTCTGTTGTCACCCACCAAACAGGGGTTGCAGCAGAATCTAGATTTGCTGGAACATTTCTGCAAGACCTGGGCCCTTGCAATAAATCTAAAAAGACAAAAATTATGATTTTCCAAAAAAGATCCAGATCTCAGGACATCAGACATACATTTACATTAGGGACAACAAACATTGAGCACACTACAAGCTACACATATCTAGGACTAAAGATCAGCTCCACAGGGAACTTCAACTTGGCTGTAAATGAACTGAAAGAGAAAGCGCGCAGGGCATACTATGCCATTAAGAGACAAATTAAAATGGATATACCAATTGGGATATGGCTCAAAATATTCAAAGCTGTAATTGAACCAATTGCACTATATGGCAGTGAAGTGTGGGGTCCGCTTACAAAGCAAGATTTTGCTCAATGGGACAAACACCCAACTGAAACCCTGCATGCAGAGTTCTGTAAAAATATCCTCCATGTACAGAGGAAAACACCGAACAATGCATGCAGGGCAGAATTAGGCCAATAT
Source organism: Megalops atlanticus (assembly GCA_019176425.1). Lineage (NCBI taxonomy): Eukaryota > Metazoa > Chordata > Actinopteri > Elopiformes > Megalopidae > Megalops > Megalops atlanticus. The sequence continues at coordinate 1,895,179 of CM032876.1, forward strand.
CCATTACTCATTAACATTCAAAAAAGAGCCATTAAATTTTGGCAACACCTAAAAACCAGCGACCCCAACTCATACCATCACAAAGCCCTGCAATGCCAAGAGCTGAGCAAAGAAAGAGCCCCCTCAGCCAGCTGGTCCTGAGGCTGAGTTCAACACTAACCCCAACTAATACCTGGCAGCCTCAGGACAGCTCCACTCCAACAGAACCAATCAGAGTCAACCAAATTATAGCACAACAAAAACAAAACTATATTTCTCATTGGAAAATTCAAACAAAAAATCAAAGCAAATTAGCATGTTATCTGGCCCTAGAACGTGAATACACTGTGGCAGACTATCTGACCACAGTGAAACATTACAAAAGCAGAAGAACATTGACGAAGTACAGACTCAGCGAGCACAGCCTTGCCATCGAGGCCGGTCGACACAGGCAGACTTGGCTGGCCAAACAGGAGAGACTGTGCTCACACTGCAACCAACAGCAGGTCGAGACAGAGCTGCATTTTCTCACAGAATGTGAGAAATACAAACTAATTCGAGAAACCTACTTTCCAAAATTCCAATTACTATCCCCAAACTTCCCAACCCTGCCCGAAACACAGCTAATACAAATCCTTCTTGGAGAGAAGAGTTGTTGTGTACATTGGGCCGCAAAATACGTGTCTGCCTGCCACAGCATGAGAGACAACAGTGACTCTTCATTCTAATTCTATGCAGAATACAGTTCACTCAATATAGTTTAGAATATGTTCCACTGTACTGTTATTAGTAATGTTTTTTTTTTTTTGTATTGTCGTTACCTATTGTTATTGTTATGATTGATTGATTTTATTATTGTGCTTTGGCAATATGTATTTAAAATATGTCATGCCAATAAAGCATTTTTGAATTTGAATTTGAATTTGAGAGAGAGAGAGAGAGAGAGAGGGAGAGAGAGTAATATGAATGAGATCAGCTTCATTATATTCCAGAGGAAAGCCAGAACACATGTACATGATACCACATTGCCCGGTGCTACACCACCAGCCACCTGGGTCTGACCGTCAGAGAAGAAGGCAAGTTTGACTTGGCAGTGAAAGCTTTAAATGAGCAGGAATGCAGATAATATCTGGCTAAAACATTTTCCAAAGTGTCATTCAGCCAATTGAGTGAGGTGTGGGGTCTCATCATCAAACAGGACAAACACACAAAGCTGGACAAACACCCTATCAAAACCCTGCATGTAGAATTCTGCGAAACACTGTGAGATTACAAAGAAAACCACAAATACTGCATGCAGGGCTGAAACCAGGGGCATGTACCCATTGCTAATAAATATACAGAAAAGAGCACTAAAATTCTGGGCCCACCTAAACCAAAGCCATTCAAACTCACTTCACCATAGAGCCCAGAAATACCAAGAGCTGAACCCAGAAAAGAGTCCCCTCAGCCAGCTGGTCCCGAAGCTCACTGAGCTGAACAACACCATCAGCCAGCTTCAGGAGAGCAATTTCATTCAGAGTAAACCAAATTCTGGACCATAAAATCACTGAAACAGAACAATCTTGAGTTCAAAGCCACAACGCAGAGCTGGGTCCAGACCAAACACCATCGCAACCGGGCCCCTGAGAACAGCTGCCACAGCTCATTAACGTCATCAATGTATTTATAGTTACACATAGTTATCTTCTGGCAATTCTGCTTCGGTTTTCCTGCAAATAAAGTACTTTTCAACTGAACTGGACGAAGAGGAAGGGAGAGAACAAGAAGGGATAGGTGAGAGAGAGGGAGGGGGAGAGAGAGAGAGGGAGGGAGGGAGGGAGAGAGAGAGAGAGAGAGAGAGAGAGAGAGAGAGAGAGAGAGAGAGAGAGAGAGAGAGAGAGGGAGGGAGAGGGGGAGGGACAGAGAGAGCTTATAAACTCTGCCTAACACACCAACTGCACAGCTGAGGAAAACGTCCCAGCAGCTCCGAGGAGGCAGAGAGTGTTCAGGGTACTGACCGAAGGACATTTTCGTAACCTTTGGTGACAATACTGAATAGCCATTGTGGGTATAAGTAGCAGGAAGAATGCGCTGAAAAGGCTTTTTATTTACTTTAGCTATGTGAAACTTCCCGTGGAAACAGCTCGGGCCTTTCCTGGTGGAGGAGAATGTTTATCTGTCCCGAACACCACCAGGGCTCTCAAAATAAAGCACATTAGGCAGCGTGGGGCGGGACGGCGATAAGAACCCCAGGTTCCTGTTCGCCCGCGAGGTGCACCCCCACCGCGTCGACATGGCAACCAGCAACCCCACACACACCCAGCAGTTCCGATTTCAGACAGACCTTCAGAACTTAAGGGAAGAAACAAGCCTTTTACAGACACCTAATGCAGGCTCATAACATGTGTACAAAAACAAATAACAAAACTAATAGAATGGCATTACAACAGGCAATGTCTACAGCTATCTCCCTCACACAACCTCCCAAATTCACCACACCTGTCTAAAAATGGTTGAGATTGTTGAACAGTCTGGAGTGTGAACAGTCAATACGCCACAACAAAACCCTCAAGCATTAGTACTACATTTCTTAAGCCTGTCATCCAAATCCTGTTTTTTCTTGTCAGCCAAATGGCCAACTTTTCCTGTCCAAAGAAGTTAATCATATACCATTTTAAACAGTGAACCAAAAATGGAGATCTCCAGGGTAAAGACATGGCAGAAAGCACTGCACACTTCCCGCAGCAATGTGAGCTGAGGAATCCATCTCTGTGTGTAGAAAGGTGACCGTTTCCTCTTGTAGGCAGAACAGAGCCCCCCCGCCACTGCTTTGGCAAAGACCCTCTGCTCCCTCTTTACCCCGGTCCCCACAGCCCTGTCCCCTGCCTCTCCCTGCCTCTCCCTGCCTCTCCCTGCCTCCCCCTGCCTCCCCTGCCTCTCCCTGCCTCTCCCTGCCTCCCCTGCCTCCCCCCTGCCTCTCCCTGCCTCTCCCTGCCTCTTTACCCCGGTCCCCATGGCCTCTGCCTCCTCCTGCCTCTCTCCACTGCTGCAGAGACAGGTACAGGTGGGAAACAGAGGTCGCTCTCCCTCCCTGCGACTGGAGAGAGAGAGAGGGAGGGAGAGAGAGAGAGAGAGAGAGAGAGAGAGAGAGAGAGAGAGAGGGAGGGAGAGAGAGAGAGCGAGAGAGAGAGAGAGAGAGAGAGAGAGAGGGAGAGAGAGAGAGAGAGAGAGAGAGAGAGAGAGAGAGAGAGAGAGAGAGGAGAGAGAGAGAGAGAGGAGGGAGAGAGAGAGAGAGAGAGAGAGAGAGGAGAGAGAGAGAGGGAGAGAGAGAGAGAGAGAGAGAGAGAGAGAGAGAGAGAGAGAGAGAGAGAGAGAGAGAGAGAGAGAGAGAGAGAGAGAGAGAGAGAGAGAGAGAGAGAGAGAGAGAGAGAGAGAGGGAGAGAGAGAGAGGGAGAGAGAGAGGAGAGAGAGAGAGAGAGGGAGAGAGCACAGACTCCAGTCTTTCCAGCAGAGTTTCTCCGACAACATGAAAATGCACAACTGTGACACTCTAACCCTAACCCAACTGTGACACTCTAACCCTAACCCAACTGTGACACTCTAACCCTAACCCTAACCCAACTGTGACACTCTAACCCTAACCCTAACCCAACTGTGACACTCTAACCCTAACCCAACTGTGACACTCTACGGCCATAATGACGCTTCTGCCACGACCCAGGAAGGAGAGAAAGCCTGGCCTGGAAACTGTACTAATGTTACTCTGTGCTGGTGTTACTCTGTGCTGATGTTACCCTGTACTAATGTTACTCTGTGTTGGTGTTACTCTGTGCTGGTGTTACTCTGTACTGGTGTTACTCTGTACTAATGTTACTCTGTGCTGGTGTTACTCTGTACTGGTGTTACTCTGTACTAATGTTACTCTGTGCTGGTGTTACTCTGTACTGGTGTTACTCTGTGCTGATGTTACTCTGTACTAATGTTACTCTGTGCTGGTGTTACTCTGTACTGGTGTTACTCTGTACTAATGTTACTCTGTGCTGGTGTTACTCTGTGCTGGTGTTACTCTGTACTAATGTTACTCTGTGCTGGTGTTACTCTGTGCAGGTGCATCTGTACCTGAAACGTAGAAGCGGATGTCTCGTCTGTCTTTGCCCACGTGGTTGAAGGCAATGCAGCAGTACACTCCAGACACAGAGGCCTCGGCAACCATCAGAACCCCCACTG
>CM032876.1:1904366-1931866 GCA_019176425.1 Megalops atlanticus
TTTCTCTCTCACACACTCACACACACACAACATGAAAGACCTCAAGAAACATCTGTACTGAATATGATGAGGAAATACTGACTGAACACACACTGAGATAGACACAATAGCAGACCCAGACATGTCTAAACACACACATTCACACACTCACACACACACACACCTTTTCACTCACTCACACGCACACACACACACTCTCTCACAAACACACACACACACACACGGAGCAGACCCAGACATGTCTGTACCAGTGGTGGCTCGTCGGCTGTTGACCTGGGGGAGGGGTTACTGTGCCTAGAAGAATTTTTTTTGCAATATCACCCTATAATTGTTAGCCTTGACGACTTCTAGGAACATTTTTAATTTGCATAAACATTTCCCCATGAATTTGGAATATTTAATATTCAACAGCAGAGTGACAGACACCCTTCCACTAAGGACGACGGAGGACAATAACACAGGACTTTCCTCTTCATCTGACCCTAAAATATCTTTATATCTTTCATATCTTATCCTACAGCGTTCAGTGTCCTGCTCTGTCTCTGGCACTCCGGTGCTGTGCAGTGTCTCTCCTGACCCGGACACTCTGCTCTCACTGCAAGCTGCCGCTGCCAATGAAAACAGATGAGGCAAGCGCTACATCCACAGGAGTGAGCACTGACTGAGCATCTCAACCATCCCGAACACACAAAGCAGCGCTCAGCGAGTCCCGCCACATCCGCACAACGCAGGATAACCGAGCGGCCAGCGGCTTCGTCTGTCTGCCACGCTGAAAAAGACCGCATTCATCCCTGTGTCTGGCCCCGCAGCCAAAGCGAGGCGCACAGATCATTCTAGGCTGTTTTTCACATACCGGAAAACACAGTTTAAGATTCAGATTGCCCAGCCAAAACTTCATCACACCGGGCAATCATTTCGACTAACTCGCAGTAGTTGCGCTTCTTGTGAGAACCTTTGCCCTCATCTAAAAGCCAGTTCCTGTCGCCCCAGCAAAGATTCTGATTCTCCGATCGAGCGTTTCAGAAGTGCCCTGTATTTTCCTCACCATTTCATGATGCTTTGCCACTTGGAGACGAAGGCCTTTGTGTGCCGTATGATCAACCAGCAACCTGCCCAGGAGAGTTCATCTGACCTGCTCCTCCAGATTCTCATGCATTCCGTAAACTCTGTGGAAACTGCTGAGATGATCGAATCTCGCTCTGACCCGTGTCAGCAGCCAGTGGTAAACCCCTCCACCTTCTCAGAGGAGAAGTACTTTTGACCCAGATAAATAGCAGGTTTTGGTTTGATTTAACGCCATTTTTCTTCCGAGCTAATGAATTCAAAAAACTCATCCAAAATGCAACGCAAAAGTCAGATATTTACAGCCATGTAGGCAATCTTCTCACCATCGTCAGTCTGTCTGCCAAAATCTCTCACTATCTAGGTGGAAGTAAGTGAATTCTGCGGTTAAGTTAGCCAGCTAAGTTAAAAACTAAACCCCAGACAACACACAGCAATTTATCAGATTTCCCAAAAAATTTCAAAGGGAAACCCAGCTTCCATGGACAGATCTGAAGTGGACAAAAGGGATTTTAAGATATTCGATAGTTGGTGCTGTTTCGCCAAATATTTGAGGTCAAATCGACAGACATCACATATGCAATACTGCTCTACTTTTAAAATTACATGACGGGAAAAAAGGTGTAACACTACAAAACACTCAGATTCATTTTTAGAGGAGAGTTGGTTTCTCTTGCCTCTCCTGAGCAGCCACCACTGGTTTATATGCACACAAATTCACACACACACACACTCACACACACACACACACACACACACACACACACACACACACACACACACACACACACACACACACACACACACACACACACACACACACACACACACACACACACACACACACACATAAACACCATACACAGACATGTTTAAACACACATATTCTCATACATTTTCACTCACTCTCTCTCACACATACATACACACACAGAGAACAGGACCCAGACATGTGTAAACACACACATTCACATAAATTAACAAATACAACATAAAATCCAAACATGCTTCCTTCAGCTGAAAATGAGTAGAGAACCAGTACATTTCAAAAACAATTCTTCTAAAAAATCTGTTTTAAAAGGCAGACATGCACAGCATGTAATATCTGCTGGGTAGAGCAGTGTACAGGAGTATTGTGGCAGAATATCCTTATTCATGTGAATGTATGCAAAGTATATCATTTTATGGATAAAGTGTGTGTAAGGTATGTATGCAAATAAGCTGTGTGTAGGGTATATGTGTAAGATTCTCACACAGGGTTTGTGTATGTGTGCATATGGTGTGTGTAGGGTATGTGTGTCAGATTCTTACACATTTACGTAACGTGTGTGTGGAATGAGTGCTGGATGAGTGTGGCATTAAAGCCCAAGTACAGTCAGTGAGTGTAGGGTAAGATCAGGGTGTGTGTAGGGTAAGATCAGGGTGTGTGTAGGGTGAGATCAGGGTGTGTGTAGGGTGAGATCAGGGTGTGTGTAGGGTGAGATCAGGGGTGTGTGTAGGGTAAGATCAGGGTGTGTGTAGGGTGAGATCGGGGTGTGTGTAGGGTGAGATCAGGGTGTGTGTGTGTAGGGTGAGATCAGGGTGTGTGTACAGTGTGTGTAGGGTGTGAGTAGGGTGTGAGTAAGCAGTGTGTAGTCACTGAGTGCAGTAAAAGTAAGACTTACGGGCCTCTCTGAGGACAGGGGTGCCAGAGCCAGTGGATTTGGGGTGGCGGGAACCCCTGGGAGGTGCAGAGCAGCGCCTGCCGGCTGCCGCGGGGGTACGTCCCTGGGTCCCGCACCGACACCGCCTTCTCCCCAATCTGGGGCTTCACTGGGGGGGCAAACAAGCAGGACCTCAGTGACGCCTACAGCACTGAGCACTGAACTGCACCCCCCAACACTGACACTAAACTCCATTCCCCTAGCACTGAACAGTGTGGGGGAGTTTGGGCTCGGTGTGGGGGTTTGGGTTTAGGCTGGGCTCGATGTGGGGGTTTGGGTTTAGGCTGGGCTCGGTGTGGGGGTTTGGGGTTAGGCTGGGCTGGGTTTGGGGTTAGGCTGGGCTGGGTGTGGGGGTTTGGGGTTAGGCTGGGCTCGGTGTGGGGGTTTGGGGTTAGGTTGGGCTCGATCTGGGGTTTGGGGTTAGGCTGGAGTCGGTGTGGGGCTTTGGGGTTAGGCTGGGCTGGGTGTGGGGTTTGGGTTTAGGCTGGGCTGGGTGTGGGGGTTTGGGGTTAGGCTGGAGTCGGTGTGGGGGTTTGGATTTAGGCTGGGCTGGGTGTGGGGGTTTGGGGTTAGGCTGGGCTGGGTGTGGGGGTTTGGGGTTAGGCTGGAGTCGGTGTGGGGCTTTGGGGCATCTGGGCTCAGTGTGGGGGTTTTTGGGGAGTCTGTCTCTGTGTGGGACAGACTGAGACTCACCGTTCACCACCAGCGTGAGGGTGAGGTTCCTGTAGAGGCCGTACTCCTGAATTCCCACCAGAATGGTGTAGAGTCCTGCGTCCTCCTCTGCTACGTCCCGGATAACCAGAGCATGGCCGTCGACATGGTAACGGGAGCATCTCTCCGCAGCGACCATCCCATCCTTCAGCCTGACACAGTGAACAGCCACAGAATATTACAGCCACGCTGTACAGCTCACCGTGTCTCACTGTGTGCTCACTGTGTCTCACTGTCTCTCACTGTCTCTCACTGTGTGCTCACTGTCTCTCACTGTCTCTCACTGTGTGCTCACTGTCTCTCACTGTCTCTCACTGTCTCTCACTGTGTGCTCACTGTCTCTCACTGTCTCTCACTGTCTCTCACTGTGTGCTCACTGTCTCTCACTGTCTCTCACTGTGTGCTCACTGTCTCTCACTGTCTCTCACTGTCTCTCACTGTGCGCTCACTGTCTCTCACTGTCTCTCACTGTGTGCTCACTGTCTCTCACTGTCTCTCACTGTCTCTCACTGTGTGTTCACTGTGTGCTCACTGTCTCTCACTGTCTCTCACTGTGTGCTCACTGTCTCTCACTGTGTGCTCACTGTCTCTCACTGTCTCTCACTGTGTGCTCACTGTCTCTCACTGTCTCTCACTGTGTGCTCACTGTCTCTCACTGTGTGCTCACTGTCTCTCACTGTCTCTCACTGTGTGCTCACTGTGTGCTCACTGTCTCTCACTGTGTGCTCACTGTGTGCTCACTGTCTCTCACTGTGTGCTCACTGTCTCTCACTGTCTCTCACTGTGTGCTCACTGTCTCTCACTGTCTCTCATTGTCTCTCACTGTGTGCTTCCTGTCTCTCACTGTGTGCTCACTGTCTCTCACTGTGTGCTCACTGCTCACTGTCTCTCACTGTCTCTCACTGTGCGCTCACTGTCTCTCACTGTGTGTTCACTGTCTCTCACTGTCTCTCACTGTCTCTCACTGTCTCTCACTGTCGCTCACTGTGTGCTCACTGTCTCTCACTGTGTGCTCACTGTCTCTCACTGTCTCTCACTGTGTGCTCACTGTGTCTCACTGTCTCTCACTGTATCTCACTGTCTCTCACTGTCTCTCACTGTTTCTCACTGTGTGCCCTTCTTACTGTATGCTCACCACATTCTCACCATATACTGCATTATCATAAAACTGACTGTACAGTAAGTGCACACTCACCATTGAATACCCCCTGTATGCTGTTAGCAGTGACTACTCGCTCTGTACTCACTGTATACTCACTGTGTACAGTTACTCTGTGTGCACTCACTGCATACTTTCTGTATACACAGTGACAGATTGTAGCATAAACAGATTAACCACCATATTCTCCAAAGAGGATTTCCCATCATGCTTTGTGTGAGTAGCTTTCAGAGAGCGGTGCGATGCGGGGGGCCTACCAGATGACCTCCGGAGGGGGGAAGGCGCGCAGTTTGGGGGACAGGCGGTAGGATTTCTGTCCAGCGAGTGCGTCCACCACGGGGCCATGTCTGTGCTTCAGCCGGATGAAGGGGCGGTCTGAGGGGACGGGGGGACGGGGGAGCAGAGAGACGGGGACAGAGAGACACAGCTCAGCCTGGCTGCTCTGCCACAGTGCTCCACAGCCCCACCTCAGCCCAGCAATGCACCTGCACTGTGATTACACTGCTCCTCCTACACAAACACAGCGGCAGGTGTGGCTGGAACCCTCACTATAGACAGTGAGGGAGGAGGGTGTGGCTGTGAGGGAGGTGGGTGTGGCTGTGATGGAGGTGGGTGTAGCTGTGAGGGAGGTGGGTGTGGCTGTGATGGAGGTGGGTGTGGCTGTGATGGAGGTGGGTGTGGCTGTGATGGAGGTGGGCGTGACTGTGATGGAGGTAGGTGTGGCTGTGAGGGAGGTGGGTGTGGCTGTGAGGGAGGTGGATTTCACAGAGCGTGAGGGGGGTTTCGCCTGGACGCTCACCGTAGACCGTGACAGAGGTGTTGGTCTGGCGGAAGACAGGGCCGCTCCTGACCCGGCAGACGTAGACGCCTCGGTCGGCCCTGCTCAGTGCTGCGATGGACAGAACGCTCAGGAACATGATGCTGGAGGAGCCCTTCTCGATTCGCCGACTGATGGAGGCCGAGTTATTCCCCTGCCAGGGGAGGAGAGAGGAGGGAACATTTACCCCAGAGAAAGACTGCATCAGGCCAGTGAGGAAGCGGCCATCTCCAGGCGTCATTGTGTGGTTATGCATCAGTCATCCAGGTATGTCCCACAGCCAGGTAGACTCACCTGGCCGGGGTAGCTCCAGGTGATGGACACCCTGGAGTTCCACTCGGCTGTGACGGTGCAGGTGAGGGCCAGCCTCTCCCCCCGGAGCGAGCGAACGGGACGTGTGCTGTTCAGGTAGACGTCCAGGATCTTATTCACTGCGGAGAGAGAGAGACACCTGCTCAAAGCCAGGTACGAGCCACACAGCGAGACCTGCATCCTGGCAGTCAACATGCTTTTTTGTTTTTTTTTCACAAATTCCCCCTTTTCACAAAACTTTTAGTAGTTCACAGGTGTACAGTTAAACTCCAACAGCACATCACATGCCTTATGCAGCTATTTCTAACTCTACAAGTCCCACAATGCACCAGGGGGTGTGTGCAATCAGGGGATAGGCAGGGCCTCCTGATGCTGTCTGAGTGACTTGCAGGCACTCCACAGAGTTTTAGGGTGCTGAGGGTGGAGCAGTGAGGGACCCGGGGGGCAGTTTGGGTCACAGATGGGGAATGGCGCAGCTGGTTACGCCCCGGCCACAGGGGCTCAGCCAGTGAGGACACAGCGCTTACTGCGTAAGTCACTCGGGAGCCTCCCCCGGCCAGCAAATCTTTAAAAAGACTAAAATAAACAATTTTACAGAAAAAACAGCTGGTCTGAAGGGGGCAGATGCAATATCAGCCTCTGTACCGCAAAACCCATTAGACCAATCAATTCATCCATCTTAGACTTCTGTGCAATGCAGCTATGAACTGGTAAACCAAAGCACAAAGCAAACTGCTTCTGTACTTAAAGCAAAGTTCATAAGATGAAAAAAAACAAAAAGTTTATAAAGAATAAAAAGATTGACAGTATATTACAACCAAGTGTGCTGCAGGGAAAACAGTTCTGGTCTAAGCCTCTGCACTGTTACCTGTGCTAAAAATCCATGCTAAAGCCTGCATGCTGCGTATCGTATACTTCTGAAGTACACAAAAGCTCACTCATGAGGAAAGTGAAACTCTGTCCCGGCAGCTTGTGGATAAAGAAACAAAATCCCCCCCAGCCCCCACCACGCGAGAGGACTGGCCCCTGAGGGATGAGGAGCGGAGTCGGACCGTACCCAGACACGGCCCCGGACACAGGACAACACAGGAAAACCTGTCACCCTAGTGGTCATGTGACCGAGTGGTCACGTGACCACTGCTGGACCGTCTTTGAAAATGATGTGATTTTCTAAAACATGCCAGAGCTTCCCAGGCCGCCCCACCCCTGTGGGATGCCAGAGAGGGGCGGGGGGTTAATTTAGGGAGGCAGAGTATCACTCAGTTTTTTGATCCTTGCTTTAACAGCAGTAATACATCTGTAATAGATTTCTTCCCCGAGATTTACTTTCTTAAGTTAATCAAAGTGACAATATCCTGACTTCATATTCAAATTTATGATATAATCAATGTTCTTACTGTTGCACTTAACTTATTGGGAGCTTTTTCTTTTCACCTCCAATCAATTCAGATGAATTGCAACTTTCTGTGGGTTCAAGGCTGTAGAGAAGTGACTCGAGCAAACCTTTGGTTCAGCCTCTGAAAAAACCTCAAGCTAAAGTACTTTACCATTTTAAATAATTATTCCATAAAAAAGACCAGGTGCTGGCAACTGGCTGGGCTAATAAATCTACTTCTGATTGTCTCTTTGTGGAAAAAAAATAACCTGAAAGCATACAATACGCCTTACTATTATTCATCTCTAGAATGAACTGTGATATCATCACCCTCACTAATCTGCACTGCTGCATGGATTCACTCTCAAATATTTTCCTTAGGCAACTAATTTGGCTTTTGGCCTGTCAATAAAGGAGCTCTGAGCTGAAACAGACAGTAACTGAGACAAAGAGAGAGAGAGAAGAGTGAGAGACAGAGGGAGAGAGAGAGGGAGAGAGGGAGAGAGAGAGAGAGAGGGAGAGAGAGAGGGAGAGAGGGAGAGAGAGAGAGAGAGAGGGGGAGAGAGGGGAGAGAGAGGGAGAGAGGAGAGCGAGAGACAGAGGGAGACACTGAGCTGAAATACCGCTTTAGAAAGGCTTTGACCTTTAGACTCAAGCAACACTTGTCCTGTTTCATGCACAGTTAAAAACAAGAGTTACTTTTACTCATCATTAACACAGTTTGGTAAATCAATGATCACCAAATCGATGAAGTCTTTGTTAAAGAACACACACATTTAAACGGTAATTCTGCTATGCTGGTTAATATTAACCATGGGACCGGAGCCAGGCTCGTGTGTGACTGTGTGGGAGTGCAGGGACGTGACCGGGCGGCCCGGGGGTGCAGTGAGGGGCGGGCGGTGAGTCAGGCACTCACCTGGGCGGTGCGTCAAGTACTGTGCGCTGTAAGGGACGCCGTTGAGCGTGGTCTCGCAGGAGAAGAGGCCGCTGAAGCGGTACGAGGGGCTGGGGATGATGAAGCCCTTCTTACTGCTCCAGATGATGCTCTTCTGGTCAGGAACCAGCCTCTGCCCCGGGAACTGCAGGAAGACACACCCACCGCGTCATGGCAAGGACCCGCCCACAAAACCCGCCAGAAGAGCGCACTCACCAACGGGAAGGAGACACCCCCGAGGAGACAGCAGCGAGCGCACGCACAGCATCGTGGGATTGACACCGCCGGTGGGGTGACAGCGAGCACACGCCCTCAGGACCGCTGACGGGATCTCCGGATTGCGTGGTGGACACGTGCAGAGCATCATGGGAAAGACACTCTAGCAGTATGCAGTGTGGGCAGGGCAGGAATCTGTGTGTATTTCTGTAACCCCTGTAGACCTGAGGAAACGTGAGACCGCCGGCCCCCTCACCCCCCCAAGAGACTTGCTTAATACTGAACCTCTAGCGATGTCCTGTGTGACCCCCGCCTTGGCCCCTCTCTCTCGGGGCGGGTGACCCCCCATGGGCTGGACGGGGGGGGACTCAGGATGAGGGAAACGTGACTCCAGCCGTCTCCTAACATCCTGTTACTACAGGATATAGACGCAGAGGCTGGCCCTCAGGTCAGAGATCCGGAGCTGCGCTGGCCGTGTTCACGGCTCGGGCGACAGCTCGGCCTCATGGGTATTCCTCCCCAGCCGCGGCTGCCTGCGTGAAGGCGCGAGTGAAGTGTTAAATCCTTCCAGGAAAAAAACACTCCCCGCAGTGATGGTTTGAGTCGTATTTTTAGAGTAATTACCTTCATGGCTCTGAAGCTGTACAGAGATTATCCCGGGATGTAAACAGGGAAACCAGACAGAAACTAACCTGACCACTGGGCCGGGGGGTCAGGCTGATAGCACTTTTTTCCACACGGCCTCCATCCTGCCAGAGCCGCAGGCAGAGAGAGCGCGGCTGCAGCTCCGGTTCCCCGGGGCCTAACGGCTCTCACACACCGATCCTCCGTCACCGCACTGATCTGATCAGGGTAACGCTTCCTTCACACATCTCTCAGGTCCAGCTGGAAGCTTTCCTGAGGAACGCCAGGCTGAGTGCTTTGCTCTGGGAAACAGCAGCAGTGCTCCACCTGACAGTACGACACTCAGGTAAGGTCAGCTCCTGACCCACACAGCCCTCCGCAGGTCTCTGGGGTTCTGAGGCTAGTCCGCACTGGACTGGGACGCCCCACGCTGTACCGGACGCTCCGGGTTACGAATGAGCCCTTAACTGCCTCCCGCTCAGCAGCTCAGTGCTGTCTCTCCCCTCTTCCCTCGTGTTCTGTCATGTTGGGAACATTCAATGATTTCTAGTTTCTTGTTTGATGTTTTTAGCACCTCACACTCTCCGCTCCCGCTCTGTCTCATTCCCCTCTCCACTCTGCTTCAAACCTGTCTGTTTGATAGCAGTTTACACCATTCTGTCATGGTTCTGACCCTCACAGAGCTGTCTCTCTCTCACAGTGCTGTCTCTCTCAGGGTTCTGTCTCTCACAGAGCTGTCTCTCTCACAGAGCTGTCTCTCTCTCTCTCATAGTGCTGTCTCTCTCAGGGTTCTGTCTCTCTCTCACAGAGCTGTGTCTCTCTCACAGTGCTGTCTCTTACAGAGCTGTCTCTCACAGCGCTGTCTCTCTCTCATGGTGCTGCACACACCGCTGCTAAACGCATCAGGAGGGCGCGGCCCCTGGAGCTCTGTCAGGCAGCGGCCGAGAGGCACCTCAGACTCCGCTTCCTGTCTGCGGGGGCACAGGAAGTGAGGGGCGCCACCTCACTCAGAACAAAGTGGGAATCCTGGGAAAAATGGCGTGCCACAACAAGCAGCTCCGGAAGCACATTACAGCTCACTGACTGCGGAGGACACTGCGAAGGTGGGGGGCACTGTGAAGATGGGGGGCACTGTGAAGGTGGGGGTGGGGAAACTGTGAGGGTAAGGGGGAAACTGTGAATGTGAGGGGGGAACTGTGAGGGTGAGGGGGGAACTGTGAGGGTGAGGGGGGGAACTGTGAGGGTGAGGGGGAAACTGTGAGTGTGAGGGGGAACTGTGAGGGTGAGGGGGATGCTGTGAGGGTGAAGGGGATGCTGTGAGGGTGGGGGGAAACTGTGAGGGTGAAGGGGATGCTGTGAGGGTGAGGGGGAACTGTGAGGGTGAAGGGGGAACTGTGAGGGTGAAGGGGATGCTGTGAGGGTGAGGGGGAAACTGTGAGGGTGAGGGGGAACTGTGAGGGTGAGAGAGGGAACTGTGAGGGTGAGAGGGGAACTGTGAGGGTGAGGGGGATGCTGTGAGGCTGAGGGGGAACTGTGAGGGTGAGGGGGAACTGTGAGGGTGAAGGGGATGCTGTGAGGGTGAGGGGGAAACTGTGAGGGTGAAGGGGATGCTGTGAGGGTGAGGGGGAAACTGTGAGGGTGAGGGTGAGGGGGGAACTGAGGGTGAAGGGGATGCTGTGAGGGTGAGGGGGAACTGTGAGGGTGAGAGGGGGAACTGTGAGGGTGAGGGGATGCTGTGAGGGTGAGGGGGAACTGTGAGGGTGAGGGGGGAACTGTGAGGGTGAGAGGGGGAACTGTGAGGGTGAGGGGGATGCTGTGAGGGTGAGGGGGAACTGTGAGGGTGAGGGGGAACTGTGAGGGTGAAGGGGGAACTGTGAGGGTGAAGGGGATGCTGTGAGGGTGAGGGGGGGAACTGTGAGGGTGAAGGGGATGCTGTGAGGGTGAGGGGGAACTGTGAGGGTGAAGGGGGAACTGTGAGGGTGAAGGGGATGCTGTGAGGGTGAGGGGGAAACTGTGAGGGTGAGGGGGAACTGTGAGGGTGAAGGGGGAACTGTGAGGGTGAGGGGGGAACTGTGAGGGTGAAGGGGGGAACTGTGAGGGTGAAGGGGATGCTGTGAGGGGGGAACTGTGAGGGTGAGGGGGATGCTGTGAGGGTGAGGGTGAGGGGGGGACTGTGAGGGTGAGGGGGGAACTGTGAGGGTGAGGGGGGGACTGTGAAGTTGAAGGGGTGCAGTTACAGGATGGATGTAGCTGTGATGTGTCATGACGGTGTAGCAGTAATGTAGTGATGGGGGACGTCAGGACAGGTGTGAGGAGGTGAGGTGCTCACCTTGATTAGGGCCACAGGGATGTCTGGGGCTGTAACCCTGCAGGGGAACACCAGCGCCTTCCCCTCCTTCATGAAGACCACTCCTGGGACCTCCGTCTGCACCTCCACAAACGGCTGCTGACTGCCTGAAATACACACACTGGGGTAAGAACACACACACGCACACACACACGCACACACGCACACACACACACGCACACACACACACGCGTGTGTGTGCAGTCTGAGCCCATGAAAGGGTGCTGGGTCTCGCTGCTGCGGTGCTATTGTGCCCCTCCATGTGGGTGTTGTTCATCCATTGTTTGCAGCAGCAGAGTTATTAAAAGAAAAATCTCAGAACATTTAACAAAAGTACCCCAAGGACAGGCCAGCCTGGAGCTGCTCTCTGATTCCCTCAGAGGGGGAGCAGCGGAGGGCAGCCCCCGCCGGCCTGAGGAACTGCTCCGCCGCAGAGACCGTCCCAAAAACTGCACCCCCGTCTGTGATCCTCCGCGGGCTGCGGCGGGGGTGTCAGCGTGCCCCTCCGCCCCAGGACACCCCACGCCCCCCCGCACAGGATGTGGCGTGCAGGACTGGGGCCCGGAGATAAGATCACTGCCCTGGGAACCGCGGCCGACAGCACTGCCCGAGAGGACCAGCTCCCAGCAGCACGCAACACAGGCCAGCGGTAAATATAGAGCCAGTCACACACACACACACACACACACACACACACACACACACACACACACACACACACACACACACACACACACACACACACACACACACACACACACACACACACATGCCCTACACACACACACACACACACGCACAGGCACACACACACACACACACACACACACACACACACACACTCACACACACTCACACTCACACTCACACTCACACACACACACACACACACACTCACACTCACACACACACACACACTCACACACACACACACACACACACACACACACACACACACACACACTCACACACACACACACACACACGCACACACACTCACACACTCACACACACACACACACACACACACACACACACACACACACACACACACACACACATACACTCACACACACGCACACACACATACACTCACACACACGCACACACACACTTGCTCAATCCATCACACATGAGCAGCAGCGCTGTTTTTACGCCACACTGCTGAAACCAGCCTCACTTACTCCCCCTCAGAGCTTCCTGTTTCACAGCAAAGCACTGAAACGGAGCCGGGAGAGAGAAAAGGAGCAGAGAACCGCACAGCACACAGCCTGAGGGACAGAGACCGGGCAGGGATGGAGATGGCAGTGAGAACAGAGACATCAGAGGGCAGAAGAGAGATCAGCCAGAGAGAGCAGAATGAGAAAGCAGTGAGAGGTCAGTGTGAGATCAATGTGAGAGGGCGGCGTGAGACAGCAGTGAGAAACAAAAGCATGACAGAGCAGCTGAGAGACATTAAAGAGATCAGAGTGAGAGGGAGGACAGAGTGCTTCCTGAAAGACGCCGGGCTCAGAGAGGAGAAAGCGCATGCAGGGTCTTACCTGTGACGTAGACGTAGAGAGAGGTCTGCTGTCTGTGCTGGTGGCGGTACCTGCAGCGGAAGGATCCGGTGTGCCGCGGCTGAGCGCCGCTCAGAGTGAGGCTGCTGCAGTACAGCTGGCCCCGCCCCTCACAGCGGGAATCCACCACACGCACGCTGCGCTGGTCCTTCGCCACGGCCGCGGGAAACGCCCAGGACAGCTCCGATTGACCCCTGAGACACAGCCACGCCCACCACAGTCAGGGGTGTTCATTCATTCATACCCCCCTCCTCATATTTACCCTAAAATGCACCCACAGTGCACCCCACCAATCACACCTCAATGACTGCAGCCAACCAATCAGACAGCATGCTAATTGCATAAAATGCATCACATCAGTAAAAGTTATTCACATGCAGGCAGCAATGGGGAAGAGTCAGGCATGATCCTAACCACCAACCTGCACCACTGACCCCACTACTGACCACGATCACTGACTCCCAGTTACCACCCCGCCCCCCCCGAATTACTCCCATATTCCCATGATGCCCATTACTGACCCCCCCGCCAGGAGCGCAGGACGACTACTGACTGAGGAGGGCTGCTCTCTGACACTGACTCGCAGCGCTGACTCGCAGTACTGACTCTCTGGCACGGACTCGTAGCACTGACTCACAGTACTGACTCTCTGGCACTGACTCACAGTACTGACTCCCAGGACTGACTCTCTGGCACTGACTCGCAGTACTGACTCTCTGGCTCTGACTTGCAGCACTGAATCGCAGTACTGACTCTCTGGCACTGACTCAACAGGACTGACTCGCAGTACTGACTCACTGGCTCTGACTCGCAGTACTGACTCTCTGGCACTCACCTGCAGTGCAGCTGCAGCGTTTGGTTGGCCTCCATCACCAGCTCTTGACTCGTCACGTTCAGAACCGGCCCGTTCAGTCGGCCTTTGGACGTCTGGTCTGAGGAGAGAGGAGACGGACTGTCAGAACCGCTGCTACACCTGCAGAGTGACACCTGTACCATGTACCTGTGCACCTTTCGCACACGCGGTGAGAGAAAACAGGACATTTATCGCTCCCAACAGTAAACACTTACCCTGTAATTTTCCTGCATGTCATTTAACACTTGCAAATATGACTGGGCTTCCTTTTATGATGAAAACTTACTGATATCAGTCTTACAGAGAAAATATTGCGTTCGTATTGCACCAGCCGTTCTTCTGCAGCATGGTCACCTGTATCCTCTTTATCCCGCACAGGTGACCTCTGTTCCTGTCGCACCTGAAGCACAGCCAGTAAGTCGCGCTTTTCATAAGGGTGGGGTAGCGTTAGGGTTAGCGTTAGGGTTAGGGAACATGGCTGTTACTATGGAGACAGCAGAGCAGTTACCCTGGCCTCCCAGGTGGCTCAGACAGCCCGGGTCTGAAACCAGCCGAATCGCTCAGCGTTCATGCAAACGAACAAAAGGAGCGTGTTCTGCTGGTCGCTCAGAGCCTCCTCTGCTCCCTCCCCACACCCCGGCCTCAGACAGACTGTTACTCAGACAGCATCAGGACGATGCGGCCAGCCTCCGCCAGGTCTGTGTGGGTTAACCCAGGCGACCGTCATGGGCCTGAACTGCACTGAGCACCGGCAATGAGTAAAAGGCAAAAGGAGAAACACCCAAATACTAAAGAGAAAAAGGAGAAACACGCAATGAGTCAAGAGAAAAAGGAGAAACTTGCAAGGAGTAAAAGGGAAAAGGAGAAACACGCAAGGAGAAAGAAGAGAGCATGACTCACAGTGAGTGTGACAGACATGTAAATCTGCTCTTTCCACTTTAATGTCGGGACTTTCTACAGTTACACCAACTGTACAGCAGCCACAGTTTCACGCTGATGTAACGTGACCACAGATTTTTTTCCTAAACCTGATTTAACACTTATTATATCCCCAAGTAAAGAAAATTGCCTCTTTCCAAATAACATATTTCAAATGATGACACACACACACACACACACACACACACACACAAAGACAACAAGCTTAAGTGATAAACCACTCAATGTCACCAGATATTTCTGCTCACACATAATTACCTTCTTGTTCTTTCAAAATATCAACTACTGAACAAAAGACAGGCATGAATACATTATTATAATTCTTATCTATATAAGATACATGTATGGCGCCAGTGTAGCATAGTGGTAAAGACCAGGACTCATAACTGAAGGGTTGCTGGTTTGATTCTCTGCTGGGGCACTGCTGCAGTATTCTTGGGTAAGGTGTTTAACCCAGAATTGCCTCAGTAAATATCCAGTTGTATAAATGGGTAACCTCTGTAAATTGCTCTGGATTAGAGTGTCTGCAGGAATGTAATGTAATATCTATGCATAAGATCAGGAAGCTCGCGCGCGCGCAGTGTAGCTTCTGCAGAGATTAGATTCAGTGAAAGAGACAGCTTTAAATCGAGATGAAAAATTCATTAATTATCTCCGTAAATACGAGACCATTCAATGACACTGGCTTTCGCTTTAGTTGTAAGATTTGATACAGATTTCAGCAGTCTCTCCATTTCAAAGAAATCGCTACAATAAATCATGCACTGATGACTGAGATCTAAATTTAAAATTATGCCATAACATAATATGCAGGAGTGGCAATTCCACAATCCCCTGTGAAAATACCGCAGCGGTTGTCTAACCCAGTAGAGTCTAATAACTAAATGTATGAAACTTACACAGAATATTCATTTTCATAGGATTTTTATAATCATTTTTATAGGCGCTTGCTTGTTTGTAGCCTAAATTGTTCACGTATAAATTCGCACGCCTAAATGTATATGATTGTGGGTTTGGATGTACTTAATCAGTGTAAAACTGTTTTCACACATACACATATTCATAAGATCTATCGGAAAACATCTTCCATCAGATTAAGCGAGATTAAAAGGACCTTCGGAGAACTTAAAAATGCCCTTGTGAACGCATGTTTTGAAATACTGAATTAAACATTAAATACATACAGCATATATTTTAAAATGCATGTTATTATTTCCAAATATATTACTTATTGCCAGTGCATTGGATACTATTGAGTACGATTGAAAATCCATTAAATAGCATACGTTTTAATGCATATGGAATGAATCGTGGCAACACTGACGTAATTATATTTTGTAATTAACTGTTTTGGTTGATTATTTTTTAATGAAATTCTTTATTGATTGCAACGCATGTTAGAACACACACGGGACACTTCGAAGAATACGAAGCAAAACCCGCTATATCTGAAACCGCTGAAATAAAGTTATTAAACTGACGTTTTACTTAAACATTTCCGCGACAAATGTAACAGATGTTATTGTCACGATAATCTGTTAAATATGCCTGAGGAAACGTTTTCACAATAGTTACTATTATTAATAATAATAATAATAATAATAAAGTATTATTATTGTATTATTATTATTAATGTAATAAGAATTTACTTAATCTTATAATCACTATTATACATTGTTCACAAGGTGGTATGATTCTAAAGGTAAATTCACAATAAAATATTTGTATTTTTTAAAATTGCGCGATGTTTATTAATTGTGGAATAAAAGTTGTTGGTAATTAAAACAAAGACCGCGGGACACTATGCCGCGCTCGTGGATCACATTCCAGCTCGTTCCAGAATTCCCGCGAGCGCGTCTGTTTTAGCAATACGCGCTGATTAGCACAAGTTCCTGTCCACTCAAAAGTTTCCTTGGGGTGGTCACGACCCTGAGCAATTTACATTAGAAGATCCATTTAACAGATTCATCAAGTTGAGGAAATAACGCCCTTGCTGATTCAACTGGGGCCAAAGCGAGAGCCGGGGGTCAGGGCACGGTAGCTAGGCTCCTGTTATTCTAACAAAAACATAACGCTGGCATTCGCTCTGTCACGCGCGTTGGCGTGCTGCAAGTTATTAAATATCAATCCGATTGATATGACGGATATAAAATTCAATGCGTCTCCCTCTCACGCGCAGTGACAGGCAGACCTGCACGCACGTGGTGCGCGAGACATCCCCGGGGAGACCGCTGATCGCGGTGCACGAGGGCATCCTGAAATCCGCAAGTCTCCGCACCGCAAAGTGTCCAGTGCTTCGCATATAACAACCTCAGTCATGCTGTCCATTTATGTTTGATTTCTTGAGAAGATGTTTTCTCCCATTTCTACTTCAAAAAGATAACAGACAGATATACATGCCATGGAAACCGTTACACCTGTGTCTAAACCGCTACAACACACTAAAAGAGTGCAGTTGTTCCCAAACAGATACACTTAAAAGTTGCACCAGTCGCAAAAATCCATAGATAACCAGACTCACCCTTAGCCAGCGCACTTCGCCATCCACAGAGAGCAAACATCACAAAATAAAACATGATTCAATCGGAGAGCGTCTGTCTAACGGAATCACAGTTCCTTTATTATTGCCAGTCGGGGTTCTCCGGGGCGTCTGTGCGGTTAAAACACGGCCATTCCTTGGGTTAAAATCAACCGTAAATGAGTGGTAATGGCAGTAATCCCAGCGCGGCGGTGTCCGGTCGCCGTAACTCCAGCGCAGCTTTTCCCATCGCAATCGCGCGCTCAGATTTATACTTTTCCCACAGCTAAGAGGCTCGCGCTGACGTGCGTCGGGTCACACCCATTTCGCGCACCTCCGGTTGGACAGCGCCGTGTTCCCATCCGTGCAGATTCTCACACAGCCCTCCCCACACACACACTCACGTATGCCTCCTCGCCTGGATATTTTTATCCGCCGGGTACGCGCGGAGAAACTGTATTCCAGCGTTTCCTACCGGGAAACAATCAACCGGAGTCTGAATCAGCCCGCTTTTACGGCACGAGCCCTCTTCGGACAAGAGGCACCGAAAACTTTAACACTGTCCACACTTGGTGTAGATTTCATTTTAGGAAGCAACAGCCCAGTCCAAAAGCAGCGGGAGGTTGGCGGTGCTGTTGTGCCGAGGGGACCGAGAAGCGGGGACGGCGGCGCGGCGGGGAAGCGGAGAGCTGCCCTCCCGTTGGGAGCAGGTCGCCGGCCTCAGAGCTGCAGCCTCCGCAAAGCCAGGCGACTCCCGGTCAAAGCCAAACATCGGGACCAAAACCCTACATTTTTACCCTACATTTGCCGCGGGAAGAGTGCAAAAAACACTCTGCTGACAAAGACCAGCTGTGCATTTAACAGCAGACTAGGCCTACAGGTGGTTTACTTTAATAAACATAAATTCCCATTCAAGTGCATGAAAGGTCATGAAAGTGCCATCTTAATTCTGTCCTTTATAATTTGAGTCTGGTCCGCTTTGCCTGTGTAAATGTGTCTCCATAAAGTACACACTACTATTACTAATAGTAATAATATTATTATTACTATACTACTTATTTGCTTCATGATCTAAGATATCTTATATACTACCTGCGTGCACGGACAGATTTTATTGAGCGCATTTTAGTAGATTTGCTTAACGGAAATTTAGACCCAGAGGGAAAACAGCAGCGCTTCCAGCATTTGCACCTGCAATCTCTGTTTAGAAGTATTTCACAACAATATCGCCACCTAGTGACTGAAATATGAAACTATTTACTTAGCATTATGCATTTAGCAGACGCTCTTCTCCGGAGCGAATTCCAGCGTAATAGAACTTAAGTGTATCGATTCAAGTTAAATGAGCAACAGTGTCAGATCAGTGAGTGTGAGCATAACAGCATTCAAGCCCTACCACAAGTTAACTTGCGCAACCTGACAAGGCCACGAAAGCCAGGTATGCTACAATACATCAGTCACTAAAAAAGAGTATCCAAAATACATCACAATACTACATGTAAAATAAACATCAAATACTAGAAGGAGCAGGTGTTAGAGGGCGGGGATTGAGGTGGAACCGAGATGCAGTCTGAAGAGGTGGGTCTTCAGTCTGCCTCAGAAGATGGCCAGTGATTCCTCTGTCCTGACCCCCATGGGGAGTTCGCTCTACCACTAAGGGACCAGTACAGACAGGGATCATGTCTGAGAGGAGCGACCCCATCGGGATGGGACAGTCAGTTGCCCCATAGCTGCAGAGTGGAGTGATCTTGACTGAAAGAAAGTCCTCCATTCCTGCACAACCTCAGGTCCTCACCCACCAGTGACTTCATCATGTGAAATCATCATTACAGCCTTCCTCAGATGTAGTCTTCCTCCAGTCTGCCTCCCCTGTAGTACACCTCTATAGTCATCATCACCCTGTAGTCTTCCTCAGTGGTCTTCCTTCTCTGAGTTCTCCTCTGCAAGTCCTCTTCTCACTGATACAGACCTCTCTGTGAATACAGCAGTGCTCTGATACAGACCTCTCTGTGAATACAGCAGCGCTGACACAGACCTCTCTGTGCATACAGCAGCGCTGACACAGACCTCTCTGTGCATACAGCAGTGCTGATACAGACCTCTCTGTGCATACAGCAGTGCTGATACAGACCTCTCTGTGAATACAGGAGCACTGTGATACAGACCTCTCTGTGAATATAGCAGCGCTGTGATACAGACCTCTCTGTGAATACAGCAGCGCTGTGATACAGACCTCTCTGTGAATACAGCAGCGCTGATACAGACCTCTCTGTGTATGTAGCAACCATGTAATGAAATACACACATACCTGTACGCACGCATACACACAGATATGTGTACACATTCATACAGGCACACAGACGCACACACATATTCACACATTCATGCAGGAATATCCACACCTTCATACACAGCAATGACCACACAGCACCACTGTTAAAGAGTCTTTTTAATATTGTCTTAATTTTCATCAGTACCCTAACTAGTTAATTCCATTTACTTCATAAACTTCAAAAGGTATTACAAAATAACTGTTATATGAACATCTCAAGTACATAGGCATAATTGCTGGATGGGGGAGTAGTGTCACAGCGTGGCCACCAGGGGGCGAGTGTGTGTGTGTGTGTGGATCAGTCAGTCAGCAGCAGGGGGACACACAGGAGACCTGTCTCCCATGTCACCCCGAAGGAGCGTTAGGGAAAGGGTGCCCACCGGGGGGCAGCACTGAGGCGTGGCGTGAAGAGGGGGTGCGCTCGGTGTGTGATTGCGCAGAGAGTGTGTCCTCAGATCAGTGTGCTGTCGGCGCAGCAGGACTCTTCCTCTGTGGTGTTTCAGCAGTGATGATATTCTACACAGCAGCCTCCATAAGCAGCATCTCCACTGCAGTGATTACTGCTCATTACAGACACGGTCAGACAGTATGAAACCACAGATTCAAACATTCAAATCTAAGGAACTGACATTTAGGTTTAAAATGTATTCTTAATGTCCTAGGCCCAAACAGGCTGACAGTAAAAACTGCAGACTAGCAGTAGCACTGGGTCTGAGAGCGGGGTCAGAACCGGCCCCCACTGGGTCTGAGAGCCGGGTCAGAACCAACCCTGCTGGTCTGACAGCCGGGTCAGAACCAACTCGAGCAGGGTCACAACCAACCCTGCTGGGTCTGACAGCCGGGTCAGAACCAGTGCTCAGCGGGTCTGACAGCCGGGTCAGAACCAGTGCTCAGCGGGTCTGAGAGCTGGGCCAGAGCTGGCTGCAGTGGGTTTGACATGTGGGCCGGGGACAGGCCCTCTAGTATCACCTTTCCTTCCAGGGTTTGTTTGGAACAAAGACTCTGAAGCTCTACAGAACCTGCAGCCAGACTGGGCTCAAAGCCCTGGTGAGGAACCATGAAACCCTCCCACAGCCCAAAGCTCTCAGCCGAAACCAGAACCAGGTCCAAACAGGAAACCTGTGACAGCATTTGATCTGAGGGCAGCCTGTCTGCGGCACACCTGAGATACACCCTCTGTGAGCGCAGCCAGAGGCCTGCATCCAGGGCAACCAGCAGCGCTCTCACTGTGTAAATCAGCTTTAACACAGCTGGGCACTGGCTGGCGGGTTGGCGTTAGCACCTCTCTCAAAGGCACAACAGCAGTGCCCCACTGGGAACTGAGCCTGCAACCTCTGGGATGCAAGCCCAGCCGCTGTTTCACACTGCTGCCCCCTACAGGAATGTTTCATATATAACTCCTTTTCATGGTTACAGACTCCTGCATTGGCACATGCATGCGCCACGGTCCTCCTCTGTTGCTTGCTGCATGAGGATGGGGATTGATGAGTATTAAATGTTAGGCTAATACAAGAGACAGAGGGTGGGCGGGGCCCCACCCTCAGGACTGAGAGTGAGCAATCAGAGCAGCCACTGAGCATGTGCAGATAACCAGTGTCCGTGGTTCCGGCCCTGCCCCTCAGACCTGGCCTTTGGTCTGCTGGTGGACCCATTCTGAGAACTTGGTGACCTGTGTGTAGACGCCGGGCCGGTTCTGCCGGGCACAGCCCTCGCCCCAGCTCACGATGCCCGCCAGGAACCAGCGCCGGCCCTTCTCCTGACACACCAAGGGCCCGCCCGAGTCGCCCTGCAGACGCACAGGTACACACAGGTACGCACAGACAGGTATACACAAGTACACACACACACACAGGTACAAACACACAAGCAAGTAAATATACAAACACACAGGTATACACAGGTACAGACACACAGGTATGCACAGGTAGGCGCAAACACAAAGGTATACTCATATACATACACACATGCAGGTATGCACAGGTATAAACACACAGGTTTACTCACATGTATGCACAGGTATAAACACACGGGTATACTCAGGTACACACACAGGTACGCTCAAGTATACATGCACAAACATAAAGCTATTCACAGGAGCACACACAGCTATGCTAGTGTGTGTGTGTGTGCGTGCATGTGTGTGTGTGTGTGCATGCGTGCATGTGTGTGTGTGTGTGTCTGTACCAGTGGATTCTCACCTGGCAGGCATCCACCCCTCCCTGCAGGTTCCCAGCGCACAGCATTCTGGGAGTGACAGCGTCGTCATACAGCTTGTTGCAGGTGTTGTGGCTGATGATCTTCACAGTGGCCTCCTGCAGCAAGGACGCCAGCTCACCTGAAACCAACACTACACTGAACACAACTACACACACCTGTACAACACTACACTGAACACAACTACACACACCTGTACAACATTACACTGAACACAACTACACACACCTGTACAACACTACACTGAACACAACTACACACACCTGTACAACATTACACTGAACACAATTACACACACCTGTACAACATTACACTGAACATTACTACATATGTAGCAGTGTAGCACAGTGGTAAGGAGCAGGGCTTGTAAATGAAAGGTTGCTGGTTTGATTCCCTGCTGGGACACTGCTGCTGTACCCTTGGGCAAGGTACTTAACCTACAATTGCCTTAGTAAATATCCAGCTATATAAATGGGAAACATGTAAAAATTTGAAACCTATGTAAGTCTCTTTGATAAGAGTATCCATTAAATGATTGTAATGTAATACATATACTTTTTCACAATAAGATAAGTGAATAATGGATCGTTCTTGTATTACAATCCCCATGCGCCCCCTCCACCACAGCGACTCACTCGCACTGAACGACGCAGGTCGCTATTCTGTAAATGTGATGTTTCTTGTGAGCTCAAACTGCTGTGATCTCACTGCTCTGTCATTGTGAAGTTATATATATACACACTCACATAGACAGCACATGCATGTCTCTCAGCATGAATGAGACTGTGAGGTGTGTATGGTGTGTGTGTGTGTGTGTGTGTGTGTGTGTGTGTGTGTGTGTGTGTGTGTGTGTGTGTGTGTGTGTGTGTGTGTGTGTGTGTGTGTGTGTGTGTGTGTGTGTGTGTGAGTGTGTGTGTGTGTGTGTGTGTGTGTGTGTGAGTGTGTGTGTGTGTGTGTGTGTGTGTGTGTGTGTGTGTGTGTGTGTGTGTGTGTGTGTGTGTGTGTGTGTGTGTGTGTGTGTGTGTGTGTGTGTGTGTGTGTGTGTGAGTGAGTGTGTGTGTGTGTGAGGGGTGTGTGTGTGACTGTGTGTGTGAGTGTGAGTGTGTGTGTGAGTGAGTGTGTTCGTACCGTCCTCCATGAGCACACCCCAGCCGGTGACGAAGCAGCTGGCGGTGGAGCTGAAGGTGTGTGAGGGGGCGGGCAGGCAGACGGGCTGCACCCACTCGCTGAAGAAGACGGGGGCGCTCAGCTCCAGCAGGGCGATGTCGTAGTCGGAGGTGAACTGATCGTACTGCGCGTGCAGCACGATGCGGCGAATCAGCCGCGTCGCCACTGCATTACTGACCGTGTTCATAACGCGCATGCCCAGGTACGCCTTCCAGGAGCGCACGTCCGAGTACCTGCACACATCGCATCACATTACACTATATTACAGTACGTCATTTAGCAGACGCTCTTACCCAGAGCGACTTCCAAATAAGTACGTGCACACACACACGAACACACACACACACACACACACACACACACACACACACACACACACACACACACACACACACACACACACACACACACACCATACACACCACACACACACAAGCGCACACACGCACACACACGCACAGACAGACACACACGTAATCATGTCCATATGGACACAAAAGCAGTAAGAATACATGCAGACACACAGACATAATGACAATGAGGACGATTGATTAGGAAGATGACAATGATGCTGATGATGACAATGATGAAGATGATGGTGATGATGATGAAGATGATGATGACAAAGTTGATGATGATGATGATGATGGTGATGATGAAGATGCGCACGCACATGGTAATGATGGTGATGGTGATGGTGATGGTGACACAATGTTGGTGATGATGATGATGACACACATGATGATGATGACAGACATGATGGTGATGATGATATGAACACAAATGCAGTGAGAATACATGCAGTTGGTGATGATGATGATGATGGTGATGATTGATTGAAGATGACAATGATGCTGATAATGACAATGATGAAGATGATGATGATGATGATGATGATGATGATGATGATGGTAATGATGATGATGATGATGATGATGATGATGATGAAGATGCTGGTTATGGTAATGATGGTGATGGTAATGATGATGATGATGATGATGGTGATGATGGTGATGGTGATGATGATGGTGATGATGATGACGGTGACGCTGGCGGTGATGAAGATGCCGCAGTCTCTCACTTGATGGCGTCGGAGTCCTGGAAGCAGTGTGCCGCGGAGAGCAGCCAGCGGCTGGCGATGAGGGAGGCGCCACACACGTGGCCGTACCGCTCCATCTGCAGGCTCACCTGCCAGGGCCACGCCCCCACCTGCGCGTCCGCCCCGCCCACAATCTTACTCTTCCTCTTCGGCCGGGTGCCGCAGCCTGTGGAGAGAGACACCGCGTCACCGCGACAGACAGTGTTACACACCGAGGCGGCACCGCGTCACCGCGACAGACAGCCGTTACACAGCGAGACAGCACCGCGTCACTGCGACAGACAGCCGTTACACACCAAGGCAGCACTGCGTCAGTTCCACGTGGTAGTCAGTGTGTTAGTATGATGCAGCATTCAGTGTGTTATTGTGACTCCGCAATCAGTGTGTTAGTATGATGCGGCAGTCAGTATGTTATTGTGATGCCGCAGTCAGTGTGTCATTGTGACGCACCACACCGCATCTCGTCAGAGCCATCAGCACAGTCCTTGACGCCGTCGCACTCGGGGTTGATCTTGCTCACACACTTCCCACTGGCACACTTATAGGAAGATGGGGAACAGCCTCTGTGCCCTGAGGAGAGAGATCAGTCACAGACAGAGAGTGGAGATCAGTCACAGACAGGCAGGTGGGAGAGATCAGTCACAGACAGAGAGTGGAGATCAGTCACAGACAGGCAGGTGGGTGAGATCGATCACAGACAGAGGAGACCAGTCACAGACAGAGAGTGGAAATGAGATCAGTCACAGACAGAGAGTGGAAATGAGATCAGTCACAAAGAGTGGAAATGAGATCAGTCACAGACAGAGGAGATCAGTCACAGAGCAGCACTCACACGCTCTGGTGCAGTTGATCTCGTCGCTGCGGTCCTTGCAGTCGATGATACCGTCACACACAGAGGCCTTGGGCACACACACCTTGTTGGGACACATGAGGTAGCATCTACCTGCTGAGGAGGTGTAACACATATAATCGTGCAGATGTGTAACAGACGCTGCTCTGCAGGTGTAACTCTGCAGGTGTGTATCAGGTGTAAATCAGCAGGTGAGTGTCAGGTGTAATCTGCAGGTGTGTGTCAGGTGTAGTTCTGCAGGTGTAGCTCTGCAGGTGTAGTTCAGCAGGTGTGTGTCAGGTGTAGCTCTGCAGGTGTAGCTCTGCAGGTGTGTGTCAGGTGTAGCTCTGCAGGTGTAGCTCTGCAGGTGTGTGTCAGGTGTAGCTCTGCAGGTGTGTGTCAGGTGTAGCTCTGCAGGTGTAGATCTGCAGGTGTGTGTCAGGTGTAGCTCTGCAGGTGTAGCTCTGCAGGTGTGTGTCAGGTGTAGCTCTGCAGGTGTGTGTCAGGTGTAGCTCTGCAGGTGTAGCTCTGCAGGTGTGTGTCAGGTGTAGCTCTGCAGGTGTGTGTCAGGTGTAGCTCTCTGTAGATCTGCAGGTGTGTGTCAGGTGTAGCTCTGCAGGTGTAGCTCTGCAGGTGTGTGTCAGGTGTAGCTCTGCAGGTGTAGCTCTGCAGGTGTAGCTCTGCAGGTGTGTGTCAGGTGTAGCTCTGCAGGTGTGTGTCAGGTGTGCTCTGCAGGTGTAGCTCTGCAGGTGTGTGTCAGGTGTAGCTCTGCAGGTGTGTGTCAGGTGTAGCACTGCAGGTGTAGCTCTGCAGGTGTATATTTACCACAGTTGGCCTCCTCGCTGCTGTCTCCGCAGCTGCTCTGAGCACTGCTCTGCACACTGCACTGGCTGGCATGTGGCCTGCACACTCCATTCCCACAATGCACCTCTCCAGGCTTGCAGGCTGCGAGGATCAGAGAAGGTGTGAGAACTCCGGGCAGGTGTGTGTGTCACAGCGCTTTGTCCTGCTCGGGAGCTCTGGTACTCACAGCACTTGGCCTCGTCGCGGCCGTCGGGACAGTCCTTCACTCTGTCACACACCTTCTTCAGAGGAACACACCGGCCGTCCCCGCAGCGGAACTGCCTGGGACAGGCTGGACACACACACACACACACACACACACAGGTGTAACAGGTGTGATTCTGCTTTAGAGGTGTAACAGGCACAGATCTGCTATAGGTATGTAACAGGTGTGGTTCTGCTACAGGTGTGTAACATGTGATTCTGCCAAAGGTGTGTAACTGGTGTGGTTCTGCTACAGGTGTGTAACAGGTGCGGTTCTGTGGAGGTGTGTAACAGGTGCAGTTCTGCGGAGGTGTGGAACAGGTGCGGTTCTGCAGAGGTGCTGACGGGTCAGACTCACAGGTCTCCTGGG
The DNA here is from genome assembly GCA_019176425.1 of Megalops atlanticus. Taxonomy (NCBI): domain Eukaryota; kingdom Metazoa; phylum Chordata; class Actinopteri; order Elopiformes; family Megalopidae; genus Megalops; species Megalops atlanticus. Next base: position 1,930,554 of record CM032876.1, read on the forward strand.
TGAAGGCCCGGAACAGGATGTAAAAGCCTTTGTGAGTGAGGGACTCGTCGGAGTGGAAGTGCAGAACCACAGGAGACGAGTAGATCCGCTTTCTGCTGCTGTCTATGATGGGGTTACACAGCCTGAGAGAACAGAGGTACACTCAGACACAGAGTGCAGACTCACACACACACACACACACACACACACACACACACACACACACACACACACACACACACACACACACACACACACACACACTGCACACACACACAGGAGATTTGGCAGAACACACACACACACACACAAGACCCAGGTTCCTAACACAGCTAAAGACCCAGGCACCTCAGGAGATTTGAGCTGAAGACAAAGGTCCAGGTTCATCTAAAGACCCAGGCCCTCTGTTGAGCTGAAGACAAAGGTCCTTGGTTCATCTAAAGACCCAGGCTCCCAGTAAAGGCAAATAATGTGCTTTTGTTCTGGCTGGGTGATGGGGTGACATCAGCTTTGGTGGTTGGACCGCGTGGTGTTCCTGCTGTGCTGTGGCCGCAGGTGACTCACCGGATCCCGTTGATGTCCAGCCAGTCCTTCTCACAGCTGTCCTGAGGAGGGAGAATCCTGAATGTCAAGCATCACGATGGTGACAGAGAGCAGGTAACCAGGCAACGGAGTCTGAAACAGAAAAAACCCATCAAAAACCAGACTCAAGCAGTCGAGCACAGAGTGCGGAATGACGGCAGAGAGATCCCGACGGCCTCACCCGGATGGTCCAGGTGCAGTCGATGCTGGGGGGGTAGTAGCTGGGGTAGTATGGGGACGTCACTGTGCCGTTCCAGGTGGAAAAGGAACCCCCACAGCCTGAGGAACACAGGGAGCACAGAGACACAGCTCAGCACAGAGAACCAGGAGCACAGAGACACAGCTCAGCACAGAGAACCAGGAGCACAGAGACACAGAGACACAGCTCAGCACAGAGAACCAGGAGCACAGAGACACAGCTCAGCACAGAGTCACAGAGACACAGCTCAGCACAGAGTCACAGCTCAGCACAGAGAACCAGGAACACAGAGACACAGCTCAGCACAGAGTCACAGAGACACAGCTCAGCACAGAGAACCAGGAACACAGAGACACAGCTCAGCACAGAGAACCAGGAGCACAGAGACACAGCGCAGCACAGAGAACCAGGAGCAGAGACACAGCTCAGCACAGAGACACAGAGACACGGCTCAGCACAGAGACACAGCTCAGCAGAGACACAGCTCAGCACAGAGACACAGAGACACAGCTCAGCAGAGACACAGCTCAGCAGAGACACAGCTCAGCACAGA
>CM032876.1:1939366-1951866 GCA_019176425.1 Megalops atlanticus
ATACATGAACACGGACATGAAATAAAACCTGGACATTTAACCATTTTTTTTGCTTTTTACTGCCGACATAATTCTAAAGAACGCTGCTGTTTATGGGACATGACAAGGGCTAAGAACCTATCCAAACAAAAACAAATAAATGAACAAAATGTAAATCACATTCAGGGCGCATTGTAGCGCTCATATTTCAGAACAATATCGCTCTTTGTTTCCAATCCCTTCTCTGCACTGATTGCAGCGGCGCTGAAGCCTCTCCGTCTCCTTACCTGTGCAGGTGAGTCGCCGGGGAGGCAGTGATGAGAATTTGACACGCTGTAAACTTCACAGGTTCGATCGCTGGAAAACGCCTTCATGGCACTGGCTCGTTTGGCGTCGCCGTAAAAAATCGCAACAAAGAAATAACGCGAGGAAAGTTCTGCGATGCTTCGGAAAATACGCGGTAATCCGAGCCGCACAGACCGAGCCCCGCGGAGCGCCTTTCACTGCTGCGCGCAGGTGTCATATGGACCCAGCATGCACCGCGGCGGCCAGAGACCCGATATGAGGGTACATCCAAGGCTCCGGACAGAAAACAGAAATCGCTGAGAAATTAGCTCCGTGTCCAGGGGGTCTTTGTCACGGGGCAGGGGGTAAACACGGCCGATGGCGGGTAGGAGGAGCAGCGCAAATTCAGGAGGACAAACTGACCCGCCTGGCGCGCATTCCGGTTACGCAGGTGTTCTGGGTGGCCGGTGAGGCAGAACGGAAATCAGACGCACCGGCCACACACGTACGAGGGAGCGGAATGAAATGACAATGGTGTGTCTATTTTGGAGTGAACGCATTTCTTTTGACATGAAACTGCCATTTGAAAAATACAGCCCCCAGCCGCCCTTTCACGGAGACTGCTTTAATGTAGAAGTCCGATTTTCAGTTAATGACGTTAATTACTAAGGAAATTCATTCCTCGTCAACAAACGTGATCAAGGCCAGACCTCGGAGGAGGTTTTTTTTTTAGTATTACATTTCCATTGTAGACATACTGACTTCATCATTTATGCTTCCGCAGTCCTTGATGCAAAACACCCCAAAACAAAAAAAAACTACGAAGAAAGATTACTTTTCTTTGCATAATATTGTATAGTTCACAGTGTAACACTGAAGAACGTAGACAAAATGGTTAAGTACATACATATTTTCTGTCAAGTTATGTTTTTATTCCTATTTACTGTGGGCGATGAATAAATATGGAGGGCACACTTAGATACACGAGCATGCGTACACACACACACACACACACAAAGACAGTCTCTCTTACACATAAGCACACACATACACACACACTCACACACACACACGCACATACATATGCGCACACACACACACGCACACACACATACACGCACACATGCGCGCACACACACACACACACACACACACACACACACACACAGTATTCAGTCCTTTCCTTTACTGCAGATTGCCAATGTAGGACCACGTGAATTTTTTAAAAATTGTTATTCACACATTACATCTGTGCTTATCTATATCTTTTTTCTGCTAGTGAGATGCACATCTTGCTGTCAAACAGAGCTGATCTGGGTTCAGCTGAACCTCCTTGTGTTGTTCCTGCCAATACTTTTCATCTGTTTGTGTTCTGCAGAACCCTGACCCCTAATTCATCAGCAGCTGCATTAACCACACACACACACAGCAGGGTACAGCGTCAGACACACTTTATTCAGTGCATTTACTCAGTACACAGGCAGCCACTGTTATGTACAACACCAGGTACAAGAACTAGACAGTGAATTAACAGCTACAGGAAGGGGACAGGCTGGTGGGCATGTCTCCTACTAAACTATAAAATAAAATTATGTAAAGAAGTAATCTAATGGTTTAACACACTTATTAGCTTTACCTGCTAGTTTGTACCTTGCCTGGCCAACCTTTGAAACCTGTTCATGCCGTGCTTCTAATATTGTTGACTCTGTATGGTTTTTTGCGTGTGTTGTATTGCACCTCACTTGTGAGTCGCTTTGGATAAAAGTGTCTGCCAAATGAATAAATATAAATGTAAATTATAATAGTGGGCAGAGGAAAGAGAATAAAGATAAAAAGCAGCATTTCCTATTGAGATGTGCTGGTGCTGTTTCTTTGCCAGATCAGTAAGTGTGAAGTTTACCCTATTTTGTTGTCTAGCTTTGTCTTTGCAGTCCAACTCTGTGAGACTCCTAACTGCTTTCCCAGCATTACACTGGTGTCAGCGGTGGGACTGAAACCCACTCGAGTCATTTCTGTGGCTGCCTGTGGGGGGGTGTGGCTCCGAGTGGGTGTGTCAGGAGGGTGTGGCTGTCTCATTGGTCAGAGAGCTGGATTTGATTGACAGGCTGACTGTATCACAGGCGGGTTTGAGATCATGACTTCATCAGGCAGCATGACTCTCTCGGTGGTGTAATCAGAGGTCAGGGCTGCGTCAGGCCGTGTGGCTCTGAATCCAGGCGATGAACTTGGCCACTCTGGTGTACACCCCCGGCAGGTTGGGCCTTCCACAGCCTGCTCCCCAGCTCACGATTCCCGTCAAAAACCAGCGGCCCCCTGACTGCATCTGGCACGACAGCGGGCCCCCCGAGTCCCCCTGCAAAAGGAACACCCCACACCTGCGTCAGGTGACACAGGAAAACTACACCTGCTACAGTCACCACTGTAACCACCTGTAACTGTAACACAGCCACCAAAGTCATCACATCTAACTCAGATAAATCACTAAACAATCTCTAACACAACTCATTTAATCTACCTGTAACTCTGATACAATTGCAAAAATGATCTACAGCTCTGATATGATCTAAATTTACATTAGAGATTTCTAAATTTATTATGGCCCTCCAGATAAGAGTGACTGTCAAAATATATATGCACATACTTTCACATACAGTCATAGAGAACTCTCCATGTGATGTCACTGACAACTCCAGACACAGCACAAAAGCCAAGCCTGCGGACATGCAGAGACAGAAAAGGAGAGAGAGAAGGACAGAGAGAGAGAGAGGGAGAAAGAGAGAGAAGGAGAGAGAGAGAGACAGAGAGAGAGAGAGGGAGAGCGAGAAGGACAGAGAGAGAGAGAGAGAAAGAGAGGGAGAGCGAGAAGGACAGAGAGAGAGACAGAGAGAGAGAGAGGGAGAGAGAGAGAAGGAGAGAGAAGGAGAGAGAGAGAGAGAGAGAAAGAGAGGGAGAGCGAGAAGGACAGAGAGAAAGACAGACAGAGAGAGGGAGAGAGAGAAGGACAGAGAGAGAGACAGAGAGAGAGAGGGAGAGCGAGAAGGGAGAGAGAGAGAGAGAGAAAGAGAGGGAGAGCGAGAAGGACAGAGAGAGAGACAGAGAGAGAGAGAGGGAGAGAGAGAGAGAAGGAGAGAGAGAGAGAGAGAGAGAGAAGGAGAGAAAGAAGGATAGAGAGACTCACGCGACAGGCGTCCCGCTCCCTGAGGGCACCCCGCACACAGCATTCGGGGCGACACCGGGCTGTACCTCTTCTTACACTCCCTCTGACTGATGATCCCGACCTGAGCCTTCTGCAGCACCGAGGGCAGGACCTTATCTACAGCGGCCAGGGAGAGGAGAGCAGTCAGGGTGTGTGTGTGAGTGTGTGTGTGTGTGTGTGTGTGCGTGAGTGTGCGTGATTGTGTGTGTGTGTGTGTGTGTGTGTGTGTGTGTGTGCGTGAGTGTGTGTGTGTGTGTGAGAGAGAGAGTGTGTGTATGTGTGAGTGTGTGTGTGTGTGTGAGTGTGTGCGTGAGTGTGTGTGTGTGCGTGAGTGTGTGTGTGTGTGTGTGTGTGTGTGTGTGTGTGTGTGCGTGAGTGTGTGTGTGTGTGTGTGTGTGTGTGTGTGTGTGTGTGGTCTCAGACACCATCCCTGTCTGTAGTGGAATGAACTCTGCATGGGGCTTAGGACAGCAGAATCACTGGCCATCTTCCAATGCAGACTGAAGCCCCTCCTCTACAGACTGCATCTCGGTTCCACTTCTATCCCCACCCCTAACACCTGCTACTTCTGCCATTTGATGTTAATTTTATGTGTAGTATTATGATGTATTATGAATGTGTGTTCTAGGACCTGTTGTATCGCAGTATACTTGCCTTCTGTCAGGTTGCACAAGTTAACTTGTGGTAGGGCTTGAGTAATGTTATGCTCACACTCACTGGTCTGGGAGTGCTGTTAGCCTGATCTGACACTGTTTCTTGTTTAAATTGAATGGATACACTCCTGTTCTATTGTGCTGGAAGTTGGTCTGGAAAAGAGCCTCTGCTAAATGCATGTGATGTAATCTGATGTAATGTAGTGTGATGTGATGTGATGTGATGTGATGTAATGTAATATGCTGTAATGTGATGTGATGTGATGCAATGTGATGTGACGTGATGAAATGTGATGTGATGTAACGTAATGTAATGTAATGTAATGTGATGTAATGTGATGTAATGTCTCAGACGGTCCCACCTTCCTCGGAGCGGTAGCCCCAGCCGGTGACCCAGCAGGGCTGTCCGTCTGTGAGAGCCTGTGAGGGGGGGGGCAGGCAGATGGGCTGGATGAAGGCACTGAGGGAGGGGGCCAGGTCTTGCGCAGCTGCAGGAGGGCGATGTCGTAGTCGAAGGTGAGCGCGTTGTAGTACTCGTGCACCACGATCCTGCGCACCTCGGCCACGTGCCTCGCGGCTCCCTGAGACAGCATCCCCAGGTGAGCACTCCACTGCCGCGGGTCCGACAGCCTGCACACGCAGGGTCAGAGGTCACCTCCCCGCTCCACTCTCTGCCTCAAAGCTGCGAGCTCTCTGTCTGCTGCTTCTGCTGTAACCTGAGCGGGGTGTGTGTGTGTGAGTGAGTGTGTGAGTGTGTGTGTGTGTGTGTGTGTGTGTGTGTGTGTGTGTGTGCATTACTGTGTGTGTGAGTGAGTGTGTGAGTGTGTGTGTGTGTGTATGGTGAGTGTGTGTGTGAGTGTGTGTGTGTGACTGTGTGTGAGTGTGAGTGTGTGTGTGTGTGTGCATTACTGTGTGTGTGAGTGTGTGTGTGAGTGTATGTGTGTGACTGTGTGTGAGTGTGTGTGTGAATGTGTGTGCATGTGTGTGTGTGTGTGTGTGTGTGGTGAGTGTGTGTGTGAGTGTGTGAGTGTGAGTGTGTGTGTGAGTGTGTGTGAGTGTGAGTGTGTGTATGGTGAGTGTGTGTGTGTCAGTGTGTGTATGATGAGTGTGTGTATGGTGTGTGCGTGTGTATGTGTGTGTGTGAGTGTGTGTGTGTGTGTGTGTGTGTGTGTGTGTGTGTGTGTGTGTGTGAGTGTGTGAGTGTGTGTATGATGAGTGTGTGTGTGAGTGTGTGTGTGTGTGTGTGTGTGTGTGTGTGTGAGTGTGTGTATGGTGTGTGTGTATGAGTGTGTGTGTGTGTGTGTATGGTGAGTGTGTGAGTGTGTATGGTGTGTGAGAGTGTGAGTGTGTGTGTGAGTGTGTGTGTGTGAGTGTGTGTGAGTGTGTGAATGTGTGTATGGTGTGTGTGTGAGTGTGTGTGAGTGTGTGTGTGTGTGTGTGTGTGTGTGTGTGCATTACTGTGTGTGTGAGTGAGTGTGTGAGTGTGTGTGTGTGTGTATGGTGAGTGTGTGTGTGAGTGTGTGTGTGACTGTGTGAGTGTGTGTGTGTGTGTGTGTGTGTGCATTACTGTGTGTGTGTGTGTGTGTGAGTGTGTGTGTGTGACTGTGTGTGAGTGTGTGTGTGAATGTGTGTGCATGTGTGTGTGTGTGTGTGTGTGTGTGTGTGTGTGTGAGTGTGTGTGTGAGTGTGTGAGTGTGTGTGTGTGTGTGTGAGTGTGTGTGTGTGTGGTGAGTGTGTGTGTGTCAGTGTGTGTATGATGTGTGTGTGTGTGTGCGTGTGTATGTGTGTGAGTGTGTGTGTGAGTGTGTGTGTGTGTGTGTGAGTGTGTGTGAGTGTGTGAATGTGTGTATGGTGTGTGTGTGAGTGTGTGTGAGTGTGTGTGTGTGTGTGAGAGTGTGAGTGTGTGTGTGAGTGTGTGTGTGTGTGTGAGTGTGTGTGAGTGTGTGAATGTGTGTATGGTGTGTGTGAGTGTGTGTGAGTGTGTGTGTGTGTGTGTGTGTTTGTGTGTGTGTGTATGGTGAGTGTGTGAGTGTGTGAGTGTGTATGGTGAGTGTGTATGGTGAGTGTGTGAGTGTGTGAGTGTGTATGGTGAGTGTGTATGGTGAGTGTGTGAGTGTGTTACCTCTCTCTGTTGAAGCAGTGAGCTGCAGACAGTAGCCAGTCGGGTGAGATGATGGAGGCTCCGCAGTACAGGTGTCCGGCGAAGAGCAGGCTGACCTGCCAGGGCCACTCCCCCTCCGCCGCGCCGACCCCGCCCACCACGCGGCCCTGCTTCCGAGGGCTGGGGAGGCCACAGGCTGCAGGCCGACACACACAGCGACGCGGCGGTCAGAGCGACGCGGCGGTCAGAGAGACGCGGCGGTCAGAGCGACGCGGCGGTCAGAGAGACGCGGCGGTCAGAGCAACACGGCGGTCAGAGAGACGCGGCGGTCAGAGCGACGCGGCGGTCAGAGAGACGCGGCGGTCAGAGCAACATGGCGGTCAGAGCGTGGAGCTGCAGTCAGAGCGTAAAGTGGCGGTCAGTGTGTAGAGCTGTGGTCAGTGTATAGCAGCAGTCAGTGCATAGAGCAGTGGTCAGTGCGTAGCTGCGGTCAGTGCGTAAAGCTGCAGTCAGTGTGTAAAGCTGTGCTCAGTGAGTAGCAGCGGTCAGTATGTAGCAGCAGTCAGTGCGTAGCAGCGGTCAGTGCGTAGCAGCGGTCAGTGTGTAGCAGCACTCTGTGCGTAGCAGCGGTCAGTGCGTAGCAGCGGCCTGTGCGTAGCAGCACTCTGTGCGTAGCAGCGGCCAGTGTGTAGCAGCGGCCAGTGTGTAGCAGCGGTCAGTGTGTGTCTGTGCGTGGCCTCCTCTCCTGAAAGCTGCTCTCAGAGTGCTGAGTCACGCTGACAGGGGTCACTGGAGGTCAGGCGAATTCAATTAGATCCGCTGTGATGCGGGAGGCGGCCGATGGTGTCAGCGATCAAAGCCGAGTCCGAGAGAGGGAGCGTAAACAGAGAGGATCGGCTTACCCGGCGCACCCCCGCCGAGAGGAGGGGGCGCGATGATTCAGGCCTCAAACACAAGCACACTCATGCAGCCGTCACGTCATGCAAGGTCACGTCTGCCTCGCTCTGACAAACAGGCAGGTGGCCTGCGCCAGACGCTCCTCCGAGTAAAACACTGCAAATAATCTCAAAATGATCAAAGAACAGTGACATATTCTCTCATTATTTTCAAAGAGGGCTTTTTTGGTAGCACACTCTCAGTCATCAGTGAAAGCCCTTCACCCCTGCAGGCTTCTAAACGTGTTTGTTGCTGATAATGTCCATCTAACAGCAGAGCACAGAACAGCGGGGCACCGCGCTCCTGAAACTCCCCCTGCCAGCATTTAGGGTGAGCTCCTCTTTCTGCAGTCCTGGGGCCATATGTATCGATCTTTGTGTACAACTTGCCATAAAACCGCGTGTACGCACAATCTCACGATTTGTGTACAGAGATTTTTCGTCAGAGTTATCAAACACCACGTACGCCTGATTGTCTTCATAAATCTGAGCGTAAATCAAATTAGTGCGAGATTATGTGCACATGAACGCGCTTAACGTCCACTCCCACAATTGTTCTCATATGGACCAAGACACGCCTTTAATTAGTCAAATTATCATATGAAAGATCCCAGGTAAATCTGAGTGAAATGCAGAGATTGATGTTGAGGATCAATGGCGGGACGTAAGAAAAGAAGTTATTCGGACACAGAGATAGAGGTGATGGTTGATGAGGTGGAGAGGAGAAAAAAATGTCCTTTTTGGAGGCCAGAGTAGTGGCGTTTCAAATCAACAGAAAAATGCGGAGTGGCTCAAAGTGGTGACTGCTATGAATGCAGTTTCACCAGAGGTGCATTTGATGGAGGAGAAGAAAAAGAAGTGGTCGGATATTAGACCTGAGTGTCTTCGCACCATTTAGGGAATCGGAGCACTCAGAACGTAGGTCTACAAGATGCAAAATAATAGAATTTCTGAACGATTCTAACCACTGAGAGATGACTGCTAAAATCAACAAAATAATAGCCAACCGTGTCAGGGTCATTAAGTAAAAAAACAAAGATAATCAGATCATTTTGTCTGTCTTTCTGCTCATGCCATGCAGCTCTCTTGCTCTTTCTCTCTATCTCTCTCCCGTTGACCGAAACTTTACTTCCCTGTGTCGTTTCCAACGAGTATTCCAACGTTTCCAATATTTTTGTTGTTTGTGCTATTTTTCTATAGGGTACATAAAACTTAAACTTGCCCCCTCATGGCGCCGGGTGCGGACACACTGGTCCTGTGTGCGCTTATTCGTTTTTTGGCCTCTCTTTTAATACTGGCTTCACCACTGCTGTGAAATAAATGTATTATTTGATTTTGAAACAGTAGTCTTGTGTTGGTGTTATTTAGCCTTTCAGAGGCTATTGCATGGCTAAATCAATGAATTTCATTAAACCTACCACCAGACCAATTTTAGGTGGTGACCTGGCAATCTGCCCCAAATAGAGGTACGCATGTTTTCCCGGCAAGTATCTTTTCATGAATACCGTTTTATGTGTGGAAAAGTGCTCAGCACGATTTCAGTGCGTACGCACCGTTGATACATGCGGCCCCCTCTTCCACCCTGCAGGTGCTCCTGAAGGACACGGGGCTGCACTCCTTTCTCTAAACAGCAGAGGGCAGTGCTGAGGATTTTACACATTTCCTCTGAAGTGATATATACATAAAGCACATGGTGGTTCCTATAGGCTGTTCAACACTGGTTTAGTGTCAGTCTGTGGTTAGTACAGGCTATTTAACACAGTTTTAGGGTTGGTTTGTGGTTAATACATGCTATTTTAACACTGGTTTACTGTTAGTCTGTGATTAATACCTGCTATTTTAACACTGGTTTAGTGTTGGTTTTATGGTTAGTCCAGGCTAATTTAACACTGGTTTAGTACTGGACTGTGGTTAGTTCAGGTTATATTGGGTTGGGTTTAGCGGTGACTTACAATTGGCAAAAAGTCTGTTGAACATGGGTTTAGCGTTGGCTTTGGGTTGGTGTAGAGTATGTTTAGGGCTGGTATGTGTTACCTTTTGGGCTGGTTTAGGGTTGATATGGGGTGTGTGTAACGTTTTTGCGTTGATGTGACGTTGCTGTAGCGTTGCTGTAGCGTTACTCACCGCAGTCGGCCTCGTCGCTGTGGTCGGGGCAGTCTGGCACTCCGTCACACTTCGCGTTTCTCTTCAGGATGCAGGCGCCACTGCGACACTGGAAACGGATCTCAGAGCAGCTCGTCTCTGCAGGGAGAGAGAGAGGAGTTACACACACACACACTCACACACACTCACACACACACACACACACACACTCACACACTCACACACACACACACACACACACACTCACACACACTCACACACACACACACTCACACACACACACACACACACACACACACACACACACACACACACACACTCACACACACACACACACGGGTTTCAGGGGCAGCAGCAGGAATGTTCCGGGCGGCTGAATCAGTCACATTCCTCTGCAGACAGAGTGACAGCCATGCAAGGCTGACAGAGCAGGATGAGAGAGAGGAACATGAGAAACCAGCAGCTCATTACCTCTGTGTGTGTGTGTGTGTGTGTGTGTGTGTGTGTGTGTGTGTGTGTGTGTGTGTGAGTGTGTGTTGTATAAATTGAGGGCAGCAGTGCAGCATAATAATAAGGAGCAGGGCTCCTAACCAAAAGGTTGCTGGTTTGATTCCCCACTGGGGCACCTGCTGCTTTACCTTTGGGCAAAGTACTTAACCCAGAACTGTCTCAGTAAATATCCAGCTGTATAAATGAGTAAAATATAAAAACTGTATCCTGTGTAAGTAGCTTTGGGTAAATGTGTCTGCTAAATGACAATAATGTAATGAGGGTATTGCAGAGTGATGAAAAAATCTGCTCTCTCAAAAAACACACAGACAACACTTATCCCAAAAATGTGTTTCTACCGATCAGATTTACACTGAAGATCATGCATATTCACAAAACACTTATTTGTTCAGTAAATTAATGCAACAGAGCAGCAGTTTGTTTGAGCTGCAGCTCTCTGCTGTAACAGCTGCAGTATGATCTCATTCACTCCCAGTGCGATGCGACACAGAGAACTACAGTAAAGCCAACGGGTTGCACTCAGCAGACAGCTCTGGCCTGGTGCATCCAGCCACACACAGAGCAACAGGCACACTCTGTGCCTCAGTCTGCTCACATGAATGTGCACATGTCACTGCTGAGCCACAGACTGTATTACACAGCTTACTGGTGACACTCCTGAATTACTGCATACTCAGACAGACAGACAGACAGACAGACAGAGGGACATCTGTCATAAATCACCACATTAAAGCCTAAATTTCAACATTATCATTCACAGCAGGGGGCACAAGTGCTTAAGTTATATGAATGTCTTTTTCCTATTTGCTCTGTTCCAAAACAGCTGGCAAGTAATTGGTTACACTCAAGATTAAGCACAGCGTGTGCCACACCCCCCCACACACCCTCCCACACCCCCACACACACCCCTCCACACACCCTCCCACACCCCCCACACACCCCCCACACACCCCCACACACCCTCCCACACCCAGGGCGTGTGCAGTGGTGTTCTTCCCCCCACTTGTGTTCAGAAGAGCGTAGTACAGATGCACAGGCGGCCCTGTTTACCCAGAGTGCAGTTGGTCTCGTCCCTGCCGTCTGCGCAGTCGGTCTCTCCGTTGCAGACGTAGAGGGGGTGCACGGGCGCGGGGCCGGCGCAGTTTTTGGAGGGTTGGGCTGTAAGGGGGGTTGATATGGAGAGGAATCAGATGGAATCCAATCAATGCACACTGTACTGCTCCCTATAATGCAGAACACAGGTGTGACACCCCCACCACATACAGCGTCACTCTGACCCCCACCACATACAGCGTCACTCTGACCCCGCCCCCACACCACATACAGCGTCACTCTGACCCCGCCCCCACACCTACAGCTTCACTCTGACTCCGCCCCCCCACCACATACAGCGTCACTCTGACCCCGCCCCACACCACATACAGCATCACTCTGACCCCGCCCCACACCTACAGCTTCACTCTGACTCCGCCCCCCACCACATACAGCGTCACTCTGACTCCGCCCCCACACCTACAGCATCACTCTGACTCCGCCCCACACCTACAGCATAACTCTGACCCCGCCCCACACCCACAGCGTCACTCTGACCCCGCCCCCACACCCACAGCATCACTCTGACCCCGCCCCCATCCCCACCTACCGCAGAAGAGCTCGTCGCTCTCGTCCCTGCAGTCGTCCAATCCATCGCAGCGACGCCCCTTGTCCACACACAGCCCCGTGGAGCACAGGAAGTGACTGTCAGGGCATGCTGGGACAGAGAGCGAGACCACAGTGAGAGGAGGGGAGAAACACAAGGAGGAGAAACCAGAGAGAAACACACCAGCATGGAGGAGAAACCAGAGAGAAACACACCAGTATGGAGGAGAAAAATGAGAGAAACACACCAGCATGGAGGAGAAACCAGAGAGAAACACACCAGCATGGAGGAGAAACCAGAGAGAAATTCACACATGTGGAGTAAGAAGGGACAGGTTTGGTGACAGACACACTCTGCGGGTCAGTGTGAGGGACAGACACACTCTGCGGATCAGTGTGAAGGACAGAAGCAGTAACAGTCCCGGGCTGCAGGCTCACGCTGGCTGATGTTGTAGCTGCTGAACTCGGCTCTGAACGGGAGGTCCGCCAGGCGAGAGCTGCAGCGGAACACCACCTCAGGACTTGGGTCCGGGATGCGGAACACGGTGGAGTGGCCGACGTAGCTGCCGCAGTATCTGCACAGCAGGAGGTACACGCTTACACAGGAAAAACACACTTACACAGGAAAAACACGCTTACACAGGAAAACCACACTTACACAGGAGGTACACACACTTACACAGGAAAAACACACACTCACACAGGAAAAACACACTTACACAGGAGGTACACACACTTACACAGGAAAAACACACACTCACACAGGAAAAACACACTTACACAGGAAAAACACGCTTACACAGGAGCTACACGCTTACACAGGAGCTACACACTTACACAGGAAAAACACACTCACACAGGAGATACACACTTACACAGGAGGTACACACACTTACACAGGAAAAACACACACTAACACAGGAGATATACACACTCACACAGGAGATACACACTTTCACAGGAGGTACACACACTTGCACAGGAAGTATGCACAATTACACAGGAAGTACACACACTTACACAGGAAATACATGCTACAGAGCAGGAAGTGCACACAGGCAGCATGTAAAGAGCAGGAGGTAGACACATGTGTACTCACA
>CM032876.1:1956866-1961866 GCA_019176425.1 Megalops atlanticus
TGCAGGGACAATGGAAAAACACGCCAACGTCTCTGTAACAATGCTTTGGTTTGGTCTGGGAAACTAGCTTATCAACAACATAAAAAATACTACAGAGAGAGAAAATATCTGTGTGTATATTTCAGACTGTGTGTGCATGTCTGTGAGTGTATATTTGTAACTGTGTGTGTCACTGAGTATATTTATGACTGTCTGTGATTGTATATTTCTGTGTGTGTACATATATCTCTGACTGTGGGTATATATTTCTGACTGTGTGTGTCTGTGTGTATATTTCAAACTCTATGTGTGTATATATTTCTGACTGTGTGTGTGTGTGTGTGTGTGTTTCTGTCCGTGCGTTAGTGTGTGGAGTCTTTGCCTCACCACATACTGAATCCTGCTTGCCATGGACTGGAATTCGCTGGACTCAGTGTGTCTGTATTCTGGAATAAACTCCACGTTGGCAACACGGAACATTCCGGCAAAGTACACCCCGCTGTTGCTCTCTCTGCGGACTGCGGACAAAGCACAGATCAATGCATTCATTCATGTGTTCGTAACCAATCAATTCATCAGTCCAGAGGTTGCAGGTTTGATTCCTGCTGGGTTTATGTGTGTTGTACCATTGAGCATTATGATGGACACTGTGAGTGAGGCTCGGTTAGCTTGGAGCTGTGAGCTGAACACCGGAGTAGCGGTGCACGTGTGCAACACGGTGCTGCTTATGAACTCACAGATGAAAACCCACAGCAGCGACCACATGATCACCACAACGACGAAGATCACCACGGTCAGCAGGATGGCCAGATTCTGCAGGTTCCACAGCGGACTCATCTTCCTCTTCCTCTGCTTCCTGTCCTTCCTCCTTCTCCGGTTGTACTTCCTGCACAGTTTGTCCAGCATGGCGTCCACTGTGGGCACCTCCAGCGACACATCAGCCACCTGAAACAGCAAAGATGTCACAACCATGTCATGACATCAGAGCAGTGACATGACATCAAGGTGCTGTCACAACATCAGAGCACAGTTAAAATGTCACAGCACTCTACCGACTTTGGAGCAGTGTCATTATATCAGAAACCCTCATGACATCTGAACATCATCAGGAAACCAGAGAACTGTCAGACCAACTCAGAAATGTCAGGACAACAGAGTGCCACCACAATGTCACAGCACTGTCTAACTAACTCTCTAACTAATTCAAAGTCCAGAGCAATTCATACATAATAACTGATATGCTTTGAGTATGTGACTGACAGAGAAAAGTTGAAGACCTGAGTAGATTTCTTTCACAGCTAGACCTTCCAATCGCTACTCTCATGTAAAAATAATTCAATTCGTTACTCTACAGCGCCACCAATTGCTAATTACTGAGGTTGCAGCCAGCCGAACTGCCGATCGAGCCATTAGGAAATTCATGAGAGCGCTGGACCAATAGCCTGCGCGCAGCGGGTTATGGGACCGGTGGCACTCAGTGTTCACGTTTCAATGCAGAGCGACTTCAGGTCCAAATTCTCACGGACAATGTTCAAGTTCCTCTGTGTCTCTCATTGTAAAATAAATAAACTGTCTGTTCTGCCGAGCTCATCCGAGATCTCGGAGGATTTGAGGACATTTGCGGCAGAGAGACAGACATGCGGTGTTGAGTTACGGCTGGCACTCTGTAAACTCCAGTCCGGGCGCTGCGGGATATCGGACAAAGCTGTAACTCCACGACCTGCCTCGCAGCTGCGGCTCTTCGTGTTACACTGCATATGAATAATTCATGGTTTGTCATTCCATCCAGTTTACTGTCGTTAATCAATTCCACGGTAAGGTAACCTGGGATAAATTCTCTCCTAAGAAACTAAATTGGAAACTGGTCACGGTATTTTCTCTATTCAAACGAAACGCAAATTAACATCATTGACATGTAGTGAGCGCGAGCTTGAAAGGGGCTCAACTTTATAAAGCAATTCACAGTGATGTTAGTTATAACAGAGCATACATGCAAATGCGTTTACGAATTTTATCAAGAGTGGCGAATTAGCAGACCCGTTACTTTGATTTAAAGTTCTACAGCTTCATACTCACGCTCGCGCCATCGGTATCAGCTTCATTGGCGTTTGGCTGCGTGCTGTCCTCGCGCTCGGTGTCCATGGCACGTGAGCATTACCCCCTCCTCAGCTTCAGCAGCGGAGCGCCGTCGGCATGTCGGCTCGGACATCAGCGATTTGCCCACATTTTAAACTTTGGACGCCGACAAATAAACCGAAAAAGTGAAATAAATTCCCGATCACCCGGCGAGGCAGGTGAGCGTACAGGTGATCAGTAGGAAGAACTCCCTGCTGTCTGCTGAAGCGGTTCTGCTCCACGGACCAGCGGCCAGTAACTGTATCCGGCCATGTGAGATGCGTGAGCCGATAACTTCTCCGAAGTGGCGGAAATTCGACAGGCTGCATTACGAAACATGCATTACTGTACGGTGTATCTTAGTGTATACGTTAAGCGAGAACAACAATTGAAATGGCCCAACACAGGGCTGTCTTCTACCTGAAGGAAGACAGGTTTAATACATTTAACAGCAGTCGCATGAAAGGCCATGACTGAATCCACAATCACCTCGATGAGATGAAGCACAGGACCTGTGCAGGTATATCTGAGGCTCAGTCTCATTCGTAAATACAGCATCAGAGCCCACACATTCATACGGTTTATTAACACACAACATTCAGAGTATAACAAGGTCACATTCACAAATTAACCCATTAACACCACACTCACACTGACCCAACACCACACTCACACTGACCCACTCCTGCTAACACCACTCACACTGACACACTCGTGCTAACACCACGCACACTGACCCACTCCTGCTAACACCACTCACACTGACCCACTCCTGCTAACACCACACTCCACATAAAACTTAATACTTACAAACATGTATGTACTTGCATTTACACAGACACGCACGCCCACACACAAACTCATACACTCACTTACTCACACACAGACACGTGCACACACACACACACACACACACACACACACACACAAACACTCTCTCTCACACACACACACACACACACACACACACACACACATCCTCCTATTCATGCAGACATATGAAATCACGCAGTGCTTTTGTAAATTCCATGGAACACGCAAACATAAAAGACCATACCATTTTGCACATTTGAGCAGCTTTAGCGTTTATTTCATACCCTTTGAACAGAGTTAGTGTTGAACATGCTCACGCAAACATGTAAAGAAGTACTTTTACAATTCAGTCTCACTCCAGAATGATCCAGCCTTAAATACAGAAATAAAAGTGAACAGTTTATTGCATGTGCATATGGCTGTATACTTTCAATTCAAATCAATATTCAAGGGTCAGAATTTTAAAAAATGATTAAAGTGTATGTCAATTTCCTGCAGTGAAATTAAAATTATGTTTTAAAATGTGTTTAACACTCAGATCATGCAAACTAACTTTTTAAAATAACAGCAACAATTTTCTCATTGTGGTATTAATTAAAACACAACTGGCACATAATTTTATGTCTGAGAGATGCTGTAACCCTTCTACTGAAGGCAGCTCTGTAGGGTTTGCTTCACTCAAACAGAGGCAGACGGGTAAAGCCCGTTTCCTTCCTTTAAGCTCAGCGGAGTGACGGTTTTCAAAACTCGTCACTGAATAATAAGGCAGGAGGAAATGACATCGCGGGAGGCAGATCTGGAGGTGAAAGGCATCAGACGTTTTCCTGCTGTTTTGTTAGTGGGCAGGCTCACAGAAGAGGAGATGCAGCCAATGGGGAGGCTGGGATCAGCTCCTCCCACTGGCAGGGGGCAGGGCTTCTGGTCAGCGCTACCGTGGCAACCTGTAGCTGGCTATCTGGAAGGCACAGCTGATGTCTTTGTACAGATGTCTTTGACAAGCTTTCTGTTTTACTTCTACAAGCTTTGTGTCTCAGTAGCCAGCAGGTATGCAAAATTAAAATGTTGTATATGTGCACACACCAAATTAAATGCAGTGACTGTATTAAAAATGTGAGGTTCTATGATCTAGTGGTAAGATGGTCTTGTGCAGTGACGGATATTACAATGCTTGGCCAAGGCTGTTTCTGTTTTACATCCACACTGAGTAAAAAGTGAGCTACTTAAAAACTACAGCATCCGCTTAAAAAACAACACCCTACAATAAAGGTCAATGTTATCCATGCACACATTTTTACCACTCAAAATGTAAAAAAACACTGAAAGTATACAGCCCTATGTATAACTGTGTATGTATATGCATATGAATGAGTGCACATACAGACGTATACGTACAAAAGGAACATAATGGATATGACAGCAGTTTGATGGGAGAGAGGAGAGTCTCAGTGTTTCACAGGCAGTTTGGGTCCTAAATCCTCCACACCAGCAGGAGGCGTGCTCCCCTCAGAGAAGGGCGGGGGGGACGGCAGAGTCAGCGAGGCGCGGCCGCTGGCCTCACTTCCTGAAGAGGGCGTGGCGGGCCAAGCTGCTCCACAGGTGGGAGGGTTTGCGTCTGGGCTCGGCCAATGAGAAGACGGGCTGCTGGGGGATGCTGGTTGGCACGGTAACGTGGCGCTGGTGGAGGGGGTGCAGGGGCTGGTGAGGCGCGGGACATCCAGCGTAGCCCAAACCTGCGGGACACACCTCACACCTCAGAACAGCCGAAACCTGCAGGACACACCTCACACCTCAGAACTGCCCACACCTGCGGGACACACCTCACACCTCAGAACAGGAAGCAGCATGGGAACTACAACCAGACCACAGGCTAAATTCCAAATCCCATGATGCAGCAGACTCCATCACTCTGGCTCATCCTGAACATGTAAGCATTAATTATGGAGGAGAGAAACTCGAGCAATCAGAGAGAGTAGCTCTGACAGTGCATCTGCGAGTCTCTACAGCGCATCTGATTCCATTCCCTGAGGAATGGAAGATCATGGTAATAAACTTAACTAATTACGCTGAAAGCAGAGGAAAGGAAACTGTTTCTG
>CM032876.1:1966866-2004366 GCA_019176425.1 Megalops atlanticus
ACAGCTGCAGGGTTTAGGGGTACGCTCTAACACAGCCCGCGGGCTCAGGTGGACAGACTCACTCTGACGAAGCTGGAGGGGAACCAGGCCTCCCCGCCGGTGGCCACGCCCCACCACCAGTCCTTGTTGCTGGCGTCCAGCACACGGATGACGTCTCCCGCTTTAAAGGCCAGCTCCTGCTCCTCCATCGTCACATGATCCCAGAGCGCCTCGGCGTACACCACCTGCCCTGAGGCTATCCACTGCAACACACACACACACAGAGCGGCCTTACACACTGCAACACACACACACACACACACACACACACGCGCACCCGCCTACCTCGTTGAGTTTGGACAGCTCTGTCCCTGGCTGTAGGTAGGGTGTGACGTCACTGAGTTCATCGAAGCTGCCATCTTCCTCACTCACACTGTCATCCAGCACGCCAGAGCTCTCTGCGCCTGCGTCTGCCCCGCACACACCACAGGAGTATTACAACACTCACACACAGGAGTATTACAACACACACACACAGGAGTATTACAACACACACACACACACACAGGAGTATTACAACACTCACACACAGGAGTATTACAACACACACACACACACAGGAGTATTACAACACTCACACACAGGAGTATTACAACACACACACACAGGAGTATTACAACACACACACACACACAGAGTATTACAACACTCACACACAGGAGTATCACAACACTCACACACAGGAGTATTACAACACACACACACACACACACACAGGAGTATTACAACACACACACACACAGGAGTATTACAACACTCACACACAGGAGTATCACAACACTCACACACAGGAGTATTACAACACTCACACACAGGAGTATTACAACACACACACACACACAGGAGTACAGAGTATTACAACACTCACACACAGGAGTATTACAACACACACACAGGAGTACAGTGTTACAACACTCACACTCAGGAGAATTACAACACTCACACACAGGAGTATTACAACACACACACAGGAGTACAGAGTATTACAACACTCACACACAGGAGTACAGAGTATTACAACACTCACACACAGGAGTATTACAACGCTCACACACAGGAGTACAGAGTATTACAACACATACAGGAATATAGAATATTACAACACATACACAGTGTGTACAGTAATACAGACAGGAGTAGAACACACAAGAACATAGCATTGACAATACAGAGATCATTAACACAAACAGAGTTTTGTATAATACCACACACACACACACAGGGGAGTATAGTAACACAGGGGCGTATGGAGTACAGTAACACACAGGATCAGTATGGAGTACAGGAGTACAGTAACACACAGGATCAGTGTGGAGTACAGTAACACACAGGGGAGTGTGGAGTACAGTAACACACAGGATCAGTGTGGAGTACAGTAACACACAGGATCAGTGTGGAGTACAGTAACACACAGGATCAGTGTGGAGTACAGTAACACACAGGGGAGTGTGGAGTACAGTAACACACAGGATCAGTGTGGAGTACAGTAACACACAGGGGCGCAGCTCGTGAGGACTCACCGCTGAGGATTCTGTGCAGGCGGGGGCGGCTGCCGAGGCGATCCAGCCCGATGGGCGTGCTCTGAGAGAGGGGGCAGGGGCGCAGCCTGGCAGACACCGCCCGGTAGGGGGGCACCTGGTGGGACGGGACAGGCGGCCGGGGGTGCATCTGGGAGAGGAGAGGAGAGGGCGGGGAGAGACGTCCCGTCAGACCCCGGCAGGACAGGGCTCACCAGGACCACAAACACTCAGAGAGACAGGAGTCTCCTACAGCACAGTGTCCCTATCACCGCACTGAGACACTGCGTTTCTGCTTCATACAGAGTCCCACTAACACCAGCAGCAACCTGGTTCCCCTGGAACCCGAGGTGTCCCATCCCAGCACTAACCAGCCCCACCCCTGCCCGCTTCAGCCATCACACAGCACGGTGTTGCCACTGGAAACCAACGTGATACTCCAGGGTCACCACGGCGATAACGATGCTGTTTCACCTCGTGAGACACCCAGAGCACATTTAAAGCTACAATCAGATCTCAACAACTGTTTGTTTTGGGGAAAAAGACTACCATTTGACTTTAAACCCCCTACTGGTTGGAGACGAGTGAAGAGCATTGTGGGAAATCTTACCGAGTCCACCCGCTCCTCTGCAGCCGATGAGGGGTACAGGTCCACCCCCCCGATGACAGAGCTGGGGCGCCTCTTTCTGTGGTGGGGCTGTAGGCTGGGGCCGCAGAGACGCCCCCCACTGCTGCAGTCCTCCTGGCCGGAGCCGGGGCGGCCGTTAGCACCGCAGTCCGTTTGGGCGGGGCCGTTCGGCTCCTCCCTCTGGTGTCCCACTTCCTCCTCAGGGATGGAGAACTTCCTGCTGGCCAGCTGACCGTAATCAGACAGGGGGCGGGGTCTCGCTCTGCCTCCTCTCCTCCGGGGCGGGTCAGCCGGACTCACAGGGGGGTCAGCTGCCGCTGTGGGCGTGCCCGGGGTGGGCGTGCCCGGGGTGGGCGTGTCCAATATGGGCGAGTCCGATATGGGCGAGTCTGGGGTGGCCGTGTCCAATGTGGGCGAGTCCACTGAATGTGTGGGCGTGTCCGAGGTGGGTGTGTCCTCTGAACACGTGGTTGTGTCCGCTCCCCATAAAGGCGTGCCCAGTGTCGCTGTGTCTGTAGGGTGTGTCGCTTCTGATCCACCCTCAGGCGACGGCTCACTGCCTTCTGACACAACCTGCAGGTGGGCGGAGAGGTCAGAGGTCACGGAAACAGAGGAACAGGAAAGACACGACTGGGGGCCCCAGACACTGCGACAGCATGTAACTGGAGATGCCAGCGGGTCTCAGCTGCTGTAATTTGATCGGCAGGGAAGGGGGCGGGGCTTACCTGCTGTAATTTTATCTGAGGGATAGAGGGGGGTGTGGTACCCAGGGAAACACCACACACCCTGGACACATTCCAAATTCTGACCCGATACTCCTGTATTCCTCAGCTCCGCTGTGCTTCCTCATCTGGGAAGCCCTGCCTGCTGATGGCAGATTCCAGCGCTGCCTGCACGGCTATGCTGTCTAAGCATACTCTGCTGCAGACCTTATTAACTGCTCAAAGAGCCAGCAAATCAGAGAACTGCAGGCAGAGCTTTCGATGAGAAGCAGGACGAGCTGAGCACAGTTTGTTCTGTTTGTGTGAGGCTGTGCTGAACTTTGACCTGCTGTACCACAGCAAAGGGGAGGGGCCAGCCAGTCCGCTAATGACTCACCAACCCTGAGACCCAGCCTCAAGCTTACACAACCACACCATCATACACAGACAATATTCATATGCTACTCCTCACCTACACTGATGCGACTCATCACATAACTAACACCAGGCCTTTGAAAGCAGCAGAGATGAAGCCCCACACTCTAATGTTTGTGACTGGCTCTTATAGACCAGCATTTCTGACGGGACTCTGCATGCCAGCGTGTTTGTGATGGGACTCTGCACGCCGGTGTGTTTGTGATGGGACTCTGCACGCCGGTGTGTTTGTGATGCAGCAGGTCAGACACAGCCCCACAGACACCCCAAATTCTCCGGCGAAAGTTTGCAGCAGAAACAGATCAGGTTCATCTCTCCCACAACGACACCAACGAACCTCGGTGACCACAAGCACTGGCATCAACAGCTGGATATGAGTGAGCTGCTGAATATTTCCCTCTGACTGCTCTCAGATCAGTTCTGATTTTTTTTTCAAAGGGCTGGATGACTTCAGCGGGTCTTACCTGCTCCCCGTTCCCCCTCTCCCAGCTCTCAGTCTGCTGGCACAGCGCCCCCTGTGGCTGGAGGAGGGAAGTGTGACTGTGCCCCTCGGTGTTTCCCTGCGGGACGCCGCTGCCTGCGCAGTCCTGAGGGCAGACGGGGGCGGGGCCCACCGCGGGGTCAGCCGGGGGGGGGCCGGCCTCCCGGTGCGCAGGGCGGGGGTCAGCGGGGGTCCGGGCCCTGCCGCGGGCGGGCGAGGCGCGGCGCTGGCGCTCGTTGTCAGGGAAACAGGCGCCCGGCGGGAGTAGTCGTCGTGCAGCCTACTGAGGGCGGACTGGGCGGGGCAGGGGCAGGACAGGGGCGGGACCAGCCCTGTGACGGACGGACAGGTCAGTCAGGCTGCTCACCAGCTTCCGCACACGGCCGCTGGCTCTGAGGGGACTCTGGCCCCTGGGGGCCACGGAGGAGGCGCTGGCGGCCCTCTTGATGTTGAGGGGCCCCGCGGCGGCCTCGGGGCCCGGCTGGGACGGGGGTTTGCGTTTGAAGGGGCTGCGGAACAGGTGCAGGTTATCAGCGCTCCTGCTCAACCTGCTCAGCACCTTGGCGCTCACCGCGGCGTGGGCGGGGCCGGGGGCGGGGCTGGGGGCCGGAGGCGGGGCGTGCTGGCCGGGAGCCCCGCGGGACGGGCCGCCGTTAGCGGTCGCAGCCCCGGCGTGCTGCAGCGGGATGCGGCCCACTCCGTACGCCATGCGGATGCTTCGCGAGCAGCGGCTGTTCCTCTGCAGGCCCCCGCCCTCGGCCCCGCCCTCCTCGTCAGATGCCTCCGGGCTCGACCCCGCCCCCTGCAGCCCCACCGCCAGCCCGTTCGACATCCTCTGCTCCTCCTCACTGCTGTGCTGACTGGCTGGACCACTTTGTCCCATGTCCTGATTGGCTGCACCGTCCCGCCCGGTGTCCTGATTGGCTGTGCTGCCTGGCCCTGCGTCCTGATTGGCTGTGGCGAGCCCGCGGTTCTGGATGCCCTGCAGCACGGAGGAGCGCAGCTTCTTGAAGGAGCCCATGACGCGGAGGCCGGAGAGGGAGGCCCAGGCGGCGGGGGGGCCGGTGGGGGGGTGGGGCCGCTCGGAGGCGGAGCCGCTGCGTTTGCGCGGGGTGGAGAGGAGCTGCAGAAGGCGGGCGTGGTACGGCCTGCCCTCCTGCGGGCCCTCCCTCAGATCAGCGCTCTCCCCGCTCCCCTCCCAGAACGAGCCAACCCCGTTCCCGCTGCTGTCCGTCCAGTCCCCGGCTCTTCCCCCCGGCTCCTCCTCTCCCAAAATCCCAGACGGACAGGAGGGTGGGGCCTCGCTGGTGGGCGGGGCTTCATCACACTGCCAAGCCTGCAGGAGGGGCACATAGGGTTCACAATTTCACAAATTAATAATAACAATAACAGCAATAACAACAACAACAACAACAACTAAAACAATAACACTAATAATAAAAAGAAAAATAAGAATATAAATGAATATGCCGCTGTGCTTTATGGTAACAGAGGAGAGCTGTGAGTGGCCAAACCCCGCCTTTCACACTCGGCACTCAGGGCTCATTCACAGGATCATTCACCTGCAGCTTCACAGGCGATCATTTACCTGCAGCTTCACAGGTGATCATTCACCTGCAGCTTCACAGATCACCTGGGGCTTCACAGGCGATCATTTACCTGCAGCTTCACAGCCGATCATTCACCTGCAGCTTCACAGGTGATCATTCACCTGGAGCTTCACAGATCACCTGGGGCTTCACAGGTGATCATTCACCTATAGCTTCACAGATAACCTGCAGCTTCACAGGGCTATACATTAACATGTTGCCCTTGGAGTTCTGCGCTGGCAGCGGCTGACCAAACAGCCAAACAGCGGCCATGACAGGAGACACAGGGTGCCATCATGTGCCCCGGTTTCCCTCACAGTGCCCAGGTCTGTAACACCACATGCAGCAGAAAAACCCAACACAGTCCGAGCAGCTCAGACCGCGCTGCTTTAGGTTGCCTGGCTGTCCTTTGAAACCTGGTCATGCAGTGCTTCTAGTATTGTTGTATGGTTTCTCGCTTGTGTTGTACCTCACTTGTAAATCGCTTTGGACAAAAGCATCTGTCAAATGGATAAATGTAAATGTAATGTAAATAAGTGTGTGTGTGTATACTGTATGTGTGTGTGTGAGAGTGTGTGTGTGTGGTGGTGAGTGAGTGAGTGAGTGAGTGAGTGAGTGAGTGAGTGTGTGTGTGTGTGTGTGTGTGTGTGTGTGTGTGTGAGTGTGTGTGTGTGTGAGTGTGTGTGTGTGAGAGTGTGTATGTGTGTGTGAGTATGTGAGTGTGTGTGTGTGTGTGAGAATGTGACAGTGTGTGTGACAGAGTGTGTGTGTGTGTGTGACAGAGAGTGTGTGTGAGTATGTGAGTGTGTGTGTGTGTGTGTGTGTGTGTGAGAATGTGACAGTGTGTGTGACAGAGAGAGTGTGTGTGTGAGTGTGTGACAGAGAGTGTGTGTGTGTAAGAGAGAGTGTGTATGAGTGTGTGTGAGTATGTGAGAGTGTGTGAGTGTGTGTGTGTGTGTGTGTGTGTGTGTGTGTGTGTGTGTGTGCGCAGTCTCACCCGGAGCGGCAGCAGCTTTGAAGGTGGCTTTTAGGAGCATGACTGAGCAATCAGGCTTTAATCCACTCTGAGTTATTCAACAAATTGCATCTCCCTGCAGACGGGGGCTCTACTGCCGGCCTGAGTGTGTGAGCGGAGACACGCAGCGGCCCCGCCCTTAGCGCAGCCCAACACCCCCACCCTCATACACCCCCAACCTACCCCGGCCCCCCTCCATCCCCAACCCTGCCCTCCCCCGTACCCCGCATATTCCCCCACCCTCAGCACAGCCCAATCACCCCCCCACCCCCTGCACCCCCCCCAGTCCCTCTGTTTGCTAAGCTCAGTCTTGCAGGGAAAAGCCAAACAGACTTAATTAAGAGCTCAGAATGGAGCCCCCCCCACCTGCAGAGGCCAGCTGGAGCTGCTCGGAGATTACAGTCCTCCCTCTAACACAACACACAGACCCAAACACACTGCCCAACACACAGACCCAAACACACTGCCCAACAAACAGACCCAAATGCACTGCCCTACAGAGACCCAAACACACTGTCCAACACACAGACCCAAACACACTGCCCAACACAGAAACCCAAACACACTGCCCAACACACAGAGACCCAAACACACTGCCCAACACACAGACCCAAACACACTGCCCAACACAGAAACCCAAACACACTGCCCAACACACAGAAACCCAAACACACTGCCCAACACACAGACCCACATATATAAATGGTTTCCACTGCACAAAAATGGCCTTCACACACCTCCCACAGCACAGTGTCCCTATCACTGCAAATGGGAACTCGCCAGGGGCAGGGAGAGAGCAGCAAGGAGAGAGAGCAGCAGGGAGGGAGAGCAGCAGGGAGGGAGAGCAGCAGGGAGGGAGAGAGCAGCAGAGAGAGAGCAGCAGGAGGAGAGAGAGAGCAGCAGAGAGAGAGAGAGCAGCAGGAGGAGAGAGAGAGCAGCAGGAGGAGAGAGAGAGCAGCAGTGAGGGAGAGAGCAGCAGGGGCAGGGAGAGAGCAGCAGTGAGGGAGAGAGCAGCAGTGAGGGAGAGAGCAGCAGGGAGAGAGCAGCAGGGAGGGAGAGAGCAGCAGTGAGGGAGAGAGCAGCAGGAGAGAGAGAGCAGCAGTGAGGGAGAGAGCAGCAGTGAGGGAGAGAGCAGCAGGGAGGGAGAGAGCAGCAGGGAGGGAGAGAGCAGCAGGGGCAGGGAGAGAGCAGCAGTGAGGGAGAGAGCAGCAGTGAGGGAGAGAGCAGCAGGGGCAGGGAGAGAGCAGCAGGGAGAGAGCAGCAGGCAGGGAGAGAGCAGCAGGGAGAGAGCAGCAGGGAGAGAGCAGCAGGGGCAGGGAGAGAGCAGCAGGGAGAGAGCAGCAGGCAGGGAGAGAGCAGCAGGGAGGGAGCAGCAGGGAGAGAGCATCAGAGGACTTCCTGAGGGTGGTGGAACAGCACTTCAGTGCAGAAAGGGCATGAGGGAGGTGTGGAGGGTGGGACTGAGGCAACACCTGAAGTTATTCTACGAGAATAAAAAACCCAGAGAACATTTTTACAGTATGTTACTGTCATTTAGCAGACGCTCCTCTCCAGAGCTACCCATAAATACAGCTGGATATCTACTGAGGCAGTTCTGGGTTAAGAACCCAAGTGCCCAAGCAGTGGGCGAGAAGGGAATCAAACCAGCAACCTTTCGGTTACGAGCCCTGCTCCTCACCCCTATTCTACACTACTGCCTGCTCGGCTGGACACAGAAAACACTGACAAATCAGACTTGTAAAGACTCTCACTACACAAAAGAAAAACCCTACAGCTTACTTTCAAATTTAACTTTCCAGATAAAACTCCACATTCACTTCCCAATCACTTCAGTCAGTTCATGCGTCCTTCTGATGGCAGCCTAAATTTGAGCGTACTCTACAGTATATCCTCACCACGAGGTAAACCTCACCTTGCACAGCTTCAGGTAGCTTAGCTTTCACACCTGCCTCTGTGCTGCAGCGTTGCCACTGGTTCAGAGGTTGGCTTGTCCCCTGGAGGTTGCAGGCTCAAGTCCTGCTCAGGCCGCTGAGCTCTCACCCTTCGCTTAGCCTCAATTCCTTCAGCAAACAGGCGGCTGTAGGCATGGATAACGTGAATTATGACAGCAGCCGCTTAACCAGGAAATTACATGAACAAACCTCTCGCCTTGAAGGCGGGGTGAAGGGTAACAGAGTCGGGGCCTCAGCTCGACTCATTCTCAACAATAACAATGCTGATACATCCCTCAGGGCGTTTCTCCCAGACTGACGCCCTCTGCTTTGGGTTAGAGAGGGGAGCAGGAGACCCCCTTACCCAGGTGTGACAGGGCTACCTGAGCCCCCCTTGATGGCGTGGGTGTCCTCACTGCCCTGCTGACACACACCCTCCCGAAACTGCTGTACCCCCACAGGGGTCCCGAGAACAGCCTGCCCCCTGTGAACGCTCCTTCCCTCCGCTAATCTGATTACAGGGCTTTACCAGTCTGGGAGGAAAAGAACTGATCTGCAGTCAGTCAAACCTACCTATTGTCAGAGTCAGAATGATCTACTGTCAGGAACAGACTGATCTGCAGTCAGCCAAACCACCCTACTATCAGAGTCAGAATGATCTGCAGTCGGAAACAGACTGATCTGTGGTCAGCCGCACTGACACACTTTTGAAACTATTACGGTTTACAGTCAGAGCAGAACCATCAGTTGTTTAAATACTGGCTGCCATTTTCTTTCACAGGAATCTACAGTATTTCAGAACCCTAGTTAACAATCCTACTTCAGTCCGATTGACCTAAATACCACAATAATAACTTTGCTGGCCAGCCATCCAGTCATACTGTGTACACATTTTAAAGAGTGTGAGGTCAGACAGGTGTACAGTCAGACAGGTGTGTCAGACAGGTGTCAGGGCAGCGTGAGAGAGGGAGTGTGTGTGATCATCCGCAGGGTTGCGGTCAGGTGAGGAGAGGAGGCCCCGCCCACACTGACCCAGTTCCATTCTTCTGCCAGGTACGCCCAACCCCCCGGGGAGAAACCCGACCGCACCGCACCGCTAACCCATCCTCCATTCACCTGCTCAGGTGCGCTTTATTCACACAGACACATCCGGCCGCCATGCTGGAACTCCGCACACAGCATATTTCAACATGAAGACGTGGGAGCGTTCATATTTCAAATGATCTGTGGTCTTTTCCTGACAC
Organism: Megalops atlanticus; assembly: GCA_019176425.1. Classification (NCBI taxonomy): domain Eukaryota; kingdom Metazoa; phylum Chordata; class Actinopteri; order Elopiformes; family Megalopidae; genus Megalops; species Megalops atlanticus. The sequence continues at coordinate 1,976,447 of CM032876.1, forward strand.
AGCATGTGGGTAAACAGAGGGATCTCCCACAGTCTCGACGACAGGAACAGGCTGAGAGGATCTGCAGTTCATGGCGACGCAGCAGTTCAGCGTAATTACTAACGCACAACAGTCTCTTGTGCAAGAGTGTGGCAATTTTTAGAGTGGGTGGTTTAGGGATGCCAAAGATTAAGCAGTTAACCATTAAGGACTGTCTGAATGATTAACACATAATGACTGCAATGATTAACATAAACTTTAAGAAAAGAAGACGCAGTGTACAGCGCACCGAATTTCATTTTGTGTGTGTACTGGAGTCCAGAGATCTTGTCTTATCAAAACTATGCTGGATCCAGGCCACAGACACTTACAGGCTCAGAGAATCTCCAGAGAGCAAACCCACTACAGCCAGACACGTGTGCCAGCTGGAGTGAGCCGCACCAGAAATCCAGCACTCAGGAGCTCAACGGCAAGGAGGTGCAGAAGGAGGTGCAGAAGGAGGCGCAGAAGCTTTCCTGCCGCTAGAGAGCTGGAGAGCTGCTGGGAGTCGGATCCCACACCCGAAAAACTGAGGACATGGAATTTTCATATTAGCATAAAATCCATGCCCCCCGACCGGTCCCCTCCGCAGTTGATCTCACGCCTCACAGCCTGCCAAACCCTCTGAGCCGGACTACACTGCGCTCACAACCAGCACACTGATACTGCCACAGCTCGTGCGTGTGCGTGTGCGTGTGTGTATGGGTGTGTGAGATGTAGGTGTGTGCGTGTGTGTATGGGTGTGTGTGAGTGTGTGTGTGTGTGTGAGATGCTGGCGTGTGTGTCTGTGTGTATGCGGGTGTGTGTGTATGGGTGTGTGTGTGTGTGGGTGTGTGTGTGAGTGTGCGGGTGTGTGTGCATGGGTGTGTGTGTGTAAGTGTGAGTGAGATGCTGGCCTGTGTGTGTGCGGGTGTGTCTGTGAGATGTGGGTGTGTGGGTGTGTGTGTGCGTGTGTGTGTCAGGGCTTCATTCATGTTTCTACCTTTCCGCATGCTTAGTACCTTTAATGTTATCAGTGCTAAGGATAACAGCTGAGGAATGTGCTGGTTGCGTCATACCAGATCTTACCTTCTTCAGGTGACTGAAACTCTCCTTTTGGTGCCACCTTTGACAGACAAAACAGCCTAAAAAATAAAGCTATCAGACAGATTATGTGAAATCATAAGAAGTGGTTTTGCGCCACCTTTCTCTGTCTGGACTGTACTGCCATTCTCAGACGCGACAGCATTCTCTTTCTGCAGGCGTAATTAGCAGGCAAATGCAGTCTGACAGGAACACAGGAATGACAGCAAACTGACAGGAAATGGTTTGAAAGGTGTCCAGATCTGCCTGTTCGCAGAGACAAGTGGCACGTGGTTCCACAGCTACATCCACGCTTAACGACTGACATCTCCTGAGCAGGTGAGGATACACCTGGTCTCTGTCAGCACTCTGTCAGTGCATCCAACACCTGCGCATCTTCAGAGCACCTGCACAAATCTGCAGCTGCGCAAATCTGCAGCCGCAGTAGGCTGGACACGGCTCACGCAGGAGCTCAGGAAAACATCACCCGTTATTATCCGCTAAAGGAAACGCAAAAACAGCCGTTACTGAATTAATGTCCCCCTCCCACCCGTTAGCCTAAGCGTTTCTGGCAGCAGCTCTGATGGCTGGAGAGCTTCTTCACTGAGGGATTGCACCAGGCAAGCGAATGAAAACATGCTGATTCCTCATTCCTCTGCGTCCCAGCACACCTCCACACACACACACACACACACACACACACACACACACACACACACACACACACACACACACACACACACACACACACACACACACACACACACACCTCCACACACACACACACACACACACACACACACACACACACACACACACACACACCTCCACACACACACCTCCACACACACACACACACACACACACACACACACACACACACACACACACACACCACACACACACACACACACACACACACACACACACACACACACACACACACACACACACACACACACACACACACACACACACACACACACACACACACACACACACACACACACACACACACACACACACACACACACACCTCCACACACACACACACACACACACACACACACACACACACCACACACACACACACACACACACACACACACACACACACACACACACACACACACACACCTCCACACACACACACACACACACCTCCACACACACACACACACACCTCCACACACACACACACACCTCCACACACACACACACACACACTCCACACACACACACACACACACACACACACACACACACACACACACACACACACACACACACACACACACACACACACACACACACACACACACACACACACACACACACACACACACACACACACACACACACACACACACACACACACACACACACACACACACACACACACACACACACACACACACACACACACACACACACACCTCCACACACACACACACACACACACACACACACACACACACACACACACACACACACACACACACACACACACACACACACACACACACACACACACACACACACACACACACACACACACACACACACACACACACACACACACACACACACACACACACACACACACACACACACACACACACACACACACACACACACACACACACACACACACACACACACACACACACACACACACACACACACACACACACACACACACACCTCCACACACACACACACACACACACACACACACACACACACACCTCCACACTCCACACACACACACACACACACACACACACACACACACACACACACACACACACACACCACACACACACACACACACACACACACACACACACACCTCCACACACACACACACACACACACACACACACACACACCTCCACACACACACACACACACACACACACACACACACACACCTCCCACACACACACACACACACACACACACACACACACACACACACACCTCCACACACACACACACACACACACACACCACACACACACACACACACACACACACACACACACACACACACACACCCTCCACACACACACACACACACACACACACACACACTCCACACACACACACACACACACACACACACACACCTCCACACCTCCACACACACACACACACACACACACACACCTCCACACACACACACACACACACACCTCCACACACACACACACACACACACACACACACACACACACACACACACACACACACACACTCCACACACCACACACCACACACACACACACACACACACACACACACACACACACACACACACACACCGGTACACACCCAAACACTGCACTGAGGGGCACATATAATCTACTCTTTGTAAGATAAGCTGATTTGTGTCTTACTGTGTGGAATTTGAATTTATATCCATGTAAGCAGTGAGCCGGCTTCGTACTAACAGACAGAAGGTCCACAAACAGGCTCACCAATCGCAGTGCATTCTGGGAACTGGAGGAAAACAGGAACAAAGCAAGATAGAGATCACTTGGTTTAAAATGAATTAAAAATCATTTCAGCTTAAACATAAATGACAGAAAGGTTTGGGAGGAGCTTGAAACCTCAGAGACTACAGCTGGAATGGACAAGAGAAAGGACCTGCCATCCGCTGCCCAGCCTATGAGAGAGGAGGAACGCCATGAGCTGAGTCAGAGTACGAAGACGTGCCTCTGCTGCGAACCTGGCTCTTTGCTTTTCAACATACAAACCAAATAACCTACACAGACAGGAGAGTAACAACCAGGGTTCCAACTCAAATCATATGCAAGTCTATGTTCCATGACCTTTCGACAAGATACAGTCACGGGCGAAATACTTTTAGCAAACTTAATATACCGGCCAGAAAGCCACCAGAAAGTACCCAGAGTCAATCTTTTAGCGACATCAGCACACTGACACAGTTAGTGATATCAGCACACTGACACAGTTAGTGATATCAGCACACAGACACAGTTAGCTACATCAGCACACTGACACCATTAACAGTATCAGGACACAGACACTGTTAGACATGAAGGCAGACGGTATAAAACTAGTGAGTTAGGAATGTATTTCTGGTGTAAAAGAAAGTGGCAGGAATGAACTTCATTCTCTCACATTTAAGAGTGATTTTCATGACTTTAAGGGCAGTGGCGTTTTTAATCACTTCCCTGGCTTTTCCGGATGAACATATTTTCAGGGATTTTCGAGGGCCGTGGGAACCCTGACACAGGGAATATATGCTAATGGAAAATGAGACACGATTTCTGGTGTCGAGGTCAGAGAGCACAATTAGTTCAAAACTAAACTGCTGAATGTAGCAATGAGTGAAACTGCACCGGCTCTTCCTGAGGTAGGACCCAGCGTGCATTTAGTTTTGGGTGAAATTCCCCTTTAGTGCTCTGGGCTGTGTGACTCACCCTGAATCACTCTCTCCTCAGCTCATCCCTGGAGAATGCGGTCCAGGGGCAGCGGTCAGGTTACGGTCAGAACGCTCCTGACCACCGCAGTGGGAGGGCATGATTACAGGCCTGAGACTCAGGTCAGAGTTCAACGTATGAGGAAACACAACAATCACAACCACTGTTGTTGTTCTGAATACACACACACATCCATGCAAACACATACACACACACACACATCCATGCAAACACACACACACATCCATGCAAACATTAGGAGAGATCAGTTTGTTTGATAACCAAAACAATAATGTTGACAATGGACAAACACCAGTACATCAGCAGGTGTGGTGTATCTAAACAAAGTACTGTGGACCAATATGTGTATGAAAACACAGAGACACATGCATACATATACTATCTGACTTCATCCCTGTTATCAATCAATATTATTACTGATTGTCTCAAATTGTCATTGATTGCAATTGCTCTGAAAACCGCACATATTTACTAGATTTAGAACCTCTGTGTTCATCCAGAGAAACCCACCCCGACCCCCCCCCCCTGCTGGAAGTACCCCACATAAACTCCAGGTCCCCCCAGCCCAGAAGCACTGAACCACGGGGGTCTATCAGTCCAGTTCTACCCCACAGGGTGAACCTGTATATCCAAACTACAGGGGGCGCTTCACACAGGAAGCCATGCGACCACAAAGTGATCTGTCTGGACTGCCATACATGTCTGCTGGAGCTTTCCCCGTTATGCATACTGACCTCTGACGTTTATACTAAGATGAGTTGACTGTATAAACCGACAAGACTATCTGACTAAACCTATACTTTCTGTACCTCCCGTAGCCCACACCCTGTCGCCGCTACCACTATCAAAGCCCGTTAGAGACAACTACGGGAAACAGCCGTAATACAAACTGTGTTTGGATCGAGAAACAGGGAATACTTGACAGGCTGATTATTTACTGGCGAGTTGTTTTTCTCTTCACCGAGCAATTGGCCAAAACTTCTCAGATGGGCCCATCAAAACGGATCGGAGGGACGGTGCAATACGTGCGAGCGCAGCACCTTGAGCACCTGTAACGGAGACAGTGTGCTCGCGTGCTGCGTGCGCACCTGATCTCGCGCAGGGAACTTTTCCTGTTGCTAAGGCAACGAGTTATGCGGGGTTCTGAAGTGATGACGAATCCTAATGACACGTCCTATTCAGCTCGACTTTTGGATTTGGAAACCATTTGTTTTCTAAAAGAAATACTGTGACCACAAAGGGAAACGCGCTGACTCCTTTAAACATTCTTCCTACAAACAGCCGCTTTCGTTTTACAGCGCAGTTTTATCCTTGTGATACGCGTAGCTATGACATCGTAAGAAACACTTGCCGTAATCTGAAGAACAGGCAGGGTCAGATAAACCGGTATTCCGTCTTGAAAAGCGTCAAAAGATAACTGGGTAACTCCAGAGTGCATCAGAGCAGAAACTAATAATTAGAGTAATAATTAAAGTAACTAATAATCTAATCATTTACTAGTATGTATTTAATTATAAACTGGTTACAGCCCCCACGCGGTACAACATCCCCCCTCACATCACTATAACAACCGTGCAATGCATCAGCGCTACGCTAAATCTGTCTCCGGTCTGAACCGCAAACTCAAAGGACATTCAATAAAACACTGAGCAACAGTGAAAAATAAAGCGTGGTTTTCGATACGACAGCTGCGTGAATACCGTTTCATCTCACATAGGCAAAACAAGACAAATCCAAGCTGGGCGAAAACGGGACGGACCGATTCAAAACTGGCCGCGGCGTCAGGGGGAAACTTAACGTTAACCATTTATCTTACCTTTTTCATCGCCGCTGAACAGCCTGGGGTCAAGATTTCGCCAACAAACCAAACCGGTCGGCTTTGGGATGTCTGCTGGCTCTGCTAACGCTACTTCAGAAAAGTCCAAAGGTCTGCTGCGTCCACCACTTCACCATTTTACGCGAAAAAACATGTCGGAACTAGCCAACTAGCCTGGCTAAGCTAGCTACATCTTGAAACAAGTGGATGGCCAAGTTGGAAAAGATGATCAAAATGATTAGCTGACTCGGTAGCCGGCTACTTTCAGCTTCTTTCCAACGATCACCGCCCGTTTATAACTGTGTGTTGGATACGCCAGCTAGCAACTCCAAATCATTTTTAATGGCAGGTAACGAGCCGAAACAAAGTCCAGTGTTGGTGCGGTACTTTATGTTGGCTGTAAGGTCTATCGGGCATCAGCGCACTTGTTACTGCGATTACGTTTAAGGGGAGGAGTCGGGCTTTCCGCGGTCCGGACCGCAGCCGGCGGTCAACGCGACCGCACCGCCGGCATCCAACCAGCAGCCGAGGGACGCGACCAAACTTTCAAAACTGCAACCGTTTTTATTTTGCATTCATGGCGTGAAGACGCGGTTTGGGGCTGTGATTTTGCGGGTTTTCCCCCACTCAAAGACCCGCGGTCAGTTTTTTTGTGTTCAGCCGGAAGTGATGTGAAGTGACCACAAAGCCACAAAAAACGGATTTTGGAATCACATGATTTCATCTGTCTTTATTTTTCATACTCTTGTTTTCAAAAAATACATCAACTTATTAACACTACTTATGTATGTCTTATGTATGTCTTTTTAAAGATGTTATTATTATTAGATTAGATTCAACTTTATTGTCATTGTGCAGAGTACAGGTACAAAACCAATGAAATGCAATTATTATTATTATTATTATTATTATTATTATTATTATTATTATTATTATTATTATTGTTATTATTATTATTCAGCCAAACAATTACAGACTTAGAGTCTTTACAGGAGAAAAGTGAACGGAATGAAAAGGAACACGTGCAGTTAAAGTAGTATCATAAGGCGCAGCTCCCAAACAGCAGAGGAAAGACTACAGAACTGAACAAACACACATCCCGGTGTGTGACGAGGCTGAAACCAAGAATCATGAGCTGCTGAGTGTCGATGGCAGTTCTGAGTGAAGCAGAACGTTAACAGTGGCACTTTAGTGTTACATTAAGTATTACATTAACGGTGAATTAAACCTTACAACACAAAGGGCAATGTGTGCTTTACAGGTGTAGTCAAACAAAAAAGGCTTAAGACAGTTTGTCGCTGGGTGAATTGGGATCAGCCCGAAGATGTGAATATTCAGAGGTCAAAAGAGTGTTCTGAGACACTCCACTGTTTCAAGGACAGATTACAGAGGTGTGTCTCCATCAGGTGATAGGAGGAAGCGAGTGACCTCACTGTTTCAGGTGCAGATTATAGAGGTGTGTCGTCATAAGGTAACAAAGGGTGGCGAGTGACTCGACTGTTTCAGGTGCAGAATATAGAGGCGGGAGGTGTGTCGGGAGGGTGTACGAAATGTGAAATGTGTAGGTAGGAACAGTGTAATCAAGGGTTCAGGATGTTTTTGCAGAAACAGCACTGGAGTGATATGGGGACTAGGGTGGGGGTTGGGTGTGGAAACTGTGTGTGTGTGTCTGTGTGTGTGTGAAAGAGAGGGGAGAGAATGTGTGTTAATTTTCAGATGCCTGAGATGAGGAGGACAAGTATATATCCATAACTTTGCGTATTATTTTTGTGGGGAATACATAATCAAAGCAAATATCAATGTAATATTTCAGCAGTGCAGCTAACTGTCATCTCATCTGTTGTGGAGAAACAACACAGAACACAACATCACTACCAACTGCATTCTTATATGAGCAATTACAGTGCACAACGTTTAAAAATGCATCCATTGACATTTTGAATGTTTTCTCCCCCAACAAATAAGTGGACATTTTTAAGTAACAAATAATGGAAAAGGAGTGAGGCTTTCCTGCTTGAAAAAAAAATTGCAAAATCTGTTGCACATGCCTTAAAATGTAGCTGCTGATTTGTTTGTGATTGTAGAATGTTTTCCGGGAAATAATGACACAGTAATATTTGAACCTTCTGGTTTATAATCGGTTGTTTGAAAACGTGGAGAATAGTCTAAATTCTTTAAAACACATTATTGTCCGTAAAGGATCTCTGGTGTTTTGCTTCCTTAATAAATTGGGATTTTTTGGACAACGTTGTTATTATAAGTTATGAAATGCTGTTTTTCCGCTGCGGGAACCCTGCCACGTGTGGAATAAATTCTTTTAAAATCACACTATTTTCCGTAAAGCATCTCTGGTGTTTGCTTCTTTAATAAACTGGAGAACTTTTTTACTACGCCGTTATTAGAAGTTATGAAATGCTGTTTTCGGTCTGCGCTGCGGGGGTCCATGTGCGCTCCGCCGCCGATCTCGCGTGGTTTCCGGCGAGGGCGGCGCAGAAGCATGGCAGCCGCGGTGCTCAGGAGCTGCCGCGCAGGGGTTTTCCAAATAGCTGTCCGCGGAAAAGTCGCCGTTTTTTCGTCCAGATGCTTGGGAGGTCAGTAGCCGTTGAACGTTAAGTCTTGAAATAATACAGATCTGCCCGCAAACTACCCGTGTGGTGCGGGCGATCGTAGGGGGTGTGTCGCAGGCCCTCGCGTTTTAACTAGCTGGACTAGCCTTTTAGCCAGTGGGGCAAAGGGTATCAAAATATTTGTATGTGGCAGCTGGCGGCGTAATTTGTTGTTACATAAGCCGATCATCATTATACCTTTAATTTAACTGTGTCCCTGACTACATATGCATCGTGACGTACCTGAAGGCTAATTCTGTCTGTTTTCCAGCCAGCTGGCTAACGCGTCTGACTGGATAGGGAAGTTAGCTAACTTAGCTTAGCCGTGGGCGCATCCATGTAAATGTAACTGGGTAGTTTTCTTAACTTGCTCAGGTCAAACACATAAAATAAAACACACAGAATTGCCTGCTGTAGACGCTGGCTGTCACCGGAATGCAGGTTTTAAGATGTTTCCATGCATTTCTGGAGGGAAGGCTTGTTCACGCTGCCTTTTTGAATAGTGTTTCATCAGCCAGCTGGCGTAATTTTGGTAAGTAATTAGTGTGAGCTAACTCAGGAGCTCAAGAAGTATCTTACAAGAAACGGCTAGTGGTGTTAGTAAGGTTGGTAATGTTTTTAAGCTTGCTTCCAGTTATGTGAATGCTGTAGACAGTACTATTTTATGATAATATTACAGTGATATTTCAACTCAAGAAATGTGGAAATTCATAGATATGTCAGATACCAGACTGCCAGTTACAAGTCAACACAGCAAATTAGCGCTTTAGTTTAACAGGATTGATAATAACCACTAGATGGGTTTGCAAAAGTCAGTTTCCTGTCAGTGGAAGGATAATGTTTAAACATTTTTGGTCAGAGGGAAGGAACACAGAAGAGAACTAGGTTCAGTCACATTTAAATATGGAAAAGCTACATACCATAGCTAGATAGATAGGTAGTTAACTAGGATAATAGCGCTGTCAGTTTGGCTTGTTGGTCTTCGGTGTCGTGAGGTAGCATCTGGCATAAAGTAAATAAATATGTTTCATTTAGGTTTCTCTGACCGATTTAGGGTTAGGGTTAAGTTGTACCTGTCAGACCACCAGTGTGGCAGCAGTGAAAGACTGTTCCCCAAACTGAGTGACTGAAGAGAGACCTGGTAGAATGATGTCCGTGTCTGAAATGTCAAACTCTCAGGTCACATCACAAAATGGACGCTGACGTGGTTGAGTGATTAGTTTTCCTGGAGGATTGCCACAGATGAACCATAAATTACGCTGCAGCTAAGGAGTGGGAAAAATATGAATTATTCATTCACAGCTGATGGGATCACAGATGTGGAAGCTGTGTGAGGCCAGACAGGAGACCTCTGTGGTAGAAATACTCTTTGTTCTTTCAGTCCTTCCAGAAGCAGAATGTGGGCACTCACTTCACTCTGATGTTTCAGGGGTCATGCAGAAGTCCACGGTTCAGTATCTGACACGCCCAGACCTGCCGAAGCTGGCCTATCAGAAGGTGAAAGGGAAGAGTCCGGGCGTGGTCTTCCTGCCGGGGTTTGCCTCCCACATGAGCGGCCAGAAAGCAGAGGCGTTGGAGGAGTTCTGCAAATCATTAGGCCACTCCTACCTGAGGTAAGACTGCCTGGGGGAGGAGTCTGTCATTAGGCCACTCCTACCTGAGGTAAGAGGCCTTATGTTGCTGATTTGGTACTGTAATCTGCAGCAATAGTGGATTGGAATGATGTTTGTAATTGGGGTCGACCAATTATCTGGTTGTTAGATAATTGGGGCCGATATTTGCAAATTTTTGTTTATCTGTCATCTGTATATTTTTATCTAAATCCCTGATTAAAAAAAAAAAACTTGCGTGTACTATCCTGACGCATCACCTCTGTCAGAAAAAATGCTATTGGCTAACATTCTTTCCACAAAATTCCCTCATTGGCCAAGACAGACAACGTTATCTGACCTTGAAAATCAAATGTTTTCAGCTGCTGGAAACAAGGATGGAAGGTAAGTATCCACTAAATTGTTCGTTGTGCTCAAACCATGCCATTAACCAAATTGCACTAGGCTAATTGGACTTTTTTGAATCAGTATAAGTAGTCTACGCTTAAGCTAAAAAACAAGCTTGGAATAAAAAAGAAATAAAGACTTGTAATAAGGACTAATTGGTGCACTTATGCTATTAGTTGCAACAGTTTGACACTGCACATTTAACAAATAGTAATGTATATTTATTCTTTCAAATGAAACATTCAAAGAAATTTACCCTAAAGCACAGCCCTTCTGAATTACAGTCGTCATTTAAACAACCGTTCACGAGGTTAAACTTCAGCTTGCTTGCGGTTGCACTGTATGACGGAACCTCGCGGCAAAGCTGAAAATACCCGTTTGCCGCTTTGGCCTCATCATCATCATGGAAGTCGAGTTATTAAAATAAAAATTTGCAGCACACAGTTTGCACTTCAAAGTATTTCGCTAACTTTATCACAGTCCTTCCACATGGTACCCTACTTTTGTATGAGCTATCCATTTTTCACATAAATGACTTATGGGCAAATGGGCTCCTAGAATCTCCCCGCAGCTTCAGGAAAAGCGTGGACGCACAAGCTAGTTTTAAGGTTTGATGTTTCATACTTTATGATGAAAATGCAGCCTAAATGATGTATCGATTCGCTTTATTTCTTACGCAATGATTGCCATCGTTCGTCCAATAATTGAATACTTTTGAAATAGCGATAGGCATCTGTTGCGTAGCCAAAATAAGATAACCATAGAGAAATTTACCCACAGTGTCAATATTACATTGCACATTTTAGTTATTGCAATTTTTAGTTTATTTTTATCTTTGAGGAAGAATTTTCATTTGATCTTTTTGCTCTTTATGTAACTTTCATAGTGCTGATGTATGCCTGAAAACATATGACTAAGTAAAGCGGGTTTGTGATTAAGTCCATGTTGTCACAATCTATTTCTTTTCACACCAAAAAAACATGTTAAAAGCATTCAAATATCGGCCTGAAATATTGGTTATCGTCCTCTTTTTGTCACAGATAATCATTGTTGTATCGGCCCTGAAAAAACCATATCGGTCGACCCCTAGTTTGTAATTAACTTCATGTCTCAGCCAAGTGTGGGTGTTTTTTAGGAGCAGCTGTTTAATTATAGTGCTGCTGTTACATTTTTCAGGAGCACTAGGAAAGTGAGGTATTATCTACTGCACTGTAGTTTGTTGAATATCAGGTCAATTTGCTAGACAAAATGGAGGTAAGAACAACACTGTTTATATCCAACTGTGGCCTAGTGACATGCTGTCCTCATTAACTCTGTCACTCTGTTCTGTCCTCATTAACTCCACCTGTTGCTCATATTTCACAATTCCAGAAATTTCTCTGGCACTCATTCACAAATGAATAAACAACAGTATGTACCATCCGAGTTATTTTTTAACGTACATTTTAATGACCTGTGTTGAGCAGAGAGGATCGTGGGATGTGTGACTGAGAGAAAGAAGAAAACAGAGGAGAAAAAACAGACGGGGGGGGGGATGGGATGGCTCAGTGAAACTGACTGTCTCACTACATAACCAGCGCAGTGTACAGACTGTGAAACAGCACGTAGCTGCCATTATTAGCATTTAAATAGACAAACCAAGGAGGTTTAACACACCATGCAGTGCTGGTGTTTGTTGTCCCTTATCGGAATGGAGTCCTTTCGAGCCGGTTAATGTTTCATTTTGTAAGTGTGTCATAAAAAGCGAACATGTCTGGGATTTCCTGTGTGTGGTGACGCGGCCCGTGTTGCGTGTGTCGCCGTGGCGATGGGCGTGTCTCCGCAGGTTTGACTACACTGGCTGCGGGGCGTCAGAGGGCGTGTTTGCGGACTGCACGGTGGGCAGCTGGAAGCGGGACGTCCTGTGTGTGCTGGACGAGCTGGCGGAGGGACCACAGGTGAGCTTACCTGCTGCACGGCCATGTGACTGAGGGGCAGGGCTCCTAACCGAGGGGTTGCGGGTTCGATTCCCTGCTCGTGCACTGCTGCTGTACCCTGCGGCAAGGTACATAACCCAGAACTGCCTCAGTAAATATCCAGCTGGATAAATGGATGGCTTGTAAAATTGTAACCTATGTAATTCGCTCTGGACAAGAGCAACTGCTAAATGCCGGGCACAGCTGGGCACCTGTGTGAATAATTTAAGGGTTGAATCACACGCAGGAGTGTATGACGGTGTGTAACTGTTTCCGTTGGTGATGGTGCAGAGAGGGTCGGGTCGGACGCTGTCGGGCACAGAGCTCTGAGCTCTGGGCAGCAGGGGTGAAGAGCGAGCCGCAGCCAGACGAGACAGAGGCTTTCTCTGTGTCGGATAGTGATCCCCAGCCTGTTTCCAGGGTTTTGTGTGATAAACATTTGCAGCGATTTACACACACCTCTCCTGAAGGGCATGCTCACAAAGGCTGTACTCACTGCGGAGGAGCCAGTTAAAGATCAGTGTTAATGGGTTCAGTTAAAGATCAGTGGTAATTGGGTTCAGTTAAAGATCAGTGTTAATGGGTTAAAGATCAGTGTTAATGGCATTGGGGTGTACTGATCCCCCAGACAGGATACCTGCTGGCACAGAGCGTTACCCACAATCCCTCTCTGTAAACCCAGCGAGCAGCAGAGAGGCAGCATGAGTTACAGCTCATCTGGGGGTGGAGCCTGCTGTCTCCTGGGCCGCTGTGGAGGGCAGCTGGGGCTTCCCATCATGCTCTGCTGTCAGTGGTGATTCCCATGATCCTCTGCTGCAGATCCTGGTTGGCTCCAGTATGGGCGGGTGGCTCATGCTGCTGGCCGCCATCGCCCGGCCAGAGAAGATCGCCGCCCTGGTGGGCATTGCCACTGCAGCGGATCACTTTGTCACAGCCTTCAAGTCCCTGCCAATAGAGGTGAGGAGAGAGGAGTGGTCACTGCCTGTAGAGGGAGGGAGGGGGAGAACGGAATGGAAATTAGGCAGTACTGATGAAGTATTACAAAGTAACCAATTGGGAATAAAATCAGTTTGATGAGAATTTCAGTTTTTATTTAATTCTGGAGTATATGCATAGTGATCACTCTCTTGAGTGACAGTGGACCTGTGTGAGTGTGTGTGTGTGTGTGTGTGTGTGTGTGTGCGTGTGTGTGTGTGCGCGTGTGTGTGAGTGCGTGTGTGCGTGTGTATGTGTGTGTGCGTGTGTTTCTGTGATTGTGTGTGTGCGCGTGTGTGTGTGTATGTGTGTGTATGTGTGTGTGTGTTTCTGTGTGTGTGTGTGTGTGCGTGTGTGTGTGTGTGCGCGTGTGTGTGAGTGCGTGCATGTGTGAGTGTGTGTGTGTGTGTGTGTGTGTGTGTTTCTGTGATTGTGTGTGTGTGCGTGTGTGTGAGTGCGTGCGTGCGTGTGTATGTGTGTGTGTGTGTGTGTTTCTGTGATTGTGTGTGAGTGCATGCGTGCGTGTGTATGTGTGCGTGCGTTTCTGTGATTGTGTGTGTGCATGCGAGTGTGTGCGTGTGTGTGTGAGAGAGAGAGAGGGCTGTTCTAACCCTGTCCTCGCTGCAGGTGAGGAAGGAGGCGGAGGAGAAGGGGCAGTGGCTGCTTCCCTCTAAGCACACTGAGGAGGGCGGCTACGCGCTGAGCATGGACTTCCTGCGGGAGGCGGAGTCTCACTGCGTGCTGCACAGCCCGGTGCCCGTCACCTGCCCGGTGCGGCTCATCCACGGGCTGCAGGACGAGGACGTGCCCTGGCACGTGTCCCTGCAGGTGGCCGAGCGCGCTCTGAGCACCGACGTGGACGTGATCCTGCGCAGACACGGCCAGCACCGCATGTCCCAGAAAGACGACATCAAGCTGATCGTCTACACCATCGACGACCTCATAGACAAACTCACCACCATGGTGTGAGCGGGTGGGGCCGCGCAGGACAGAGTAACGACCCCCCCAGTGCCCTCCGCGGGGGCGGGAGCCTGGAGTGCCAGGAGAGGAGAGGGGTACGTTTACACCCCCTCCTCCACGCCCTGCGGCGATCTGTTCTTTTTTTTACAGTTTACTTCGTTCAGTGTTGTTAGTAAACCTGTTTTTGTTATGCTGCTATTTCCTTTGGACTGACCACGCCTCCTGGTGCAGAACTGTTCTGGTCCAAATGCCAGGTCCCGTTCTCTCTTCCTGTGCCTTTTTTTATTATTACTATTCAAACCGTGTGTCCCAATGCTGATGCAGCCAATAAAGCGTCTGCCTCCCAGACTCTGCATCTCGCTGCTGTGCTCACAGACCCCCTGTGAAACAGGCAGCACTGTGCTCACAGACCCCCTGTGAAACTGGCAGCACTGTGCTCACAGACCCCCTGTGAAACCAGCAGCACTGTGGCATAGTGGGAAGGAGCAGGACTTGTAACCAAAAGGTTGCTAGTTCACTTCCCAGCTGGGGCACTGCACTTATACCCTTGGGCAAGATACTTAACCCAGAATTACTTCAGTAAATATCCTGTATAAGTGGATAAAGTGTAAGTGGCTTCTGCTAAATGCAGGAATGTAATGTAGCCGATGCTCTGACTAGCCCCCGCAGCAGTGATTGGGTGTGAGTGGGTGTGTGATTGTTTCATTGAGAAACTGCATGCAGAGAATGCCTCTCTCTCTCCCAGCAGACTCCCCGCTGAGGGAGTGTGAGAGCAGCATCTGCAGTGTTTCTGTTGTAAACACTGAAATCCTGACTGTGCACAAACCACATCCTCATTAGCTTCACCTCTCCCCATGCAGGCTGGGCTGCAGCCAGCTGCTCCAGCTCACAGCTCACAGAACATCTCACAGCACACAGCTCACAGAACATCACACAGCTCACAGCTCCTCTGACCCGCCTCCAGCTCATACACTCATAGCTGCTCTTTACATGGGAACTTTGATTCAGCCCATTACAGGAGCAGGTAGCTACATTCACACAGCTGCCTCTACAGCTGCGCTCACTCTGTTTGAAAACTCTGATGTTGCAGTTTCATTATGACATCAAAGATAACGTCTGCCCTTCCGTAATTATTAATCTGTTGTTTCTACAGATACAGCAGTATTTGACTATTTACTATTTAAGTAAAAAATGAAAATGAAATTTGAAGTGAAGAGAGGATGATCCCGTGGCAAAGTTGTATTGTTTCTAAATATTAATCTAATATATGCATGAGATATGCATCCAACATCTGACTAATCCCATCTGCCAGCTATATGAATATATAAATAATTCATGTCTTACTGGCACCAGTATGATAAACAGGGACACATGGTGATGTGCATCATTAATAAAGTTATAAAGTGAATCACAGGTGTAAAACAGTAAAGGCCCGTCTGTGGGGCTGTAGGAAAAGTACTCAGTCAGGCTGGCTGCCCCCTTCAGCGTGCGAACACAGAGCGCTTCGCTGGAGTGTGTGTGAGGCCTGTCAGCTGAAATTACGCTGAGGATGGGAGGAGCCCTTACATCTGCTTCCCATCCATCAGTAAGTGACTGTAAGAAGGAGCTGGTCACGGATCCGGGGGAAACATGGGGGCTTTTCTGAAATCGACAGACGGAAGCAGTATCTCTGCAGCAGGCCTGCGTCGGCCTCCTCTCCTCCGAGGTCACTTCAAGTGCCTGCCCCTTTTCCCCACTGGCCAGTTCCCAGGGCTGGGGGTGGGGTTTGGGGAGGGGCTTTGGGAGAGTGCGTCCGCAGGTAGGAGCCTCACCTGGGTACACAGACGCTGACATTCAGACACACATACAAAGGGAGACACGAGAGCAGACACACACACACACACAGGCTGTTATACACAGGAATAACACGGTAAACCCAGTGTAATGTGCAGTCCAACTGCTGATAATAAGATAAATTAATACCAATCAGGGACAGTGTGTTATTTAGCCAGGGAAGGAAGACTCTCCACCAAGCCACAGATAAGGCAATGAAGTGCTGGTCAGGACTGGTTTTTAGCCTATCATGTTTACGGTCAGGGTTAGGGTTAGAGTGGTGGGTAAATCTGGTCCCAGATCCGCACTTACAGACAGCTTTTACTCACAACTGGGAGCTGAGTGATCTGTCAGGCGAGAGTGGTGGCTTATGGAGAGAGAGACAGAGGTGAAGTAGTGTTCAAAATAAACATACAGAACACGTCTCCCCTCCCCACTGCTTCCTGCCCCTGCTGCTCTCTCCCTGCTCTCTCCCTCCCTGCTGCTCTCTCCCTGCCTGCTGCTCTCTCCCTCCCTGCTGCTCTCTCCCTGCCTGCTGCTCTCTCCCTGCTGCTCTCTCCCTGCTGCTCTCTCCCTGCCTGCTGCTCTCTCTCCCTGCTGCTCTCTCCCTGCTGCTCTCTCCCTGCCTGCTGCTCTCTCCCTGCTGCTCTCTCCTGCCTGCTTCTCCCCTGCTGCTCTCTCCCCTGCTGCTCTCTCCCTGCCTGCTGCTCTCTCCCTGCTGCTCTTTCCCCCTGCTGCTCTCTCCTGCTGCTCTCTCCCTGCTGCTCTTTCCCCTGCTGCTCTCTCCCTGCTGCTCTCCCTCTGTTGCTCTCTCCCTGCCTGCTGCTCTCTCCCTGCTGCTCTTTCCCCCTGCTGCTCTCTCCCTGCTGCTCTCCCTCTGCTGCTCTCTCCCTGCCTGCTGCTCTCTCCCTGCTGCTCTTTCCCCTGCTGCTCTCCCTGCTGCTCTCTCCCTGCTGCTCTCCCTGCTGCTCTCTCCCTGCTGCTCTCTCCCTGCCTGCTGCTCTCTCCCTGCTGCTCTCCCTCTGTTGCTCTCTCCCTGCTGCTCTCTCCCTGCCTGCTGCTCTCTCCCTGCTGCTTTCCCTCTGTTGCTCTCTCCCTGCTGCTCTCTCCCTGCCTGCTGCTCTCTCCCTGCTGCTCTCCCTCTGTTGCTCTCTCCCTGCCTGCTGTTCAGTGCTGGACTGGGTCCCTGCCTGGATGGGAGACCTCCTTGGAAACCAGGTCTCTGCTGGATTTGGTGTCTGCAGACCAGCAGGGAGCAGTCTTCCCTCTGGACCTCAGTGGAAAGCAATGCCCTGCTGCAGGAGATGCAGTCTTCTATGAGACGTTAGACTGAGGTCCTTCTGCTCCTTGACATTATTTGCTGAGTGTTCTGGTGCAGCACAGCAGGTGGGGGCTACACATCAGTGGGGGTTCAGGTGAGCCCCCCCTTCACTGTAAAGCACTTGTAGAGCTTTTAAAGGCTGAAAGGCACCATTCAAATGCAATCAATTATTATTTTGGGAAATAAAACACAATAACATATATATGGATATATCTGATAAATGAATGACCAATAAATTACCAGAATAAAAATATAAGACCCTCGCTGAGACTTCTCATGACCTTACCCCATTTTGAGGCAGCCTAATAAATAATGAACAATCCCCACTCAACAAAGTACAGGACCTTGTCTCAAATGCTTTCCTCAGCAAAGTGCTCCCTCTAGTGGATTTTAGTTGAAATGTGTTCCATTATAGAGTGAATCATTCAGCACAATTTCAAATGCTCCTGAAATAAAATTCACAGAAAAATTCAGTGAAAGAACACAAACAAATGTTCAGAGTCTTCTGAACAGAGGTGTTCAGAGTCTGTACCCCTTCTAATAAACTTTGAATAAGTTTAGGGAAAGAGAGATTCTAGATACGTCTGTACACCTGTCTCCCAAGGTGAGATGCGGTGAGATTAATACAGCTCAGTGAATCTGAGTGGGAGGGATTAATGTTCCTGATTGGCAGCTCATTGCTCCTCCCTCTGAGCCACACTCTGCCTCACACGTATACACTAACACACACAGACACACACACACACACACACACATAATGTTATGTAATAAAATGTTTCAGACTCAATCGATCTTGGGTGCTGTAGCCTCAGTCATGTTACCTGAGCACTGTTACCATTGTTTGTGTCACCTAAAGTCAACAGAAATTCAAAGGGAAAGTATGACCATTTTGGAGAGGATTTTCAGGATCCTATAGAGTCTCTACATACATTTGAAATTAGAATGATTAAAAAGGTGCAGAATTGATCTGTGGGAGGCCTGAGCTCACTTCCAGTAAAGTGCTGGGATTAATGATATACCCAGAGAGGCCATTCACCTGAGACACACAACTGTGTGTCAACACTGTCTGTTTACAGCCTGAGAGAAAGACTTCTAGGGAGAGAGAGAGAGAGAGAGAGAGAAAGAGAGGGACAGACAGAGAAGGAAGGGGTCAATTTACTGAGCTGGAAAAGGGTTGAGATCTCAGTTGCAAAGCCTCAGGGTTCAGAGAGAGAGACTGTGTTCAGAACAGGGGTACACTGAGACATGGGCCAGGGGTGGCTGTGCGTCGTCATGGTGACGGTGCTGGTACCGTGCGTGTCGGGAGTCAGAGGGGGCCGTGGGCGCAGGCCACCGAAGGAGGACCCCCTGGACAAAATCACCCCTGTGAAGGACCTCAACCTGGCCAAGGTACTGAACACACTGCCCCAACACCGCCCACTCACACGCAACACCTGTCCGTCACAGTACTGTGCTAATCCACACTCCTGAACACCAACCGCTCTTACTGAACACCTCCAACTCACCCTGAACACCTCCAACTCACACGGAACATCTGCTCCTCACCCTGAACACCTCCAACTCACACTGAATATCTGCTGCTCACACTACTGACCCAGTTCACACTCAACACCTAACACATTAACAATTTGCAAATGTGTGTTTTTGCTTTTGTAATTTGTGTGAAAATACAGAAAAATAGTTTGAATAGTTTTGTCAAAACATATAGCACTTAGATGGGCAAAATTCTGGTTTTATGTGTAGTTTTGATTACTGTGCAAAAAGGATGTCATGCTGTAATATTACAGGAAACACATGCCGGTATAAATGGATTATATTTAAAAACGTAGAGTAACCAGTGACAGATTTTATGGATAAGAAGACTCTGATGGTATTGTTACTGAGAGCTCCAGGACAACCAAACATCAGCCGACAGTGAATAAAAGCCTGTGGAAATCTGCATTACAGCTACTTCCCTCCGTTTGAGTTTAAAGATCATGTTTGGGCACAATACTAAGACAAGTATTCTGTCTGTCTCGATCTCTCTCTCACTCTCTCTAACTTGCCATTTATTTATCTCTCTCTCCCTTTCTCTCTCTCTCCTTCTCTCTCTCTTTCTTTCTCTCTCTAACTTGCTGTTTATCTCTCTCTCTTTCTTTCTCTCTTTTCAGCTGAGTGGAAAATGGTTCCTCATAAGTGTTGCATCAAAGTGCCAGTACCTTAGAGACAACAACTTCCGGGTCGAGAGCACCACAGTGACCCTAACTGCCCCCTCCTCCCCCTCCTCCCCTCTGACTGTCAGCACTCTCAGGAAGCTGTGAGTACCGCCCCCTTCCACAAGAGGGAGCCAGAGGAATGGCAGCCACCAGGATGGACGCTCACACGCTTATCCCCTCTCAGCCCTTAGACCTGAGCTCTGTCCTCACTCTGCTATCTGCAGATCAGAAATCCTGAGGTTTTGACACTTTCTTTAAGGGAAAATAAGGGAACAACCAAGACACAGCTGAGCCCCACACTCTTAACTGAACCATCATACTCCACACTCCTTACTGACCCCACTGATGAGCTCGGCTCCATGCCCGGGTGGCTGATGGGGACTCAGAGTGCTGGCCTCCAACATGCTACATGCTAACAGTTCAGACTGAGTCCCTGATTTCTGCTTCTTTTTTCAGTTCTTGGTTGTGATTCGTTCATCATAAATTTCTGTTTTTGGTTTCCATCATATTTACTGCCAGTGTTCCCTACTTCTGTCCCACACTGACTCGCCCCCACCCCCATCCCTCAGGAATCTGCAGTGTTGGGACATCAGGCAGCAATACCTGCCCACTCGCACCAGCGGACGCTTCCTGCTGAAAGGTGAGTGCCAGCCAATCAGGTGTCCTGCCGCTGCACTGCTACATTTAGCCTCTGTGTGTAACACACTCCATTCTGCAGGTGCTATCTGTAGCTTTATAGTTTTCAGACCTCATATTATTGAATTGCATTATTGCTGCATATTAATATGCTTTGGAAAAAAGGTCATTTCAGGCATTTAACCAACTGTGTGGCAATAGGACAAGAAAGAGCATTGTCTTGTTAAGTATGAGTGTTCAGCTGGCTGAACATTCTCCAGGTGAGGACTGTTCCACCTTGAGATGGACTGCAGGGGCTGAAAGTATGGTGTGGTCCCGGTATGTGTGGAAGCTACATGATTTCTCATCTGTAAATGATGCATATCCAGTTCCCTGTGCTTCACACTGACAGTTCTGTCTCTGCCATTGCTGAGGCTCTGTACTCTGATTTGCCAGCTTTTTATGAACATTCTTGAAGGGGTGTGGTCTGCAACGGCACATCCATAGTTAGCACAGGAAAGCGGACAGCGCTGGAATCTCCTGCTCCTAACCGGAACCTTCTAGACACAACAGGAGAGGAGCATCAGAGTGGAATATCCTGTCATGATACAGCAGTGTTTCTCAACCCTACTCCTGGCGGCACCCTGTCCTGCATATCTTCTATCTATCCTTGCTCTACCTACCCGACTGAACTCATCAGTGGCACATTTCATTAACTGAGCACACCTGATTTAATCAAGCAGCAAGGATAGATGGAAGATATGCAGGACAGGGTCCCGCCAGGAGTAGGGTTGAGAAACACTGTGACACAGAATCTCTGCAGTTACAGTACTGATTCTGTGGCTGTCTCTGATGTAGCAGCTGGTGTACCCGTTATATCACTGGAGATTCTGGGTTAGTCGTACTAGTAGTAACTCGGGGTGTCAGTGGAGCATAGTGATTAAGGAGTGGGTCTCGTAACTGAAGGGTTGCTAGTTTGATTCCCTACTGAGGCACTGCTGTTGCACCCTTGGGCAAGATACTTAACCCACAATTGCCTCAGTCAATATCCAGCTGTACAAATGGCTAAAAAAAGGTAACCTATGTAAGCCACACTGGGTAAGAGAGTCTGCTAAATGACAATAATGTAATGTTAGTGTTCCATAATCTTCACATGTTGCTTCCCATCAGTTACTATGAAATGTTACACATTCAACAGAGCTCCCAGCTGCCTTGGAGCAATTCTTTCTGTTACCACACTGCCACCTCAGTGACATCATCATGCACAGCCACCTCAGCATGCACTGTGACATCACAATGCTCAGTGACATCATCATGCACAGCCACCTCAACATGCACTGTGACATCACAATGCACAGTGACATCATCATGCACAGCCACCTCAGCATGCACTGTGACATCACAATGCACAGTGACATCATCATGCACAGCCACCTCAGCATGCACTGTGACATCACAATGCACAGTGACATCATCATGCACAGCCACCTCAGCATGCACTGTAGCATCACAATCATATGTCCATGTTCTGTATGACCTGAACAGATGATGTCATGTCTTCCTACAAGGTAACGGACCAGCGAATGACATCCACATTGTCATTGGAGAGACGGACTATGTCTCCTACGCCATCCTCTACTACCAGAAGCGGAGGAATATCTCCATGAAGCTATACGGTGTGTCTGTTTTCCACGGCCTGTCACTCAGACTCTGAGCTGGAGCGTCTGAGGATTATGAAGTTTAAATCTCCAAACTACACCCGTTTCTTTAGGGCAGTGTTTCCCAAACCTCTCCTGGAGGACCACTTGTCCTGCATGTTTTAGTTCTCTCCCTGCTCCAACACAGCTGATTTAAATGATCAACTCATTATGAACCTCTGAAGCTGCTCAATAACAAATCACTCATTTGATACAGCTGTGTTGGAGCAGGAAGCGATGTAAAACATGCAGGACTTGGGGTCCTCCAGGAGAGGTTTGGGAAACGCTGCTGTAGGGAACTTTCCCTAGCTTCAGTTGAAATCCTCACACAGTCCTGCTGAGTTTCTACCCAGATGAAGGGTAGTATTGGTGACAATACAAAGATTATTTTACAACAGAAATATGTATGAAAACTCACTCCATACAGGCACTCCACAGTCTCCACACATTCCAGTGACTCCTCCCACTAGAATCACTCCACTCGGTAAAGTCATCTATTCACGTGAATGACCCCACCCACTCTGGTAGCCACACCGACTATGTTGGCCCCACCCACAGCATCATATCTTCTCCAACTGCACTGGCCCCACCCACTGCCAGACTCCACCCACAGGGCTGTGCTGCCACCAATCAGCAGCTCAGCTCTGGGTTTGCTGTGTAGAGTGAGCTGTGCTCGTGTCGTGTGCAGGGAGAGCTGAAAAGCTCCCGGACGACATCCTGGACAAGTTTGAGCAGCTCGCAGAGAAGCAAGGCTTCGGCATCGACTTTGTGTTCTCCTTCCCCAAATACGGTGAGTCATCACCCCCTCCCACTGTGCCCCGCGCTGTCCCGGCACAGAGGCAGCTGTGTGTGACTCCGCAAAACAGCTGTGCAACAGTTGCATATTCATGTGAAACTACATTGTGTCACTTGAAAATATATCAGCCAGAGCCACTTTCACATATATGCATTTATGATCACATTGTGCATGTATTGTGTATTTTGTATAACTGTATGCATGAAATGGCATACATACAAGTATGATACATGTACAAATGAATGATATAACATGCATTTCATAACATAAACATAACATATGCAAATATTAATATTTTACTGTTTTACTGCCATGGATAGATAGACGGACAGTACTTTTTGGCCAAACACTGGACACATGTTCGAATGTGTGAACACTGTACATTGCATTTTCGGCCTCCCTGTTAACACGAACGCTCTTTTGCAGGTTTCTGTTTGTCTGCGGACGAAAAGCACACGCTCAGTGAGTCTCGCACGCCTTGCACAACGTTCAAGTGACTGTTTCTCTTGCAAACATCTTGTTTGATTCCTGCTTAAGTTAGCAGCAAGGTAGTTGACTACGGACGTGCACTTTCGGCCCTCCAAGAGACTGCTCAGCGGCGCAGAGCGCAGTCCGCCGCTGCGCGTCCCGGAGCCCGCAGCCCGGAGCGCGATCCTTTCCTGGAAGTAACGCTGTTATGCAGATCCGCTTCTCTGGCGCAGGCAGCGGGGGGCGAATCCCGCCCTCCCTCCGACTCCCAAAAAAAAAAAAAAAAAACTCACGTTGTTTTTCAAGTCCCGCACGTGTTGTCGAAATTGTGTAACGTTTTATTGAATAATTTAATTTATTGCGTAAACACGAAAGTATGAAAAAATACGTTAGATAAGGGAGGGCAAGCACGTGCCTGCATGCGTCGCCTCAGTTACCCCGATCACCCGATATGACCTCTGCAAAAACTTTTTTTCTCGCTCCCTGTCAAATACGTTCGTTTCTTTTCATCGTTTCTTTGAGGCCGAAGGTGCAGCTCCTTTTAATCTCTTTATTACACAGTAAGCGATGTCTCTGTTTGCGCGTCTGCCGGTATCACCCTGGTGGTCTTGTCTTGTTTTTTTTCAGACATGTAACCGGGTGCGTTGTGGGATATTGTCCGTGGCGGGAGGGCGGCTATGACGATGCAGCAGCACGAGCCTGGGCAGCAGTTCCGTCAGACCGGTGTGTTCGGACCTCCCTGACCTATGCCCGCTGTTATCTGAGTGTTTCTCCAATAAAGCACAGATAGCCCGCAGTCTCTCATCTCCTGTATTCATTCCCAGTCATCAGTGATAAGCTGTTTGCTTTTGTGATGAGGTGATTTCATTAGTGGATCTGAGCTTCATTTGAATACAATGATGTGGGATGTCAATGAGAAACACAAACACACACTGCTTCACACACAGTGTCTCCCTCACACACCGCACACAGCTCATGCTGACACACTGAGGTGGATGTGTGTGTGTCCTGTCTGACTCAGGCAGCAGCCTAAACGATGGTCAGCTTTCACTCTTTTACTGAATGCTACTCATCCAGCCCTGTGTAACATCATATAACAAAGGGGAAAACTATCAAGGAAACACAGCCAGCGCCTGGTTGGCTGAAGCGGAGTGACATCACAGTTGGTTTTTGATGCGATGCAGAGGGGTGTCATGTTTCAGCAGGGGCTGAAGTCCAGATGTCACAGCACAGTGCAGGATGACCGGGGGCACAAAACAGTGCTCAGTGGGGGAGAGATTGTTTCCATGGTGATGAAATCCAGATGCGGAGTGGCAAAGGGGGTTCATGAGGTTTGGTTACAAAACCGGGGGGGGGAGATAACCCCCACCCCTGCTTGCTGATGTAACAGATTCTTGGAGAGAGAAGGACTCTGTCTCTCAAGGAAAAAAGGGACTTGTGTAATGGCAAGTTAAGGACCCCCCTCCCCCACAGAGTACGTGTGGTGAATCCTCAAGTCCTACTGGCATTCTTTTTTTGTGTGTCATTGTTGAAAACCAACAGCACAAATGCTTCTGAGTCTTCCTCTTTAAAAAACAGAACCAAACGGTTAGATGCAATTTTATCACTGGGTGCAAATTCATTGCATTTTGTATGTATTTGTGAAGGAATGTTATCCTGTCTGCCCCGCCCTCTGCACCGCTGTCAGAGAGTCTGCGGCCAATCGGCTCGGGGGCACAGATTTCTGCAGGGATCGTGTTCTGAGCTGCACCAGGGCGGGTGCTGACCCAGCAGAAAGCGTGTCAGAGTAAATTACCTGCAGATGAAGGCGGCTGAGCCAGCAGCCCACCTGTGTTTGTCTCGGCCTGTCCCTGTGGGGGGGTCAGTCTGAGGAATTCCTGTTGTGTAATGGGGGTGGGGGGAGGGGGAGGGGGAGGGGAGGGCCGGGTTGTGTAAGGCCAGGCGCTGGTGCATATAAGGGCGTGAGCGGCCGGTGACCGGCAGAAGCACCACGCAGCTGCACACCCCTGTCCTCACTGCACCCGAACTCCGGAGAAACGCCGCGCTCTACTGTCGCCATGACGGCCACACTGCTGAGCATGCTGGGAGCCCTGCTCTGCGCCCTCCTCGCCCGCGCCGACGTCCTGCCCCAGAGCGACTTCGACCTGCAGAGGGTAAGAGGGAGAGGAAACGCCGCCGTGCACGATAGAAAACTGCCTGCACGGCTTGTGGAAAATGCAGAGACTTCACTCTCCTGATCAGCACATAGTACTGTGTGTGAGATTGTGTGTGTGTAGGAGATTGTGTTTGTGAGAGAAATTGTGTGTGTGAGATTGTGTGTGGGTTTCTGTGTGTGTGAGATTCTGTGTGTGAGATCCTCTGTGTGTGAGATTGTGTGTGGGTTTCTGTGTGTGTGAGATTCTGTGTGTGAGATCCTCTGTGTGTGAGATTGTGTTTGTGAGAGAGATTGTGTGTGAGTGAGAGAGAAACTGTGTGTGTGTGTGAGATTGTGTGTGAGAGATTGTCTTCTGTGTGTGTGTGTGTGAGTTTGTGTGTGAGAGATTGTCTTGTGTGTGTGTGTGTGTGTGAGATTGTGTGTGAGAGATTGTCTTCTGTGTGTGTGTGTGTGTGTGTGTGTGTGGACATGTCGCCTATCTCTGAACACCCTCTCCGTACTGCAGATGGCAGGGAAGTGGTATCTGATTGGCTTTGCCACCAATGCCCACTGGTTCGTCAGCAAGAAGTCTGAGATGAAGATGGGGACCGCGGTCTTAGCGCCAACAGCAGGGGGCGACCTGGACATGACCTACACCAGCGTGAAGTGAGTGTGTGCGTGCATGGAAATCTGCGGCGAGCTGCCCTTTGCTGGCCTGCGTTAAGATGTGCTCACCTGTGGTAACCCATACTGTACGCAGCTGTGACAGCCTGTGCTGACCTGGTCTCTCTCCAGCTCTGACGGCTCCTGCTGGAAAATGACCCACCTGGCTAAGAAGACTGATATTCCTGGAAGATTCACTTTCCGCAGCCAGCGTGAGTTACAGACACACACACACTCACACACACACACACACACACCCACAGACACAGATGCACGCACACACACACACACACACACACACACACACACACACACACACACAGATACTCACTCTTTCTCTCTCCCTCCCTCAGACTGGAAGAATGACAATGACATGCGTGTGGTGAGCGTTAAGTATGACGACTACGCCCTGATCCACACCATCAAGACCAAAGGCGGGGTGTCCGAGGTGCTAAACAAGATGTACAGTAAGTGCTTCTCCCAAATTCAAATTCAAATTCAAATGAGTGTGAAGCCGGGGTGCTGGAGGTGGGCTGTGGTTGCCGTCTGACCCGGCGGCGTTGCGGTTGCAGGCCGCAGCACAGACCTGAGCCCGGGGCTGATGCAGAAGTTTGAGCAGTTCTCCAAGGAGTCCGGCGTCCTGCCAGAGAACATCGTCTTCCTGGCCAAGAACGGTAAGACCCTGTGCTGCCCCTACCCCTGCCCCCCCCTTCTCTCCCCTCCATCCCGAATCGCTGCTCCCAGTGGCCCCTCGAGCCAATCAGGCTGCTCTGCTGATCCTCTTGGGTCAGTCTCATTGGTTCAGAGGCACAGCGGTGGCGTGTTTGGTGAGTAAAACCGCACCTTTTTTGCTGATCCCTTACCATTGTTTTCTAGGTGAATGCCCAGATGCCTAAAGTTCCACAACCCTTCATCCCCATGGAAACAGTTGCCGCGACCCCCACAGTGGTCTCATCACTTCACCTGCACATCCCCGACCTGCCACCCTGGTGTTATGCGTCTCCGCCCAGCAGGGCGTGGCCTCTGGACAGCCACACCCCCTCACCAGCAGCCAACCTGGCCCCACCCCCAGCTCACCTGACAGCATCGCTTGTTTGTACTGTTTCTACTGCCAATGAGGTTTTTGTATTGTGTTTGTTATTGTTGAAAATTAAATGAATGAAAACTACATTGTATGATTGCGGTCCATTTTTATTAGAGCCAAAAGCATTACTGTGTGAGTCAGAGCCACGACTCTGCTTCTGTGTGCATCTCACACGAGCCCATTTTCTGCTCCAGAATCACAACATATATTCAATATGATTTATTTCAAGATACTTAAAGTAGTGTTAGTAATAATAACAGTAATAATGGGTTG
>CM032876.1:2011866-2019366 GCA_019176425.1 Megalops atlanticus
TCATGCCACCATTTAACACACGCTCTGCCCCCTGCAGGTGCCCTGGTTTCCCTCACACAGCTGGGTTTTAGGCAGATTCACTCTGTGTGAAACAGGCCAGTGCCACAGTGCCCCCTGGTGTCCCCCCTCCAACAGCACCCATCTCAGGAAATGTGGTGCAGAGATATCCATGTCTAGACTACAGGGAGATGCATGTACCCACAATCCTCCACCCTGCCCCGCCCACAGAGCACACGCAGTTGCAGGTGTTTTTGTCCTTACCGTAGTCGTCCTCGCCAGCACCCGCTTTGATGACGTACACCTTGAAGACCTCCTGGCCTTCCTCCTCCTCCTCTTCCTCCTTCACATCTCCCTGCTCCTCCACACCCTCCTCCACCATCTTACCCTCCTCATCCACTGAGAGAGAAAAACGGCTGATCAGCACTGAACAGAATCCAGCTACATCAGACTGCACTGTGTAAGAGACACATCAGGATTACAGTGGAGAGAGGAGAGAGAGGGAGAGAGGGAGAGGGGGAGAGAGGGAGAGAGAGGGAGAGGGAGAGAGAGAGAGAGAGAGAGAGAGAGAGAGGGAGGGGGTTGGAGAGAGGGAGAGAGAGAGAGAGAGAGAGAGAGAGAGAGGAGAGAGAGAGAGGAGGGGGGGGGTTGAGAGAGAGGGAGAGAGAGAGAGGGAAAGGGAGAGAGAGAGAGAGAGGGAGGGGGTGGGGACTCACAGGAGATCATCAGGTAGTCTCCGCAGGTGTCCTGGTCTGCCACGAACACCTCCTCTGGAGCTACGCCCACCTGCAGGAGAGGTCCAGCCCCAGGTGAGAGGGAGAGACGGGGAGGAGGGGGTTGGAGAGAGAGGGAGTGACATCCCACAGGGGAGGGGGGTAACGGCTGACTCCAGAGAGAGAGGGAGGGGGTTGGAGAGAGAGGGAGCTGCAGAGAGAGAGAGAGGGAGGGGGTGGGGACTCCTGGATCACCTCCTCCTCCTCCTGTCCTCCTGCCACCACCAACTCCAGAGCAGTCTCCTGCAGCTCCAGCCCCATCACCTCCTGCCCTGTCACTCCCCCCTGACATCCCACACACACACACACACACACCATTACACACGTCCACACACGCACACACACACACACACACCTCCACTCCTCCTCCTCCTCCTCCTCTCCTGCCACCTCCAACTCCAGCGCAGTCTCCTGCAGCTCCACCATCACCTCCACGCCCTGCACACACACACACACACACACACACACACACCATTACACACACACACACACACACACACACACACACACACACACACACACACACACACACACACACGCACACACACACACACACACACACCATTACACACGCACACACACACACACACACACACACACACACACACACACGCACACACACACACACACACACACCACGCACACACGCACACACACACACACACACACACACACACACACACACACACACCATTACACACACACACACACACACACACACACACACACACGCACACACACACACACACACACACACACACACACACACACACACACACACCATTACACACGCACACACGCACACGCACACACACACACACACACACACACACACACACACACACACACACACACACACACACACACACACACACACACACACACACACACACACACACACACACACACTCACACACACACACACACTTTAAATATAAAGCAGTCACAGGCACACATACACTGATGATCTAAGTTCTCTAGTATCCATCTCAGACCCACAGTTCTGAAACAGTGAGAGGTGCATTGTGGGTTATTACCTGAGCTATGGAATATGATCTTAGGCTCCAGCCCTGTCACACCTTTATCCATCCTCTTCACAACTCATCTGTGTTCAGTCCTGTGACACACACAGACACACATCAGAGGGTACAGTCGAACACACTACTAAGAACAGAGTGTTGAGTTACACTACAATGTGTGGTTACATTACATTATTGTTGTTCAGCAGACACTCTTATCCAGAGATAATTACACATCTACACAGCTGGATATTTACTGAGGCAGTTCTGGGTTAAGTACTTTGTCCAAGGGTACAGCAGCAGTGCCCCGGCAGGGAATCAAACCTGCAACCCTTCAGCGCTGCTCCTCACCACCATGCCATGCTGCCACCCACAATGCACAGCCTCACTGAGTTTCTCTACAGCTTTCTCTGGAGCTTACCTTAAGGACTGCTCACCTGAGACAGGTAAATCCAAAGCATGTGGTATTTATTCAACAAGCCTGTAAGACAGGTATCTTTTCCAAATGAAGGCGACCACGCCTGTAGGCGGTGCTGTGGTCTGAAAGGAACCGCAGACTGGAGTTCCAGGGCTCCGGGCCCAGCGCAAGTCTTATTCACTACATTCACCTGTTGTTATAGCACGGGAGTCTGATGCAGTCAACACAGTAACTGGGACTTGTTAATCAGATGATTTTAAGATTCTGCACTTATCAAGAGAATCTACACAGAAATTTGGATGGAATGATGGACCTCAGTATGACTAAATATGTTTTATGCAATTAGTAGTCCACATAGCACTTCTCAGAAAAGAGCATTTTAAATTTATATTAGCGATGGTGAAACCATAAATCCAACATTCCCTTGCAGATTTAACAGAGACAGACAGGAGTGGGGTAGGGCTGCCAACTCTCAGGCATTGAGCGTGAGACTCACGCAATTGACTCAGATCTCACGCTCTCATGCCACACATGCCTTTTCTCATGCTAACTTTTCGTCTTCGCTTCCTCCAATGTAAAATTTGTGATTTTTGCGAAGGAACAGCAGTGCGTGCAACAGCAAATCATTGCAATGCGCTGTTCGTGGAGCCACCAATCACAATGATTTTGTGGTCGAGCAACTAACCGCTGAGCATGAATGGAGCAAGGCTGGAGGAACAAATGCATGAAGAAGGTAAGTGCAATGGTCATTTGTCTAATTTTATGAATTCGCGGGTGTTACTCAGGATCTGTCGATGTAAAGTTGTAGAGCTGGCCTACGAGAGCAAGGTTAGCAAGCACTTATTTACATCGTTTTTATGCTAAAAACATGATAAAACATACGGTATCAGACAAACACCTGGACATGCCTAGTAGTTAACGTTAGCTGCTAATTGTTGTTTTCTAAAGAAGACCACAGCTGTCAACAACAGCTCAGCTCAGCTCAGATGATCTTATTTATATATAATATATTCATTTTCATGCTTCAAGTGGGAGCCATCCCAATCAATGATCAAGGCTGCAAAATCAGCCACCAGCACTTACAACAGAGCACATGAGAATTTGTGAACCTGTTTCTCTTAAACTTTCTGGTTGTGGGTTTTAGGGTTTTAGTGGGTTTTAGGACAGTCAACCTCAAAAAGAAATGTGAATTGAACTTTCCATGTTGTCAATACATTTAAGGAAATACTGTTCAGTTGTCAAATGTTTTGACATTCTCAATAAATGTAAGGGAACACTGTACACTTCTTGTGATGCAAGGTTTTTGTTTTTTATGGCTAAGCACATCACTGTATAACAAAAATAAGTACTACTAAAATCCCCCCCCCACTTGTGGGCGCAATTCCATAGGCTAACTTTAGACCAATTTGTTGTGACGTGTTTTCACAAGTGCATAATGCATCATAATTATCCAACAGCATCATGGTAATCCCAAGCATTGTCTCTCTGACTCTTAACTTAAAGGGACACTTGCTGCTGGCCAGCTGCAGGACAGGATAAGAAACACTCCCACACACCGCTTTGAGCGATAAAAGCCGCTGAGATGACGTCACTGGCGACCTCAAGTGACCATGGACGAAACCCAAGTTTGGATGACGTCAAACATAAATATAAAAAAGAGGCGCACTGCCTGAACATGTACTTCAAATGCGACTTACAGCTAAGTGTATGTATGAATTTGAATAATTGTTTCTAACTTGGGTTTGTTTTTTAAAGTTACGTGATATCTCGAGGAAACCGATAATCACGTTATAGCCTTAACACCTCTCATTGGCCAGCATTG
Organism: Megalops atlanticus; assembly: GCA_019176425.1. NCBI lineage: Eukaryota > Metazoa > Chordata > Actinopteri > Elopiformes > Megalopidae > Megalops > Megalops atlanticus. The sequence goes on from CM032876.1 coordinate 2,015,896, forward strand.
GCGGGTTTCACTACACACGTGACGTTGTCACAGTTGTCCGCTTAGTATGTTACGTAGTTAAAAATGGCGCCCGATCCCTCCCTCCCCCGGCGGACAATTTCCACAAACATCCTCGCTACTTACACAATAGCGCCATCTTCTTTCTGGTGTTTAAGTCTTTGTGGCATTCTTCTCACATGATTATAAACTACTTATTTTCATTTTAAAAAGTTTAAATATTAAAAATATAAAATCATTGTGATGAAGTACACAACATTATTAAACGCTTAAGTGTTGTAATCAGATCAGACTCGGCCCAAGATCGCTCGGCTCCCCCCAGAGGCCTACTGCGGCCTCAGCGCGGCCTGGGCCCGTTCGCAGCACAGGCCTAATCTGCAAACCTCTGTAACCGCTTATTTTAATAAGAAAAAAAAACGAAAGCGTTAAAATGTTATTAAAGTGATGCCCATAAAGAGATCCGCGACGACACCCAGTCAAACGTAAAGGGCCATCTTACCAGATATTGGTAAACGGCAGCCTGTGCGGTTCTCACGCCTCCCAGGCCGTCCTGGTTCCCCCCAGACTCGGGCACCTGTGTCGGCGGGGCGGGCCGCCGCGGCGCAGGGAGGGAGGGGCCGAGTCTGCCGGAGCTCCGCCGATGCGCAGCCCCAGGCTCCAGCCAGCGCCGAGCCCGCCATCAGCGCGCCACGTCACAGCCTGAGAGCCGCAGGAAAACGCGGAAGGGAGATTGAAAATACGGCCGCCGGGTCTCTAGTGGGCAGGCCGAGACTACGGAGCTCGCACTACCAAGCAAACTGGGGAAATGTAACGGAACTTTACGCCTTAATCCAGCACCCATAATGTCGTTATTTTGCGTTTACCTGTATAATTCCACAAATAAATTACATATAACTTCTCACGATTGATAGTTAGCTTAGCGGCTAGCTCGCTAGCTAACGCAAACTCAAATATGGATTCACTTCTTCGACAAAAGCTAACGTTAGCTTAGCTAGCCCGAGGACGAGGGAGGCCGTACTGATCAACAATTCATCTATTAAACTCATTGCACTTAATTTGAAAAGGACTGTCTTTGTACCGCAGTTCATTAATTGGGTTTATTTGGTAAAATGTGTCCATTATGGCAGTACTAGTTTAGCTTTCAATGAACTCTTTGAACAAAGCTTACATGTCTGTTATTAGCCTTTCTAGCTAGCTAACTTTTAGTAGCAATTTCCCTTTTCAGATTCAATGATAGGGTTAGTCTACCTTTAACATAGTCGAATTTGGAAGAGGGAAAATTTGGGAAAACAGGTGTTTGGTGAATATTTGCCAGAAGATTTTTTAAAATCTCTGTTCTCTTTAATAATTATAGTAATAAAATACAGAGCAATGAGGAGAGCAATATTTACCCAGTTCAAACGTTAGATTACAGATATTGTAGCTGAAAACACTGCACCCCACACAGATTGTTATTGAATACCAAGTCAAATAAATTTTAATAAATAAGCTAAATCAGTCATATGGCAGGCAGTATTTCATGAGATTGCTGACCTCCCCAGCCTGTGTTGTGTGGTTCATGCAATCTCACTTTCGCTTGATTTCAGTTGGCTGCTATCTTTGAATTTTATTTTACAGAAATATGTGCTTGTGCCAGTACAGTAGTGGCAGAAACACAGCTGAAAGGGGGCCTCTCATTCATGCCAGTGCAGTTTCCCAGCTGCCTCTCAGCTCTCTGTTCCTCATGCTGAGAGCCGTGGCTCTCCCCTAACCTGGGGTGGCTGACGTCACCTGGTTAGGTATCCTGCTGCTCGAGAGCTGTCCACACCTGTTCAGGTGAGAATCTCTCTGAGGCCCAAATGTTAGGTGTGGAAACTTTTATGGTATCTCACTGTGGTATACTATGTTACAATAGCTAAGTCTGAAGAATTGTATAAAGTGCACGTGCATGATGCTGTTATACGTTCTTCAGGTTTAGGCACATCTTAAAACTCCCATCCAATTAGGAAAAAAAAAACATCAACCTGATTTTGCCCCTAGTGGTGGAATGAGCTCTCTGCAGCCATCAGAATCACACAACTGCTCCCCACCTTCCAACACTGACCACAAACACATTCAGCCTTCACCTTGGCTATCACAACATCAGAACATGGACCTGTGCTCCAAACCCTGACGAGGCTCCAACAGACCATACCCTCACATAACCATAGGAACACTAATACATAATAATAATAGTAATAATAATAATGATGATGTCATATAACCTGCAGATTCATCAATGTCAGAAGATCTGCTCCTTCATCCCCACCTATTGTACCCAACTCCGGTGCAAGCCACAGTCCTCTCCCCTTTGGACTATTGAAACTCCCTGCTCACTGCCCAAGAGAAAATGTCATTAAAGGACAGAATGTAAATGCAGTATGAGGAAATGTTTCTCTTAAGGGGTATTGCTGAGTACAGTACGTACGCTCAGTCAATGGCTGTCTGCTTGCATTTCAGCACTTTTGGCTTGATCATGTACTCCATGACCGGTTGTCATGTACTTTGTAACTTCCATTACACATTTATAGTAAATTTTACCATGGTTATGTTGGAAGTTGCCTTTTAAACAAATAACTTGTCACACTGCCAGAATGTCACCCATTTTGATATTCATAGTACTGTAAACACTACAAATTACACTTGTATTTCTTTACAATATTTGTATAAAAGCCTGTTTCTTGCATATGTAAGTTATCCTTTTTAAAAATAAAATCAAAAATAAGAGTCAGAGTGAATGATCAGGACAGGCCTGAGCTTTAACTTTACAGAATATGCTAAAATACCCAGTTTATGCAGTGCAGAGCAGCAAGTGCCACACTGTACACCTGTATGGTCACAGCTACCTGCACTGAAATGCTGGACACTTACATGGCTCTCCATTGTGGGTCACTTGCATAAACGACAGGTCTGGATACTGAAGCACAAATGCAGTCAGCGAGAAGATGAAACTCATTAGTAACCCTGACACTTCCCAGATTCCCATCTTCACAGCAGAACGCACACAAATCTCAATCCAAAACATTTTATTGGTTTGCTTTGACAGTGGTTGGCAATGCTGTACTATCAAAGAGTCTTCTGACGCCCATCCCAGCCCTCTGTGGTGTGTATAAATTAGGCAAACCCCACCATGGAAGATAAACTATTCATTTAAAATGCAGGGCTTGCCCCTCCCACTCCCCCAGGACACACCCCCAGCCCCGCCCTTCAAGCAGAATGCCACAGAACTGCAGGCTGTGTGGGCGTGTCCGTCCTGTGTGTCACTCCAGTGGTCCGATCAGTCATCATCCACTGTGGGCGTGATGTTCACGCCCCTCCGGATCTGGCCCCAGCCAATCAGACTGCAGGGAGAGAAAGCAGACAGATGAGACACTGGGTGGGGCTAAATCAGCTGACAGAGTAGGAAACTGCAGTTTCTGGTGCAGCAGGGATGGGAAGAGAGGTGGGGGGTACAGG
>CM032876.1:2024366-2071866 GCA_019176425.1 Megalops atlanticus
CAGTCAGGTGGAGAGTGCTTATTGGTCAGTCATGGTGGTGGGGGGGAGTGATTATTGGTCAGTCAGGTGGAGGGGGGGATGATTGGTCAGTCAGGTGGACAGGGGGAGTGATTATTGGTCAGTCAGGTGGACAGGGGGAGTGATTATTGGTCAGTCAGGTGGAGGGGAGTGATTATTGGTCAGTCAGGTGGACAGGGGGAGTGATTATTGGTCAGTCAGGTGGACAGGGGGAGTGATTATTGGTCAGTCAGGTTGGCTCACCGATCAGCAGCAGGGCGGCGTCCATCACTGCAGCGCCGTTCAGCATGGTGGCCATCAGAATGTCGTGACCTGGACAATCTACGAAGGACACGTGCCTGTGGGGGACAGGGGGTCAGCCACACCTGTGTGCTACCTGCCCGTCACCTGGCACAGGCTGGCGAGATCGGTGGGAGTTTAAACGCTAACATGGACAGGGTGGCTAACGCTCGCGTGGACAGGGTGGCCCAGAGTCCGGCTCAGCGCTGCCCCGGCGCACCCACCTGACCAGTTTGAAGTTGCCCTTGGTGCCGGGGATGTCGGTGGGGAACTCATCAGGAGTGCTGCTGCCGCACGACCTGTAGCACTCCGGCCGAGGGCAGCTGGGGTCGTCCAACTTATACACCTGCAGGAGAGACAGGGAGGAGTCAGGGAGGAGTCAGGGCGGGGCCAGGCACTAGGCTCCACCCACAGCCTGCTGTTCCACCAAGGGAAAGAGCTTGTGTGACCGTGAGTGAGGGCATGCTCTCACTGGTCCGCTGGAGCCTCTGGGCGTGGCCACTCCCAGCACCAGGCTGCTCCTTTGCAGCAGCTGTTAGTGTGGCAGAATTTACAGATCTACTCTGACCAGCCAATTTCAACAACAATCACACTGCTTGAATACACCTCTTGGAACAATCAAGAAAGTCTGACAATGTATCACATCATAATACCATGTTATACTTTATTTTATTATGTCAATTTCAAAGTAGAGTCACTACACATTTCATTCAAAGTTATCTCTCAGGACTGAAACCGGTGTAAGTGTTCAGGTCAGTATTTTTGTTTCCAAGTTAACAGCGAGCACTCCGCGGTTACCATGAAAATAACAGTTATAAACAAAACCATCAGCCCTGACACAGCAAAAAAATGCTGTAAGGTGATGACAAAGAAGAGTTTTAGGAAGGTAACCCTGAGCGCCTCAGTTAAGACATTCGTCTCAAGTACAAGCTGAGCCCTACAGCCTAGGTTCGATCCCAGTCGTGTGATTGGCCGAGGATGACCGGCAGCCCACAGGGGTCCTGATGTTCTCAGGCCTGCAGGTGACTGACAACATCAGTGAAGCGTGAGAAACAAGTGTACTGCCCATCTGTAGGTGCACGGGCTGTTGCGGTGCAACTGAAAATTTCAAAAATACAGGGAAAAAATGGGAAAATCATATAGAAAAAGTATAAAAAGGGTGCTTTACAGTATTCTTACAACCAATCAAACACAACTAATGGATATTCTTCAGAACAACCAAACACGACAAACTGGTTGTACCATCATCAACAGGCTGCAGCTCCCAAAGACAGAGAGGACAGAAGATGAATTCAGAGTCCTCAGCAGGAGCTCACACACAGAGTCACACTGTAATCTTTACTGCATTTAATGAAGGATTGTGTAAAACTACCACACATTCACATACACTTCCAGGGCTAAAATGAACACCACAGATGCAGTTAAAGCTGCAGGGTCAGTAACTACTCTGGCAGGTGCCTTTTGCTTAAAGATAAAAAGCAGCCTGGTAAAAAGCAAGATGCCCAAATACACCCTCCTGGCAGTCCAGTTCAACTACACAGGCAGGATCACTCTGCATTTTCCAGTTGTGAAATCTCATGTTGGCAGTTACCAGTTCAAATTCCTCTACACAGGCAGGTTGCCCTTTAATGTGTCTGTCACATTTTGATAGCTGGCTCTATTATTGATTTAAAAATGCAGAGACACTGACTACACTGAGTCAACATCCAGCAAACAAATGGAGACCAAACGGCACATATTATCTGAAACAAGAGACCCCTCCTGATTCTGAGAGGCTGTGTGAAGCAAGTTTGATTCCAACTTCATCAATTCTTTATGTGCTGAATTTCTGTCTAACTAGCTAGCTAGTTATGTAGCAGACAGTACCTTATAATGTCAGCTTTGTAACATGTCAAGTTCTGTATCTTGCTGGATAGCAGTTTTACGATGCTGCTCCCATACAGATGTGTGCCTCACACGACCCAGTCAAACTGTAAACTGATTCATGATAAATTATCTTGGCTGGTGACAAATACAACTGGCTGGTGAATTTGTTTCATCTACCAGCCACCCTGGCTGCTGCAGCAAAAAGTTCATTTCAGCCTCTGCCATTTTGTTCCACATTTGAAGAATTTAGCTTTAGGACCTTTCTCAAACAGAAAACTGATAATCGAAAACAAGTGTCCATTCATTTAGAATTTTGCTTTATAAATTCAATTGTGTGTAAGAATTACATTACAGTTGTTTGGCACGTGGTGTTTATTCAGTGCAACTAACACAGCTTACAATATTTACAAGTTATCCAGTCTTCCTTGAATCCTTTAATATAGCAGAGAGTAGAGCAGTAGATAGACTTTAAGCTGCAGCCTCAGTCTGTCAGAGATGGCATCTCAGCACCCATCAGCCTGCTGGGATACGCTCCTATGCTCTGATGTGGCGTGGTCAAACACCCTACTGTTACATGTTCTAAGTCCCCTCCCAGCATGCTTTGTAATGACTGAAGAAATCCTACACCAATGACAATAACATAATGCGCACCAAAAGCTCACCTTTGGCACAGACCTGCTTCGCACACCTGACCCTCAAACATATTAAAACATCAAACATGCCACAACACCATGACTTTGCCTTTAGAACTGAAATATTGTAAAAAAACACCTGCTGCACCACACCTCCTCACTTGAACAGAAACCCCCAGATGGTGTCTCACCTTGGCGTTGGCGTATCCCAGCTTGATGGTGATGTTCCTCTCCAGCTCATTTTTAAACCTGACGGTGTGTACCCCAGAAATGGCCTTCACCACGGTGGACTTCCCATGAGCCACGTGACCGATGGTGCCTGCAGCGGAGGGGAGAGGTCAGAGGTCACAGATCAGTGGGGAACGATCAGGATTATGTTTCATTATTAATAACGTTACAGGCTTAGTAACAGATTCGGGAGAGGGTCCCGAGGGCGTGGCCACTCACCTATGTTGATTGTGGCCTGTCTGCTGATGATTTCGGGGGAGAGGGGCGTTAGTGTGCTCACGTCCTGGAGAGGGTGGGAGAAACAGAGAGAGGTCAGAGACTCCATTCACACAGGAACCAAAGTGCATTCTAGACACCCATCCACACAGACACTGGTGAGATCTGACAGAGCATCCGCAAAGGAACTGAATCCACCAAAATTTCAGGAAGCTTCTGCCCTTTGGATTTGCCTGGTCTCCGCTGACTGGTCTGATGAATTGTAACAGGCCTCGGCTAGCTGCCTGTGCCCACTGGGTTGGTGGCCGTCACCGGATACACGTTAGTGAAGCCCCCTGCTCTGCCCTACAGATAGGCCGCTACGTCAATGAAACGGTGTCATGGCAACCATGGACAATACGCGTGCTGGGACAGTAGAGGGTTTAATGTCAATGACCTAACCCTAACCCCTTTATCATTCTAATCCAACGGTTTTACTATTGTGTTTCTGGCTACCACATTATATCAAAGGCTTAAAGAGCAACTGATGATGTTAACTACTGACCATCTTTGTTCAAAGCCTACAGGCGTAGCCTGTTAGTTAGCTGTTAACTAGTTGCCTACCCAACGTTAGGTAGGAACCACTTTGATTGCTGATATGCTAATCCCGTTTGCCTTGATTCCACACCGCCAAGCAAGACTGCTTGCCAACTAGCCAACACTAAACAGATTTACCAAGCTAACGTTAGCCAGCAACAATCATTCAAGGCGATCGCTACCATACTGTGTATGTCAGCTAACTGGTAACTAGCAGCTCAGTACAGGGCGTTCTGTTTCTGCCGAGGGTTAGCCAACCAGAGCTCGCTGTCCTAGCTAGTTAGCAGGCTGAAGAAGACGGCTTCAGAAAGACATGCGAAAATTATTCACAAAACAGCAGACGACATTTGGATGAAGTGTCATTTATTGGGTTGATGTGATGCAGAATATGGCTTTGGTGTAAAACCACGCCGCGCACGGCTGTATCTGTGGGTCCTTGCGACCATCGCATCATGTGCGGCTCCGCAGCCGGTGTTCCGGGAATCCGCCCAAAACAAACCCAACCAATGGCCCGATCCCACCCGACCCCGGCACCTAAAGTTCCGTCCAAAACACGGCTTTCTATGGACCCGTTCACAGAAAAAGCCCATACTCACCAAGGTACTTAAATCTTGCCGAGAGAGATGGGGCTGGCCCAGCGTTACTCCTGACTCTTCACCCGCCATCTTGAACCGAAAAGAATATTGCGCTCCGCCGCGATTGCCTGAGTGATTTTATCAAATGTTGTTGAAATACTTTTTTATTGTGAAATGTCTTCACTCCCGCGGAAACTTTTTTTGTAAAAATATTATACTTTATCTAGTCCAATTATATATTCCCGATCTGATCTGTTAAACAAACGTGCCCACGGGTCTTTTGATGCGAGATGATGCAATAGGCTACGTTGCGTTGTTTTGTGTAATAAGTTAGTTTACACATAACAAAATAAATAGTATGAACAATTCAAGAAATATATTTTATATACTATAATTATCGCCTTTATGGCTGTAAGACAATTCAAATGTTCTCGTGTGAATAAAACACTTTAGTGGAGTACTAAACGGAGATAATTAATAAGCACAGCTGAAGCTATTATGAGGCTCAACCCGCATGCGCACAAGTATTTTCGCGCCAAAAATTAATGCCAGCACTTTTCGGTGGAGTTTTTTTAAATAATGACGATGATATTAAGCCTAGTTACTAATTCATAAACAAGTAAGGAACGTTTAGAGAACTGTCAGCACACGAAGCCTGAAGTGCTGAGTGGTGTCGCTGATCCTCGGAAGATGGCGACACTATTTCGTCACGTCAAACGCCAAAACCCATGGAGCTGTTTGGGGTCCGTCTGTTGATTATGACGTCATCAACTCGCCAGAGTGTAGTTTTTTGCAGTACTTTCTGTTGGTATTGATGTTTTCCTTGACTTCAGGCAATTCATGTTTGTTATTAATATCATCTAACACTTCCAACAGCAGCAGAAATGCCCCTGAGATCCCACAACCTGCTCAGCACTGACTTCACTGCAGATTTAAACATGAAAATTCAGCCACTAACATACAAACACAGGCCCAGCTGTGCATCACATGCCAAACCCCTGCTGTCCTCTGCTTGTGCTCTTAATGCCCATAACACGCTTATTTGTTTGCACGTGTAGTAGCTTGGTGTCTTGGTGTGGTTCAGCACTATGACCTAAGTGAATTTCTCTTCAAATTTATATTTGTTTGCCACTAGGGGGACCTTTTCCCTATTTTCCTCAGTAACATATGAGTTGCTTGTAATTGTTTCTCCTTCTGTTACGAGGAAACTGCTAATATGATATCTTACTATACATGACTGCATAACTGTAACATGCTACATCTCCAGGTGTAAAGTGTGTACTGTTGAGGTAATTTGCCCCCTTTTAATGCTTTTTATACATTAATCACAGTCATTATCATATTAACTGAAGATATTGATATATCAGCCATTTACTCTATCTCTACTATGCATGTGGAGGTCTGGAAGTGTATAAGGGAACCAGACAATCCAATATGTTAACCTTAAACAGACAATATATAGACATCATATAATAGTTTGTATGCATGTGAGCAGACACTACAAAAGAAGGGTCAGAAGTATACAGGCGACTGTGGGAAGGTATGCAGCTGTGAGATATCTCGAAGTAGAACCGGGAGGGAGTAGAGAAGAGAACAATTCTACATGTGCGCCATAAGTTACAAAGTAACTGTAGTTGGGGAGGAAAATGGCACTGTTAGACACTGTCTGGACATGGCATAGAAGATGGACCTTGAGTGTGAGATAAAAACAATTGGACTCTGTGAGGAGGGGGTTGGAAACATAGAGGCTCTTTGTTTGTTCAGTGCAATCAAAAGACTGCTTAGTGCCTTATGTTCTTTGAGATACTCTCCCTGATGCTACTGAGTGTGCATCTATGAGACTATCTTCTGCAGATCTGCAGTAACAACTGTCCACCACATTACTGGTCTTGATGCTGTGTGCAGAACTAGCTAGATCTGCTGCACTGTTCATTAGTAAGCTGACTGAACAAGAAACGTGATGAGAATCAGTTAAGCTACAAGGTGCATGTCCAGCTTGTTGACTTGGTAAATAGTTAGACTTGCTAGCTAAAGATTTGACAGCTGAATCGCTTCCCACCCACATAAAGTGTGTGCATGAAGCTGCTGTAATACCTAATGAGCTGACTTCACCGCATCGCGTTAATGCTGATAGCTAACTTGGCAGCAGAGAGCTCAGAAGTTTGCATATCTTATCCTGCTGCTCGGGTAGCACACAGCTAGCAGTGATTTTGTGGTCTGCCACTACAGTGACTCCATCCTGACCTTCGACCCCGAGGAGAACAGGTGGAGGGAGGACAAGTATCCCAGGATGCCTTGCAAGCTGGACGGCCTGCAAGTGTGCAGCCTGTACTTCCCTGAGTACGTGCTGGAGCACATCAGGCGCTGCAGCTGAGACTGCCCCCTGCTGGCCGCCCCCCGCAAGCACGCACACGCGTACACACACTCACACACACACGCACACACACACATACACACACTCACACACACATACACACACACACAAAACACACACGCACATACATACACACACATCATACACTCACACACACACACACACACACACACACACACACACACACACACACACACACACACACACACACACATACACACACACATGCACACAGTAGGTTCACAGAACAGTTCAAAAAGAACAAATAATACTGAGAGGCTTTAGAGTTTACATACACTCACTGAGCACTTTATTAGGAACACCTGTACATCTACTTATTCATGCAATTATCTAATCAGCCAATCGTGTGGCAGCAGTGCAATGCATAAAATCATGCAGATATGGGTCAGGAGCTTCGGTTAATGTTCACATCAACCATCAGAGTGGGGGAAAAATGTGATCTCAGTGATTTCGACCGTGGCATGATTGTTGGTGCCAGACGGGCTGGTTTGAGTATTTCTGTAACTGCTGATCTCCTGGGATTTTCACACACAACAGTCTCTAGAGTTTACTCAGAATGGTGCCAAAAACAAAAAACATCCAGTGAGTGGCGGTTCTGCGGACGGAAACGCCTTGTTGATGAGAGAGGTCAACAGAGAATGGCCAGACTGGTTTGAGCTGACAGAAAGGCTACAGTAACTCAGATAACCACTCTGTACAATTGTGGTGAGCAGAAAAGCATCTCAGAATACACAACACGTCAAACCTTGAGGCAGATGGGCTACAACAGCAGAAGTCCACGTCGGGTTCCACTTCTGTCAGCCAAGAACAGAAAGCTGAGGCTGCAGTGGGCACAGGCTCACCAAAACTATACAGTTGAAGACTGGAAAAACGTAGCCTGGTCTGATGAATCTCGATTTCTGCTGAGGTACACAGATGGTAAGGGTCAGAATTTGGCGCCAGCAGCATGAATGCATGGACCCAACCTGCTTTGTGTCAACAGTCCAGGCTGGTGGCGGTGGTGTAATGGCGTGGGGAATGTTTTCTTGGCACACTTTGGGCCCGTTAATACCAATCAATCATTGCTTGAATTTCACAGCCTATTTGAGTATTGTTGCTGACCATGTGCATCCCTTCATGGCCACATTTTACCCATCTTCTAATGGCTACTTCCAGCATGATAATGCACCATGTGACAAAGCAAAATTCATCTCAAACTGGTTTCATGAACATGACAATGAGTTCAATGTTCTTCAGTGGCCTTCCCAGTCACCGGATCTGAATCCAACAGAACACTTTTGGGATGTGGTTGAACGGGAGATTTGCAGCATGAATGTGCAGCTGACAAATCTGCAGAAATTGCGTGATGCAATCATGTCAACATGGACCAGAATCTCAAAGGAATGTTTCCAACATCTTGTTGAATCCATGCCACGAAGAATAGAGGCTGTTTTGAGAGCAAATGGAGGCCCTACCCAGTATTAGTATAGTGTTCCTAATAAAGTGCTCAGTGAGTGTATGTGGAAGCCTTGATGCTACAATAAAGATTAAAGACTTTTGCTCTCTGAAAAACAGACCAGTGAAATGCAGATTTTAGGCATTATTAACCTATTTTGTCATCTTGTCATTTATTTGTTTGGTTTATTATTAATTTTGTTTATATGGCAAGTAAGAGGCAACTGACATTAGAATCTTATGACTTTTTTCCCCCTTTGATGCAGTAATATCCTCCACACTTCCCTGTGATGACATTGATAAATGTGATCCCGAGGGATCAGATACTCGCCTTGCGCTCTCATACCCTGGAACATGAATACTCATACCCTGGAACATGAATACTTGGATGGAAATATCACTCCCAATGCCCAGCACTTTTAGCCTTGCTGGAAACAGATGGGTGTATTGAGGGGAGGCCGCTAACAGCGTCTTCCAGTGATACTTCCATCCCAGGAATAGATAATGGTGCTCTCAGTGTATGTTCCTATATTAATAATACACATTAATAATACACATTAGTGCAGTGTATGTTCCTATATGCACCAACACTATTGCAACATTCAGGTCCTCCACAAGGGGGAGTTGTGGAACTGTAAAAAATTGTTTTTAAATTGTATTTACTGATTCACAGACCGAAGGAAGGTGGTGTTTCTAGAGCCATAGGGAACCTGTAGGTCTGAGCCTCTGCATGTGTTTGGAAATATGACATTTTGTGCAAAAGCGGATGTCCCATGCGTGCTTACAAACTCTCTGTGTTACTTCTCATGGTTGCTTTCCAGAGCATTCTGGGAAGGGCATTGGAGGTCTATCTATGTGACTGTAGAACTGTCTTTTCTGAAGATAAATGGCTTTCAAAGGACGTGTTCAGTTGAATGTACAAAATATATATCAGCCTGCCCTACTGCATTCAATGAGCAGGTAGGTCCTTGGGTTGTCCAACAGAAGAAAGCTTGCCCTTGGCTCTGTTTTGCAGAGGTACACAACATTCCAGTTTCCAGGCCCTGACCCAGTGCCCCTGTCTGCTGCTTCCTCACACACACACACACACACACACACACACACACACACACACACACACACACATCCACACACACACACACACACACACACATCCACACACACACATCTGCTCCATCTGCTCCATCTGACTTATGTGGGGCTTGTGTAGAGGAGTGTTCAGGCCTCTCCATTTGGAAGTGTTGGCTTATTCTTCGCCAGAGTCATTTGCATTTATTTAAGCTGTGAGATGGAAGGCTTTGTGTTCCTTTTTTGTGCTGGAGCAATACTGTGGAACTGCATCTTAACTGTTCCCTTTCCAAAAGATCTGTTCACGCACCTCTGATATCTGCAGAAGCCATGCAGGTGTGTTACCTGGCTGAAAGGTACAGTGCCAGTTTCCCCACCTGAGATTTCACACCTGCAACCTTCAATCTGACCACTGAAATTCTTGTTTTTCCCAAAGCATGTTAGTGGCTGTCTGGGCAAAACCACTCCATTTTGCCTTTAAGCTGAACTTGTCACACTGCATGAAGGTGGATTTGTGTTGAACTCACTGAGATACTGAAAGGTCAAAGGTCACATGATTTCAGAGGGCTGTATTTCATTTGTGGTATTTGCTGAATATTTTCTGTAGTCTTTTGCTGAATGCTTGTCTGGAACTGTGTGAATACTAGTCTGAAGGCTTTCAAATGCTTTGTCGTTGCCTTGTTGTGCCGCTAGGTGGCGCCTCTGAGCTTGCGCTTGGTGTGCACTGCGTGCCTGTGTGGGGGTTCAGGCGGGCAGTCGCAGCGGGTCGCTGGGTGGATGCGCTCCGGTGAACACGCCTGGGAAAATCCGACAGCGTTTATTTTTGGTGACTCTGTTACGGTGACGGTAATGAGAGATTTAACGGCAGGAACAGGTGGGTGCGGGGTGTGTGTGAGGAGAGGAAAGAGGCCTGGCCCTGTGTCAGACGCCCTAACGCCGCTATCAGCTCAGACAGACGCAGCGGGAACTCTGTGTCAACTCTAACCTTTGCACAAAGACACTGAAGCTGTTCCTGCAGAGGTAAACACAGGAACAGTATCTAAGGTGAGCCAAAGACTTGGGTTTACAACATCAATAAAAACCTTAATTGCTGGCCATCCGCCTCAGAGCTGTGAGGTGCAGAAACGGACAGGTACAGACTCTGAATGTGTGTCCTCAGTAGGTCCGGCTATGGAGCGGAGGTGAAACCATGCTGTTGTACCTGGTCTCCCAGGCCTACATATCTCCTCTGTACGCTTTGCATGAGCTACCTGAGATCATCCAAACTCTCAGATCCTTACAGAAGCCTGTGTTTGTCGTGTGGAAACACTCTGTGGACAGCCACCCAGCCTGACCACAGCTATACAGTGCAGTAGATGATCCATTTATACCTCAAGAACTTGATTTTAGCTTACTCAGTATCTATCAGTTATCCTTCAAGGCAACATACCTATGTCATACTAATACTGTATGTTCTGTGTCTAATAATGAATGTTCTATAGGGGAGACATTCTTTTCAAAGATGCAACATGATTATATTATGAAATATAATTATATTTAAATCATACCTTGCCTTTTTTATACCCCATCTGGAATGCATATTGGGTTTCTCAGCCAGTTCTAGAGTATCAAGAGCTTCAAGGTCTGCTTCAAGGGGAGATTTAGCGTCCCTAAATGAGGCTCCGCCTTTGCACAATCCGCCTTTTCTTCCAAAGCCATTAAAGAATGGAATAAGCTCCCTGCCAATCTGAAAACCTGCACAGACTTCCATATTTTCTCTCGTGAAGTTAAAAAATGGATTTTAAGTAACCAGTGTTGTCAGCATTAATTAGACATTCTGATGACCTGATTTTATAACTTTGGATATATGTATGTAATAATTTGATATCTATATTCTGTCATGTGTTTATTCCTATGAAGTGTGTTATTGTGTGTCTGCGTGTGCCTGAGTGGGTATGAATAGGATGTTAGCCTGTTTGTATGGCGATGTTAGGTTTTGTTTTGTGTTTTATTGTCTCCTTCACCTGCCCAGGGACTGCAGATGGAAATTAGCTAGTAGCTAAATCTGGTACAAAGCATCTTTCCTCTTTTGAGGTTAATGTATTTTGTACATGGTCCCTGATATAAATAAATTTAATAAATAAAAAATAAATTTAAAAAAGAAGGGCAACAGAACTATTTCCATGTTTTAAACAGATGACTTCCCAAGAGACTTAATGCATTCAGGCAAAGGATCAGTGACGATTTGAATGAAATACTAATTTATTTGAATATTTTAAATAAGGTTACCGACAATATGCGTTTATAGAGTAATTAGAGAGTTTGGCATCAGTGTGGATTGTGCAAATGTCAAATTCAAATGAAGGTTTGACAAACTGCTCAAGTGGTTAATTCATGAACTAAGTTGCTGTAATTTGCAGTTGATTCAGAGACTCTGGGAACTGTCGAGGCTGAGCTGGTCGCAGTGATGGCTGCAGTCTCTGGGACGGTGAGGAGAGGGGGCCAGCTGAACGGCCTGTTCTCCAAATTACACCTGTACTCTTAATTCTCTGATGTTCCTCTCACCTGCAGGTAGCCGCTCAGGTAATGCGGCTGATTTTTAACCCCGCCCGCCACCTGTATGAGAACCACACTGCTGTTCCAGGAAGAGGTGGGTGTGTAGCTACAGCCTGTGCTCGCTGCATTACTGTGTAATAAGGGCCTCTGTTATTAATCTCCAGTTCTGCTGACACCTACAATTCAGTTGGGATATGGAAAACTGGAACATCCACACACATTCACAGACACACATACACACTGACCCATTCACACACACACACATTCACACACACTCACACACACACATACACACAGACACACAAGTGAACCTTTGTCCCTGACGTGACCTCAGAGGATGGCCAGGCCAGCCTGCTTTTCACTTCCTGTTGGATCCAGGATGACCAGTGGAGTGAACTTCCTTCAGTTTGGGATCAGGGTTACAGTGCCCAAACACAAACACACACACATGCACTCACACACGTACACACATAGACGCGCATGCATGCAAACACGTACACACACAGACACGCATGCACACATACACATTCAAACACACACACGCACATACACTCATACACAGGACATGCACACACACAAATGCACAGATACACACAGACACACACACATTCACACACACACATTTGCACATTCCCTAGTGTACACACAAATGGCCACACGCACTAGCAAAGACAGACAGACAGACATACAGACACAGCACTGCCATACTCTGGCCTGCACCTGGTCTCTGGAAGGCTGCACCTCTTCAGGACAGAACAACAGTGTTTCAGCGGAGAGTGGCCTGTCCCTGCTGCCTGATCTGCTGTCATACAGAGGCCTGAGGAGCTCTTTATTTCCTGCCCG
This sequence comes from Megalops atlanticus, assembly GCA_019176425.1. Classification (NCBI taxonomy): domain Eukaryota; kingdom Metazoa; phylum Chordata; class Actinopteri; order Elopiformes; family Megalopidae; genus Megalops; species Megalops atlanticus. The sequence continues at coordinate 2,037,032 of CM032876.1, forward strand.
CTGCTTCTGACGGGTGTGAGTTCCTCGCCACTGTCCCGCGCGGCGGCAAGAGGAACACAGAGTCAGCCTCCTGACCACGCCCTGCGTCTGGCCCCGCCCACCTTTACTGGAGTGGAGGAACCAGGGGACCTGGTATCTTGCGCAAGGAAATCATTAAATCACCAGTAACATTACTGAACCTTACTCAAAGATAAGATTATCTGCATTGCATGGGGTCAGCACCATAAACCTTTATTGCACGATTATTTTTGGCTCAGTTCACAGCCTGCTGAGAAAAGCCAGCAGCCTCAATTCAAACATTCACTCCAAAGACACATCACTCCACGGCACACAGAAAGGTACCTGTGGTGTCCACTGATCATAAAGTCTCTATGGTATTGAATCTCTAAGGCTTTCCACCATAGATAGCTAGCTACATTCCATATATCCTGCAAGCTAGGTGCTTTACATTTACATCTATCTGGCAGACACTTTTATCCAAAGCGACTTACAAGTGAGGTACAATACAACACAAGCGAAAAAACCATACAGAGTCAACAATATTAGAAGCACTGCATGACCAAGTTTCAAAGACTGGTACAAATTAGCAGGTAAAGCTAACGAGTGTGTTCAACCATTACAATTTTTCTTTTTAAATTTTATTTTATAGTTTAGTAGGAGTTTAGTCATGAGAAGTTCCTTTAGGGGGGAGGTGTGTCAGGTGCTCATGTGAGAGCGGAAGAGCTGTGTCTTCAGATGTTTCTTGAAGACAGAGAGGGACTCAGCAGAACGGATGAGCTGTGGAAGTTCATTCCACCATCGAGGGACAATAGCAGAGAAAGTTCTGGATAGTGATTTAACGCCACGATGCGACAGGACCTTCAGGTGCTGTTCGGTGGCAGAGCGTAGCAGTCGGGAGGGAACATAGGGTTGCAGCAGAGAGTTCAGGTACTTAGGTGCAGTTTTGTTGGTCACCCTGTATGCAAGCATCAAGGCTTTGAACATGATGCGGGCAGCTACGGTGAAAACTTAGGTTGCCATCTAGCTATCTAGCTTGCTACTAAGCCAAAACGATAACTGCATGTCTACATTGTGTATTTGACCAAATCAGAGACTAGAGCCAGACTCCTCTTCCTGTAATATTGTACATTTGATCAATAAGAGACCACTGAACTGGATAATCCAGTTTATCATTGGTTGTAATAAACCTGCTTTTTATTTTCATGTCACCTAAGGAATGTTTTCTTGTGCCCATCTCTTTGACAGTGTAGCCAAAAAATTATTATTTGAATGTTATAAGTCAGTTTTCCAATGACAGTCTGTAGAGGAGATCACTTTTTGTCATTTTGTGCATGTGTGAGTGAAAGAGTGTGTGTGAGTGTGAGAGTTTTAGTTAGATTAGTGAGAGTGTGAGAGGGATTCAGTGGTATTTGTGTGAGTTGTTAGAGAGAGACGTGTAATAATATTTGTGTGTGTGTTTGTGTTACGGGATATTTTTATATCTTCAAAAGCTGGCACAGCTATGCTGGGTGTGACAAACTTTACTTTTTCCCTCAGAATTTCATTTATGTGTCAGAGTTATTAATGGCTTATTCCACTCATTCCCATGTATGTGAGTGTGTGTGCGTGTGTGTGTGTGTTTTCGGTCCGTTGGGATGGGGAGGTGGTTTCCGTGGGGAAGTGCTGGCTGTGAAGGCAGTCTGGGAATGGAGTGTCGGGACAGTCACCCCTAAATGGGGCAGGAAAGGGCTGAGGTATTCTGGGAGAAAGGGCTGCAGGTATTCTGGGAGGACACCAAACAGCACATACCACGGAACACAAATAAAGTGTCTTTAGGGATTATGGATATTCCATGCACCTGCTGCCATCTGGGGAAGGGATTCCCAAACAGCCACAGACCAGAGGGGAACACAAATAAAGGCTGTCTTTGGGATTATGGATATTGTAGTGTGGCTGCTCAGGTGTCTGTGGGGCTCAGAGCTGATTCCACCCAGCAGAGCCTGAGAGGAGAGGGGGTCACTGAGGGCATATAGGCTGTGTGTGTGTGTGTGTGTGTGTGTGTGTGTGTGTGTGTGTGTGTGTGTGCCAGCAGTGGGGTTGTGTGTAGGCTTTAAACAGATGCTGTGTTGACATATGCACCTAAGAATTCAAAGAAAAAAAAGGTTATTCTGGCATCCTCCACATGCTTTATGTACATGTATATTTATGTGCGTGCGAGTATAGAGGGTTGTAAGATATGCACACAGCTCTGAGTGAGAGAAACCCTGCAGGTTGCACAGAATGGCGAACACAGGAGGTGCTGTGATAAGCCCAATGAGGAAGGCTGTGACCTCGGCCCCGCCCACCCGCAGGCCCCCGGGAAACACCCACAGCACAAATCCCGCCACAGCCAGGACCAGCACCACTCATTACACATCCAAGCTTCCCATTCTCATCTGCATTTAAGATGTTTTCTACCTGAATATTCCACACTAAAAAATTCATGTATGAAGCATGTAGAAGCAGGTAGATTGAACATCTGATGTAAGCTCTTAATGCAGTGAGGTCAGCCTTTTATCCATTGCTATGGTTCTGTGTGTGTGTGTGTGTGTGTGTGTGTGTGTGTGTGTGTGATGTACACAGTGTATATCTGTATGTCTAAAATGACAGAGAGCAGAAAGCGTTGGGGCTGCTCTGGTGTCCTGTAAGGGCTCCTGCTTTGGGGTACCTGTCAGTGCAGAACAGGTGGGATGTCATGTCTCCATGACAACAGGAGGATGCTGCAGCATCACTGGAGGACCGGCAGAGATGGTTTATATCGGCGTAATCTGGGAGTGAGGTTCACATTAGAAACTCTTCTCTTCCAGTTTGTATTTCATGCATGTTTCTTTCATTTCTCATTTTTGCTTGCGTTCACACTGAATTTATTAACAAAACAGACTTACTTCTGCATTTTACTTTGCCATGCACTCCAACTATCACACTGTGAGGAGAGTTTAAGTGATTCACAGTTTTAACGATTGATCAGACGATCAATCTGACTGTTTAATTCATTCATAATAATGACAATTATTATGACATTTTTATGACATTATTTTTTAAATTCCTGGGCACACCACACGGACAACCAGAGAGCAGCAGTGAGGCGACTGAACCCTGACGCACAGGGAAAAAAGGCAAAGCAAAGACTTTTTCATTTTTAATGTTTATTAATATATGAAGCAAGCGGGGATTAACACGTCTAAAATAAACTACAGATGAGAAGATTGGAGCTGCTTTTCATCCACTGAAGCCCTGGGTCCGCAGTCTCTGCCCCTCCCCCTCGCCCCTCGCCGCTACTTGGCGGACATCTTGAGCAGGCACTCTTTCCCGATCTCGAAGAGCCGCCAGCCCTCCTCCAGCGACAGGTCGGCGGCGCCGCGGCGCTTGTAGAACTCGGACGGCGTGTTCCACTCGGCTACGATGAAGTGCATACTACTGCAGCGAGACTTCACCGCCGTCTGGGGGAAGGGGGGGAATCAGACACTCAGGGTTCAGCTTCACGGCTTTTCATTTGGTCCAGTTTAATGCTTAAATATTAACGCAAAAGGTCAGCGTCGCCTTTCACAGGTGGAAGTGGTCGGGTTGGTTAAGGGATAATGATGTTCAGATTGTTTTTTCAGGCCACGTGCCCAGGGGAAACACACAAAAAAACTAACCAAAATAAGACCACATGACTGACCTCACTGAGTGACCTCAGGATCTCTGACCCAATTCCATAACCTGAAAAAAAGAACACATTTACAGACAGTCCCACAATACCCTGTCGGGATTTTATTTCTGGATAGTGAAGGGCAGAGAGTTCAGGCTGACCTCAGGGGAGTGACACAGGCTTGCGGGAAGGGGGGGTTAATGCAGAACACTCTACTCCTCCCCCCCAGCAAATGCTAAAATCCTACACACCATCCCACCGGCTTCACTCATTCCCAGAGCGTCTCTCGGAGGAAAAGCACTACCTCTGTACTCCCTCATCACGTAGAAGTCCTCCAGGTAGAGCAGCTTCCCGATCCAGGGGTCATAGGTGAAGTAGTACATGGCAAACCCCACCACAGTGTACCCTACAGGACAGACACGGTCACCTCATTATGACATCATCGCCTGGCCATTAACGATGTGACCACTGCAGGCTCACTTCATTATGACATCATCGCCTGGCCATGAGTGGCGTTAACACTGAGGTCACCTCTTCTCCAACACCAGCTGAACTGTCAGCCATCTTGTCATCACACCGGTACACGCATGCAGGTGTGTTCTTACTCAGGTGACAAACGAAGATCGCACAGAACTTCCAGACACCTGTCAGACCTGCCTCATCTACAGTCTTGGTCAGTGTATGTAAATGCCTCCATTAGTTCTGTGAATGTCACACCCCTCTGTTGAACTTGTAAACATGACTGTGTCCTCATCAATAGCACCATCCAGTGAGTGCAGTATGGTGGCTGTGGTGCACACCCTTTGTGTTTTGATCATGTGTGTTATCATGTGATCATGTATGTACCTCCCTGACCACACATGCACATGCAGAGAGCTCCAGAAACATCTGCAACAACAACTGACTGAACGTGACGTCAGCCAAGTTCGTACCTGCCAAGCTACCAAACCAAGTTTACATTTTGGGGGGGATAAAAATGGCTCCACATTTTAACCCGTGAGTGCGCGTGTGTTTACCCTCGGAACTCTGCCGTTCCCGCGGCACCTCGGCGATGACGCAGTGGTAGAACGGGTGATCTCCGAAGCCATCCTCCAGCAGCTCTTTAAAACAGTAAAACGGTAAAGAGAATGTAGCAAAACTGAAAGCAACGGCCATCAAGGACTTCGACCTATCATCTCATTCCAATACGCACCTTTCTCGGTCAAAACGACCTGATCCTCCATGTCTTCGAATTTAGCAAGTTCCTGGAAAACGAAAATGAAATGAAGAGCAAGAACAAACATTAAAACCCCTCATTTTTTTATTGAAATGAATTGCTTGTTTTTGACCTATCAAACTGGTACGCAAAAGTTCTTCAACAAGCAAAACTTAATATAAGTTTTCTTTGTGTGTTTTCTCTGTTATCATGAACATGTAGTTGCAATGATGGTTACTGAGAGATTCAAAGTATACTGACAAACATAATGTAACAGACTATTTTATTTGCTCTATTATTCAAGAAAACGAAGAACATAACGCGAAATACGGCAGATGCCATGACCTATAGTCACTTACAGGAAACATAACGTAAGAAAGATCTTTTGGCTTGAAAATACCGATCGTTTGCTGAGCATGTAAACAAGACTAGAGCGGCACGTCTGCGCCATCGCAGTCCGCTAAGAGGAAAACAACCCACCTTTATGAGTCGCAGTATGTCAGGCACGTCCTTGGGCTCGGCTTTCCGCAATATAAAATTGGCCATTTTCTTCTTTTACTTTTCTTCCCTTTTCTCACGAGTCCTCTGTATGTGAAAAGAAGCAAAATCTGTTTCTTCATTCGGTTCCCAGGAGTTTACCCCTCCACAGTCAGTCTGGGATCCTGACCGATTTGTGAAGAGATCACATGCAGCCTGCAGTCGCTCCAAACGCCGGAATGCGCTCGCAGCTCCGTCTCCTGTTTTTTACAATAAACCTCGCTGGTGTCGCAACTTCGGTCCGACCGACCGATCTTTATAACCTCGCGAGAATCGACGATAGTTCAGGACCCGGTGTTACTTTAAGAAATTACAGAACATTATTGTCATTTAGTTAACACGCCTATGCAGAGTGACTTACATAAGTTACAATTTTTGCACATTATCCATTTATACAGCTTGATATTTACTGAGGTAATTCTGAGTTAAGCACATTGCCCAATGGTACAACAGCAGTACCCCAGTGTGGAATCAAACCAACAACCTTGTGGTTACGAGCCCTGCTCCGTACTACTATGCTACACTGCTGGGGCACTGTTGCTGTACCCTTGGGGCAAGGTAGCTAATCCAGAATGACCTCAGTAAATATCAGGCTGTATAAATGGATATCATGTTAAACTGTATCCTATGTAAGTGGCTCTGGATAAGAGTGTCTGCTAAATGACAATAATGTTATGTAATATAATATAATATGATATGACACAATGAAACAGCAACAGTCCTGTACAGAAACCTGCCACGGCCCCATAGCCAAACCCGAGCATGACTGTCTGCCCTCGATGTGTGAAAACTGTGACGCTGAAGCAGTTTACTCCACTTACAGGAAACACTGACACAGGAATCAAACACATACAGAGCTAAGACACCGTGACAGAACCAATGACATACTGAAGCTCTTTAAAGACTCAGCTTGTAAGAATCAGTTTGTGCTCCCTTACAACATGTAATATAGTACTCGGTGAAGTGCAATGGCACATGAGCTGTGAAAGACATCAGTTAAGAGTAGTTTTCTCTCATCTGGCAGCCCCTAAGCAGGCAGTCAAGCACTTCCCGCAGATCAAAATGCTGCCTTCTTGTTCTTCTCGTATTACAAGTATTTTGAGTCTTAATGCAGCCCAAAAAACATCTGATCACCAGAATCACTGGTTGCCTTGCATTGCTTTTTTGGACATACCTCTTCAGACTGTACCTGGGTTCACTTAGTGAGGATATACCCTGAGTAAGTATTTGGTGGACTGTAATCTAATGTGATGTAACAAAATGTAATGTAATGTAATGTAAATGTAAAAGAGGTCTGTGAAGTTGACCTGCTTATAAAGATTTATGCTGCATTTCAAGCTTTTTTCAATATGCCAATTTCCTCTGTGTATTGCCAAGGTGAAACGTCAGGTCATGTGACATCTGTACATTCAGTGCAGTCAAAACAAGCCCTGGAGGTCGTGACCCTGCCGTCTCCATTCCTCTGCAGTCGGGTTTCAGAGGGAGCGACTCACAGTACAGACACTCTCACAGTGCAGACACTCACCCACGCCGAGAGGAAATGAAATCTACAGCTGTTCCCCACGCGCTCACCACCGCAGCATATACACACGCACACACATACAGCACCCCCACGCACATACATTGCTCACATACACACGCATGCACACAAACACGCATGCACCCCCACACACATGCACGCACACACATACGCGCGCACACGCACCCCCACACACATGCACACAAACACACATGAATCCTTTTTTACTAAGATCTGCTCATTTGGCAGGAACTTCCATCACTGGTGTATGTGTGTGTTTGTGCAGCACTATGATTACACTGCACTGTTGGAACAATTAAGAAACTCATTGTCCTCCTTTCAAATGAACTCAACTATACAACCCCCCACCTTCCCACCCGCCCCCTCTCAAAGAAACATGAACCCGCTGGCAGAGAGGAAGAAAGGGCCCATTTATAGTTCCCCAATGATGTCACTCCCCCCTCACAATTCCCTGGGCCCAGAGCTGATTAATGTGGCATGAAATCAGGGCATCTCACAGAGCCCCCCACCCCCGCCACAGCCCCGCACTCAGGTGCCAGGGTCAAGGGTCACTCCCAGTTTGACAGCCCCAGACACTCAGGAAATGGAGATCACACAGACAGATCCATCTGCACGTTTTTACTCAAACCAGATGAGCTACAGTCAGAGCAGTGTGCACAGGAAGGAGAGCAGAGGTCACTGCCCCCCTGCCGGAGTGAGCACAGACTTATGTGCCTGCTTATGTGCACATCTAACAGCATCTCAACTACAATCAGAGGGACTTCCCTTCAAAGATCACAGAAAGAGGAAAGAAAAGCAAACATCTAAAAACACTAAGTGCGCCTCAGTTAAAAACTTAATACGCGCAGGTCAGAAGAAACCCCACTGAGCCGTGGGAATCGGGCCGGCCGGGCCGGGCCCCCTCCCCCCCGCTGGGCCCCCTCACTCCTCGGCGGACATCTTGAGCAGGTACTCCTTGTCGATCCTGAAGAGCCGCCAGCCCTCCTGGAGCGACAGGTCGGCGGCGCCGCGGCGCTTGTAGAACTCGATGGACGGCGTGTTCCACTCGGCTACGATGAAGTGCATACTACTGCAGCGAGACTTCACCGCCGTCTGGGGGGGGAAGGGGGGGATCAGACACTCGCGGGTCAGTGTTGCCATTTGCAGATGGAAGTGCTTGACTTTGTTAAAGGAGACTGATGACGTGATTTTTTGCACCATACATTTTAGGAAAGGGGGGGGCTGTCACCCCCCAGGGCAGATTTTCACTCCTGATAGGTCACCGCTGCTGTCAATCATTTTTTAAAATATATCGGTACATTTTAACAATCATTATGCACTTACACAACATGTGTAATCAAAACACAGCGGCGTACAGCTGTATTTTTGCATGTTGTGTCTGAGAGAAAGAGAGAGACAGAGAGGGAGAGAGTGAGAGAGAGGGAGAGAGAGTGAGTGCTGGCACAGGTCTTCATCAGATCTCCATACTCACATGACTGAGGTTCTTTAACATTTCAGACCCGATTCCAAAACCTGGAGAGGAGAGGAAAGCGTAATATGTTATACACATTTAACATCCTGCTGGCACTGTGTGTTACATTAAAAAATCAGGGGAAAGCTTCACGTACCTCTGTACTCCCTCATCACATAGAAGTCCTCCAGGTAGAGCAGCTTCCCGATCCAGGGGTCATAGGTGAAGTAGTACATGGCAAACCCCACCACAGAATGGCCTGGAAAACACAACAAACAGGTGGGTCACAGGACACGCCCGACACCTGTCTGAGGAGCGTGTCACAGAATGATTCCTCAGCAGGTCCTGAGGACATGGTCTACTGAACATCTGAAGGGGTTCAGTTAGCAGGAACCCATGCTTGTCAAAAATGACCAAATGCAGTGTGTGTTACACCCGTGCAGATCAGGCTAAAAACAAAAACACCTTCTCTAGAAGGACGCTTGCACTGTTTTAGTGATAAGAACCAAAGTTGAAATGTCAACAACCCAAGACGGCCATTTGCTGATGTGAAACCTGGTAATGAGTCATGTCTCATTTAAAAAAAAAAAAACAGGTGAGTGTCAGTGTTTGTGGTATGTGAGCATGCTCACCAGCAATCAAACTTCAACAACCAAATTGCAGACTTTCCGCTAAGCGTGAAACACCCATCTCTCACCCCACACTCTGTCAGTGGAAACTCTGCGACACGTCTAGCTCTCACACCACTCCCACACAGGAAACGCAAAGCGCAGCCCGCTGTTAATCTTCCCCTTCGCAGCAAAACGCTTTTGACGAGCCGAGGAGGGAGAGGGGGCAGTGGGGTGAGGGGAACCGCGAGGGGGGCAATGCAGACGGGGCTTCCTGTGCTTCAGCCCCGGCCCTCTGGGACAGCAGCTCTGTCAGCTGGCCTGCATTTCAGCGCTTTGGATGTGTGGGTCACCTGCACCTTCACCAGGGGCTTACAAGTGAATAAGAGTGTGCGATATGATCAACAGTGCTCACACCCGCATACAGGGTGTGATCAGTTCCTGTAACAGGGCTCCGTTACGCAGGGAAGTGAAAGCACAGAGGCCTTGGCAGGGGGTAGACACCCTTCCAGTCTGCACACCTTGCAGACGCCTCATGCTGTGTTGCTGCTGGCTGCACAGACTCACTGATCTTAATGGGCTGATTTTAACAAGCTCAGTAAATAATGTGAAATCCCGGGGATTTAAAGATCAGACGATCTGCAAAGCAGCATCTTCCCAGCACAAAACGCCACAACAAGCCCATACAGTTCTGTGGACTCGCAGGTCTCCTTCTCTGTGTTCAAGCACCTTTGGCCGGTCAAAGTGTGAGGACTCTGGTCGCCATACGCACCCTCGACCGTCTGCTGGTCCTTCGGTACTTCCGCGATGACACAGTGGTAGAACGGGTGTTCTCCGAAGCCATCCTCCAGCAGTTCTGCCAACAAAGCGGACACCGGGAGTTAGGGAACCGGCGCAATCGGGGGCAACCCGTCACGGCGACACCAACCCAAAACTCACCTTTCTCAGTCAATATAACTTGATCTTCCATGTCTTCATATTTTGCAAGTTCTAAAAAAAAAACAAACAAAAAAAAAACAATCGTATAAAATACAAAGTCATGCTCTGGATAGTCTGCAGGATAACTGCGTGGAAACAGCTATGTTTCAGTGCAATAGAAGCATAATAACCAAACTGCATAACTCGGGGAAACAGTTATACCCCACGATCAATGCCCCAGAGCGAGAGAAAACGGGCCGCCTGCCAACGCAAACAAAGACTGCGAGCGGGGGCAGCGCGGTCCCCGCAGACACTTCGGATATCTGTAGGAACTTAATTTTACACACTCCAAAGACGTCTGCAAGAAGATGACAGTCACCAATTCAAAAGCTTAACTGATAAATAAACTACTTGGCAGGAAATACAGCTAAGTAGCGTGCTACAGAAAAAAAAGTTTCCGTCACGCGAAGTTCACACAAATTCAGGGAAGGTAGCCAACCACCGAGCTTCCAAATATAGTATCATTTATGACAAGCAGTATTCAACCCATGTTTTTTGACCAATATATGGGTGCAACCTGCTAAACTGCAAACTAACCAAGCAACCAAAACAATCTGACCAATCTACCTTTATGAGTCGCAGTATGTCAGGCACGTCCTTGGGCTCGGCTTTCCGCAATATAAAATTGGCCATTTTCTTCTTTTACTTTTCTTCCCTTTTCTTACGAGTCCTCTGTACGTGAAGTGAAGCAAAAGCTGTTTCTTCATTCGCTTCCCAGGAGTTTACCCCTCCGCAGTCAGTCTGGGATCCTGACCGATTTGTGAAGAGATCACATGCAGGATAGCTGCCGGTGCAATCAGCTGAAATACGCTTCTTTTGTTTCCTTCTCGCTTATTTATAAACTCGTGGGGGGTTGGGCGACTCATTAGAAATTCATCCAGTATTGTCCAATCACAATAAAGACGTGAGGCAACGTCATTACGTCCTGTTGTTTACTTGGTCACGAGGCCTTTGGCCGCATTGTAAAGATCGGAGGATTCTAGAATTCGTCAAACGAACATAAAATTTACACTCGAGAGTTGCGCTGGATACTTATAACTGGAACAATTAAGAAAACTGCCTTAAGTGCAGCTTTCAGCAAAACCTGAAGATAAACCATGACTCCAGTTGCATAGTCGTATTTCCTGTGTTGCTGAGTAGGTCATGTCATAATGAGTAAAAACCTTTCATATAATATAAATATGATTTGAGGGCTATGGATACTTACATAAGACAGTCCGAAGTGCACTGTAGACCACAGCCACTTGCGTAATGTGTCACTTCTATCCACCAACTGTTGTTATTTTATGCAGTTCAAAAACATTTAGCAAATTTACACATCTCCGGCGACTGATTAGATTTGTTGATGTAATAGTATACTTTCTGGGTCATTAAAGGTATATCTATACAAAAGCAATAAATTTAACAATCATTAATATTATGAGTTAATACACATTCATAGCCAGGGAACAACTTTGACGGAAATGCCTCGAGCAATTCTTTGGTTTTAAGAGTTCTGACTTTTACCGTTTCAATGTATGCCAGAGTCCTGGAATGTGACGAGAAGTCTTTAAATAAGATGCTGAAATTTTAGAGAAACGTGTAATATTTATTCGCATTTTATACAAGCAAATGCCTCCATCAATTGAGTTAACAATATGGATCATAACGGTTCTGTTAAAAACACAACAGTCTATTATTGTCTATTTAACTTGAATGGATATACGTCTGTTCTCTTGTGCTGGAAGTCCCTCGGGATAAGAGTATCTGCTAAGTGAATGTAATGTCATGTAATTGTTATGTCCTCTGGCATTTTTTGTAAAACGCGTTATCCGAAAAAACAGAAAATTTGACTTTTCATTTTCTCTTGGGCTACTTTGAAATTTATGTACTGTATTTTGAAACATTTGCATCGGAATGCTCATAAATCTTCTTTAAGTAGACTAACTTGTTTGGGTATGGTTCCACTCACTGAATGTGCAGAATGAGTCGATGATCAATAACCTAGATCCAGGTCTATCTGTTCATGAATATGGTATGGAGTCGATGGAATCTCTAATCTATATTATATTCTACTCAACTGAGTCTCACTGGTACCCTGTAGAGGAGTGTGTGTTTGCCCGTTTTTAAATAAATTACAGTGAGCTACATTAATACAATAAGTAATCTGCCTCATTTATGTTAAAACTTCCAGCGTCTCCAAAAGCGCTGATGCAAACGGAACAGCGCGGCGGTGGGGGGATCCTTTTTCTTCTATTAAAATAGGATGTAAACATGACCACCTCCTGTTCTGTGACGGCCGTATTAGATTTTGTTGTTTTAAACTTTAGTTAAAAACATGAACTTTACATTATAAATACAGCTTGGCAACAGAAAAATAGATTCAGAATGACATAGATTAGCCTTATTTTAGTCCCCATAGCGTGCAAGTTTACTACTCACAGTGTCAAGTGCAACATTTGTTTCTGAAATCCTTTGATCGTTTTGTTTTGGCGTCTTTCTACCGTCATGGATAAAGGCCTTTACTGGGAAGGATGGTCACGTGACAGTTGACCCAAAAATCAATCTGACCACCTGCCCAATCCAGTCTGTCTTCCTTCATTTGATCACAATAATGCGCTAAAACAATACAGTCCATGCAAACCCCGATAAGACAAATAATTAAAATATAAGACACGAGGAGACTGGTTTTTCATTACATTTTATGGTTTTGACCAGCACGATGGAAAGTGTGCATTTCAATGGCGGACAGCGTTTGATGCTGTCAAAAGTCTTTAATGAAGAAAAAACAGCATTTACACCGCAGAGGTCTTCCGCAGACATGCAGCTACATGCAGGGTGAGTGATGTGTGACGTCATACACCTGAACCCAGCCATCAAGTGTGCTGTCTGTTACCCCATATGTAAAACAGCAAGCATTTTATTATTTATAAAATAAATGATGAACACTCATATATGTAAGACATACGCACCACATTGCCTTGTAGAATGCTCTACTATATATTTAAAACATATTTAAATTTGGTCATCTCAATTTACCTCCAATCTCAAAGCCTGCTTAATAAGCCTAAATAAATAGCTGCTGCCATATACAGAACAGATGCCCAAGAAATGTGCAAAAAAGTAGGATTACATAAAAATCAATTAAAATGGCTACATGTATTCAGAAGGTGTTAAACTGAAACAGGGGTCAATAAAGAGCTGTTTTATCACAAAATGATCCTGTATGTGTGTGTGCGTATGTGTGTACATGTGTGCGTGTGTATATGTGTGTGTGTGTGTATGTGGGTGTACGTTTGTGTATGTGTTTGTGTGCATACGTGTGTGTGTGTGTATGCGTGTGTATGTTTGTGTATGTGTTTGTGTGCATACGTGTGTGTGTGTGTGTGTGTATGTTTGTGTATGTGTTTGTGTGCATACGTGTGTGTGTGTGTGTGTGTGTGTGTGTGTGTGTGAGGTGGTTGAGTGTGTCTGCGTGTGTGTGTGTGTGTGTGTGTATTTTTGTGTGTATGTGTGTGTATGTTTGTGTATGCGTTTGTGTGCATACATGTGTGTGTGTTTGTGTGTGTTTATGTGTATGTGTGTGAATTAGAGAGAAACCTATTAAGCAATGTTCCTGAGTTTTCCTTGTGCAGTAAAAAGCAGTGTCTCTGCAGCACAGGGCAGTGGAAATTACCAGCACTCCCTCCTTCCTGAGCTGCGACTTTGACCCCACTCACCCCCCGTCTCTGCCCCACCTCCTCACACTTGCTTATGTTTGCAAAGGGAGAGTTACTGCAGTCTGTCTGCTCCAGAAAGTGCCTGCTACACACACACACGCACACGCACACACGCACACACACACACGCACGCTCACACACACACACGAAGACACAGACATGCAGACCACGCATACACATACAGCCACGCATGCACACACACGCACACACACACACACGCACAAGCATGCATGCACACACTTACAGGTACACACATCTTCACACGCACCCAAAGAATCAGCATGTTTTTAATGTTTATGATGAAACATTCATAAACATGTGTTAAAATTTAGAGCAGAAGCTTTGCTAAGTAGTCAAAGTCTGAAAAGTGCCTTTCAAGGAAAATGAGGGCCGTTGGCTGTTATCCCATCAGGGCGCCCTGATGAAGGTGTGCAGAGATCATCATCAGCATTATGCAGCTGGTCCTCACTGCTTTCCCACAGTTATGCCAACTAAATAACAGCCTTTTGTGACAGAGAGCACTGAGACACTTCCCTGAATTTGATTTGCCTCTAAACAACAATTTTCACAAGGTAATAAAAGGCAATAACAACAGAAGTATTTTTTTCTTCAAAACATTTATTCTGAAATGATATGCTGCACCAGTTCAGTTCATAATCGCTCTGCCAACTTAATGTGGAGCTGATTCTGGATCTGATCCTTACCCAGATAGCCCGATCGGAGAAATTCATTTCATTTAAACAGTGGAAAGACAGACGCAAGCACTGAGCTGAGGTGTCAGAGATGACGTCTGGACTAGAAGGCACAGATCACATTACAACTCCTTTTCAAGAGCACCACTGAATTTTACTGGCTAAAAGGAGGCACAGTGACAGGTTATCACCTGATGAGAAAGGTGGTTGAGTTTTATATATTTCGGGTTAACAGGGAAGAGCGACCTCTTCTGGTCAATCTACAAATTTTAAAGCAGTGCCTTGGTTTCTGCACCCTGCTGTTGCAGGTTAATTCGGTGGCATTACTGCTGCTAATAGCATCTTTATGAAGTATAACCACAGTATAACGTGCCAGGCATTGGAAGTGACTGCCAGACGCCTCACTGTTACGGGTTTGACATGAGAGCTGCTGCAGGTGAGTTCCCACCAGGTTACCTGGCTGGAAAATGGTAACTTCAGTAGTAACATGTCTCCTTAAGCCCACGCATAAACATTGCGTAAATGTTTTCCTCAACAGGTTTGTGCGACTTTGAAATATGTCTCATGTGTGGTGCTGTTTAATTTACGTAAGAACATACAAAGTTTAATCGTGAGAAAAGGCCATTCTGCCAAGCTGGGCTCCTCATTCTGCACATAGTCTAGAGTCTGTCACTGTGCCGGGCCTGGCCTTTAACCCTCTAAGGATCTCTGCTTTCATGATGAAATTTGCTAAACTATCCCATCCACTTACACCTCACTGGAACAAAACATCCTTGTGTCACCGTTGAAATTTTCACCTGTGTTCTCTTGTTCAGGTGAAGTAGCTTCTGTAGTACCGGCCACTTTAGTGTCAGTTATAATTAAAAATGTGAAAACCTGTCAGGTCCCCCTTGGATGTCCTCTTATGGGACTAAGAGATTAATGTATTAAATTAATGTATATCTAATAAACCAACAACCCTCTTCTAATGGGATCAACAGATATAAGATCTGCTTCCTCACTCAAATATTAACCCCCGGTCATTAACCCCAGTCCTTTGTGCCGACAGCCATCAGGCTGTACAACAGTGCCTAAGACCCCCAACCAATGCCTTCTTCCCTAGTCCCCCAACCTATCATGCCTTTTTGCACGTGTTTACATGTAAATACCTGAACCTGTTTTTCTGCTCATTGTTTATTGCTCACTTTTTTGCACTACATGTACAGTTATTTGCCTATTTTTTGTTTTTCATTGTTTATTGTTTATTACCACACTACCTTTAAAGCATATTATATTAATTGTACTGTATTTTTATTGTATTGTATTTCTATTGTATTTCTTTTTTATTTTTTTTTTATTTTTATTTTTATTTTTAATTTTTTAATTTAATTTAATTTAATTTAATTTAATTTAATTTAATTTAATTTTATCTGTACTTCATTGCCTGTCTTTCTGCTGCTGTCAACATCCAAATTTCCCTGCCTGGGGATCAATAAAGTGTTATCTTATCTTATCTTATCTTATTTAGGTTAAAATGTAAATTCTAGTCTACAATCAGCAGAAAGTAGCAATATGTATGTGTAATTCCTGTTGATGTCCATTCTCCAAGTGGCTTCAGGGCTGCTCATACTTCTGCCAAAGCTTGACCCCCTCTCTACAGCAAAATAACCAGGATGATTTGGAAATGACACTTGGTCTTCAAAATGAAGTTAACAGTGGAAATGTGTTGTAGACTCTTAGGACAGTCATGTGTAAAAGCAGACACTGATACTGTATCCAGCCTGCTGTTACATTGAAGAGATTCACAGGAGAAAGCAGGCAGGGAAGTCCTGATGACTCTTTTCAAGAACAGAGATTGAATAAACAGCCAACTTCCATCTAATTGCTAAATAAGAAACAGGTTTTTGTCAGCGATGTAAGGACTTTGAAAAGGTGATCCATGTCATCTCATGTTGACTATATATGATAATAAAAGCAGCAACTGGAACAAGTTTAAGGATATTTTATAGGGCCGAGCTATTCGGTGACGGGACACCAAAGAGTCCAGAATCTGTCCGGAGAAGTCCTTTCACAAGACAAACGACCAGAGCCATGTAGAGATGTAGACATCTCTCTACGTGGCTCTGCAAACGACTAGAACTGCGCGTCTCACGGTCAGCGATTCACACTCCAGCTCACAAGGGGGCGGCAATGCGCTTGTTTGGTATCGCTACCTAAAATAAATATAAGAAGAAGAAATGCTGCACGATGATGTCGCTTAGTAATGACATTATACCCGTGGGTTGGTGTCAATCTAAGCGTAGAGGCTAGCCAGTCAGCCAACTCGGCTGGATAATCAGCCGGCGTATATGCGGAGGTAGTTTTCCCAGTTATTTTAGTTTGTTTAGGTAGCGCTACTTGTAAGTGAGGAAATGCTGTCATCCAGGTAAGTATTGTCGGGAAGGCAAGCATATATAACTAGCTAGCAAGACTGGATAACAAATGAACAGCCACCCGTTTTGCGTAACAGAGTAAGATGCTGTCATTTATCAATCTACGCAAGAAAGTCAGCCAGATATTTTTGATCAAACTACGAACGTGTGATTGTATAAAATAATGCCTACAGTTGCCTGATCAGTTCATTAGCGCCTATGCTTTTCCTAATGAAGTTGTGAGCTTGCTGGCTAATTGTGACATTCCACAGAAGGGTAGTCACACCCCATCTCGGGCGAGAGGGCGGCCAGGCGGTGGCTGTTTCTCAACAACACACTTCTCGTTTCACACTGTGTTCTTGAATGTAGCGATCGGATGTGGTCTGTCCCTGCAGTCTGGGCTGTTGTCTTATCTGAGCGTATATCTTTTGTGAAATGCGGTAATCTCTAATAACCGGCATAGACGCCTCAGTTTTTGTACGCACGAGCCAGAGACGTCACGCCGGTTTCAGTACTGACGTCATCAACAGCCTTTAAAGAAGTGATGAGGAAACTCTCAAATGGTTATATTCCCAATGTACCTACAGTTTAGAGGTGTTCGTGCTTATTGCACGCCCTGTATGTACAAATGCAAGCCTTTGGAAGTATTCCTGACGACCTTTCCTGCCTCATATCAGGTTTCGGTTGGTAAGGACGGCATCCTCTCTGACGACCCGGGCTCTGTGTCTGGGGTCCGCCGCGTTGCAAGGGAAGGCTCCCGATATGATAGAAGGTAGCGTAACCTCCGAGTGCAGCACCCCTGAACACTGCAGCTAAAGATACTCTGATTGATTCAGTTAATCCAGGCATATTTTTGCATTCTGAATCACAGGCACCTGCGGTAGTGTTTAGCCACTCTGAGTGGTGAATGCCTGGATCAAAGCTTTTTCTTTAATCACACAGGCAGACATGCGCACACACACACACACTTATAGAAGAAAACATACCCACACGGTAACTGTATTGTCACTCAACAGACTGAGCTCTATCTGTAGGAACTGTGGGATTGTGGGATTGTGGAGGAGTGATCCCAGGGTGCTTGGTTTAACTGAATGATGTTGCCATAGAGACAGAGGGAATGATTGTGGGAGGATCCTGCCCTGCTGGGTCAGTAATGTCCTGACAGCCCTGCCAGGCCACTGTGGAGAGGGAGTCACGTATGGCCCTGTGCCTGCACAACTGCTCCTGGGATTTCCCTCTGTGTTAGTGATGTCAGCACTGTGACTTCTCTCAGTAATATAAACAGTCAGCACTGTGACTTCTGTCTGCTTTATTGGTATCAGGGCTGTATTTATCTGCAGTACTGATGTCAGCACTGTGTTTCTCTGTATTAGAGATGTCATTACTGACCCATAAGCAGTGGCTTTATCAGCTATATGTGAAAATGTTTAAAATGTAGCTCTGTAGGTTGCCCTGGATGAGAGCACATCCCTCAGTGATGCCAGGACTGAGTGCAGTGACTGTGTTTTGTGTCTCTGCAGGAAACTCATACTTGCTTGTGACCAATGGTGTGTTGGTAAAAACCCAGATGATTCTGAATGAACTGAATCTGAATGCATTTATCGATCTGCACCAGCTCTGCATGTGGCTTTACTTTCCAGCTTCTCTCAGGCGGGCTCTGCATGGATTCTGTCCTCCGACACAAATTCAGCTCTGCGGAATTAAAGGGCATGTCTGGGGGAAAAATCATAATTTGGTACTTTTTTAAATTCTATTTTTACAGTCTGCACTGGAAGTTTCTGTGTCTGGCAACAACGCTGTTTCCTGTAGTGGAGAATTGTTCCAGTGTCCAGATTGTGTATTTAGAAGCACAGGCTTTGAGAGATCAGAAATGTTCCTGTGTGCCTGTTGTAGCAACTTTCTTCAGTGTCTTACAGTTGGGGCAGAAACAGAGCCATGGGTGTCTGGCATGTGGAAAAACAGGGAAGAAACTCAGTTTTAGGGTTACCTCAGAACCAGTCTCAGTCTTAGATATCATTGACTGATACGTCACTTAAAATAAATCAAATTATAGATTTTGACCAGACTTGTCCTTGAAAAATGCTTTAAAAATCTGTACCTATGTGTTAACTGTATCTTTTCAGCTCCAATGACCACACAAATGTCAGTCTGTCGGCTGGATGAATGGGCTTTTCTTTCCCCCCTGTCTGTGACTCAGAGTCGTCTCAACGCTGAGCCAACGCTGAGCCAACGCTAACACAGCGTCGCAGCCAGGATAGCCACACTGTCAGGGGCTCGTGAGGTGGCAGCACCCTCGTTAATCTGATCTGACAGAGTGCGTCACTCGGCTACATTACGCTGCGTTAAGTGTGTCACTCTGTTGTGTTGCTCTACGTTAAGCACGGCATGCGTTGGGACGATGCTGAATGTCCATCTGTGAGTCTCCGTCTGCATTTTACTGACCGCAGCAGCAGCCTGTGACCGTGAATGAGAGAGTGTTCCATTGTTTTTTCCAGTCAGGAACAGGCTGAGGGAGTTGGTGGGAGCATCAACCAACTGGAGGTGAGCAATTCTGCACTGTCTGACCACAGAGAGACCGCTGTGTGACCGTAAAGACGCCCAGATAGATCTCATCCACCACAGAACTGCAGACCCAGCTAGATCTCATCCACCATAGAGATGCAGACCCAGATAGATCTCATCCACCACAGAACTGCAGACCCAGCTAGATCTCATCCACTATAGAGATGCAGACCCAGATAGATCTCATCCACCACAGAACTGCAGACCCAGCTAGATCTCATCCACCATAGAGATGCAGACCCAGATAGATCTCATCCACCACAGAGCTGCAGACCCAGCTAGATCTCATCCACCATAGAGCTGCAGACCCAGCTGATCTCTCCCGCACAGAGCTGCAGACCTCTGTGTCTGACAGGCCTCTCTCTCGTTAGCGATCACCAGCAGGCGATGGCAGAGCGGGTGTCGCTGAGCTCCCAGCTGGCCCGCAGTCAGGACGAGCTGCCCGTGCGCAGGATGAAGGACAGCTATATCGAGGCGCACCTGCCGCTGGGCAGCCAGCCCCACCTGAGGGAGAAATACCTCACCTACCACAACAGCGTCAGGTAACGGCACACCCCAACACGCACGGAGCCTGTTCCCGCTGCAGGTAACACCACAGCTCTGTGCCTGCTACAGGTGACACCACACCCTCACGCCCCCTACAGGTGACACCACACCTTTACACCCCTCACCGCCGCTCCTCCTCCTTCTCTCTTTCCCCTCACAGGTTTGGCCGGATCCTGGAGGACCTGGACAGTCTGGCAGGTACACTTGAGCTCTTATTCACTCACTGACTGGCTCAGTCACTCACTGTCTTGCTCAGTCAGTCACTCACTCACTGACTCTCTTATTCACTCACTTGCTCGTTCGCTCACTCACTGACTCGCTCACTCACTCACTCACTCAGTCACTCACTCACTGACACTCACTGACTCTCACTTGCTCACACACTCACTGATTCTCACTTACTCGTCCATGCGCTCGCTCACTCACTGACTCACTCACTTGCTCGCTTAGTCACTCGCTCGCTGACTGACTGACTGACTCACTCACTCACTCACTCGCTTACTCTCCTTTTCTCCTCAGTGCTCATCTGCTACTCCCACACAAAGAGGGAGGCCCAGGGGAGGTCCCCACTGTCCATTGTCACCGCCCTGGTGGACAAAATCGGTATGTTCTGCTGCATATCTACATCTGCACCTGTTCCTCAGGCCCAGATACAAGAGAGAGAGAAAGATTAGGTGTCTTGATGGTTACACGTAACCAGTGTACTGCATTGCACTCTGAGAGTTGTAGTTTTGTTGCCTAAACTGAATTTGCTCCTTGCCCTTACAGACATGAGGAAGCACATTATTTACCCGGACTGTGACATCAAGTTTACTGGTCATGTGACCTGGGTGGGCAAGACCTCCATCGAAGCCAAAATGCACATGTCTCAGGTACCGTACCGCACACGCCTTCAGGCGGCTGTTTGCCCCGTTAAAACGGAGCCGCAGTAGAGGTGTGGCTCCCTCACAATGACATCACAGCGCTGTCTCCTGCAGTTCCACGACGGGGCCTACAGCCCGGTGCTGGACGCCACGTTCGTCATGGTCGCCCGGGATCCTGAGAATAAGAGGTACGTCATGGCCGGGGCGTGAGGAAGTGCACTGGGGTGGGGTACGGACTGCAGAAGGGTGAATCTCTGTCACTTCCTGTCTCAGGGCGGCGTTTGTCCACCCGCTGAAACCAGAGGGGCCCGAGGAGGAGAAACTCTTCCAGGAAGGAGAAGGTGAGAGTGAGTGAGTGTGTGTCTGAGCAGTGTGTGTGTGTGTGTGTGTGTGTGTGTGTGTGTGTGTGTGTGTGTGTGTGTGTGTGTGTATGCAGTGTATGTGTGTGTGTGTGTGTCTGAGCAGTGTTTGTGTGTGTGTGTGTGTGTGTGTGTGTGTGTGTGTGTGTGTGTGTGTGTGTGTGTGTAAGCAGTGTGTGTATATGCGTGTGTGTGTATGTGTGTGTGTGTGTGTCTGAGCAGTGTTTGTGTGTGTGTGTGTGTGTGCGTATGTGTGTGTGTGTGAGAGCAGTGTGTGTGTGTGAGCAGTGTGTGTGTGTGTGTGTGTGTTTGTGTGTTTGTGCATGTGTGTGTGTGTGCGCGTGCGTGTGAGCTGTGTGTGTGTGCGCGTGCGTGTGAGCTGTGTGTGCGTGTGTATGCACGTGCGTGTGAGCAGTGTTTGTGTGTGAGTGTGTGTGTGTGAGAGAACAGTGTGTGTGTGTGTGTGTGTATGTCTGTGTGTCTGTGTGTACTCAGTCTCTCCTCCTCCTCAGCCAATAAGATGCGGCGTGTGGAGCTGAGCACGGCCTCTCTGCTGAAGGTGGCTCCCACCGCAGAGGAGAGGAAGATCGTTCACAGCCTCTTCCTCAACACGCTGGACTCGCAGTAAGCCACACCCCTCACAACACACACCCGCGCGTCAGCGCTGGGGCACTGTGTGCATGTGTCTCCACCCAGGTGAGCACAGGACCAGCACAGGTGTGTATTAGCAGTGCAGGTGTGTGTTAGCAGTGCAGGTGTGTGTTAGCAGTGCAGGTGTGTGTTAGTGCTGTTAGCAGTGCAGGTGTGTGTTAGCAGTGCAGGTCTGTGTTAGCAGTGCGGGTGTGTGTCTCTGCAGGACGGTCAGTTTTCGGAGCAGGCTGTTGCCTCCCGGCTCAGTGTGGATGGAGGACGCCAAGCTGAAGGGCCTGGAGATCTGCCACCCCCAGGTGAGAGAGCCCAGAGGCGCTGTCAGAGCGCGTTACACAGTGTGTAATGAGCTGGCAGTGTGTTATGCAGTGTGTAATGACCTGGCAGTGTGTTATGCAGTGTGTAATGAGCTGGCAGTGTGTTATGGAGTATGTAATGACCTGGCAGTGTGTTATGGAGTATGTAATGACCTGGCAGTGTGTTATGGAGTATGTAATGACCTGGCAGTGTGATTTTATTGTTAGTCTGTGATGTGCTCAGAGTGCCGGATGCTGTGTGTGTAACTGTGTGACTCTCCCCTGCTCTCGCCCCGTCTCTCAGGAGAGGAACATCTTTAACCGCATCTTTGGCGGGTTCCTGATGCGGAAGGCGTATGAGCTCGGCTGGGCCAACGCCCTCGCCTACGGGTGAGAGCAGCCTGCAGTTCCACTCCCCTCCTGCGGGGGCAGTATCTCATAGTGAGACAGTATGATGCATTACATTACATTGCATTTAGCAGACGCTATTATCCAGAGCAACTTGCATAGGTTACAATTTGTACATGTTACCCATTTATACAGCTGGATATGTACTGAGGCAGTTCTGGGTTAAGTACCTTGGCCAGCCTTGCAGCAACCTCTGGATTATGCGCCCTGATCTTTACCGCTATGCTGCCCTGCTAACCAACCATATATCACTGAATCACTAGGTCATAGTAACCATATCACAGTACAAGTAAATAAGTCATGATGTGTGACGAAAGATACTGCTTTTCATAGCAAAACAAGCCTGGCTCATCATGCCCCTCCTCCACTGTAGAGCTGGTCCCTGGAAGTTGATTGGTCGGTAGCTGTCACATGGCTCGGCTTTGCAAATAGTGCCATTGTGTCCTGTGCCTGTGTGTTGCAGCGGGTGTCGGCCGAGCCTGGTCGCCGTTGACGACATCCTGTTTCAGAAGCCGGTGGAGATCGGCTCCCTGCTGCTCCTGTCCTCGCAGGTGAGGGAGGAGCACCTGTCCGTCCGTCCCGCTCACAACCAGGAACTTCAATTCACTAACGGTGACCCAGAGGCAAAACGGATTGGCTTCATTCACAGGGACTGTGGAGAGGCAGTGTACAACACAAGCGAAGGCCATGGAGTCACAATAATAATAATAATAATAATAATAATAATAATACAGTACCCTTCAATAAAGAACCTGCAGCTTGGAAGGGAGAGATGTGAGAAGTGGAACAGCAGTGTGATCATGCATGAATATGTGTGAAAGACTGAACTAGAATGTCTGCTGTGCAAATTTTAATAATAATAATAATAATAATAATAATAATAATAATAATAATAATGATGATACAGTGCAGTGGTGTGGTGTGCCTTGCAAAGCCCTCTCCAGGGGGAAGCTGTGTGCCAGCTGGCATCAGATGGCTTTACCTGTCCCGTGTGTTTCCCTGCAGGTGTGCTACACACAGGACAGGTACATCCAGGTCAGAGTTCACACAGAGGTGCTCGACCCTCTGACCCGGCAGCACAACACCACCAACGTCTTCCACTTCACCTTCAGCTCCCCCGAGGAGGTCCCCGCCGTCATGCCCAAGTCGTACGGAGGTCAGGCGCTTCTCCGGCCATCCGAAGGGGGCGTGGCTTTGTAATGAGGATGTGATGTCACGCGATGTGACGTGATGTCATCGTCACGGTATGCCTCTGTCTGTGTTCCTGCAGAATCCATGCTTTACCTGGATGGAAAGAGGCACTTCGATTTGACCATGAGCAGCCAGTGATGAAGGTCAGAGGTCACAGAATGAACAAGAGAAGCTCTTCCTGCCAAAGCCTTAAGTCCAGCGTTTACTGGCTCACCTGAACGGAGTGAGAGAGTGTGTGCATGCGTGTGTGTGCGTGTGTGTGCGCGTGTGTATGTGTGTGTGTGTGGGTTTGTGAATGGGGTTTGTTTCAGTCTTTTGTAAAACATATTTATGCATGATCGCACTGCTGTTTTACTTCTTACTCCAGCGTTGGAGCAGAGCGAGTTACTACACGGCCTCACTGAAGGCATGGGCAGCTCTGATGTCAGTCAAAGTGGGAGGACGATGTGGTAGAGGTCTGGCCCACAATTCCCTGCATGTCTGCACAGGTGTCTGATGGTCAGCTTGTACTGTGGGCCAGTCTGTGTCTGCAGGCTGTGAATTCTTGGAGACTGTTATTTTAGGTTTGGAAGTTAGACAATCATTTAATGCATGATAGTTATTGATGTATCCTTTTTTTTTACAACAGTTGTGTCATCTGGTTGTTACGTCATTACAGTGCTGAATTTGTTTTCATAGTAACTGTGGTACAGTGATTGGTTTACAGAAAGTTGCAGTGCTGTGATTGGTGTGTTGCTTGTCATGGCAGGCAGGTTTGTCACAGTTGCAGAAAGTTGCATGCATTACAGTTTCACCTCGAGAGAGAGAGAGAGTTTGGGATGTAACTGTGGCAGGGAATCAGATCACAGCTGGACCAATCAGAATGCCTGAAAACAACCGGAGCTGTTGCATGTTGCATTGAACATGAAATGTCAGTTCTCATTTGAGCTCGTTGCTCCTGTTCACCGTCCAGTCCGTGTCTTACACTCTTTATGCGCACAAATGTCATGTATTCAGCTTTCTATATATATATATATTGTCTTTTTATATTCAATATTTTTTATAATCTTTGTGTGTGTGTGTGTGTGTGGGGGAGACTGTGTTCAGAAGGCCTTTGCTGGACCCATGATGTTTCTGAGGGAATAAAATTGAAAAATAAATGACGAGTCTGTGGTTCAGATGTGTGGTTCTTGCACAGTCAAACAGTGATACACTTTATATCTCTGTCTAACACCAAAGGTCACTTCAAACTCCCAGCCTGGGCTGTATGCATTACTAATAAACTAGGCTTTCTTTATAAACTGTATTTCAGGCCTCCATCCAGGAGATGGTGACAGTCTCCTTTGTAAGTTCCAGAGTCTTTCATTAATTCTTTAGTCAGTATTTTCCCTAATCTCAGTAACATGAGATGAAAATTCTAAATGACCTGTATTTATGACAGTGCCATAAACCCTTATGAGTGGGTCAGTGTACATTTCATGAGCAAAAATTTCTTTTATGCCTGTCTGTATGAACATTTAAATGTTTGTACAGAGTCACTAATCCGTTTTACATCAGCATCACAGATCTGTGTGGTACAATATCTCTCTCCTCCTCTGAGGGTGTGGGGGAGCCAGACAGATAACAGGCCTAAGAAAAGTGTTTTTATTTTCTGACAACAGTAAACTGCAGGTGAAAAAGCTTCACAAACATTGAAACAACCAAAGAATGTGGGGCTAGTTCAGTTTGTCAAAATATTTCAACTTGCCCGAGGGGTCTGGGATTATCTGCAAAGAGAAAGAGAGGCATCATAATTAAAAATATTGATTTTGTAAACAGGTTTGTGAGACTCTTGCAGCAGGAGGGTGACTCCAGAGGTAAGGCTAAGCATGCCGATGAAGTTCCACCCTTTCGTCTCAATACGGGCGCAGATAACACTGTTTCCAGATCAGTACTTTTTTTCACAGCTGTGATTGGGTCAGGTAAGATGATCCTGGATCAGCTCTTTGGCCCGTAATGGTTGGGGCCAGTGTTGGCATGAGCCAGGATGTGTAAGTGGGGGCAGGGGAACCCAGACGGTGGTCAGAGAAGCGTCTTCTGATTGGCTGGTTGACTGTTGCGTGAGATCTCATTGGTTTAGGACGATCTTACTCACAGCTCCTCTCTGGGCCACCAAGCCTTCATAGCTTCCTCTGGGTTAATCTGATTGGACCGAAACACGGGAGGGGTGGGGTTTAGAGAGCTCCGCATCACTGAAGCTGTCGTATCTGCCCACCAGTGACTGTAATATTCTAGGATGATTCAGTCACCCCGGGCTCCACTAGATTCAAAAGGTCAATATTTAACCCTGTAAATGCATAACATTTTATCCCGTATTCCATATAACAAGTGGCCTAAATCAGCTGGGGTGTCTGTTCCAATGCTCTACTGACTTTGCAGGTATGTTGCCTTAGCAACCCTGAGAGGGAAAAGAGAAGGCAGAACTTACTGTGTCACTGCCTGGTTTCCACCCTGCTGGACACACTGCAACAAGAGACAGTCATTACCGTAACGCTCATGTCAACCAGAGACAGTCATTACCCTAACACACGTCAGGCAGAGACGGTCATTAATGAAACACGCACACACAGTGCTGTTTGAGCCCTACCTTCTCCGTGTTTGTCGGTGTACTGGAAGGCCTGCACCAGCCGCAGGGTCTCGTCCACAGAGCGGCCCACCGGGAGGTCATTCATGGTGATCTGCCGCAGCACGCCCTTATCATCGATGATGAAGAGGCCCCTGAGGAAGAGCGAGGAGAAGGAGGTCAAAGAGTCCACAGCCCTCAGCGCTCACCACACCCAACCCCTAACTGTACCCAACCCCTCACTGTACTCAACCCTCACCTTAATCAACCCCTCACTGTACTCAACCCTCACTGTTCTCAACCCCCACCTTAATCAGCCCTCACTGTACTCAACTCCTCACTATACCCAACCCCTCACTGTACTCAACCCCCACCTTAATCAGCCCTCACTGTACTCAACCCTCACCTTAATCAATCCCTCGCTGTACTCAACCCCTCACTGCACTCACTGTGTGCCTGTGTATGTGTAAGTATGTTATGAGGGGGCTAAGCGTGTGCAAGCATGTATGCTCATGTGTGAGTTTGTATGAGTGTGTAAGTTTCCGTAATAGTGTGTGTGCTCATGTGAGTGTGACTGTCGATACCGGCAGTGTCTTACCTGAGTGTGTGGCCCTGGTCCTCCAGGTAGACTCCGTAGTCCTTGGCAATCTGGTGCGTGAGGTCAGAGAGCAGGGGGATCTTCAAGGGCCCAAGCCCGCCCTGTTTCCTGGGCGTGTTGATCCTGTTGCCATGGAAACACCCATCACCCCCTTGCACACGGCCCCAACCAAACCGACCAGAGGTGGCAAACATGTAAAATGTAAGATGTGTAATTCACTCTGCACGTGGGCACCTGCCATGCACGTTAATGAATAACGAGCAGAGACTCCATCCACGGAGAAACCTTATCCAGCCCCCACCCCCACAGAGCTGCCAGTGCAGATGATTGGGTGATGATTTCAGGGGGCGGGGTGTGGGCGGAGTCTTACCAGGCCAGGTGGGTGAACTGCGAGTCCACAGAGCAGGCGACCACCTCTGCGTTGATGGCACGGAACTCCTGCACACGGTCGCTGAACGCGATGATCTCGGTGGGGCAGACAAACGTGCTGCAACACAAGGATTTAACAACAAAACGCCAACACTGAGTGCATCGCCCAGGTCGCAGCGCACAGACTCTCCAGCAGGGGGAGACACAGCACAGGTACAGTGAGGGAACAGGAGCACTGCAGACCCAGGAACACACAGGGGGCAGGCCTGCGTGGTCAACAATGCAGGGAGAAGATGACGGTACTCACAAGTCCAGGGGGTAGAAGAAGAACACCAGGTACTTCCCCCGGTAATCCGACAGCCTGAGATCTTTGAATTCCCCGTTGATGACGGCGGTGCCCTCCCAGAACGGCGCGGGCTTGGAGACTGTAGGAGCGAACGCAAAACTGACTGAGAGAGAGAGACTGCAGAAGCAAACGCAAAACTGACTCAGAGGGAGAGACTGCAGAAGCAAACGCAGAACTGCGTGGACCGAACACGGCGCTCATCGTCACACCTTGCGACTCATTAAAGAGCTCGCTGATGAACTGGCGTTGACCAGTAGGCATTGAACAATTGCCTCTCTGATGGCAGGTTTAAGATTAGGAGAAATGTTTTACGTCCCCTAAAAACTAACTGGTTATTTAACGTCACCACTACTGAAGGAGTCAGAGTTTAAGCACGTAGCGCATGGACAAATGACTCGGGAGAGGATAACACTGCATGCATTTGTAACGAACGTAAAGAGGTTGGCAGCTCCTCGGGTGAGATCCGAACACCTGCTCTCATCGCGCAGCTAAATGCCAACGGCCAACGCTGACACCACCTGATACCCTACTGACTTTGCGCAGGACTCAGAAGCTACTTATTTCAGATCTTCTGCACATTGAATGCATTTAAATATTTAACTGTCAGTGAGTTCTGAGGACGCGCCAGCCTTTCTGTTAGCCGGCCAAGTTTTTACAGTGACGTGTCCCAGAATTACTGTAACGTCCCACTGAGATAGAGAGACCCAGTCTGGAAAAATCCAAAAGTGCGAGGTCAGTCCGAAGATACGTGAAGCCTGCTGGATATCTGATTAACACTGTAGCGACTAAGCGACACATTAAAAAGCAGAGTTAGAAACTCGCAAGATAACCAGCTGGCAAGCTCCCCAACGTTTCTGCAGGAACGCTAGCTCTTTTTAACACCCAGGGGACATCTTAAATGTAATGTCCTATACCACCCTTGCTTGAAAATTAATATTTATTCAGTCATTCGATCATTAAAACATCTGGTAGCTCTGAGGAAAACGTACCTGTGTCAGGCAGATTCCGCTATCCATATGGAAACAACTATATTATTCGCAGCTAACTAGTTATCTTGCTTTTCTGAACGGTAGAAAATCGTTAACGCTCAAGTAGATAAAATGCACGGTATCCTTGGTAATGTAGCAACCAGTTTAAGTAATACAGTTTTAGTAATCTAATAATCTAGTGTTAGTAATCTTAGTATTGCATACTAGTCTTAGTAACTAACAGGTACTAAGGTAACTGTCGGTTTGCGCAGTACACAGTCGCGGCTGCGTTGCTAGCCAGGTGTAAAGGCGATTGTTATGCAGGACTGCGCGAAGGTGCGACTCACTCTTTGCCTTGCTCAGGTGCAGGGAGTGATCGGACCCGGGCACGCGGAAGGCTTCCCCCGGATAGACGTGCCCCCCGGCGTAGTTGTAGCACTGTTGCTCTTTTTTGTCATGTGGGCTTTCTCCGGTTACCAGTTGAAGAAGTACAGAAACGGCTAAGAAGACTCTGATCGCGTCCATTGGTGCTGTATGATGTCGGTCGCACATTTCTTTTGCCTGCTTCCGTGCACGTACCTCTTCAAACTGCGTAAAAACTACATCAACACGGAACACTAAAAACTGCTACACTGGCGCACAGTGAACGCAGTGCCGAGCGCCCTTAAAGACACAGGAAAACTATATACCAAGTTTACTAAACAGAAACAACTTCGAGAAAGAGCCAAATACTTTTATTTCAGTGGTCTAAAAAACGAGACAAACGTAAAAAGCAACCTTCGTATAGACATACAAAAAGATTTATTCGGAACAAAAATTATCGAAGATAATGAATGCAACACCATGACATCGTTTGCTGAAGAAGGGTTTGGCCGAACACGGTGTCTCCCGCGCATAGCAGGAGTCGTTACGTGACCCGACAGGGAAGAGGTTTCAGGACTGGTTCTGGTCCTGGTTTGTTTTCCTTGCGCTGCCCAGTGTGTGCGCTTTTGGGAACGGCGCTGGAAAGTTGAAAACCAGCTTGAAATATATCTGGCCCGCGGTTTAGAGCCGTTACCACAGTGTCTGTGTTAAAGATTTGCATTCAGCGCTAAAACCCCAGCGCAGTCTGTACTGGGGAAATGCAGAGCCCAACTGTACAAACGGGAGAGGGTCCGTAGCCCAGGTATTGCGTTCCTCTTCATCATACCTAATTCGCTCAGGTAGGAGTGAAATTTTAGACAGTGCGATACCCAGGTAATTTACTCAACACCATGTCACCTTACTCAGATAATTTCAAGATTTTCTGGAACGTGTGTGTGTTTTTAAAATATATTTTCAGCCCTCCTTGGTTCTCCCATTGGCCATTCAACACCAAAGTAGCGCAGATTCCGCACCAACACAAGCACTATGCTTTAACCTCTGACCGCAAAGTCACTTATGCGGCTCCATACGCGTACGTGTTAAAACTAAGAGCGTTTGAATTTTACGTAGGCTGGTTTTGCTGTGACATTGTCTTAATAATAATTCAGCTGATTCATATGAAACACAAAAGAATGTTTGAACACGCAGCATTAATGGAAATATTGGTGCTGACCTGAATATTTGAAATATTGAGTCATGTGAGCCTGAAAACATGGCGGGTCGTGGCATCAGTACTGGACCGCCACCCTCGACCCAGAAGGCGATCGGGCGGAGATCAGCCGGCTTTAGACCGCAGAGGACGGAGAGACGCAACCAGCGCAGCAGTGGGCGCCGAGTAGCATGCAAAATATGCTGACCATCATTTCCAACGTGTTGAGGGGCAACGTCAGCAAAAATGTACGTAGCTAATTTTTGTGTGTCTGTCTGTGATTTGGTATCAGAAAAGCATTTGATGATGTTTAATAACGTGGAAGACTCTCGCTCTGACGCTGCAAGAACAGGCGGCCTGGGTCATTCCTACTCGGGATGTCGGATGCAATCATCCGGATCACTGTGCGACATGTATGTTACTGTAACAAAAAGCACATTTAAATAAATAATGCATGCCATCGTAACAAAAATAAGTGTGGTATTCGCTCTACAGCTTTTATTGTTTTGTGAAGACACTGGTGTGGTTGTGTTTGTCTGTTTAGCGGGCTGTGAATAGTTTTTCCTAGACGATTGTCTCTTGCTAACGAGCTAGTAACCTGAGTTGGGCAGTATAGGTGCCATAAAAATAACTGTGAGCAGATTAATATAGTTTTGTGGTTATAACTGATTTAGTAGCAAGCTATAACTAACGCTTAAATACCGGTATTTGAGGTATTGCACTGTTTGGATATCTCGCAACCTTTCTTGTGTGGGTTGCATCATAAGAAATGTTCTCGATGGTGGGCTCGCACGATTCTATTTTACCACTCGGCAACATTCAAATATTTCTTTTAACATTTGTTTTATTTAAAACATGGTTTGTGTTTTAATGTTTGGTATAATTAGTTGAAGCGTATGCCAGGCTACAGCACCATTTTCCGTCGTATTCCTACTCAGGATATACGCAAGCCTGTCTGCGCGCAATGCGGACGCAAGTCTGCTATCATATTAACGCTTTTCACGCGTCACAGCGCGCTAGTGGATGTGAGGTTCGCTGACAGGCGATTAATTTTGCAGCATCTTAAAAGAATGGCATTGATATTCAGAGACTCCCTCTTTTATTTTTAGTAATTTCTTGGTAATATATTGTACAGGATCTGCTGTTTCAGCACAGACAGTCTCACACTGGATTCTCTTGTTGTTTCAGAGAAATCGTGTGGCTGGGAAAAACCAACATTTTATACAGCTGCAATGTGATTGCTAATGCACTAGACAACATTTCAAACAACAGGGCTGTTTTGGTTGTACATGTTATAGATTGTCCTGACTCAGTACAGTAAAGTTCAGAGAGAAATGCCTTGCTGTAGACAGGTGACCCTCTGTATTTAGTTGCTATAGGATGGTGTCAGTGAAGGTCAGTGCTGCTTTACAAACTGTGTTAACACAGAAAGCATTGAAACAGCAGATACAGCCAGCAGCAGAGAGATGCAGTGGACTGAGAGGGGATGATCAGGGGTTCGAGACAGAGAAAAGGGAGGATAAACTGAGAGAGAGAGAGGGAACGCAGTGAAGAGGGAAGATGGGAAATGGAGGGTAAGAGTCCGTCAGCCCTTGCGTAACAATTCTGTGTCGTGATTGGACACACAATGCGTAAGGGGAGATGCCAGGTTCAGCTGGATGGTGCCGGCCAGGCTGGGTTAGGATCTCCCACCCGCTGGGCTAGGATCTCCCACCCCGCCGCAGCTCCTCTGGGGCCTGGCCACAGCGGTAGGGCTGGGTTTGTGTCTGCTCTAATCCTGTAGGCCGCGGCTCTGCTGCTATTTTAGAGATAATCTCCCTGCCGGTCAGGAGTGGGCCTCGTAATGCCTCATGACAGCCAATCAGGACCACTCATTCTCTGCATCACTGAGCACCTGACTGTGTGTGGTTACGATTGATATTTATGTTGTTATTGTTTGAACAGAGGTGGTGTGGTGTCTGTGTTTCTGCATTCAATACAGAATCATGGATACATTCCCCTTCACCCCTCTCCCTCTCTCTCTCTCTCTCTCCCTCTCTCTCCCTCTCTCTCTCTCTCTCCCTCTCTCTCTCTCTCTCTCTCTCCCTCTCTCTCTCTCTCTCTCTCTCTCTCTCTCTCTCTCTCTCTCTCTCTCTCTCTCTCTCTCTCTCTCTCTCTCTCTCTCTCTCCCTCTCCCTCTCTCTCCTCTCTCTCTCTCTCTCTCTCTCCCCTCTCCCTCTCTCTCTCTCTCTCTCTCTCTCTCTCTCTCTCTCCTCTCTCTCTCTCCCTCTGTCCTCTCCCTCTCTGTCTCTCTCTCTCTCTCCCTCTGTCCTCTCCCTCTCCCTCTCTCTCTCCCTCTCCCTCTCTCCCTCTGTCCCCCCTCTCTCTCTCCCTCTCTCTCTCTCCCTCTCTCTCTCTCTCTCCTCTGTCCTCTCCCTCTCTCTCTCTCTCTCTCTCTCTCTCTCTCTCTCTCTCTCTCTCCCTCTGTCCTCTCCCTCTCCCTCTCTCTCTCTCCCTCTCTCTCTCTCCCTCTGTCCTCTCCCTCTCCCTCTCTCTCTCTCCCTCTCTCTCTGTCACCTCTCTCTGTCCACTTAAATTCAAATTCAAATATGCTTTGTTTACATGACAGGAGAACTTGTGTTTCTAAACACTTGTACTTACAGATACATCTCTTTCTCTGTCTTTCTCTCCTCTATGTCTCTCTTTCCCTCCCTTCTTTTCTCTCTCTCTCTCTCTCTCTCTCCCTCTCAATGTCTCCCTCCCTCTCTCTTTCCCCCCCTCCATCTCTCCCTCTCTGATTGGCTGCCTGCTAGGGGTCTCAGGCTGTCTCAGAGGTAAGAGGTCCATGAAGGGGGTGTTTTAGCCTATGACAGGTGCAGTTTTGGGGGGGTGAGCTCTGCCCACATTCTAGACACACCTTACTGTTAACAGTGTCACATTTGCAGTCAGTGTCCTGGGGTATTATAGGGGGGTTAAGATTTTGGTGGGAGTGTGTCATCATTGTCTCGTCTCTTGTCGTATCTTGATTTGACTCGACCAACCTTCAGTAGAAACGTGCTCTGATATCACACAGTGCTTGGCTAGTGCTGTACCTCAGTGGCTGTTGTAGTGTGTCTGCCTGTGTTGTGTTATTCAGTTTCTACCAGTGTTATAGTGCTGATAGTTAGCAAACATAGCTCCAGTTCATTACTCAGTCTAGTGAATGTTACAGCCATTGTCTCTTGAGTGTGTAAACGGCATGATGGTTTAAGCAGGAAATGTGGGATGACTGTGGCGCCCCCTGGTGTCACCCTGTGAGTGCAAGCTGGTGTCTGTGAGCACAGGCTGGTGTCTGTGAGCACAGGCTGGTGTCTGTGGGTGCAGGCTGGTGTCTGTGAGCGCAGGCTGGTGTCTGTGTGCGCAGGCTGGTGTCTGTGAGCGCAGGCTGGTGTCTGTGAGCGCAGGCTGGTGTCTGTGTGCAGTGGTCATTGCACCCAGACTGGCACCTCCAGAGAGAGAATAGGGGTCACCTGGTGGTAGAGCATGGCTGGGAATTGCTCTGCTGTCTGGCAGGACATGAATGTGACTTTGTGCAGTGAGGGAAGCAGGGTTCTGATCCCAGATCAGTGCTGCTGTGGTGGAGTAATTCAGTCTGCACTGGGTGAGGCTGATATCATCCAGAGGGCGTTAGGCTTTGGACTGATGTGTGTTCTCACCATAGAGGGTCAGTCCAGACCATATCCATGAGGTTCTCCCAGTGGTGCCGTGCTCCTCAGATGCTTTGTTCATCTCTCCTCCTGTGGGCTTTGAACTCGAGCTCTGCTGGGTGCACTGGTCTGACTGGCTGGCTTTTCTCTCCCCAGTCCTCCACACGGAGAGCTATTCTCCAGCTGCTGGCGGCCCAGTCCGAGTTCGCCGACTTAACCTCGCCGCCAGAGCCAGCAGCACCTGTAAGGCGTCCCCCAGCAGTCAGCACCAGTGCACCCCAGACAGACTGCCGCTCTTCCCCTTTAAAGCAGACAGTGAAGGTCAGCAGACCTGTCAGTCATGCCCAGCTCACAGACCCCACCCCTCAGCTCACAGAGACCACTCCCAGCTCACATACCCCACCCCTCAGCTCACAGACCCCACCCCTCAGCTCACAGAGACCACTCCCAGCTCACAGACCCCACCCCTCAGCTCACAGACCCCACCCCTCAGCTCACAGACCCCACCCCCAGCTCACAGAGACCACCCCTCAGCTCACAGACCCCACCCCCTAGCTCACAGAGACCGCCTCCAGCCTGATTGAATACCTCTGTCTCTCTCACCCCTCTGCTGTGCCTCTGTCAGGGTACTTGGCTACTCCATTCCTAACTCCAAAGGAACACTCTCCACCAAAAACCCACTGTCCCATACATTTCCCATAGTGCTCTCTGGCACCTGCCGTTACCCTCTCCGCTCCTCTCCTCCAATTTAACTAGATAAATAAAACAAACATATCTGCACAAGCTTTAATACTAAATCATTCTGTAGCTTCATGTGTTGAGTGAGAGAGTAGGTTGGCCAGTGTTTGGCTTTGGTTCTCCGTTTGACAGGTGGTGCATGAGTATGTTTCACTCTCAGGTTTCTGACTGAATTGTACAGTCACATTTTCAAGCAGGGCTTTGTTATGTACACTGAGGTGCTGAACACCTGTGTATGTAGCAGCAGTTGGTGCATTCTTTTGTGTATGTAGCTGCAGGTGGAGTGTTCTGTGTATGTTACAGCAGGTGGTGAGCTCTGTGTATATAGCTGCAGGCGGGGTGTTATCCTGTGTATGTAGCTGCAGGTGGCGTGTTTCTCTGTGTATGTAGCTGTAGTCGGAGTGTTTC
>CM032876.1:2074366-2089366 GCA_019176425.1 Megalops atlanticus
GTGTGTGTGTGTGCGTGCACATGCCCCTCTTGCCTGTCTGCATGTTGACTCTGCTCGGGTTTCCCAGGTTCCCCTTGGGGCGGGCGTGGCTCTGGCCTGTCAGTACCAGGGGAATAAGGAAGTGTGCGTCACCCTCTACGGAGACGGAGCCGCAAACCAGGTGAGACCCGCTGCTGCACCCCCGGGCGTCTCCCAGGTGAGCTCAGATCGTCACGGCAACGCTCCTCTCTCTCTCTCAGGGCCAGATATTCGAGTCGTACAACATGGCGTCGCTATGGAAACTGCCCTGCATCTTCGTCTGCGAGAACAACAAGTACGGCATGGGGACGTCAGTGGAGCGCGCCTCCGCCAGCACCGAGTACTACAAACGCGGAGACTTCATCCCCGGGTTCAGGGTGCGAGAGACCACGCAGCTGCACGCTTTCACAAAGAGGCATTAACACTGTACACACCAGTATGCGTATGGTGTACGCTCCTACACCAGGCTAACACAAACTCATGTCTGTATGCAGATACATGTTTATACACACGCCACTGTGCAGTGCTTTTAGAACACACTTTGTTACCCCCGTCACGTGACCCTGTTGTGTGACCTTTGACCCCTGTCCCTTCGCAGGTGGACGGGATGGACATCCTGTGTGTGAGGGAGGCCACCCGGTTCGCTGCGGATCACTGCAGGGCAGGGAAGGTGAGCTGCCATTGGCCGGATCCTCCCCCAATCAGGGCTGTAGGGAGAGGAAGAGCTGGAGGCACAGGTTATCTCAGGCAGTAGAGAGAGCAGGGTCTGTAATGGACATGCCCAATGGGAGGGCAGTACTGGGCACACCCAATGGGAGAGCAGTACTGGACACGCCCATGGGAGGGGCAGTACTGAACACGCCCATGGGAGGGGCAGTACTGAACACGCCCATGGGAGGGGCAGTACTGGACACGCCCATGGGAGGGGCAGTACTGAACACGGCCAGTGGGAGGCACTGACATGTTCCCCACCCCTTTGCTTCAGGGCCCCATTCTTATGGAACTGCAGACGTACCGTTACCATGGACACAGCATGAGTGACCCTGGGGTCAGGTGAGGGTGACCCTTGACCCTGTCCCCTGCCGTAGTTCTGTCTGCAGTCTGTGGGGTGGAGTGAGCGCTGTCTCTTCTAGCTGTCCCTGTGCCCCCCTCCCCACCCGCTTCTACCCCACCGCACCGCGCCCTCCCTCCTCCCCCGTCGTGTGGCCCCGCCCTTGTCCCCGCCCCCGGTGTAACCCCGCCTCTCTCGGCAGTTACCGCACGCGTGAGGAGATTCAGGAGGTGCGCAGTAAGAGTGACCCCATCTCCATGCTGAAGGACCGCATGCTGAGCAACAACATGGCCAGCGTGGAGGAGCTGAAGGTGAGGCCCCGCCCCCTCCGCACCCCTGCAGCCAATCACAGCTCCTCATGCTTACAGAGAACACTACATTGCAGCAAAGCATGGGTCACACAATCACACACCAACAAAAATACACACAATCACGCACACCCACTAAAACAGACGTCACAAACACACTCTTATACTCATGCACACACATACTCATGCGCACACACTCGCACACACACACACACACACACACACAGATGCAGAGTGTGCAGTGTCAGAATGTATCAGAGTGTCAGAGTGTCAGTGTATCAGTGTCAGAGTGTGAATGTGTCAGTGTGTCAGAGTGTGAGTGTGAGTGTGTCAGTGTCAGTGTGTCAGTGTATCAGAATGTCAGTGTGTCAGAGTGTGAGTGTGCCAGAGTGTGAGTGTGTCAGTGTATCAGTGTGTCTGTGTGTCAGAGCGTCAGAGTGTCAGTGTGTAAGAGCGTCAGAGTGTCAGTGTATCAGAGTGTCAGAGTGTCAGTGTGTCAGAGTGTGAGTGTGTCAGTGTGTCAGAGCGTCAGTGTGGAGCCTGAGTGGGCGTGTCCTCGGTCGCCGTGCAGGAGATTGACGTGGAGATCCGGAGGGAGATCGAGGAGGCGGCGCAGTTCGCCACCAGCGACCCCGAGCCCCCGCTGGACGAGCTCTGCAACCACGTCTTCTACAACGAGCCCCCCATGGAGGTGCGCGGCACCAACCCCTGGATGAAGCTGAAATCCCTCAGCTGAGCGGTCCCCACCCCCACCCCCACCCCGCTCTTACCGCACAACACTGCACACGCCCCACTATACGCCCCAGAACTGCACACACCCCACCACACGCCTACAACATTCCACCCCACCCCGCCAGCAGACACTGTGCCCCAGTGATGCTTTGTTAGAGGTCATTAGAGGTCATTAGAGGTCACAGTCCAGTGATTCTGTTAGGGGTCACCAGAGGTCACATCTCAGCGATGCTGGTAGAGGTCATTAGAGGTCAGCCAGTGTTAGCAGCCCAGGCAGGGTCCTAGGAATGTGTTTACTGTTTTATTTCTGTTCACTTAGTTTTATTTATTTTATTATTTCTATTGGGTTTTCTAGTATAGTTAACCAACATTATCTACACTGAATCATACTGCCGGTACTGAGGGATGAGTGGTGATGGGTTTGTGTGTGATGTGTTGGAGGAAGATTGCTGTGTGTGTGTGTGTGTGTGTGTGTGTATGTCAGGGTGTGGCTCAGGTGGAGGAGTATTAGCTGTAGTTCGACCCCACAGAGCTATAATCCTGTGTATGTGGACCAAGCAACACAACAGTGTGAGCTGAAACAGAGATGTGTAGAATCTCTCTTTCTCTCCTGCTCCCTCTATCCTCCCCTCTCTCTCCTGATGGTGAATTTTGCTTCGTCTTTAAGAGATGCTGTGGGAGAGTGCTCTCATTCCAAGGAGCCAGGGCTACTGTCAGAGAGAATTTCACCACTCTGTTTGTTTTAGGACAAGCTGTCTTAAAGCTGTGCTCGAGAGAAGGAATAAAGACCCTCGAACATTAAGGATTTGAATGTGTTCTTTAACTGTGTGTTTTATCTCCGAGACATTCGAACCCCTGCCTCTGCTGAATGTTTTATTTTATTTAGTGATCAAAAACACTCAGACAGGTGCAATGGCACATAAAAAAAATGAAAAAAGCAGTTTTGAATTTAGTGGGAAGGCAGTGAATCTCAATTCTTTAGACCAATCAGAGACATGCAGTGTAGATACTGGGTGTCCCACAGCCTACACCTTCTGAGAAGCAAAAAGACAGGAAGGATAAAGGACAAAGTGTGAAGGGCGGGTGTCTCTGACTGAGGCAGATCTTTGTAGCCTACACAGCGCCAGTGTCACAGACACTCAGCGAACACTGATGTGAATCCAATTACCATTTTATGTTTTTACTTATTTAAACCTCTGACCATGATAGCACTGTGTAGGCATACTGTCCTATCGGTTTGCACTGTGGTATTCAAATAACTAGCATGAGTCATATATAAATATTTTTTAAATAAAGGATTGTATAAGGATTGTGTACTGTAAATTGTTCTAGATTTGATGTTCCATGTTTGAAGAGATTATCCAAGGACAATTCTTAGTTGTAGGTTTAAAATGTAAAAGTCCATTTTACCTATTCATCTGTAATTCTGCTTGTAAGAATCAACCATTTACAAAAATAAAACAGCTGGGCGGATATGAATCTTACGGGCAAAGTGCGCTGTATTATCACATGTACAGCAGAAACAGGTGGATTTTTATCCTATCGCCGTTACGCAGCACAGTTTTTGGAATCAGTGAACGGATGTTATGTTCGCCTCTCTGCACGAGTTCTGGGCTGTAGTGAATGCAGTCTTCTAGCACTTTCACACCAACTTTAGCTATTTCACACTGCAGGGTGAGCTAAACGCTTATCAGAAGATGGGCGGAGCTTCAGTGACATCACCCAGTGACATCACAGTGACATCACCCAGTGACCTACAGGTGCCTGACAGAGGGCTCAGCTTGTACTCAACGCTGAGCCACCCAGGAGCCCTGATGGTGCTGTTATTGTTCGGTTAATTCCAAATACACGTCACTGCAAGCGTTCACACAACCAGACCGGCCCCTCTGGCTGTGAGGGTCTTCCCTCCTGTGATGGTGTTGGTGTTTCTCACTGTGAGGAAACAGGCACCCAGGTGAGCTCTCTACCTGAGGATGTGCTCCCCTGATGTGTCTGCCCAAACCCCACCCCCAGCACTGTTAATTTGTCTGTGTGCAAAAAGGGCAGGTAATATGGAGGGACACCAGGCCTATGAGCTGTGGATCTTGCTAAGAAAATCATAAGCTCACTGGCCAAAAGTCTCTGCAGGCTGCTATTCACTGCCAAAGGCATCTACACAGAAACAAAATATTTTAAAAGTAGTTTTTCTCTAAAAGTACTGTGCTCTTGCAAGTCTGTCTTCAGAGTAGCCAAATTTCATGTGATGATTGCAAAACTTCAAATAATCCTTGAAAATATTACATTCATCCTTCAAACATTTTCCTTGAAAATATCTGATCTAAGAGTGAACCCTTAGAAAGTGAGTTTAGTTTAACGGTCAATTAATCAATTAATTGTTGATGTACAGTCAGTCCTCTGAAATGAAACAAACAGCTTTGC
This sequence comes from Megalops atlanticus, assembly GCA_019176425.1. Lineage (NCBI taxonomy): Eukaryota > Metazoa > Chordata > Actinopteri > Elopiformes > Megalopidae > Megalops > Megalops atlanticus. The sequence continues at coordinate 2,078,894 of CM032876.1, forward strand.
AATGCATTTGGGAGGAGGTAGAAAGGAGGAAACCAGTAACTACATGTCCCTCTCATTAAACATGTTGCAGTAAAGCCTTATTTCACTCCCTCCTGTTTGTTCAGCCCTGTGTGCATATTCCTGAAAACAAATGAAGGCAGAGTGTTGAAGAGCAGAGTATGTATCTGGTGAAAGCTTAAGGCCTCTGACTGCACTGTAATTTCTGCAGTCACTGAGATGAATAATCACAGAATAACTTAGCGAGTCCAACAATTAGATCAGAGGGAAAGCCACTCTGGCATCTCACATACCCATCTCTACATCAGATCCTCCTTTAATACCAAGTTTCTGTCATGGAAATGCTTTAATGAGCTGCCCAGTATTGCTTTGAATGAATAAAATGTTCAAATTTTAAATAAAACTGACACCTGAGGGCAACCAGCTGGGCCGCAACCAGCTGGAAATCAATAAAGAGGAGACATCATGTGAGCAGCAGTGTGGTGGGAAGGAGCAAGGCTCGTAACCAAAAGGTTGCTGGTTCAATTCCCCAATGGGACACTGCTGCTGTACCCACAACTGCCTCAGTAAATATCCAGCTGTGTAAATGGATAGTATTGTAAAAAAAAACCTGTCATTGACGTAAATCACCCTGCATAAGAGTATCAGTTTAATGCCAATAATGCAATGTAATGCATCAGCTGCAGCAGTCAGGAAACTGCCCTGTGTGTCTGTGAGTCTCATGCCACCGTCTGAATCGCACCTGATGTCATGCGCTCGCCTGGGTTTGTTACTGCAGGTGAGTGAGTGCAGGCGTTGCCTTGCTATCTGCCTCCTGTGGGCAGAGCTTTCCGCAGGCGGCACCTTGAACAGTTTGGCCGGGAGGGGTGTGTGGCGGGGGGGGCGGCACAGAGCGGGCGGGGTCAGCGATCAGGGAGGGCTGTGGGGGTGACGCGTGACGGGGGGGTCGGGTACGGCTGCGGGGTGGAGCCGGAGGTCAGGTGTCTGCTGCACACTCTGCACTGCGCTCGGGGGTTATGCACAGAGCGCAAAGCAGCCTCATTCTCAGTTTCCTCACGTTATTGGTCGGCTTTGCAGCTCCACTCATCCAGGGTGACCTGCACAGCTCACATCTCAGGCTGCTGGACGAAACTCCGGGCACAAGCAGGGGCACAAGAGCGCTGTCCCAAATTACGGGTTAACCCCTCCTCAAAGAGGCCCGGGTGCGAGAGGGTGTGGCCTCACCGTGGCTGATGAGCGGTGTGTGTGTGCTCCAGCACGTACCGGAAACGCTGCCGATGCAGCAGACCTAACGCGCAGCGCTGGCGGGCAGAGGGGGGCATTTCCCGGGCTTAGCCGCCAGGTGTCGCTCATGGACCACGGCAAACCTGCAACGCTCACCCTCACCACCCGGTGAATTCGATATGTTCGTCGCTCAACCTGGTGTTCAATTAGGGAGAAACGTTTGGCATAGATTTCTGTCCCCGACGAAGTATTGCGATTATACTATTCTTATTGTAAACTATTATATTGTTTATGATATTGTTTATAATACTATTGTTAATATATGGTACTTAGATTATTGTATTTATTTTACTGATATTGTTTATGATAATATCTGTATAATCTTATATGTTACTATTATAAACTATTTATATCATTTATATTATATTTATTATAAACTATTATATTGTGTTTTTTTCAATGACTTGTATGTTTATCTAATAAATTAATCAATTTACCTGAATAATAAACTCGAAATTGTCTGCACCAGGCAAACACATCTACCTTCTCTATGTCTATTCTCTGTAAACTTGAAAATAAAAGTTCACATCCAATACCCTACATTACTGGGACATTGTAACAGGAAATATAACTTTAAGGACGTCTGAATGCTATATGTCATAACCATAGTCATACGGATGACAGGGAAGGCGAATCACAACGTTAGCTAATCATAGAGTATATGATGCAAACGTTGCGTTGCTGAGCGGATACCGGACACGGTTTAGGCAGGGGCGGTGTGCCCCCCACGCTCGGGTACGGACGCGCTGCCCGGCAGCTGGCACGTACAGCTCTCGGTGAGTCAGTGCCGTGGCGTCCGGTTCGGTCCTCCTCACCTGTTCTCCGCTCCCCGGGCACTGAAGCTCCTCCCCCGGCCGTGACGCGGCGGGTGACGCTGCACTCAGCCTCGATCTGACGGACAGGTAAGCCGAGACCGGGCGCCATATTGAGAAACGGAAGTTCGTGCGATCGCGACTTAGACGGAGAGACAGGGCAGAAATCGCAGTTGGCAGAACGGGGAACGAGAAAGAGAGATCGGGACTCTAATCCCGAGTATCAGATCGGAGTATATCATTACTTTTCTCCTCATTGAAAGGATTGTTTTTCTGTAATATATTTGTACTTTTTTCCTTCTTCTGCTTTCGGGACACGTCGGATCACACCGTAACTATCTCTAGTGGTAAAGGACAAGTTGAGCTACTGAAGATGCCTCTGGCACAGTTGGCGGACCCCTGGCAGAAGATGTCATTGGGGAACGAGGTGAGTCCGGACACTCGGGCGCAGGATCCGATCGGCTGAGAACGAAAATTAGTTTGTAACGATAGGTGCAGAATCCAGCCAGTTTTGACCGCACCGTCACCGGGACAGGAACGAGCTCAGCAACTTGTCTACTCCTTATCTGTTTACTCCAAGCTGTGAAAAAAATTCTGCATTCAAGAGTATTCAGCTATCTATCTTAATATCTAAACAGTCTAACGAAAATTTTGCAGTCACTGAGGTTTTGATGAATGTTATAAGTTAACAACTTAGCTAACTTATCAAGCGCTCCTTGTAAAGATGCCGCATATAGCTTGAATGGGAAATCAAATGTGACATTTAGATAGCATGGCCAATGTTTACATTTTAATTTGAACACATTATGATTAGTTTAATTCTTTATTTACTGTAATTACTGGTGCTCTGGTGTGTAGACAGTATTTCACTGGACCTCGCTGATATTAGTGAGTCAGTATTGGCTGGTCGGGTGGTATACCTAGAAAACAGCTGTACTTTGCTGCAAAACCTGCAGTTTCTCTCGCTGCGATCTTGCCGACTTCCCTCAGTCTGAAAGCTGAAAGAATGGTGCGCGATCGGGGCGATTTTACGCGCAGTCCGGCTCGCTGGGTAAAAAGTGAGTCGAGTTGTTGTCTTTGAAATTCGTCAGAAATCCTCTGAGTCAGAGCCGAGGCGTCGCGTCACCGTGACCCCGAACCCCGGGCGAGCGGCGGCTTAAGCGGGCCCTTTATTTTTATCCGGTGACTAATTAAAGAACGATTCGGCTGGGATTCGTGATGGGATTCGGTTGCGCCGGTCGGGACTGGGCGGGCCGGTTCGGGCAGGGGAGTCGTATGGTGCATTGTAGTACAGACTGTCACTCTAACCCCTGGAAGTTGTGAGCTAGGGTGGGGGTGGGGGGGGGGGGGGGAGGAAGGAAGCCGTCTGACAGTTTTTAGGCCACGGTTCAGAGGCTGGAGAATAAAAATACCAGAAAGCGACAGAATAACGTTATCCACACTGCGATCTTGAAATACTGGGTTTCTGATTGCAGCAACTAGTGATCCAAACGGTTAAACTCTACGAAAAAGAAACCCAATCATTTGGCTGGAAGAAAGGCTCGTGCTCAAAAGGTGTTAACTCGCACGCGCCTGATGTCTTGTGCAAGAGGTCCTTGCTTTGTCTTGCTCACTGCGCCGTTTCGGTAAGTTTTGTAGTTGAAGTGTTTTCCCGTTTCATTCATAAATCATGAACAGAAATATGTCTTCGGTTGTGCAGCTGTTAATAAATGGAAAATCTTCTACTCTGTGTCGTGGCTTTCCTTCAGTTACAACTACAGAGGAAGTACACTCTTGGTGTGTAAGAGGCAACTCTAAAATATGTGCGATATGACACTGCTGTTCTGGAAACACGCGTGGGCATCGCTGTCATCGCTGTTATAGTGGTGCGCTGACGTGGTGGATGTTTTCGAAATCGTTGCCCGCGTGACGCGGCGTTTGCTCACGCGGCGGTTCAGTGACGCAAGGAAGCCGGTGTGCCGCGAGGGGTTTAACGGGCCGGGGAGTCCGCGCTCTGACTCGGGCGGGGTGTCCGTCCGGGGCCGCCGCTGCTGTTGCGACCGCGTTTGTACGCCGCAGACAAATCTGACCAGTTCTCTGTACTTTCTCTCCTGAACACCAGAATCCTGCCCAGCACACACACACACACACACACACACACACACACACAATCAGTGCACTACACGCCTCTCTGGCTCCTGGTGCTGTCTGAGACCAAAGACTCCGTTGTATAACGCGACAGTGTTAGGCTCCTCCTCCCAGCGCACAGAGGGACTTGAACACATTATTTTAGGACGTTCAATTTGCAGACAGGAGCTAAGACCGCATTAGAGCTGTGTCCACTGGGGTCGTTTAGCCTCGGTCAGTGCCTGTGCTTTTTAAAGTGCCTGCTATGGGTCTGACATGGTTGGCCTTTGGGTCTCAGTACACTAACAAACGTGACATACATCGTCAGTAAGGCAGTGCAACCACCACAGTGCAAAACGGTTACCTCAGTGTGACCACAGTGCTAAATCCTAACCCCAGAGTGACTGCAGTGCTGCCTCAGTGTATGCGCTGTGGTGTATATGGAACCGGGCGGTTGCAGTTAGCAGCAGTTCGCTCTGCGTGGATGAAGCTGCAGGCTGACTCTATCCCGGGCTCTCCCCGCCCTGCGGGGTGTTCTCATGGTTCCCACGGCGACCGGACTGTCGGGTGCTTGCTGGCTTTCAGGTCTCGGCAGATTCAGGGTTCTGTCCCGGGACAGACATCGCTCCCAGCAGCTTACAGACGGGAGTAACAGGTCTCAGCCTGGAGGGGAGAGCCAGGGAGTCAGGAAGCATGCTGCTGTCAGAAACCTGCAGCTCAGGGTGCACTGTGGGAGTCCTGTCAGCGGTGCTGCTGTGATCTCTCATGTGCTGGTGTGTGTGTGAGTGTTGTGTGTCTTGTGTATGTGTGTGTACTCTCTGTGTGTCGTGTGTTGATGTGTGTGTGTGTTGTGTGTTGTGTGTTGTGTGTATGTGTCATGTGTTGTGTTGTGTGTGTGTCACGTGTTTTTCACGTGTGTGTTCTGTGTGTGTCATGTGTTGATGTGTGTATTGTGTCATGTGTGTGTTGTGTGTTGTGTGTTGATGTGTGTGTGTGTATGTGTCATGTGTTGTGTTGTGTGTGTGTCACGTGTTTTTCACGTGTGTGTTCTGTGTGTGTCATGTGTTGATGTGTGTATTGTGTCATGTGTGTGTCGCGTGTTGTGTTGATGTGTGTGCTGTGTTGTGTGTGTGTGTCGCGTGTTGTGTTGATGTGTGTGCTGTGTTGTGTGTGTGTGTGTCGTGTGTTGATGTGTGTGTCACGTGTTGTGTTGATGTGTGCGTTGCATGTTTTTCGTGTGTGTGTTCTGTGTGTGTCATGTGTTGATGTGTGTATTGTGTCATGTGTGTGTTGTGTGTTGTGTGTTGATGTGTGTGTGTGTATGTGTCATGTGTTGTGTTGTGTGTGTGTCACGTGTTTTTCACGTGTGTGTTCTGTGTGTGTCATGTGTTGATGTGTGTATTGTGTCATGTGTGTGTCGCGTGTTGTGTTGATGTGTGTGCTGTGTTGTGTATCTGCAGGAGACGCACCAGGTGATGGAGGACTCCATGGGAGAGGACGACTCTATGCCCTGTGAGGTAAGTCCTGAGAAACCAAACTCTCTCTGCCTCTCTCTGCGCAGTACTGACTGTGTGTTGCCGCAGGCATCTGCAGGTTTCTGACTTGGTGTGTCTCAGGTTATTATGGTTTTGCTTCAGACTGATCTGGCCGCTGAGAGCAGCGTTCCTGCCGTTTGTGTGCTGGCAGTAAAGCAGTAAATGGGTTGTATTGATTGGTCAAACCCCACAGGAGGCACTGAGTTACTGAGTCTGCCATCAGCTGGCCACACCCATGTGGAAGAGCTCTGAGGAAGGGGGGCCTCCCACAGCATGGCATTCTGGGGGGGAATTCCTCTGTGTGTGTGTGTGTGTGTGTGTTAGTGTGACTCAGACAGAGTGCGTAACTCCAGTTCTGTGTTAGTTTTCCTATCTGTAGGTGAAGCCAGTGAGAGAGGGAGTGAGTGTGGCAAACAAATGAATGAATGGAAAGAGGAGAGAGTGACACGGAGGGAGAGAGAAGGAGGAGTCCTTATTGTGGTGTTTTCTCAGGGGTTTGGGGTGTTTTATTGGAGCAGAGTGTGTTCTGCAGGGCACTCTGGTAAGGTTTCCTGATGCCCTGTCAGGTTCTCACACAGGATCTGGAAACTCATGCCATTGCCCTTCATCAGGTTCTTTTTTCACCTGAGCATTTCCAGTGTGTTCTGTGTGTCTGTTTTGGTGAACACAGTTTTTTCTGCTTCCTTTGCTCCTGTTACATTCAGATGCTGTGTGCAGTGCCTTGAAGCAACAGCACATGTTATGTGAATGTCAGTAACAGTGATGATGTTGTCCATCCAATAATGATGTCCCAGTGACATCACAGTGCCCCACAATGCAGTGCTGCTATTATGACGTCAGCGTCTCAACATGCAAAGCTATCATTGTGACATCACACTAAGAAACTGCAGAGCTGCAATTGTGACATCACAGCACCCTGCAGTACAGAGCTGCCATTGTGACATCACAGTACCCCGCAGTACAGAGCTGTCATTGTGACATCACAGTACCCCGCAGTACAGAGCTGTCATTGTGACATCACAGTACCCCGCAGCACAGAGCTGCCATTGTGACATCACAGTACCCCGCAGCACAGAGCTGCCATTGTGACATCACAGTACTCCGCAGTACAGAGCTGCAGTTGTGACATCACAGCACCCCACAGTACAGAGCTGTATGTAGCGAGCTGAGGTCTGAGATGAGTATGAAAAGCATTGATTTATTTTAATGGAATGGGAAATGGGTTATGGATTTCATCCTGACCCTGCTCCTCAGGGCGTCTTTGGAGTCGTGCTCGGAGCCCTGTGCTCCTGCCCAGTGAGTGCGCATCTTTAATACATTATTTATGAGCTCATTGGGCGCCCTCATCCTGGGAAGCCGACTCAGCTTGCTTTACGCTGTGTGTTTGCACAGCTGGATACGCACTGCAGTGGTTTAGGAGGAACGCCTCAATCAGAGGCTCAGCAGCAGAGTACCACCGGTTACGAGCCCAGCGCTGTGAGAGAAAGGCTTACAAAGCGCTAGCAGTGAAGAGTATGAAGAAAGATAGTGAGAATAAGCCCTCAGTGCTTTCCAATGTAAGCACATAATCTCCCTCTTCTACAGCATCACAGCCTGCTTTACTGTGTCTCTCAGCTGAAATTCAGCCAGGCTGCTGCTCGCTTTGTAAACAGCATCCTCAGGTTTCCATCTGACCACTAACGTCGTCCTCAGAATTACCCCCGTATCAGTCACTCCCTGCCCATCTTGATAAGCTTTATGAGGTGTGTGTGTGAGTGTGTGTGTGTTCAGTTCTGCATCCCCTGCAGTGAAAGTGATCAGTATGCACCAGAAATGTTTCTCCCCGTTATACAGCAGGCCCTGGTTTAGCTTAGTCATGCACTTCTTCCCTGGCGTGACCTTGGGCGTTCCTTCAAAAAATGCTCCATATCCTCCTCTCTGAACCTCCCGGTGACGCGGTCCGAGGCAGCTTCCCTGGTGTGGAGAGTGTGACTGATCAGGTGACCAGCCTCTGACAGGTGACCAGCCTCTGACAGGTGACCGTTACGCCTGTTTTCACTGCTGCCTGTGGTACCCTGAGGGTTGTTCGGGAGACTGCGGCTGCGGCAGCTTCACCCCCAGGGCCCCCGCTGCGGCAGAAGCAGGGTATCCCCCTCCCAGGGGCTCACCCTAAGGGCCTGTCCTCTGTTCGGCCACCCCTCCCAGGGGCTCACCCTAAGGGCCTGTCCTCTGTTCGGCCACCCCTCCCAGGGGCTCACCCTAAGGGCCTGTCCTCTGTTCGGCCACTGCAGCAGAAGCAGGGTCTCTTCCTGAAAGCTGCTCTCTCCTCAGTTTCCCCTGCTGTATTCAGCAGTGCCTGGGGAGGCCCCGTCTGCCCTGGACCCCCCGTCCTGGGAGAGCGGCCGGCTCTGTGTGTCTCCATCCCCAGGTGCATGGCCTCCACTCTGGCAACCCTATCGATCAGGGCAGAGGCTGCCGTCCCAAGCAGGCACACAGCCAGAGAGCGACTGTAGCGCCACTCTGCCTCTCACACAGAGAGTGACTGTAACGCCGCTCTGCCTCTCACACAGAGAGCGACTGTAACGCCACTCTGCCTCTCACACAGAGAGCGACTGTAACGCCACTCTGACGACCCTCTTACACAGAGAGCGACTGTAATGCCGCTCTGCCTCTCACACAGAGAGCGACTGTAACGCCACTCTGCCTCTCACACAGAGAGCGACTGTAACGCCACTCACAGAGAGAGTGACTGTAACGCCACTCTGACGACCCTCTCACACAGAGAGCGACTGTAACGCCACTCTGCCTCTCACACAGAGAGCGGCTGTAACGCCACTCACACAGAGAGCAACTGTAACGCCACTCTGCCTCTCACACAGAGAGCGGCTGTAACGCCACTCACACAGAGAGCAACTGTAACGCCACTCTGACGACCCTCTCACACAGAGAGCGACTGTAATGCCGCTCTGCCTCTCACACAGAGAGCAACTGTAACGCCACTCTGACGACCCTCTCACACAGAGAGCGACTGTAACGCCGCTCTGCCTCTCACACAGAGAGCGACTGTAACGCCACTCTGCCTCTCACACAGAGAGCGACTGTAACGCCACTCTGCCTCTCACACAGAGAGATGGAGTTTGAGAGACCAGAGAGAGCACACCTCTCAGATCGCCCCCTCGAGAGGCTGGGAAAGGAACTGCCGTATGCAGGTGGCTTTTAAACTGTGCCATATTCACCTGTGTAACAGTTTAGTGTATGATCTAAACATCTGACAGAGCCCAAAGACCCGAACCCAATATATTTGAAATAGACATGTCTGTAATAACTTCTGATCGGTGCTTATGACTATACCTGTCACATGTTTAAATATGTCGGTTATTTAGGCAGAGAAGGAGAGAGAAAAATAGAGACGGCGAGAGAGAAAGAGAGAGAGAGAGAAATACAGAGCAATAGAGAGAGAAAGAGGGGGAGAGTGTTTCCTTTGTGGGTAGTGGTAGTTTGCGGCCGTGTTAAATAAACACACCTACTCTTGCTACAGCTAAATAAATCCCTCATCTTCCGCTCCTGTGCAGCGCATATTTACCCCACCGATTCTCTCCCCGCCTGTGGCTCTGTCACTGAGAACATCCGTCGTCTGTTGACACAGTATGTGATCGAACGGTTGCATTACACTGGCCATCGGCAGTTCCTCTCTGCTCCTGAAACCTGACACTCAGACCAAATCAGCAAAGATTTCTCAAGTGCTAGATATTCACCGGCCGCTTGCAAACGCTCCTGAGAGTGATTACTGCTGATCGCAGGACCTGACAGGTTACACGAACACATCACACCCTGTCTGGCTATTCATGAATCCAGACAGGTTTAATGAAACCACATGCAGCCTAACACACTTTCCGCGTGTCCTGAATAGTTAACGCGTGTCCAGTGATGCTGGATCGGCAGGTCTGGCCTCACCTCCTGCTCTGTGCCTCTTTCTGCAGCACTCCCTGGATTCCCTCAGAACAGCTAATCAATGGGCTGAGTTACTCTTCGAAATATACGATCGCTTGCAGTGACAGTGTAGCAAAAGGCAAAACCTTAAATTTGGAATTCCAAATAAATGCAAGAAAGAAATGGACTGTAGGGTGAATATAGAAATATAAAACAGATGTATGTTAATGTAAATGTAATAGTATATAGAAGAGTGTTCCAGTGGGGAGATGCAGTTGCAGTAAGAGCAGGATGCTGCAGTCAGGGCTGCAGTGCTGACAGCGTGCAGATCCCGCAGATAAACCTGCCGGCGCATGCAGCAGCGCAGATAAACCCGCCGGCGCATGCAGCCGCGCAGATAAAGCCTCCGGCGCATGCAGCAACGCAGATAAAGCCTCTGGCGCATGCAGCAGCGCAGAGCACAGCAGCGCAGGGTGAGCAGGAGCAGGACTTGACAGTAGCGCCCCCTGCAGGCACAGTGCTGCTGGGAATCATGGGAAACGGACAGGCTCGGGTAGGAGGGGTGAATGACGCTAAAGTCCTGTGTGATACAGTGCATTTACACACACAGCGGATCCACGTGGAACTTTCGGCTTTTATCTTTTCATTTTCTCTCTCAAAATACAAACTGAATTTCGTAGGCGTGGCTTTACAATGTGCTGCAGGGTATTGCTAAATCAGGTCCTCTTGATTAGTCTATCTCTCTCCCTCTCTCTCCCTCTCTCCCTCCCTCTCTCCCTCTCTCTCCCTCCATCTCTCCCTCTCTCTCTCTCTCTCTCTCTCTCTCTCTC
>CM032876.1:2091866-2109366 GCA_019176425.1 Megalops atlanticus
TCTACACCCCCTGCACCCCAGCACAGTGGGGGAGTGTAGGGTACTCCCACACACAGAGAGCACTGGAGCCAGAGGTGCCATCTGCAGCGCTGTCCCTAACCAAACCACACCAGGCAATGCCAGGAAGAGTTTTTAACAGCTTGATAAAAAAACTAACAAAACAATGATGTTGCTGCTGAAGCTGGCCCTCAGGTAACTCTATTCCGGGTCGTGTCCTCGCCTTCAGTGATCTGCCACGAAGTTCGCAGGAAAGGAAAGTAAAAGAGGAGGGCAGACCGGTTTAACCCTGGCGTCGGTCGAAGGTGGATGTTTGAGGTCAGCATGGCGCCTGCGTTCCGCAGTGTTCTGTGTGTGTGTGTGTGAGTGTGTGTGTTCTGCGGCGTCTTGTGTGTGCGTGCGTGTGTGTGTGTGCGTGTGCGTGCGTGTGTGTGTGTGTGTGTGTGTGTGTGTGTGTGAGTGTGTGTGTGTGTGTGTGTGTGTGCATTGCTCTGTGTGTTTGTGTGTGTGTGTGTGTGTGCTGCGTTCCGCAGCGTCGTGTGTGTGTGTGTGTGTTCTGCGGCGTCTTGTGTGTGTGTGTGTGCGTGTGTGTGTGTGTGTGTGTGTGTGTGTGTGTGTGTGTGTGTGTGTGTCGTGCGTGTGTGTGTGTGTGTGTTGCAGCGTTCTGGCGTTGAAAGGGTGTGTGGGACGCTCTCGGTGGGCCCGCCCCCGCGCGGACACTTGCTTGCCCCGTGTTCCGCTGTCCTTGGACGCGCGGATCCTTCCTTTACAATCGCCTCACGGCGGCACCCTCCCCCTCCCTCCCCGCGCCCGTACAGGAGGAAACCTGTCTTTCTCGTCGCCTTTCTCCTCGGTTCCCTCCATCTCTGAATCACCGCTATTCAGCCGCAGCAGTGCTGCGGGTTCGAGTGGGTCACAGAGGCACACGCATTCAACAGACCCACTGATACTCCAAGGGTGGAGTCTGCTTGGTGGCTCCGGATTGGATGGTTTTTTCAGCAGAGCCTGTGTGAGACTCTGTGATTGGTCAGTTGGGAATCTGTGTGCATGCAGTGAGAGGCTTTGATGCAGAGCGTTTCCTCTCTTTTGTGTTTTCATTCTACAGCATTTTAATGCCTGAAACACAGTGACTGAAAGCGCTTTCTACTGCCCTAATGCCCTGATACAAAACACTATCTGAGAGATTTGCTCCTCCAAGAGAGAAAAACTGAGAGGAGTCTGCCCTCTGCTGGCCAAAAAGCAGAGCTTGCACCCCCACCTGAGGACTGCCAGGAAGAGTAGGTACAGTCCGCAGGTTTGGAATGAGACGCTCAGACACTGGGGCACTGCGGACTGAACCAAGCGCAGGGTGTGGGAGGGGGTTTCTGTCTGAGCCTCTTTTCTACAGCTGTGATTTTGTGTTGTTGGTCATGCTGTATGTAAAACATTTATTTTTTAGCTTTCTCTGGACTTTCACATCGTGTGACATCCACATGTTTAGATTTCTGCCTTGTGAGTGAAGGATTGTGGGATATGCTTTGCTTTTTGCCCTGTGTGAATGAAGGATTGTGGGTTAGGCCTCGTTAGGGTAAATTGGCAGTTGGGAGGGAGGTGTTTTGGGTGGAGAGGGGGTTCTAATGCTGATGTAATCGCTGAGATCAGGCGTGTGATTGGGGGTATCGCCCTGAGAGCGCTCTCAGAGGCCCGACATCGCCCAAAATGCTGACGCTGGGAACGAGTGTCTGACTCCATGGGACTGGAATTCAAGAGCAAACAAAGGGCCGCCCACGGGCCCTCAGCGAAAAGCAGGCGCCGAAAGGGCTCAGGACTGCAGAATGTAACCTGCCACACCCAGGCGAGAGGGCGGCCAATGACGGTGCTTGGCCGGGCCCGCCCGTACGGTCGAATCCTGTGTTGCCGCAGCGACGCTCATTTCTGTCCAATCAGCACAATTCTTGCTGACAGGAAGTGTGCCTCCACTCCAGGCTGTCAGGAAATGGCCAGCCGCCCCGAGGGGTTATTAGAGTTCACCTGTACCTCACAGCTAACCCTGCGTCTCACTTACAGCTAACCCTGCATCTCACAGCTAACCCTGCGCCTCACTCACAGCTAACCCTGCGTCTCACTCACAGCTAACCCTGCGCCTCACAGCTAACCCTGCGCCTCACAGCTAACCCCTGCGTCTCACTGAAACGTGAATTTTAGGAAATTCTTTTTAGCAGGAGCCAAAGATAACAAACATGAGGCAAGAGAACCAGATTTACTGGTGTATGTATGTGTGTGTGTGTGTGTGTGTGTGTGTGTGTGTGTGTGTGTGTGTGTGTGTGTGTGTGTCAGAGAGAGTGTGTGTGTGTGTGTGTGTGTGTGTGTGTGTGTCAGAGAGAGTGTGTGTGTGTGTGTGTGTGTGGTAGTGGAAGGTAGTGGAAATACTGGGGAGGAACGAGTTTCTGTCCCGCTGGACAGATGTGCAGCTTCCTGTGCAGATGTTGCCAGGGGAACGTGGACAGGACATGCTCTAATCGCCGTGGTGACCAGCAGCTGCAGGGCTCTTCCTGGGCAGGTCCTTCCTCCCTCTCTCTCCTCTGAGTGCCGGCTCATAGCCCTCTGAGTTTAGGCGTCCCACTCACTGCCCGACCGACATGAGGAGGGAACAATGCTGAAAGTGCTGCTGCTCAGGATTAGGCAGACCAACACACGGGTACAGTCCCTCTCTGGGGTTTAGTGTGGGCTAATCTCGGGGATTTAGTGCAGGTTAACCTCGATAGTTTGGTGGAGGTTACTCTCTGGGGTTTAGTGTGGCCTAATCTCTGGGGTTTAGTGTGGCCTAATCTCTGGGGTTTAGTGTGGGCTAATCTCGGGGGTTTAGTGTGGGCTGATCTCTGGGGTTTAGTGTGGGCTAATCTCGGAGATTTAGTGCAGGTTAACCTCGATAGTTTGGTGCAGGTTACTCTCTGGGGTTTAGTGTGGGCTGATCTCTGGGGTTTAGTGTGGCCTAATCCCAGGGATTTAGTGCAGGTTAACCTCGATGGTTTAGTGCAGGTTACTCTCTGGGGTTTAGTGTGGGTTAATCATTAGGGTTTAGTGTGGGTTAATCTCTATGGTTTAGTGCAGGTTAATCTCTGGCGTTTATTGTGGGCTAATCTCTGGGGTTTATTGCATTTTAATTTGTATGGTTTATTGCAGGTTACTCTCTGGGGTTAAGTCTGTGGATGCGGAGGTGTGTGTGTGTGTGTGTGTGTGTGTGTGTGTGTGTGTGTGTGTGTGGATTTGGAGGGCTGTGTTGAGAAGTCCAGGCTGTCTTCATGCAGGTTCTGATTGTGTGCAGGTCCAGCGCTGATGGTACTTCAGGTGGTAATTGTCTCTGTAGGCTGTACCTGTGGCTCCTGTACAAAATTTATACATCAAACAGAAACACAATGCTAAGGATCCGTATCATGTCTTTAACTTCACCCTCCTGCCTCCTGGGGTCAAAGGGCACAGAGTGCCGGTGAGGGGAAGTGTGTGGCAGGCAGGAAGCTGCGTGGTGATGTGTGTGAAACAGGAAGTGGGCTGTTAGAATAACAAACAGCTGGTTCTGTCTGGCGTTTGAGCGCAGCGCAGGGGCCCGCTTTGCGTTCCGTCTCTCTGCGTTTCTGCATCCCAGAAACACACAGAGCCTGAGGAGCTGGGGCTCTGGGGGAGGGCTTCCGCTTGGCCCCGCCCACTCAGCGCCACACAGCCAATGGCAAAGCTCAGAAATAACCGCTGGAAGCGGGAGGCGATGAGTGTGTCAGGCGTGAGTGCAGCTCCGGGAGCTGTGATTGGCTGTGTGGCAGTGCGGAGGCCCTCTCTGTGAGGCAGGAAGCCGCCACCCCGCGCTGGCCACAGCCAGATTACCATGTGCTGACTGAGTAACTCTGCAGGAAGGACCGCAACCCACCAAACAACACAGGCCTCACCCTGCACATTAAAACCTCCAAAACCCAGGCTGTAAGAAAATGATGTGGTAATAATGGTGGTGACAAGCGGTGAGGAAAAGAATATTCCCTTAAAAAGCACAAGAATAAAAAATAAAACTCCACAAAGTTTCCCATAAACTTGTTTAATAGTGTCTTGAGATCTTGGTATATATTAATTCACATAAGAAAAATAATGTGTCTACTAGCAAGGTGGCTCAGTACCGCTGCAAAGACAAGACAGTTTCCCTACAGAGCAGCACAGAAAATGCTCAGTTCTCCTTGCACAGTCTGAGATGGGATGTTATGATGGGATCTGTGTTTTGATTGGATGATATTGCACTTTGGGCTAAACGGTTCTTTCTCCTTTGCTGTTCACATGCTGCACTGGAAGTTCTAAGGTTCTGCAGGTGACCTGGTCATGGTCATCTACCAAATAAATAAAGAAATGAATTATATGGTCATTATAGTAGATAATGTTTTCCTCACCTTTCGTCCTTGTCATCGTCTTTGTTTGAGAAATCTGAAGTAATGGGAATTAGTCTTACAGCGGGGAACATGTTTTGTTTTGTTGGGTTTAGTCTAGTTTAGTTTGGTGCAACTAATGTGTTTAAGAAACTATACTAAACTAAATTAAATTAAACCAGATTTAGCTGAGCAGCTAATTTGCATCTGCAGTCGTTGGGTAGGAAGTATTTTAAAAGATTAAAAGAAAATTTGAAAACATTACAAGCAGAAAGCATAACAGCAGCGTAGTGCCTGTTCCTGCTGGCTGCCTCTGCAGGCTCCTACAGGCTGGTTGGCTTTAAAGGTTCAGCTTAGTACAAAGCCACTATTGTACCTTTTAAATTACCAAGAACATGATAGCATCAGTTGCAATATTAGCATATAAGTCATTAAATAAGCACACAAGCATCAGAAAAAAAAGTTGTCTTCAACAAAGCTATTCTGAAAAGCTGTTCTATTCTGAGATGTGGATGTTGAAAAGGCCATCGGAGAAGGCGGGCTCTGATGTCATTATCGCAGTGCGAGAGAGAGCGTTACACAGATGGCCGAAGAGGCCGCTCTCAGAGAGAGGGATGGTGTCCGTGTGTCATCTCCAGTTTGTTTGCGTAACAGGGATTTAAGGATTGCAAAATCTGGAGCGCTTCCAGTGTCGAGAAAAAAGAAAATGAAACATATTCAATTTTTAATATTCAAGTTATGACGTTGCCTCATTGTTTTCTTTCCAGAAAACCAACTCCCCTTAATGTCTCACAGAAATATACCAAACTCACAGAAATATACCAAACTCACAGAAATACCCTGTCATCTGCCCTGTCATGTGATAAAGCTGTTTACATCACATGATTTGTTTAGCAGACGCAGTTCAGAGAGAGCTGTGCACTGTACATTTACACATCTGCGCATTTACTGAGGCTGCTCAGGTTAAGTAGTACAACAAGGGTACAACAGCAGTGCCCCACCGGGGAATCAAACTGGCAACATCCCCCGTCAATACTATGCCACACCGCCATCTCTCAGAGATGTAAATAATATAAATGTGTTTGTCTGAAACTTTCAGATTTATACTTGATAACAGTGCAGTGTTAAATGACTTAGGCATCAGGGACTACACCAGCATCCTCTGAGCATAGGAGATAGAGAGGGAGAGAAAGAAAGAGGGAGAAAGAATGAGAAAGAGAGGGAGAGAGAACAGTTCCTTGCCAGATCCTTACATGCGCTCTGGCTGAGTGACTGTTTCAGCTCTAAGTCACATTGATGGGTTGAGTGAGGAGGGTCAGTGTGAAAGATCCATCCAGGAGACGGAACAGAGACTGGAGGGATGAGGATCTGTGTCACTGATTGGTGTGGTGTATATATGCCTGAGGAGTGATTACCTGCATGCGTCTGTCCTGGGACAGTGTGTAGCAGGGCTGCTCTGTGTGTGTGTGTGTGTGTGTGTGTGTGTGTGTGTGTGTGTGTGTGTGTGTGTGTAGCAGCAGATGGGGAGTTATATCTGCAGCAGTTTGGAGCCGTTCTGACCCTGTCTGCTATCACTTTTTAATCCCAGCATGCATCTGTCTCGCTGAAGCGCATGAGGGTCGCAGTACCAGCGAGAGGCTTAGTCTGGAACCGGACACCCCTCTCTGCACCACGGAAACGCACCCCCGCCCTCGCTCCCGTTCACCTTCAGATTTCTGGACAAGCGTGTAATCTGAGCCTCAGAGCTGCACACAGCGCCCCCGTCTCAACCTTCCCCTCTGTTACATAAGCACACACACTCACACACACACTCACACACACACACACACACACACACACACACACACTATCTCTCTCTCACTCACACACACACACACACACACACTCTATCTCTCTCTCACTCACACACACACACACACACACACACACACTCGCACACACTCACACGCGCACACACTCACACACACACACTCTCACACACACACACACACTCACACACTCTATCTCTCTCTCACTCACACACACACACACACTCACACACACACTCGCACACACACACACACACACACACACACACACACACACTCACTCACTCACTCACTCACTCTCCTCGGGGGTGGAGAGTCTCTCAGGGACTGTGTGTTTCAGTAGTGGGGTGGTACTGATGTTGCTTTGCTTTCCTGTGGGCCGCCTGTGCTGACCTTTGACCTCTGCTTTGCTGAGATGGAGGGCAGAGTGGACAGAGAGAGAGGGCTGTTTCAGACGCCACTGCTCATACCTTCCACCTGGTTGTCGTGGCTACCGTCTCTGGGACCTCTGAGGACAGGGCGGGGCCGGGAGGTTGGACGTGTGGAACTGCAGGACTCTGAGTTCACTCTGACAGCAGCTGTCTGCAGTAAAGCCCTCAGAGTCCCTCACAGGTGCTAACTGGCTTGCATAAGGAGCTTAGTGACTGGAACCACAGGAACTCTGTCCCTGCCATTCTGGGAAACAGCAGCTTTTCACCTATATTGCTTAACTGTGTGTGTGTGTTTTGGTATGCCTGTGGTCAGGTGTGTGTGTGTGTGTGTGTGTGATTGGTATGGGTGTATGGGTGTATGGTACATTAAATTCATGTGATTGGTAAGTTTGTATGTGACTGGTAAGTGTCCATGTGGCTGTGTGTGATTGGTCCTGCATGGTCAGAGCAGTGGTGACTGGTTGTAACAGGGCTCAAGTAACAGGTGTGAGTAATCTCTGCATCCGTGGGTGTGTGTGGGGCAGGGGGATCTCCGAGCCTCCTGTCCCGGGCTCCAGGGGTGGGGGGGATCTCCAGGCTGTATTTATCTCAGCGCTGACCCCGGCTGGGGTTTTTCCGGCTGTGAGTCTCACTCGGGCGTCTGGCTCAGCCGCAGTCAGTCGCTGTTCCTCTCGAACCCAGACGGGATGTCCAGCATGGGCCTGCACAGAGCCCGCCTCCCGGCGCTGCGGCCGCTGCTTTGGCTGCAGCTCAGACTGAAGGCCCTGCAACGCCTCCTCACTGCGGTGCGGCGTGTTACCGGCTGCGTGAGTACCAGGGTGTGTGTGTGAGTGTGTGTGTGTGTGTGTGTGTGTGTGTGTGTGTGTGTGCGCGTGAGTGAGTGTGAGTGCATGTGAGTGTGTGTGAGTACTGGGTTGTGTCTTTCCTGGGTTTTTCTCTCAGAGTTTGAAGGTGTGTTCAGTAAGGTGATGAGTGTATTTCAGTAGAGCGTAGAGGTGTGTTCAGTAGGGTGATGAGTTTGTTTCAGTAGAGCGTTGAGGTGTCTATAGTAGAGCGTGTAGATGCTGTTTCATTTGATTCTTTTCCACGAGCTGTTGAAAGATCTGAGTGTGGCATCGCCCTGTCGTTGGAGTGAGAGGATCTGTCTGTATGAGCAGATCTCACTGCTGCTGCTTAGTGTGTGAGAGACAGGGCTACAGGAACAGAGACAGGGCTACAGGAACAGAGACAGGGCTACAGGAACACAGACAGCCTCAAAGCCTCTGTAGTAACGTGTGGAGTTTGTGGAATCAGCAGTGTTTGTGCTGACTGAGGAACAGGCATGTAATCTGTATGAACAGACAGTCATGTGATCTGTATGGAGTCAGTCATGTGATCTGCAGGCTCCGTTGGCCGTTTTTATCCAGTTAGTATGAGGTTAATGGCCACTCGTGCGTCTCTGCTGGCTCTTTAAGCCACAGATGTTCCTGCCATATGTGACCATCTGCCGCTTCCTGAGACAGTGTGACCTTTGACCCTGCACAGCCGACAGCAGGGTTCCGATGCAGGTCTGAGTGTGTCAGACTGTTACATCAGTCGCGTTACAGACTGAACTTCCTCACACATGCAAACGTGCTCCCACATGCAGTCCTACTCACCGGCAGCTGGACGATGTGTCAGAATGGCTGATTCCTCCGGCTTTCAGGCACTCTAGGTCTCAGTGATGATCTTTTTTTCATTGACTGGCACTGTTTCCCACATGGTATGAGAGCCCATGTCCCAATGTATTTACTGAATCACTGTCAAGCCAGAAATTCTGATGGGTGAAGGTGACGTTAGCACCCCCTCCAGCTCAGGATGACCATTGGTAAACGATTGTGTAGGCGGGAGAAAAGTGTCTCGGATTCCCGTGCAAAGCAAGAGGTTCTCTGTGCTCTAACACACAGGACATGGTGCCAACATCCTGACCATGAAACAAAGTAAAGACACTGTCAGCTCTAAGAGAAAGTGCTCCGAGTCACGGTTGGCTGGTTTGACCAGCACGGTTCTGCTTTGGTTGGGCTTCGTGCTGGAGCGCAGGCCGCCCCTGTGGGTGAGAGAGAGGGCCTCCCGGCAGGCGCTCGGTGTGGAAACCCGCTGGGGTTTTGGAAGAACTCGTTTTGATGAAGTTTAAAAATCCTGAAAAAACATCCAAATAAGGCAGTGATGATCAAACCGAAGCCTCTCTCTCTCCCTCTCACACACCATCTGTGATCTGACTCACAGGAACAGAAATACCAGCACAGGGAGAAACACTGATTTCACTCAGATCAATCCCCCAGCAGGATGTGTTTGACACAGGGAGCTATGGAGTGATAGGGTAGTGTGAGTATTAATAATAAAACAGTTTTTATTATTAATCTCGGTGCTGCGTTGTCCATGTGAGGCTCGTTTGTGCAGTGCCTTTGGTGGAGCTCAGCGCCCTGCAGTGAAGGGGCTGTAAACCTGCAGCTCCGCCGGGACGCCTGGCACACACCGGCTGCCCGCGCAGGGAGACAGGGGCAGGATCAGAGGGGCAGATGGGGAGTTTGGCCGGGGCTCGGGGGAACCCTCTGCTGTTTGGGAGCGGTGCCAGGGGGGCGCGGGTGACCGCAGTGAGTCAGGACCTCAGATCAGCGTTTCCATCACTGCACAGGGGAGCGGGTCTCCGGGGGGGGGGGGGGACCCGCACAGTGGCACAGAGTGCTGTATCACTGTGCGTCTACATGTTCACTTTATCAAGGCTTTGTGACTTTGGATTAAATATGCAAGTGTTAGGAACTCATTTGCATATAGAGGTGTCAGTTTCCATTCCAGGCGTCGTTAGCATGAAGTGTTAATGAGGCTCGTCACACGCTTTAGCTTTGGAGCCTTGGAGACAAGAAGCACCTGGTCTGTGTCCACCAGCGGGGTGCAGGACCACTCCCCCGGCTCTGTCTCTCTCCCCCCGGCTCTGTCTCTCTCCCCGGCTCTGTCTCCCCCGGCTCCCTCTCCCTCTCTCTCTCTCTCTCTCTCTCTCTCTCTCTCTCTCTCTCTCTCTCCCTCTCCCTCTCTCCCTCTCTCTCTCTCTCTCTCTCTCTCTCTCCTCTCTCTCTCTCTCTCTCTCCTCTCTCTCCTCTCTCTCTCTCTCTCTCTCTCCTCTCTCCCTCTCCTCTCTCTCTCTCTCTCTCTCTCTCTCTCTCTCTCTCTCTCTCTCTCTCCTCTCTCTCCTCTCTCTCTCCCTCTCCCTCTCTCTCTCTCTCTCTCTCTCTCTCTCTCTCTCCCTCTCCCTCTCTCTCCCTCTCTCTCCCTCTCTCTCCCTCTCTCTCTCTCTCCTCTCTCTCTCTCTCCTGTTCTCTCTCTCTCTCTCTCTCCCTCTCCTCTCTCCCTCTCCCTCTCTCTCTCCCTCTCCCTCTCTCTCTCTCTCTCTCTCTCTCCCTCTCTCTCCTGTTCTCTCTCTCTGTCTCTCTGTCACTCAGTTGGTCTGTTTTCCCTGCATGTAGCACAGAGCTCCTCTCTCTCAGTCTCTTGCCAAGTTATGCCTGGCTGAGTCAGAGCCACACAGGCTGTTCTAGCGTGAGCGGCGAGCTCTCTCTCTCCCTCTCTCTCTCTTTCTCTCCCTCTCTCTCCCTCTCCCTCTCTCTCTCCTCTCTCTCTCTCTCTCTCTCCCTCTCTCTCCCTCTCTCTCTCTCTCCCTCCCTCTGGTTAATCCAGTCTCAGCTCAGCAGGGTGATTGTGTTTATGTGCTGCTGGTGGTTCTGGCTGGGATAGAAACGCTGCTGAGGGATAGAGACTCCAGGAGAGGTCAGGGAGGGAGGGCTCGGACTGTACGCTCCCTGGCTGTTACACACTCTGGCTGTTACACACTCTGGCTGTTACACACTCTGGCTGTTACACGCTTGGACTGTAGACCCAGGCGCTTCCTCTCGGGTTCTGCGTCTCAGGTTCTGCGTCTCGGGTTCTGCGTGTCCGGCGCCGTCGCGGGTACGAGAACGGATCGGACCTCGGTCTCCCATGGCAGCATGCTGGCGCTGATGCCCAACCCCAGGCAGAACCCGCCCCGGCTCGCTCGGCTGAGCAACATGGACCCGCCGGTACCCTCCACCACTCTGCACTTCAGCTGGGACTCACAGGTACCGGGGGAGAGAGAGGCTGTGTGCTCACTGCGAGCTCACAGGTACCGGGGGGAGAGAGAGGCTGTGTGCTCACTGCGAGCTCACAGGTACCGGGAGAGAGAGGCTGTGTGCTCACTGCGAGCTCACAGGTACCGGGAGAGAGAGAGAGAGAGAGAGAGAGAGGCTGTGTGCTCACTGCGAGCTCACAGGTACCGGGGAGAGAGAGGCTGTGTGCTCACTGCGAGCTCACAGGTACGGGGGAGAGAGAGAGGCTGTGTGCTCACTGCGAGCTCACAGGTACCGGGAGAGAGAGAGAGAGAGAGAGAGAGAGAGAGGCTGTGTGCTCACTGCGAGCTCACAGGTACCGGGGAGAGAGAGAGGCTGTGTGCTCGAATGTAAAAAATCAAAAATTGCAGATTGAACCGAATCTCCTTGTTGACTATCTTATATTTCCTGTGTGTGGCGGATGTGGGTTCGGGTTTGAGTTGTGGTAAAGCTTGGGGGGGGCAGGTCCAGGGACTGAACTGAAAACATGCGCTGGGTGGGACATTGCTGCTCTGCAGGACACTACAGTGTAGCATGATGGGTAAGGAGCAGGACTCATAGCTGAAAGGGCAAGGTACTTAACCCACAATTGCCTCAGTAAATATCCAGCTGTATAAATGGATAACATGTAAAAAACTGTAACTGATGTAAGTCGCTCTGGATAAGAGCATCTGCTAAATGCCAATAATGTACTGTACTGTACAGTGGAGTGGCTTCAGTGCAGATCCAGCTGTACAACGTGAGACAGTAAAAATGTAAGGTAAAGGTGCTCTAACACCTTTCACTGTTTCTTTTTGGTGGAGTCTGAAGTCACCTGTGAACACAGTTGTGGTAGTTCAGTAAAGTCCATTTGAATTTGAACTGGAATTTGAGTTTGATGCTGGGAGAGGGAAACAGGTTTGGGGGGGGCAGAGAGAAGGGGTCGTCTTTCCTGTTCGATTCCTCCTGGATTCACTCAGCCGTAGTGTCTGTGTGTGATTCACTTTGTCTAAGAACACTCGAAGCAGCATGCTTCCAAAAGAGGAGAAAACTCCCACACTCAGACAGCAGGGAAGAAACGTCCCTTCTGTGGCAGTCAGCTGCTCAGAATGTTTACAGAGAGAGTAACCAATCAGCCACTGAGAATGTTTACAACAGGAGTAACCAATCAGCCACTGAGAATGTTTACAACAGGAGTAACCAATCAGCTGCTGAGAATGGTTACTCCTGCTGTACACAATCAGCTTTTTAAAATGTTTATAGTGTGAGTAACCAATCAGCTGCTTGAAGTATTTACAGAGTGGTGACCGGTGCTGTGCCTTGCGGGTGTGTTGTTAAAAAGGCTCCCTCAGTGTAGGCCAACAGCAGGACAGAGGGAAGGCACCGTCTCTAAACAACACACAAACCAGCAGAATCGAAAACCAGTCACACTCAAAAACAGAGAGAAGGGGTCATCTTTCCTCTTCGAATTCTCCTGGATTCACTTGATTCACTCAAAAGCAGCTTTACAGAGCAAATTTACTGAGCACTTCAGTAAGAAGTGGAACTTCATTTAACCCTTAGTTATCTGACCTCCAACGGCCATCTGAAAGAGCTCTCCTGCTGCTGGCTGTGTCTTCAAGGGCTCCAGAGGCCAGAACAACCGCTGCATGAGAGAGGGAGAGAGAGAACGAGAGAGAGAGGGAGAGAGAGAGGGGGGAGGGGGAGGAAGGAGAGAGGGAGGGGAGGGGAGGGGGTGGGAGAGGGTGCTATGTTAGTCAGCCCTCACCATGTGCACCTGATGAGGTGAGCTGATAATTGCGTCATGGTAACCGTGTGGGAGGCTGTGAGCCCCGCCCCCACCTGAGGGGGCTGTCCCAGGTCAGGCCCGGGTTGGAGTGGGTCGGCCTCTGTTGGTGCTTTCAGTCTGTCTCTGTTTGTGGCCAGCGTGGTTCAGGAACTTTGCTTTGCCCATGACTGCTGGCTTCTGTTGTTTTTTCCTGTGGTTGTTGAACAGGTCATTTGCAAGTATAATGTAGAAGCTACAGGTGGCTGCAGCCCTCACTCTCCCAGCCGAACTCACTTTCCCAGCAGCCCTCACTCTCCCATCAGCCCTGACAGCCTGAAAAACTCACTTTCCCAGCAGCCCTCACTCTCCCAGCAGCCCTCTCTCTCCCAGCAGCCCTCACTCTCCCAGCAGCCCTCTCTCTCCCAGCTGAACTCACTCTCCCAGCAGCCCTCACTCTCCCATCAGCCCTCTCTCTCCCAGCCGAACTCACTTTCCCAGCAGCCCTCACTCTCCCAGCCGAACTCACTTTCCCAGCAGCCCTCACTCTCCCAGCCGAACTCACTCTCCCAGCAGCCCTCACTCTCCCAGCCGAACTCACTTTCCCAACACCCCTCACTCTCCCAGCCGAACTCTCTCTCCCAGCCGAACTCACTTTCCCAGCCGAACTCACTTTCCCATCAGCCCTCACTCTCCCAGCCGAACTCACTCTCCCAGCAGCCCTCACTCTCCCAGCCGAACTCACTTTCCCAGCCGAACTCACTTTCCCATCAGCCCTCACTCTCCCAGCTGAACTCACTTTCCCATCAGCCCTCACTCTCCCAGCCGAACTCTCTCTCCCAGCAGCCCTCACTCTCCCAGCTGAACTCACTTTCCCATCAGCCCTCACTCTCCCAGCCGAACTCTCTCTCCCATCAGCCCTCACTCTCCCAGCTGAACTCACTTTCCCATCAGCCCTCACTCTCCCAGCTGAACTCACTCTCCCAGCCGAACTCTCTCTCCCAGCAGCCCTCACTCTCCCAGCTGAACTCACTTTCCCAGCAGCCCTCACTCTCCCAGCTGAACTCACTCTCCCATCAGCCCTCACTCTCCCAGCCGAACTCTCTCTCCCAGCAGCCCTCACTCTCCCAGCCGAACTCACTCTCCATGCTGAATCCTGACCGCATCTCTGTACCACGCTCTGACCGCGTCTCCGTACCACGCCCTGACCGCGTCTCTGACCGCGTCTCCGTACCACGCCCTGACCGCGTCTCTGACCGCGTCTCTGTACCACGCCCTGACCGCGTCTCTGTACCACGCCCTGACCGCGTCTCTGTACCACGCCCTGACCGCGTCTCTGTACCATGCCCTGACCGCGTCTCTCCTCTTCCTCAGGATGAAGGCTCAGTGAAAGAGATCAGCATCACGCATCATGTGAAGGAGGGCTCGGAGAAGGCCGACCCGCGGCAGTTTGAGCTCCGCAAGGTTCTGGGGCAGGGATCCTTCGGCAAGGTGGGTCTGAGCGAGGGAGACCAGCACACTGCGCTCACACACACACACACACTCACACACACACACACACACACACTGCGCGCACACACACTGCACTCACACACTCACACACACACACACACACTGCACTCACACACACACACACACACACACTGCGCTCACACACTCACACACACACACTGCGCTCACACACACACACACACACACACACTGCGCACACACACACACACACACACACACACACACACACGCGCACACACACACTGCGCACACACACACTGCGCACACACACACTGTGCTCACACACACACACACACACACACACTGCGCTCACACACTCACACACACACACACACTGCGCACACACACACTGCGCTCACACACTCACACACACACACACACACACACACACACACACACACACACACACTGCGCACACACACACTGCACTCACACACGCGCGCACACACACACGTGCGCACACACACACTCTGCTCACACACTCACACACACACACACACACTCACACACACACTGCGCGCACACACACTGCGCTCACACACTCACACACACGCGCACACACACACTGCGCGCACACACACTGCGCTCACACACACACACACACGCGCACACACACTGCGCGCACACACACTGCGCTCACACACTCACACACACACACTCACACACACACACACTGTGAACATGCCCTGCATGCACGCATGCAAATACTCCTGCCACAGCGAGGGGTAGAGGGCCCTTAGCCTGTGGTTGCCATGGGTACGGCGTTCTCGGACCCTTAGCCAGCCCTGGGAGAGAGGAGTGAGAGGATTACTAAATGACTGCATTATTAATGCTGTGAGCAACCGCTGCCTGAGCACAGAGTGAATCATAACCTGCAGAAAGTTAATGAAGATGCACACACACATACACACTGCACACTCACACACTGCACACTCACACACACATACACACTGCACACTCACACACTGCACACTCACACACACATACACACTGCACACTCACACACTGCACACTCACACACACATACACACTGCACACTCACACACACACTGCACACACACACACACTCACACACACACTCACACACTGCACACTCACACACTGCACACTGCACACTCACACACACTCACACACTGCACACTCACACACACATACACACACACTCACACACACTCACACTGCACACTCACACACACACACACTCACACTCACACACACTCACACACTGCACACTCACACACTGCACACTCACACACACTCACACACTGCACACACACACATACACACTCACACTGCACACACACACTCACACACTGCACACTCACACACACACACTCACACTCACACTGCACACTCACACACACTCACACACACACACTGCACACTCACACACACACACACTGCACACTCACACACACTACACTGCACACTCACACACTGCACACTCACACACACATACACACTGCACACTCACACACTGCACACTCACACATGCATACACACGAGCACACACACACGCACACGCACACTCACACACATACACACGCACACACACTCACACATACACACGCGCATGTGCAACTTTGCATAGTAATTTTCCAATTATTTGCATTTGGAAGTGAGGGGTCAGCTGAGAGCAAAGCATGTTTCTGACATGCAGAAGGGAGCTGGCTCTCTGTCGCCTCATCCGCCTTCTGAAATCAGCCATTCACACACTGAGCATTTTCAACACCATCCAGCTGCATTGCAAAATCAAAGAGGCCAATCAGAGCGACCTTCCGGTTGCATTTTGCATATTCTTTACATTATTGGCATTTAGCAGACGCTCTTATCCAGAGCAACTTGCATAGGTTACAATTTGTACATTGTTATCCATTTATACAGCTGGATATTTACTGAGGCAGTTTTGGGTTAAGTACTTTGCCCAAGGGTACAGCAGCAGTGCCCCAGCAGGGAATCAAACCAGCAACCTTTTGGTTAGGAGCCCTGCTTCTTACCACTGTGCTACACTGCCGCCCCACAGTTTAATGCAGTTTTTCACCTTATAACTTTTACTTCATTACTTCAAAATTATGTTATCCAACATTTACTCTACAAATGTTGGATAACATAATTTTCTGTGCAATTATAAATACTTATTATATAATATAATTCTCCATTCATCATTGCAGTCGTTTCACTCTGTACATGTGTATCTAAGTTGTCTTGTATATGTGTCTGTTGTGCAGATTCACTCCTACCTGTCTCACCTGTGTTTACCTGTCCTCACCTGTCCTCACCTTGCAGGTGTTCCTGGTGAGGAAGATAACAGGGCCAGACGCAGGGCAGCTGTACGCCATGAAGGTGCTGAAGAAGGCTACTCTGAAGGGTAACGTTCCTCTGCGTAAATCACACGCAAACGCACAGTTACAATTCAACATCAACATCAGCCCCTACAGACCGAAACCAGCAGCCAGCACAGTGTCAGCATAAACCTGGGAGTTTAATGACGGATGTCGTGGCAAATTAAAACATAGACCCCCACAGACTGACCGATCGCAATCAGGCTGATGTTAATGGCAGGAAAGGAAGAGTTTATAAATAAATCGTACATCATCCACCAGCACATTGAGCTTCTTTAGGGCAGGAGACATCCAGCAATGAATCGGCACCCCCTAGTGGTCAAAGTGAGGGACAGCCATAGTCATGCCATTACGGTGGAGTAACTGTGAGAACAGAGACATGCTGCAGTTCCACGTCCTCCTTCCTGGCATCGGGTGCTGTTTTGCTTTTGCTTATTGAAGCATCCATGGCCGTCAGAGTGGGTCTGTGTGCTGAGAGTATAGAGAGGAAAGGTCAGAGGGACAGAGGATTCCTGGTGTTCTCTCTGAGCCACAGCTGGGCCTGTCTGACAGAGTCCTCTCTGTCCCTCGCAGTGCGAGACCGGGTTCGGACCAAGATGGAGCGGGACATCCTGGTGGAGGTGAACCACCCTTTCATCGTCAAGCTGCACTACGGTGAGTGTGTGAGACCACACAGCTGCACTGCGGTGAGTGTGCGAGACCAAACAGCTGCACTGCGGTGAGTGTGTGAGACCACACAGCTGCACTGCGGTGAGTGTGTGAGAGACTGAACAGCTGCACTGGGGTGTGTGCGAGACCAAACAGCTGCACTACGGTGAGTGTGTGAGAGACTGAACAGCTGCACTGGGTTGAGTGTGTGAGAGACCACACAGCTGCCCTGTGGTGAGCTGACCCTCTGACACACTGCTGACACAGTGACCGGGGAAGTGGGTTCGATGTGGACCATGTGACCATGTCTCCCTGTTTCCATGACAGCGTTCCAGACAGAAGGGAAACTCTACCTGATCCTGGACTTCCTGCGAGGGGGAGACCTCTTCACTCGCCTGTCTAAAGAGGTGCGTCAAACACAGCTGCCATTTGGACTCTTGCACTGAAAACAGTGAATCCAAAACAGAGCTGCATGAAGGGGAAAGCTTAAAAAACAAGTATAA
>CM032876.1:2111866-2191866 GCA_019176425.1 Megalops atlanticus
TGTGGTACAGGTGCATGCCCAGGTACAGGGTTGTGATGTGGTACAGGTGCATGCCCAGGTACAGGGTTGTGATGTGGTACAGGTGTATGACCAGGTACAGGGTTGTGATGTGGTGCAGGTGCATGCCCAGGTTCAGGAGATGTGACTGGGACCATGCTTTCCACAGG
The DNA here is from genome assembly GCA_019176425.1 of Megalops atlanticus. Classification (NCBI taxonomy): domain Eukaryota; kingdom Metazoa; phylum Chordata; class Actinopteri; order Elopiformes; family Megalopidae; genus Megalops; species Megalops atlanticus. The sequence continues at coordinate 2,112,034 of CM032876.1, forward strand.
GAAGGATGTGGTAAGGGAGACCATGACTAGGATTGTCAAGAGGTCTTCCTTCTCCGATCGAGATGTTTAACACTGGACCAGTGTGCCTTACCCTCTGCATTCAACACTGGCCCACCATGATATACACTTCCGCATTTGACACTGACTTCTCCGATCACTGTGTTTAACACTGGCCCAGTGTATATACACCTCCGCATTTCAACACTGACTGGGTGTATATACCCCTCTGAATTTAACACTGGCCCAGTGTATATACACCTCTGCATTTGACACTGACTCAGTGTATATACCCCTCTACATTTAACACTGGCCCAGGGTATATACACCTCTGCATTTGACACTGACTCAGTGTATATACCCCTCTACATTTAACACTGGCCCAGGGTATATACACCTCTGCATTTGACACTGACTGGGTGTATATACCCCTCTATTTTTAACACTGGTCAAGTGTTAAGCCTGACCTGGATGCAGAGTTTAAGCCTGGAGTTAGTCTGGGGGCATCTGTAACCACAGACCTGTCACTGTGTGGGAAGCTTCTCAGCGTGTCCTGCTGTCTGTCCTGCTGTCTGTCCCTCTCAGAGACCAGCATGTCCTGCTGTCTGTCCTGCTGTCTGTCCCTCTCAGAGACCACCAGCTGTCTGTCCTGCTGTCTGTCCCTCTCAGAGACCAGACCAGCATGTCCTGCTGTCTGTCCTGCTGTCTGTCCCTCTCAGAGACCAGCGTGTCCTGCTGTCTGTCCCTCTCAGAGACCAGTGTGTCCTGCTGTCTGTCCTGCTGTCTGTCCCTCTCAGAGACCAGCGTGTCCTGCTGTCTGTCCCTCTCAGAGACCAGTGTGTCCTGCTGTCTGTCCTGCTGTCTGTCCCTCTCAGAGACCAGTGTGTCCTGCTGTCTGTCCTGCTGTCTGTCCCTCTCAGAGACCAGCGTGTCCTGCTGTCTGTCCCTCTCAGAGACCAGTGTGTCCTGCTGTCTGTCCCTCTCAGAGACCAGTGTCCTGCTGTCTGTCTCTCTCAGAGACCAGTGTGACCAGCTGTCTGTCCTGCTGTCTGTCCCTCTCAGAGACCAGCTGTCCTGCTGTCTGTCCCTCTCAGAGACCAGTGTGTCCTGCTGTCTGTCTGTCTGTCTCTCTCAGAGACCAGTGTGTCCCTGTCTGTCTGTCCTGCTGTCTGTCCCTCTCAGAGACCAGTGTGTCCTGCTGTCTGTCCCTCTCAGAGACCAGTGTGTCCTGCTGTCTGTCCTGCTGTCTGTCCCTCTCAGAGACCAGCGTGTCCTGCTGTCTGTCCTGCTGTCTGTCCCTCTCAGAGACCAGTGTGTCCTGCTGTCTGTCCTGCTGTCTGTCCCTCTCAGAGACCAGTGTGTCCTGCTGTCTGTCCTCAGAGAGCTGTCTGTCCCCTCTCAGAGACCAGTGTGTCCTGCTGTCTGTCCTGCTGTCTGTCCTCTCAGAGACCAGCGTGTCCTGCTGTCTGTCCTGCTGTCTGTCCCTCTCAGAGACCAGTGTGTCAGAGACCAGCATGTCCTGCTGTCTGTCCTGCTGTCTGTCCCTCTCAGAGACCAGCTGTCTCTCTGAGACCAGCGTGTCCTGTCCCTCTGTCTGTCCTGCTGTCTGTCCTTCTCTGTCCTGCTGTCCCTCTCAGAGACCAGTGTCTGTCCTGCTGTCTGTCCCTCTCAGAGACCAGCAGTGTGTCCTGCTGTCTGTCCCTCTCAGAGACCACTGTGTCCTGCTGTCTGTCCTTCTCAGAGACCAGTGTGTCCTGCTGTCTGTCCTGCTCTGTCTCAGAGACCAGTGTCCTGCTGTCTGTCCTGCTGTCTGTCAGAGACCTGTCCCTGTCTGTCTGTCTGTCTCTCAGAGACCAGTGTGTCAGACCCCAGACCTGCTGTCTGTCCCTCTCAGAGACCAGTGTGTCCTGCTGTCTGTCCTGCTGTCTGTCAGAGACCCTCTCTCAGAGACCAGTGTGTCCTGCTGTCTGTCAGAGACCAGCGTGTCCTGCTGTCTGTCTGTCCCTCTCCTGCTGTCTGTCCTGCTGTCTGAGACCAGTGTGTCCTGCTGTCTGTCCTGCTGTCTGTCCCTCTCAGAGAGCAGTCTGTCCCTCTGACCATGTCCTGCTGTCTGTCCTGCTGTCTGTCCCTCTCAGAGACCCAGGTGTCCCTGTCTGTCTGTCCTGTCTGTCTGTCCCTCTCAGAGACCAGCATGTCCTGCTGTCTGTCCTGCTGTCTGTCCCTCTCAGAGCTGTCTGTCCTGCTGTCTGTCCCTGCTGTCTGTCTGTCCTGCTGTCTGTCCCTCTCAGAGACCAGCGTGTCCTACTGTCTGTCCTGCTGTCTGTCCCTCTCAGAGACCAGTGTGTCCTGCTGTCTGTCCTGCTGTCTGTCCCTCTCAGAGACCATTGTGTCCTGCTGTCTGTCCTGCTGTCTGTCCTCTCAGAGACCAGTGTGTCCTGCTGTCTGTCCCTCTCAGAGACCAGCTGTCTGTCCTGCTGTCTGTCTCTCTCAGAGACCAGCGTGTCCTGCTGTCTGTCTGTCCTGCTGTCTGTCCCTCTCAGAGACCAGTGTGTCCTGCTGTCTGCTGTCTGTCCCTCTCAGAGACCCAGTGTCTGTCCTCAGAGACCAGTGTGTCTGTCCTGTCCTGCTGTCTGTCCCTCTCAGAGACCAGCGTGTCCTGCTGTCTGTCCCTCTCAGAGACCAGTGTGTCCTGCTGTCTGTCCTGCTGTCTGTCCCTCTCAGAGACCAGTGTGTCCTGCTGTCTGTCCTGCTGTCTGTCCCTCTCAGAGACCAGCGTGTCCTGCTGTCTGTCTCTCTCAGAGACCAGCGTGTCCTACTGTCTGTCCTGCTGTCTGTCCCTCTCAGAGACCAGCGTGTCCTGCTGTCTGTCCCTCTCAGAGACCAGCGTGTCCTGCTGTCTGTCCTGCTGTCTGTCCCTCTCAGAGACCAGCGTGTCCTGCTGTCTGTCTCTCTCAGAGACCAGCGTGTGATGTTGTCTGTTCTTCTTGTTTTGGGAAGGGCTAAGCTGGGAATGCCACAGTTCCTGAGTCCAGAAGCACAGAGCCTCCTGAGGAACCTGTTTAAGCGCAACCCTGCAAACAGACTGGGTAAGGAGAGTTACTCAGGTTAACCACACCAACAGGCTGGTTAAGCAGGTTAACCACACCAACAGGCTGGTTAAGCAGGTTAACCACACCAGCAGACTAACTGGGTGGATTATGCCTGCCAAATGACTCAGTCACACAGGTCAGGGGTTGCCCTGCTGAGAGTTTGGGTTCTGCTCAGATTGCAGTGTGTGTGTGTGTGTGTGTGTGTGTGCCTGTGAGAGAGAGAGAGAGAGAGAGAGAGAGAGAGAGAGAGAGAGAGAGAGAGAGAGAGAGAGAGAGAGAGAGAGAGGCTGGCTGAATCAGAGCTCTAACCCCTGACCTCTGACCCCACTGTGACCCCACAGGGGCTGGTCCAGATGGAGTGGAGGAAATCAAGAGACATCCATTCTATTCTACCATAGACTGGAATGTAAGTGTGTGTGTGTGTCTGTCTGTCTGTAATATCTATGATCTATCATGTAAATGAGTGGAAGGTGATGGTTTAATGCTGAATTAAGTTTATTTGGTTCGTCTTGGTGCTCAGTATGCCCTTAAATCAAGCAATATTTTTCCACAGGTAGTAAAATTGACACATTAATATGGGGCTTGTGCTTCAGTAAATTCACTGGACCATGGTTGTAAATCCCCTCCCAGATTCAGCACTTTGATCCCAATATTTCCTGGGAGGAGCTGCAATCTGCATCAGATACCTTTCCCACCTGCACTGCATGCTGAATGCCCCATTAAATCTGGATTTTAGTAATAGAGTTTGCAAAGTGCAGTATATCTACAGCTTAATTAGCTGTTAGCAGTCTGAATTAAATGTGGTACAGTAATCCAAGATGATTTGTAAAGAAAGCAACATCATAATTTGCCGGTGTAATTTGCTATGATCTACAGAGGGATGGAGTGGGAAAGCAGTTCATTCTGGAATTTGTCTGAGGGTTTAGTTAACATGTCATTAAAAATAATATTTTTATGCAGGGATACCTGTTTTAGTGAAGGAACATTGTATTAGATCTGAAGTGTGCAGTGAGGCTGTGCTGTCAGAAGGGCTCTGGACTTCCTGTGTGTGGTGTCCTCAGTGGTTCTGAACCTGTCTGCTGTGTGTTTCAGAAACTCTTCCGCAGAGAAATTCACCCGCCATTCAAACCTGCAAGTGGCAGGCCTGACGACACCTTCTACTTCGACCCAGAATTCACAGCGAAAACTCCCAAAGGTAGGGCTGGGTCCGGTCACTGCATGAGCCTGCTGCAGCTCTGTGTGTCTGATGGTGTGGGTGATAGGGTGTCTGTGGGGGCGTGGGCAAATTTTATGGCTATAGCCATTTGGGGGTGTATTGGGTGGAATGGATGGCTCTTATTAGTGGGTGTGTCTGATGTAGCAGGTGTTTCTGATGGTTTGGGTGTGTTCGGTGTAGCGGGTGTGTCTGATGTAGCAGGTGTTTCTGATGGAGTGGGCGTATCCGGTGTAGTGGGCGTGCCTGATGGAGTGGGTGTGTTCGGTGTAGCGGGTGTGTCCAGTGTAATAGGTGTGTCTGATGGAGTGGGTGTGTCCCATGTACTGGGCGTATCTGATGGAGTGGGTGCTCGGTGTAGTGGGTGTGTCAGGTGTAGTGGGTGTGTCTGGTGTAGTGGGTGTGTCCGGTGTAGCGGGTGTGTCTGATGGAGTGGGTGTGTCCGGTGTACTTGGCGTGTCCGATGGAGTGGGCGTGTCCGATGGAGTGGGCGTGTCTGGTGTCGTGGGCGTGTCCGATGGAGTGGGCGTATCCGGTGTACTGGGCGTGTCTGACCCGGTGGGCGTGTCTGTTGCAGACTCCCCGGGCGTGCCTCCCAGTGCCAACGCCCACCAGCTCTTCAGAGGCTTCAGCTTTGTGGCCATCAGCTCAGAGGAGGAGAGTGAACCACTACAGAGCAGCACTGTGTCCCCCATACCACAGGTACACACACACACACTCATATACACACACACACACACACACACACACACACACACACACACACACACACACACACACACACACACACACACACACACACACACACACACACACACACACTCACAGACAGTATCTCTCCCTCTGTATCAGGTGCACAGGAACGTTTGTGTGTGTGTGTGTGTACGTGAGTGTGTGTGTGTGTGTGTGTGTGTGTGTGTGTGTGTGTATATCTCTCCCTCTCTGTATCAGATGCACAGGAATGCACTGCAGTTCAGTGATGTGTATGATGTGAAGGAGGATATCGGCGTGGGCTCCTACTCCATCTGCAAGCGCTGCGTTCAGAAAAGCACAAACATGGAGTACGCAGTGAAGGTGAGTCCTGACGCAGAGCTGGACACAGCCTTAAAGCAGCACTGAACAAAGCCTTAACACAGCACTGAACACAGCCTTTATGCAGTGCTGAACAAAGCCTTAACACAGCGCTGAGCACAGCTTTAACACAGTGCTGAACACAGCCTTAACGCAGCGCTGAACACAGCCTTAACACAGCCTGAACACAGCCTGAACACAGCCTTAACGCAGCGCTGAACACAACACAGCGCTGAACACAGCTTTAACACAGAGCTGAACACAGCCTTAACGCAGCCTTAGCACAGTGACACCCCGTTTGCTGACGGCTCTTCCCCTTTCCAGATCATCAACAAAGCCAAGAGGGACCCCGCAGAGGAGGTGGAGATTCTGCTCCGCTACGGACAGCACCCCAATGTCATCACGCTGAAGGACGTGAGTGCCTCCCCCCCGCCGGCCCCGCCCGCCGGCCCCGCCCCCCCGCGGCTCACCGGCGCTCTCACTGACGCCTCTCTCGCGCAGGTATATGATGACGGCCGATCGGTCTACCTGGTGACGGAGCTGATGAAGGGTGGGGAGCTGCTGGATAAGATTCTGCGGCAGAAATTCTTCTCTGAGCGGGAGGCCAGCGCTGTGCTACACACCATCACCCGGACTGTGGAGTACCTGCACTCACAGGGCGTAAGAGTGTACACCCTCACTGTGCTACACCACTCACAGGGCGTAAGAGTGTGCACACCCTCACTGTGCTACACCACTCACAGGGCGTAAGAGTGTACACACCCTCACTGTGCTACACCACTCACAGGGCGTAAGAGTGTACACACCCTCACTGTGCTACACCACTCACAGGGTGTAAGAGTGTACACCCTCACTGTGCTACACCACTCACAGGGCGTAAGAGTGTACACACCCTCACTGTGCTACACCACTCACAGGGCGTAAGAGTGTACACACCCTCACTGTGCTACACCACTCACAGGGTGTAAGAGTGTACACACCCTCACTGTGCTACACCACTCACAGGGCGTAAGAGTGTGCACACCCTCACTGTAATATAACATACACAGGGGTCTCTGCTGAATAAACGACTCCCCCCTCTCAGGTGGTCCACCGTGACCTGAAGCCCAGTAACATCCTGTATGTGGACGAGTCGGGGAACCCTGAGTCCATCCGAATCTGTGACTTCGGCTTCGCCAAGCAGCTCCGCGCCGAGAACGGCCTGCTCATGACCCCCTGCTACACCGCCAACTTCGTCGCCCCCGAGGTACCCGAGCTCACCCCTCACCCTCTGTGCTGTGTGTGTGTGAGAGTGTTGTGAGAGAGTTTGAGGGTGTAGTGTGTGTGTGTGTGTGTGTGTGTGTGTGTGTGTGTGTGTGTGTGTTAGTGACAGTATGTGTGAGTGTTTGGGTGTCAGGCTGTATGTGTTACAGTGTGAGTGGGAGATGCTGGACTCTGAGCTGATGGGCAGGTGTGTGACTCTGTGCAGGTGTGTGACTCTGTGCAGGTGAGTGACTCTGCAGGTGTGTGACTCTGTGCAGGTGTGTAGCTCAGTGCAGGTGTGAGCATCTCTGGTGTTTCTCTGCAGGTGCTGAAGAAGCAGGGCTATGATGCAGCCTGTGACATCTGGAGCCTGGGAGTCCTGCTGTACACCATGCTAACAGGGTAGGGCTATAACAGGGGGACACCATGCTAACAGGGTAGGGCTGTAACAGGGGGACACCATGCTAACAGGGTAGGGCTGTAACAGGGGGACACCATGCTAACAGGGTAGGGCTGTAACAGGGGGACACCATGCTAACAGGGTAGGGCTATAACAGGGGACACCATGCTAACAGGGTAGGGCTATAGCAGGGGGACACCATGCTAACAGGGTAGGGCTATAGCAGGGGGACACCATGCTAACAGGGTAGGGCTGTAACAGGGGGACACCATGCTAACAGGGTAGGGCTATAGCAGGGGGACACCATGCTAACAGGGTTGTAACAGGGGGACACCATGCTAACAGGGTAGGGCTGTAACAGGGGGACACCATGCTAACAGGGTAGGGCTGTAACAGGGGGACACCATGCTAACAGGGCTATAACAGGGGACACCATGCTAATAACAGGGCTGGGGACACCATGCTAACAGGGTAGGGCTATAACAGGGGGACACCACTAACAGGGTAGGGCTGTAACAGGGGACACCATGCTAACAGGGTAGGGCTGTAACAGGGGACACCATGCTAACAGGGTAGGGCTATAACAGGGGGACACCATGCTAACAGGGTAGGGCTATAACAGGGGGACACCATGCTAACAGGGTAGGGCTATAGCAGGGGGACACCATGCTAACAGGGTAGGGCTATAACAGGGGACACCATGCTAACAGGGTAGGGCTATAACAGGGGACACCATGCTAACAGGGTAGGGCTGTAACAGGGGGACACCATGCTAACAGGGTAGGGCTGTAACAGGGGGACACCATGCTAACAGGGTAGGGCTATAACAGGGGGACACCATGCTAACAGGGTAGGGCTGTAACAGGGGGACACCATGCTAACAGGGTAGGGCTGTAACAGGGGGACACCATGCTAACAGGGTAGGGCTATAACAGGGGGACACCATGCTAACAGGGTAGGGCTGTAACAGGGGACACCATGCTAACAGGGTAGGGCTATAACAGGGGGACACCATGCTAACAGGGTAGGGCTGTAACAGGGGGACACCATGCTAACAGGGTAGGGCTATAACAGGGGACACCATGCTAACAGGGTAGGGCTATAGCAGGGGGACACCATGCTAACAGGGTAGGGCTGTAACAGGGGGACACCATGCTAACAGGGTAGGGCTATAACAGGGGGGACACCATGCTAACAGGGTAGGGCTATAACAGGGGGGACACCATGCTAACAGGGTAGGGCTGTAACAGGGGGACACCATGCTAACAGGGTAGGGCTATAACAGGGGGGACACCATGCTAACAGGGTAGGGTTTAACACAATGCTAACAGTGTTCGGAGTGTTCAGAGAGGAGCAGGTTTAGTTGGGGGGAAGAGCAGGGCTGTTTTGGGGAGACCGAGCTGAGGGTGAGGGGGGAGAGGTGTGGGAGGGATGAGAACCCCTCTCCCTGTGGCTGAGGGTGGCCTTCATGGGTCTTGAACTTTGGTTCTGTTCTCTCCACAGTTTCACGCCTTTCGCCAACGGGCCAGAAGACACCCCGGAGGAGATCCTGGCCCGGATCGGCAGTGGGAAGTTCAGCCTGACCGGGGGGTACTGGAACTCCGTCTCCGCCGAAGCCAAGGTAGGGGGGAAGGGTGCTCCTGCCTGCCCCTGTGACCTCTGACCCCTCTGACCTCTGACCCCTGACCCCTCTGACCTCTGAACCCTCTGGCCCCCCAGGACCTTGTGTCGAAGATGCTGCATGTTGACCCCCACCAGAGGCTGACGGCCGCCCAGGTGCTCAGGCACCCCTGGATTGTGCATAAGGACCACCTCCCCAAATACCAGCTCAACCGACAGGACGCCCCGCACCTGGTGAAGGTATACCTCAGCCGAGCGGCCTACCAGGCTGAACCGTTCACACCAAAGCAGATCCGATCAGGCGCCTTGCACTGGGCTCTGGGAGTCAAACCTGCAACCTCTGAGGCACAAGGCCAGCTCTTAAACACAAATACCCCTCTGCTGCCAACACGTCTGTCAGCTCCCTGTAATGTCACTGAATTGAATCAACCAGCCAATCAATCAATCAGATTTCATTTATGGTGCATTTTAGAATCAAGACTGTCACAGAGCACTGTACATACAGCATAGTGCATTTTCCAGAAGGAATAAAAAAATCTATAAATCCGACAACCCAGGCCAGTTGGGGAAAAAAATGGAAAATTATTCTCTGACCCCAGGAAAAAGCAGTTGAGAGACTCCCGGAAAGGGTTGTCAAAATAACGCGTTAATTTTGATTAATTATAGAAAAAATAACGTCAAAAAAAATTAACGCAGATTAATCGCACTCTGTGATGCCCCATGACCCCATACATCACTGTGCATTTAAGCGTTTATCATACCCAACTGCAGGCTAGCTAGGTTCTTTTATATCATATATGGAAACGTATCCACATTTGTGCTGTCGGTAAATGCGAATTAAGTTCGCATTGGTGTAATCAACGATTGCATCGGAACATCTGTAAAGCAGAGTGATACATGTATAGCTAAAAGTGTCAGTGCTGTTATACTGAATATCATGCCTCTTGTCTAATCAAATTACTTGGTCGGAACTAACTGTTGTATAAAGCACAATTTGAACATAAAATGCTTCTCACGGCAAATATTGATATATGCGATTAATTTAGATTAATTAATCACAAAGCATGTAATTAATTAGATTAATTTTTTAGTTCAGTTCAGAGTAGTTTCGCTTGTGTTGTGTTGTACCTCACTTGTGAGTCACTTTGGATAAAAGCGTCTGCCAAATGAATAAATGTAAATGTAACTATGGTTGCATTCCACACACAGTGAGGTGGGCGCGGGATTGGAGCAGGGTGTGAGTGGGGACCTTCCCTCTGAGAGTGATGATGCAGCAATGGTCCAGGCATCATATTGATTGTGGCCAGTTAATATAGCTGGTAGCAGTACTGTGGAAAAACCTTTTGCTCAGATGGGAGGAGGGACAGAGAGGAAGCGAGAGAGAGGGGAAGGGGGGGGGCGGCAGTGTAGCATAGTGGTAAGGAGAAGGACTCATAACCAAAACGTTGCCCAAGATTCCCCACTGGGGCACTGCTGCTGTACCCTCGGGCATGGTACCTACCCCACAATTGCCTCAGTAAATATCCAGCTGTATAAATGGATAACATTATTAAAAAACCTGTAACTGATGTAAGTCACTCTGGATAAGAGCGTCTGTTAAACGGCTATAATGTAATGTGAAAGATACAGGGGGAGGGAGAGAATGTAACGGTTAGGATGGGATAATGAATTAGATTAAAGTAGCACAGCTCCACAGTGTGGGTGAGGACTGCAGGCGTGGAGCAGCCGGACGGTGTCTCCGTGGCGATGTTGCCGTGGAGACCTGACTGGTGTGTCTCTCCCCCCTGCAGGGCGCCATGGCCGCCACGTACTCGGCTCTGAACAGGAACGTGTCTCCCGTGCTGGAGCCTGTGGGCTGCTCCACCCTCGCCCAGCGCAGAGGCCTGAAGAAGCTGACCTCCACCGCCCTGTGACCTCCGACCTCTGACCTCCCCCTCAGGAAGGGCGCAGACCGGACCTCCCCCCGCACAGGGGTCCTACCGCACTGCAGCCAGGGCCTGAATGCCAAACGGAAACAAGGGAATCCCAAAATCCCCGCCCCCCTCCTCGTAACCAAGAGACCTGACTAAATCTCTGCTTGTACAATCATTGCTGCCCTCAAATAAAGGGCAACATCTTAGGCGTTTTTTTCTGATGGACATTTAAGTATGGCATATATATTTTTGGGAACACTTAGAGATATTTACATGCAAGAGTATGAATATAAAAACAATATAACGGATTTCTGTGAGTCTGTATTTAACCCCTGTAGGCTCTGACGTGGTTGTGTTTGGGACCTGTGGATGGTGGTTATGAGAGACTGCTCAGCTGGTCTTGCCACGCAGACTGGCCCCGCCCACTCAGAGACCACGCCCACAGATACTACAGCGACCCTCACTGAGACGACAAAGAGCTGATCCTGAGCTGTCCTGCTATAGCCCTGCTGTTGATTTTTGCAAATCCTACCCTTGTGCGTTGATGATGAAAGTGTGTTTTTTTAATTTTGCCCTGTTCCAGGGACTTTGGAATGTTTGGATGGGAAAGCTGGGCATGAGCTCAGGAAGTTTTGGGGTTACTCCAGCCCCAGGGAACGGAGAAGCGTCTGTGGATGGGATGTCCTCAGCCTTCACCAGCAGGTCCGCGCGGCCGAGGCCAGCGTGGGCCTGACTGACCTCCCAGGGGTCATCTGAACCACTCAGTCTCATTTCCTGTTTCCTGTGGACCCACAATGTCACTTTTTGGTTCAGTTACTCCCTGAACATTCCAAACCATGTTTTTCTGCAGTACCTGTAGATGGACAAGCAAATTGGAGGGATAAAATAGTTTGAAAACAACAACAAAGATCTCAGGAATGAACAACCTTTGACCCTAAGGGTCGGAGCTGTGTGATTGTGTGGTACATGTGCTCCCTTTACGTGCAGTGAACCCTGTTCATGGGGCAGGGGTCTGTGTGCTGTGGCTCCACTAGAGGGCACTGTGGAGCTGTTTAGTAACCTCAACTCTGCGTGGTCTTGCTGTTTCTCTCGAGGATTTAGAGTTAATGTAACACTGTAACTACGGTCTTGGAACTCAGGTTAATGCGGTAAAGCACAGCAGAGCGAGACTCCTCTCTCATGAGAGCCACAGGTGCTTCGCTACTGAGACGCGGTGGCTGAAAGCAGCAACAGAGGAAAGGTCGTGTTGGCATGGTTCTGTCCTCGCTGCCGAGGTGAGACAGGATCTGCGGGGGGTCGGCCCCGGGCAGCGGGGGCCTCAGAGTCTGTGCTCAGCCCGACCGCACTCTGCGGTTTGCTGTACATGGCCACCTTTGATAACATATACAACAGGTGGGAGAACTTCTGCAATAACCACACAACACAGCCCTCCTCCCCCTTTCTCCTCACGAAAGATGATGTGCGAAAGAGGCATGGCTCAGTCCACGTTACTGCCAAAAACCCTCCCGAGGAGATCTCCTGCTGATTGGTCCATTTGAAGTGATGACGTCACATATTAGACATTGGCTTTTTATCAGCCAATCATCTTATGCTTTAATCCAGTAGCTGCCTGTACCAGACTTCCAAGCAAAGAGCTTGATTTTTTGCGATGGCCCACAACTTTAAAAACTATCCTAGCTTTAATCTGTATGACCTGATTGCTTCCAGTAGACCAATAAATGTGCGTGACATCATTGCTTATAATGGACCAATGAGCAAAAGATCCTCCTGTGCACTTTTTTCTTTGTAAATCGTGTGAAATGTTTTATTCTCTCTTACTGCAAAATAAAGCCAGAAAAACTATATTCCAACCACGACGTGTCTCAGAGACACAGCAGATACCCTTGGAGGGGAGGAGCTTGTGGGGAGGTCATCGCAATGACATCACTATTCGCCATGGAGACGCTGAGGGCCTGGTGGGCCATTCTCTGTGCTTACTGTCCTTCATATTCACATTACCACAGTGACACGATGGCTTCGTCCACACCTGCCAAGAGCAGTTTATTTTTGACATCTCTACTGTCAAGGCTAAAGACTTTGAGTTAAGTTTCTCGATATCAAAGTTTTCATACACACATATTAGTTTTACACTCTCCTGTAAAAGAACATGGAGAGTTGGTCATTTTGACTGCACATTGACTTTTTAGACAGGTTCTTGGCAGTAACTTGGAAGGCAGTTATATCTATGTTGAACGTGGTTTCTGTGTAGATTCCACACAGGGTTGACCCCTGACCTCTGACCCCATGCTCTCTGTGTTGGGCCTGCCGGGTCTCCTCCCCCGCTCAGCGGATCGGTGCTGCTGGGACCGGCGCAGTTTGGACCGGCCCTGTGCAGCTCCATGGGAAGGACTCTCTGCAGAACCCACCGCTTACAGGCTGCAGCCAGATCAGACTGGATCAGACCGGATCCTGGGTCCGGTTCCTGTCATTACCGGGGTGACACTGGACCGATGAGCACACAGAACCAGCCCAGAAACTCCGATCTGCGACCTCCTCAGCCTTTTCAAAAAGGGATGCGTGCAAATCATTACGGATGTGACTTTCCTTTCAGAGCACTTTTCAATCCACCTCTAAAGAGCAATTCAAAGGGCAGGCATTTTTTACGGGAGACTGACTCTTTCGGGGTGTGTGGTTTTTGGAGGAGGGTTGGGTGCGCTCATTTTTGCTTGGGAGAGGAGCACCTATGAGCTCAGGCCAATGGAAGCCGGCGCGTTTGTGCTTTAATCTCTGGGTTTTCGCTTTTCTGTCTTAATCTTCCCTGAATCTGTCTTCTCACATGAAAGAGCACTGGAAATACTCTCCCTGTGTCTGTATTTATGGTGTTAAGGCAAGTGCCACAGCTGTCTTTTTTGTAATTGTAGTGAATAAATAAAAATTTGTATGAACAAAAAAATTTGCAAATGAGAGAATTTCATATTTGTACATATTTGTTTGAGCACTCCATAACTTTGAGTTTTAACTGCTTCTCCCTCCCAAAGAGGACCTGTATAAGTGATGAAAGCCATTACACACCATCAGTCACTCACTGATTTTAACCAATCAGGTTTTCCCTGTGAGGAGCAGTGCTTTTTGATTTGTTCAAGAGCCAGTGACTGGCAGCACATGCTCCACCCACTATTGTGTTCATAAAACCTCACTATTTTTAATAAGGACATTATGTCTGACAGCACTCAGTCTTGAGTAAAAACAAAGCGCAAACATGGATAACCAAACATATAGGAACTACTCCCATTAGGACACAAGTCTTGCAGCACTGAAGACAGTTGCTTCTAGTTATGTGCAGTTTGCTCTGAGAGAGGTGTGTCCACTGGCTTTGCTGGAACCATGTCATCAGTGCAAGAGCGAAGTGCTGCCTTTACTGGTAATGACAACACATCAGTCATCCTAGAGAAAGATGGATAGCCATAATGCAGGGTTAGCAACACTGCTAAATAACGATTTCTTCTTTCACACACGTTTAATACGCACCTGTTTTTAAACACCATATTTCCCCAGGAGGCAAGTGCAACGTTCCTGGAGGATTTCCATCTCCCTTTTCCAAATATAAACTTAAGTTTCGGTCCCCAGAAAGTGTCATATCAGATATTAAACTGATGAGAACAGATTTTTAAAATATATTTACTTTATTGAAGGCGATATAAAAATGCAGCACACAGTGTAGGTTTGTACACCTGAGGCGTGTTCCTGAAAGGGGAGGGCGTTACACAGCAGTGAGACAATAAAGAGCAGCAGTCAGTGTGAAAACAGAGCTCACTGACACCCCTCTGAACAGAGACTCACACGGTGCATGTGCAGTGCTGTGATGAAGGACTCACACAGTAATGCTGAGCAGTGGAAAGAACAGTGGTGAAAAGGCCTTTTCATTCCCCTCTGGCTGAGTGGTAACCCTGTTACACCATGTCCTTCTAATGGTGAATATTAGTTCATTCTCACACTCCCAGTAAAACCCAAGCTCCCAGCAAAACTCACACTTCCAATAAAACACACACTCCCAGCAAAACCCACACTCACAGTAAAACCCACACTCACAGTAAAACTCACAATTCCAGTAAAACACACACTCTCAGCAAAACCCACACTCCCAGTAAAACTCACACTCACAGTAAAACCCACACTCCCAGTAAAACCCACTCTCCCAGTAAACCCCACCACTCTCCGCCTGAGTCAGCTACATCCACACACATTATCCAGCTCTCAAGAAGAGCGCAAAGAAAATCAGGAAACAGCACGGGTGTGGCTTGAAATCCAACATGTCTACAATAGTGCACAGACACCACCTTGGGATCAGCAAAAACAAGGGTGAAACACTGTCCGAAGAAACTGAGACTCTGGAAAGAGGAGACAATCTGTGCAACTCTGTCACCACCTGTCCTGAGGGTAACACAGCTTAAAACAAACCACCAGGGAGAATGATGTGGAATGGCTGACACCAGCTGCAGAATGCCTGTTGGTGTTAGGGGTCTGATCTCTGTTAGCTGTCTCCTTGAGGAACTCTCCTCCACGGCACAGTGGAACTCTACACCCTGCCTGGGAGAACGAAGAGGGGGATTTTTAAACCTCAGGAGAAGTTAAAAGAAAGGATCCTCACCTCAGAGCACTGCACACCCCGACACGCCAGCCTTAAACACCTCTGCAACATAATTTAGAGAAAACATCTACGCCCACCCTCTCCTTCAGAGGACCTCCAATAACAAACCGACATGAAACCAGCACCAGAGTAATGCAATTCAAAACCACAGTCCCTTCAGTAAAATCCAGTTAACCCCCGACACTGAGGGAAACTGCCTTAAAACTAGCTCACTAAAACTAAAAGACAAACTAAACCCAAAGGTACAATGTAAATAATTTTGTTGTACTCTGCCTCACTTGTAAGTCGCTTTGGATAAAAACATCTCCCAAATGAATAAAGGAAAATGTAATGTAAATGTAAATAAATGTATAGACTTGACGACCGTCGTTACACTGCAGTGCTGGAAACAGGCATTTGAGAGGCTCTGTTAGCTGCATGGGCAGGAAGACGGTTGTTCAGCTGGGGGTAGGCCTGCTCGGTAGGCCCTCTCTTGGTGGGGGGGGGGGTATATATACTCTGTATATTCAGAGCTGCCAGCTAGCAAGTGCACCTCACTCTGAATTTCTGCTGAATGCAGATTCTCAGTTCTAATACACTTAAGGTAAGTAGCGCTATATTGTGCTCTGCATAGTGAATTAGCCTTTGTGTACATAGTACATAACTGAATAAAACACATTCAAAGATCTCTGTGGCGTTTAAAGGCTGGTCCCAGGCCATCGGTGACTTTCCTTCTCTTGACCTTTGACCCTTGTGCATCAAATGCAAGTCCTTTTCTGTTGCAGTCCAAAGTTTCAATAAGAAAAACAATAATGAAGCAAATCGATTTAAAAATGACCAGCTTTATTTAATACTTATAATTGTATGATATTATGATATCGATCTATATTTAAATTATGAGGATTCCCATCGTGTGATGTAGGTGCTGTCGCCCTGAGGCAGCTGGTTGCGTAAAACGCACAGAGCCATTAGGAGCAAATAGAAACTTCGCGGTTTCGCAGATGAAAATTCACTTGCTCAGGTTGCTGTTTTTTTACTTGAACATGTCGTGGCGAAAGTGAATAGCTAAAAGATGAATATGATTATCTTAAAGTTTAGACGGTAATGGAAAGACATCTGCGCGGGTAGCTCATTAAGACTGAGCGCGATCACTCGGCCTTTTCTAATCAATCGCCATCATCTACTTGGCGTGTGTAAGTATAAACTCTCTTTTTTGAGAAATAACAGTGGATTGTGTGTAGTGAGATGTTTGGATGATGATATATTGAGGCTACATGGGTCATGCAGCTAGCTGGACCAACAGGTGTGTGTGCTGAGTATGCAAAGAGTAGCAGGCAGCGCAGCTACAGGGAGAGTAAGATGGGCTGGAAACACACAGGCTAACTCCAAATAACAGGCTTATCCATAGTAATGCCGACTCTGTCGCTAAACAATGAACCCCGAGTTGACATTTCTTAAAATTTAGATCACAAGCTAATGTAAACTAAACTTTAACCAGGTCGAGGGGCAGGGACGGACGAGCTTGCTGTGTTGCAGCAGGGTAAGATCGGTGGTGCGGGTGTACGGCCTTTTACATTTACATTTAGACATTATGTTATACATTTTGTCTTTTACCAGACGCTCTTATCCAAAGTGCTAATGTTGGTAAAAACTGCTGCTTTAAATGCATGAAGTGAGGCCGCTAGGCAAAAGCAGATGGCGACATTACCGATATTTCAGTAGTAAACTCGTGCGTTTGGTTTTCTTTATCATTAGCATTTCATGCTCGTTATGCTAATCGGTGCAGATGTGGCGCAGCCCACGCCAATAAACCAGGGCCTCGTTACTGAACCACCGGCTGGGTGAACATGGAAAGATATGACGTCGACAGCATCTTCGTCCGGATGTTGGGACATTGACACCTGTACGGCAAACAACATAGTGGTAGTCCGAATTAGCAACGGTTTGGAAGATGCCCTCAAAATGTAAAGCTTTTAAAATCAGCAGGGCCATTGAATACCGCTGGATTGGAAGCGTTTGAATTGGTTTTCAAACCTAAGTTTGAATTTTACAATTCTTTTTTCTCCGTTTTCTGTGGGTTCGGGATGCATTGTGTTCGCATGTCGCCACCTTGTGGATTTGGCTGCAGTCGCTGCGGTGTGAGAGCGAGTCTGGCTGTTACCCCCGTGTTCCTGTAAGAGCCCGTTCATTCTGAGCGCTGAAATCATTGGAAAGTGCAGCTGCCTCAGTGTATGAAAGGCTAACATAACTTGCCTGTTGCCCGTATTTTGCACTTTTTATTGCAGTTACTCTTAAAATGTGAACTGCGATTTCACTTTATTGCTGTTCTTTTTCAGTGCGGCAGTTCTGGTTCCAGTTGGACACATGAGAAATTGGGGATTTGTGTATGGTTAATGCATACAATAAAGTTTTTGATATACAGATAGACGGATATCGTGATGGTGTTTTAGGTTGATTTCAATTACAGTGTTTTTGGCAAAATTGTTAAATCTATTACACGTGCAGTTCCGGTGTCCAGGTGCCTATCATTTCCCTGTGGGAGAGAGCTGACGTTATGTGGAAGTATTTAGTAAATGTTGGGTTAAACACTCTTCTAATACAGTGCGCACATGCTAAATGTTAAAACGATAAGTGTACCAGTAGCTGCGTACCGGCTTGATCAAAGTTTACAGCTATACCGCCCCATATTGCGAACACTGCGTTAGCCTGCTCGCTAACTGCCAATGCATCAAGAAGAGCAGTAGCTTCGTTTGTTGTATGAAACTTTTCTTATACTGATATGTATCCAGCACCTTTCAAAACGGAATCTGTCAGGATAACTCTGAATATTGCACTTAAAATGAAGGCGAGCGCGTCACCGTGTGGATAGTGAAGTCTTGCTGTAAAGTGTGCGCCTCGGCTCTTGCCGTAGTTTACTGGAACAATGGCACACCAAACTTCTGAAAATGATTGGTGGAAAATGTTTTCAATGCATGCTGCAGTGCATCCTGGGATATGTCCGAAAACATTAAATGATAAAAAAAAATAACGATTATACATAAATAAGTTAGTCTGCAGCTATAGTGTGTGTTGTAACAGTGTTCCTTTATGGGGATGGTTTGGGATGGGGACGCAGCTGTACCGTCACCGTCACCCTGCCTTGTGTTTCCGGCAGTGCCTTCCCGCACTCAAGGGTCGCTCCGGTATCGCTTCTCGGCCTTTTGGCTAAGATCAAGTGTAGTATCTGTTCTTATCAGTTTAATATCTGATACGTCCCCTATCTGGGGACCATATATTAAATTGATTTTTGGAACAGGGAGATGGAATAGGGGCTTGCTCCGTCCACTCCACGCATCGACCTGGTATTGCAGTACCTCCAGGAACGGTGCACTCCCCACCCGGGGAATAATGCGGTAATAAAGACAGACAGTCGCTCCTGAAATAAGCGCATGCGCCAGATCATTGTATTTGGCTACAGTTATTGCCACCACTTCAGCATCCAGGCATCCGCTTCAGCGCTTTAGTGGGCGTGTCTCCCTGGGAAGGAAGGAGGGGAACATTCATTTAGGAGAATACAGTTCCGGTCCTGAGTAACACACAACGCACTAAACATAAATGCAACAGAACTAAAACCACTTTTAGCTAAGACTAAACCTTGCATTTGATACATCTGTTTCACGCATTTGCTCTGCTACACGGGAATCAGCGGCGCCGCGCTTCCCTCTCAATCCAAAGTGATTGTGTGTTTTAAATTGTTTTACTGGGCTTTTGCCAAAGAAAATTTTCTATGCCTGTGGGATAGACGACAAAGTTTTCCAATTGAATTGAATCCGGCTGATTTCGCTACCGCGCATGCGCGGGGAGGCTAACAGGACGCGCTTATGACCGCGACCGCTTGCGCTCCTCTATGCGCACCGCAAAGCTAGCCGGTCTTACGCTGCAATCATCGCTACGTCTGCTATCAGCTCCGCAACGGTGCAGCCTACTTTACAAACAATGCGCGACACTAACGCGCTGTCTTCAGGAAATAAAACGCCTCGTTTCGGTACAAATAACAGACGAGCACGACTGTAATTAACACACAGGATGCATATCAACCCCCGTTTTCCCTACAAACAGTAGTAATGTAAGCAGTTTTAACCAAGGCAAAGCACTTACATTGGCAGAGATGAACACAACTATCTGTCCCAAGGAGTTTGGTGTCCCCAGTTCTTCAGCCCACAGGAATTGGTAAAGCACTGGAGGGGGGGGGGTCACCCCAACTTTATAATGCCTAAAATCCTTGGCTCTGTTGGGGCTCCTATTGGTGGCCAGTGGATACAAATAAGTTGAAGGGCAAATGGTGACCGGGGGGCTGACCTTGGGGGCTGACCTTGGGGGTGTGTCTGTGCTTGGGGTTACCTGTAGGGTTGCTGCTGATAAGGGGGGCCTGCAGGACAGGTTTGGCCAGGTCTGGAAACAAAGAGGTGAAGGAGAGGGAGAGAGGTGAGGGAGAAGGGGGTGGGGGTGGTTGTGCAAACTGAAACAAAGAAATGTGTCCCTTTTAACAGTGCTGATAACAAAACCTCTCTGATTTTGAAATTAGTTCCATAGACAAACATAAATACTGAAGTTCATGCCTATGAATGAATTTTCCCTTTTTTATTTTATTTATTTTTTAATACTCTAAAATGTAAGTTTTGAATTCTTTAAGAACACTTTTTGGTCACTTCATAATTACATTTATGTTATTTCATAGCTTTGATGTCTTTAATGTAATTCCAAAAAGTGGAAAATGGTAAAAATAAAGTGTGTCCAGACCTTTGACTGGTGCTGTGTGAGAGGATGATTTTATGTGCCACTGTGGGAGAGCAGTTGCTGAGTTGTTTGTTGCTGTAAAAAACAGGGACACAACAACGCTTTTCAAACAGCACCAAACACAAGGCTGAGAGACTCCCCTGTATTCTGGGTGAAAAGGCTACATATGTGCTGCTAGCTTCCTGCTAGTTTGATGGACAAGCAGCTGGAAATTACAGAGGATATATAGCTCATGTTTATTCTGTCTCACACGCACACATATGGTTGCGCTGTTACTGCAGCTGTTGTCATTATGGTTATGAACTGTGTAAAATTCCCTGCCTCACGCATGCGTCCTGTGAGGTACCCCGTTTGACTGCAGCATATAGTTTGGAGCGATTAGTATAGACTGGCGCTTATTATTCCACCAGTTAGTTACGTTCCTTAAGTTGTTCTCAGAGGGGTGGGGAGTTCATTCCACCACTGGGGGGCAATGATGGAAAAGCGTCGTTGTGAGGAGCGTGGGCCTTTCGTTCTGTTGGTGGGTGGAGCGAGGCGTCCGGATGTAGCAGAGTGAAGTTGACGAGCGGGTGCGTAGGGTAGGATGACGTCCTGGAGGTAGGTCGGGGCAGACTTTCTTGCAGCAGAAAAGGTGAGAGTCAAGGTCTTGAAGCGGATCCTGGCTGCGATTGGGAGCCAGTGGAGGGATCTCAGTAAGAGATCTCAGTAAGTTTCTCAGTAAGTTTCATGGGTACGAATCTTATATTTCAAATGTGTAACATGTTAAAGCAGTGATATACCCAGCTCTTCTGTAATACTGCCAATGTGTAGACTATTTGAAGAATGTCATCTATTGTTATAATAGCTGACTGTGAGAACTTGCTGTAGAAGTAATGTGTACTGCATAACTAATATTATTTATCTATTGCTGACACCTTAATTGTATATGTTAGCATTTATATTGCGATCTATTGTTATATGAGCAAGATTTATTGTATCTATTTTCTGTTTACAGAAACCACACATCAGCACATATGTACCTATGTAGGGAGCCAGGAATAAACAGTCATTCTATCTGCCCAGTGCCGGCCAGAAGCAGATGGGCTCCCCCTCTGAGCCGGGTTCTGCTCAAGGTTTCTTCCTGTTAATTAGGGAGTTTTTCCTTGCCACTGTTGCCTTAGGCTTGCTCTCAGGGGGTCTCAGGCTTGGGAACAATATAAAGCTGCTTTGTGACAACTTGTGTTGTAAAAAGCGCTATACAAATTGAATTGAATTGAGTAGTTAGTTTATCGCTAGGCAGTTAGGGTGGGGGAAGACTTCTTGTGCTCAGTTGTATCTGCACTGGACACTGCACTGTTGGGGTCTGCTGGTGTCTGTAGCTCTAAATTGTAAACTTTAGATCTGCTAGGCTTATTAAAATGAGTAATAAAGTAGAGGACTTTTTTCATTCTCCTTATGCAGGTTTGCTGGATAAATTACGAAGGAGCGATTGTGTAGAATGGCAGAGCATTACAAAATCGATATTTCAAGTTCTGACAAGCGTCTTAAGGACAGCGTGAAGGCTGTGTTGATGGGGAAGTTGGGAGAGATTGGTGTTCTTGCAGTGGCAGGGGCTTCAGAACCTTTTAATGCAGTGAGTAGTGATCAAGGGTGGACTTTTGAACAAAAGAGAGAGTTGATGTCCTTGCAAATAGAGCAGGAGAAAATGAGGTTGGAGTTTGAAGGAGAGTGGCAAAAAGTTAAAGAACATGAAGATAGAGTTGCAGCGTAGCAGACTGTCTTTAATCCAGGAGGGCAAACTTACAGATGACAGCGGGTCCTTTTCAGATAACTCAGGTTAATCAGGGTCTGCTGTCTGTTTAAGAACTGATTTTTTAAATACATATGTACTTTTACTGAAACAAAATATAAATTACAGTACATTCATCACAAATAGGGGATGTAAGACAAACCAATAAGAACAGTTTTTTTTTCTTTTTATTGGAAACAAAATATCAAAAATATTACAATCAACAACAGGGTGAACAGACCTTTCCATTGTTCTTGGGCTGAATGGTAACCCCACAGCACAACATCCTTCCTAACTCTGAATTTTAAATCATCAAACACCTTGTTGTAGACACCAGCTGCGCTAGCTACAATGTTGCTTTTAACTAACAATTCTCTACAGTCCCACATCATCTTCGTCAAACTGATCACGAGGAACAGGAGGGAGGAAGTGTCCTCGTCACCCCACCAGGCGTCCCATCACTGCATCAGCTTGTCAGGCGGCGCATGGGGAAACTAAACCACGGCCTGCTAAAGTGCTGAAAGGGATGTCCTGCACACAGGTTAGAGAAAAACGGGCAGTCCAACTTCAGAGGGAGGTCAGACACATCGTGCCCTCCCTCCCTCACTTCCTTGTGCATCACACGCCTGGCATTGTATTAATTTTTACCACCCCAAACAAGGCCAGACACCGAACGCGGTGAACCCTTTTCATGCTCCCAGGCAGCAGGTAACCCTGAGCCAGGTAGAGCGGAGAAGGTAACACACCAACCTTAAGAGCTAAAACCTTACCCTTAAAGGACAGGGACCCTGCCTTCCACAGTCTCAGCTTTTTAGAAGCTGCGCCTAACCTGAAACACCCTTAGGCCAAGCCCTAGACCAAAATCGACAGGAACCTCCACTAGATAATTAAAAACCGCAGTCCGTTTTACTGAGTCACGGAGACTCCTAACGTTAACTGTTAAAACGATAAATTTACCCATGGTGAAATAAAACAATTAAGCAACAGTGGAAGGAGAAACTACTACTATTAAGACACACAAAAAATCCATTACTCACATGACCCCATTGCGGGGTTACTCCTCCTCAACCACACCAGGATCTCCTGGACCTCTGTGTCGATTCCGGTCGCGGGGTGTTTTCTTCTTCTTCCCAGCGCGAGGCTTCCTGACAGGGATGGCGCTAGTGTATGACGCCGGTCACAGCCCTTGAGGAGTGGCAGTAGAGCCACTAAGGCTGCAAACACACGGTTTCTTACAGTCCTTTGCCATGTGGCCCTCCTCACCGCAATTCCTGCAACTATCCCCCTTGCAGGAATGGGACTTGTGTCCGTTTTTGCCGCATTTGAGGCAATAGACTGGCTGTAGCGGGTAGTTCAGGTAACCCCCAGCTTTGTCCTCCCTGAGCTCAGCTCTGTGCTGGCGCTGGCCGGTCCAGAGCCGAGCCCGTCAGTGAGTTCCCTGTGTCCCGGCAGGACCTTATCATAGCGCCTGAGGAAGGCACACGGTGCCAGTCGCTACATGCAGGTTGTACATCTGTAACCGTGACGATTTTAAGGTTCAGTCGCCACAGGCGGGTCATGGTCAGCCCACGCAGAGGTCCAATTCTCCCTGTGAAACAGAAAAAGCGTCAGGTAGAGTCAAAAGACTAGCAGAGGACCACTGCTTGACTTTTGTTACACCAACAAATGAAACAAAGCCCTCACTAATAAATGGAGAAAAATCTGCAACAACAGAATCAACAACTTTGTCAAACTTGAGATGAATAAACAGAGTCAAGAGGTTCCTGGACAGAGTTTAACAAAACCACCATTGGTTTCACACAAAGGGATTTGCCACCAGCCTTAAGAATAGGACACACGTCCTATTGTGTGGTCCTTACGTTTTCTCCTGTTTTAGTTAGGTGAATTTTTCTGTTGATTATTTTAATTTTCATTGTTAGGTAAGTCGATCCTTAATCTAGTTATGCAGTTGTGTTTTCTGTTTTATTTTGGCATTTCCCCCTCCAGCAGCTTTGATTTGTTTCCTTGTTTATTTATGAAAATAAATTTGCTCTCTTTTTGTGAAATTGTTGCTGCTGTTGTTAATACTGAGGACGGGAGAAGGGACACTCCACTCTCAATATTAGTTACCTGTAGGGGAGCGAGGGGGGGCAGAGGGTGTGGCTGCCCCGGGCCCACGCTTCTTCCTGTTATAAAGGGGCCCACCTTGGGCCCAATATGCCTGACTGAACATGCATTTTTTTGTTTAGTTTTGAATAAAGTTTGTTTGTGTGTCTTGATTGCAGCAAAAAAAGTCAGACTGAGGGTGTAATGATTTCAATCGACCCCTAGCTAAGTTTCTTGCCACAATATTTATTTTGAATGAGCAGAGACACAATAGAGTTACAGAAAACTTTATTTGCTGTCCAGTATTCTTGTGTAAGTGTACAAACAGAAAAATTATGCCCTCTGTTAGAGTCCCAAGGTAGGAACTAGGCGATCGCCGGCTGTCTTGTTTTATTTCCCATCACTGTCACTGCTGACAGAGCCGTGGTATTTAAAAATGGTCTCGCAATGAAATAGCACACCTCATTGTAATCCGCATTTCTCTCTGTTCCGCCCTTCCATCTCGTAAGTTTCCCCCTTTATCTGTCTTGCATCTCCATACAGCCTATAATAGGCTGTATAAGGGCCCACTAGGTCCTCGCCCCCTCTGCAATTAGCCATCGGCTCCACCCCTGTTAGTTATGATTCCTGACTGTAGACCAGGGGTCGTAACAATAGTGACAAGATTGGTTAAAAGAACCAAACCTTCTCTTAGATAAAAATTCCCGACTCGGACCAGAGAACTGAGGGGGCGAATTAGTGTCTCCATGCTTCACATTGCCACAAACATGGTCAAACCCCACCTTGTGAATGGAAGTGTACTCGTCAGCTAAAACTTCTGCATCTGAAACCGTACTGACCTTATGCTCTGTAATATATGTGGCAATGTGCTTCTCCACACACTCTTTAAACTGCTCCAAGACAATTAGCTCCTTCAATTTCTCAAGGGAATCAGTGTAGTAGCCATACACCAGCGATTAAATTGACACTGCAATTCTCAAGCAAAATCCACATGTGTGAGCCCTACTCTTTTTCCAAGTTCTAAATTTCTTCCGGTAAGCTTCTGGGACCAGTTCATAAGCTTTTAAGACCACCCCTTTAACCTCAGAATAAACCTGACACTCAGCTGCCCTCAGAGCTGCTTCCTGGGGCTTCCCAACCAACGCACCCTGTAGTAGCGGAGTGCGTTCAGAATCTGACCAGTTCCGTAAACCTGCAGTGCGTTCAGACATTGAGAAAAAAATGTAAATCAGGGTCATAGGGCTATAACAGGGGACACCATGCTAACAGGGTAGGGCTTAAAACCAAACAGGGGGACACCATGCTAACAGGGACACCAGGGCTAACAGGGTAGGGCAGGGGGACACCATGCTAATAGGGCTGTTAACAGGAGGGGCTAACAGGGTAGGGCTATAACGGGGGGACACCATGCTAACGGTAAGGCTGTAACAGGTTGCGGGGGGGGGGTTAGCGGGTTGCACCTTCTTCATTTTATCTTTCCAATTGAGGCAGAGGTGGCTGTGATTGTCACCATGACAACAGATATGGCAGTGACAGGTCTGGTCATGTGACCACATGAACTGTCAGGACAGCAGAAGCCAGCTCCGTCCATACAGGATATAAAATAAAGCAGCTGTTAAATGTTCACATGTAGATCGGCAATTTAAGTCCTGCGAGTTTTCCAGGTGCACTGATACCTGTGAGGAAAGCTGTAAGTAACTGCCATCATATGAAAAGCTAAACAGCCTGACTGTTTTTGTGTTGTTAATGAAGACATTAAGATCTGACAGGGTCTTAATAATGATTTCATTCAGGGCAAAGAATGGGTCAAGGAATACAGATGGCAGACGACTGGTCATTGCAGAGAAGCCTGTCCTTTGGCAGTTATGGTTGTGTTTGTATGGTGGCTCTCAAAAGGGAGTGATAACAAACTGGTTTACACTCTTGACTTTGATGAATGTCTGGAATCAGTCCTGTAAACTGTATCAAATATCTGCATATAGTCCCCAAAGTCTTTTTCTTTTGCAGTCTAAAGTTTCGATTGACCAAACAACAATAATGATGCACATCGATTAAAAATATCTAGCTTTAAATAATATTCATAATATTAAGATGAGTTATATTTTAATCATGAGGATTCCCATCGTGTGATGTAGGTGCTGTCGCCCTGAGGCAGCTGGTTGCGTAGAACGCACAGAGCCGCGAGCTGCAAATTGAAAATTCGCGGGTTCGCAGTTGGAAATTCAACCGGTTAAGTGGCTACTTTCCCTTGAAAATGTTGAAAGTGCTTCGCTGTAATATAAATAAGTATAAATAAGAGGGGCTATAGTCTACGTCTGAGTTTTACATTTTTAAAAATGTGTCCGTTTTCTGTGGGTTCGGGATTAATTGTGTTCGTATGACGCCACCTTGTGGATTTGGCTGCAGTCCCGCACATGCGAGTCTGTTCCCCCGTGTTCCTGTAAGAGCCCGTTCACTCTGAGCAGTGAAATCATTCAAAAGTGCAGGAGCCTCCATGTGTGGGAGGTTAATGCACCTCGCGTGTTGCCCTCAGGCTGCGCTTTTAAATGTATTCATCTTAAACGTAAACTGAGATCGCGGTTTACGATGTTCACTCTGACTGCATTAGTTCTCATTCGACAGTAGCCAGCTAGTGTTCCAGGCGGACACATATCGTGATGGTGTATTTGGGTTGATTTCAGTTATTTCAAGTTTTGGCTAAATTGTTAAAGTAATTCAGTATAACGCTGATCTTCTCCGCATCCCCCCGTTTACACATGCAGTACCGATGTCCCGGCGCCTGCCCTGTGGGAGAGAGTTGACATTGTGTGAAAGTATTTAGTAAATATTGGATTAAACACTTCTGAATCAGTGCTACATAATATGCTGAATCTGAAAACGAGACATTGGGGAGGCCTCGTCTTAATCCTTGGACATTGTTAAATAGCTAGTTTGTTTTTACCGTGGTTCGGCAATACCCAGCTAGTGTTCCATCTGGACACATGAGAGATTAGTGATTTGTGGTCAATAAATAGTTTTCTCGTATACTATGCGTTTATTTTTACTGTAATGCCGGGTGTCCCATTGGACAAGCTGCCTTATGTCTGATATGTGTGTGGCTGCGTGTTTTGGTGTTCCATCTGGCAAAAATCCATTTTAAGTCTTTGAGAGAAGTTACCAGCATGCTGATTGTCGGATTATGGTCAATAAATACATATTGCGAACACTGCGTTAGCCTGCTCGCTAACTACCAATGCATCAAGAAGAGCAGTAGCTTCGTTTGTTGTATGAAACTTTTCTTGTACTGATATGTATCCAGCACCTTTCAAAACGGAATCTGTCAGGATAACTCTGAATATTGCACTTAAAATGAAGGCGAGCGCGTCACCGTGTGGATAGTGAAGTCTTGCGGTAAAGTGTGCGCCTCGGCTCTTGCCGTAGTTTACTGGAACAATGCCACACCAAATTTCTGAAAATGATTGGTGGAAAATGTTTTCAATGCATGCTGCAGTGCATCCTGGGATATGTCCGAAAACATTAAATGATAAAAAAATAACGATTATACATAAATAAGTTAGTCTGCAGCTATAGTGTGTGTTGTAACAGTGTTCCTTTATGGGGATGGTTTGGGATGGGGACGCAGCTGTACCGTCACCGTCACCCTGCCTTGTGTTTCCGGCAGTGCCTTCCCGTACTCAAGGGTCGCCCGGTATCGCTTCTCGGCCTTTTGGCTAAGATCATGTAGTATCTGTTCTTATCAGTTTAATATCTGATACGTCCCCTATCTGGGGACCATATATTAAATTGATTTTTGGAACAGGGAGATGGAATAGGGGCTTGCTCCGTCCACTCCACGCATCGACCTGGTATTGCAGTACCTCCAGGAACGGTGCACTCCCCACCCGGGGAATAATGCGGTAATAAAGACAGACAGTCGCTCCTGAAATAAGCGCATGCGCCAGATCATCGTATTTGGCTACAGTTATTGCCACCACTTCAGCATCCAGGCATCCGCTTCAGCGCTTTAGTGTGCGTGTCTCCCTGGGAAGGAAGGAGGAGGAACATTCATTTAGGAGAATACAGTTCCGGTCCTGAGTAACACACAACGCACTAAACATAAATGCAACAGAACTAAAACCACTTTTAGCTAAAACTAAACCTTGCATTTGATACATCTGTTTCACGCATTTGCTCTGCTACACGGGAATCAGCGGCGCCGCGCTTCTCTCACAATCCAAAGTGAATGTGTGTTTTAAATTGTTTTACTGGGCTTTTGCTAAAGAACGTTTTCTATGCCTGTGGGATAGACGACAAAGTTTTCCAATTGAATTGAATCCGGCTGATTTCGCTACCGCGCATGCGCGGGGAGGCTAACAGGACGCGCTTATGACCGCGACCGCTTGCGCTCCTCTATGCGCACCGCAAAGCTGGCCGGTCTTACGCTGCAATCATCGCTACGTCTGCTATCAGCTCCGCAACGGTGCAGCCTACTTTACAAACAATGCGCGACACTAACGCGCTGTCTTCAGGAAATAAAACGCCTCGTTTCGGTACAAATAACAGACGAGCACGACTGTAATTAACTCACAGGATGCATATCAACCCCCGTTTTCCCTACAAACAGTAGTAATGTAAGCAGTTTTAACCAAGGCAAAGCACTTATATTGGCAGAGATGAACACAACTATCTGTCCCAAGGAGTTTGGTGTCCCCAGTTCTTCAGCCCACAGGAATTGGTAAAGCACTGGAGGGGGTTACCCCAACTTTATAATGCCTAAAATCCTTGGCTCTGTTGGGGCTCCTATTGGTGGCCAGTGGATACAAATAAGTTGAAGGGCAAATGGTGACCGGGGGGCTGACCTTGGGGGTTGTGCTTGGGGGTGTGTCTGTGCTTGGGGTTACCTGTAGGGGTGCTGCTGATAAGGGGGGCCTGCAGGACAGTTTTGGCCAGGTCTGGAAACAAAGAGGTGAAGGAGAGGGAGAGAGGGGAGGGAGAAGGGGGTGGGGGTGGTTGTGCAAACTGAAACAGACAAAGAAATGTGGCCCTTTTAACGGTGCTGATAACAAAACCTCTCTGATTTTGAAATTAGTTCCATAGACAAACATAAATACTGAAGTTCATGCCTATGAATGAATTTTCCCTTTTTGTTATATTATTTATTTTTTAATACTCTAAAATGTAAGTTTTGAATTCTTTAAGAACACTTTTTGGTCACTTCATAATTACATTTATGTTATTTCATAGCTTTGATGTCTTTAATGTAATTCCAAAAAGTGGAAAATGGTAAAAATAAAGTGTGTCCAGACCTTTGACTGGTGCTGTGTGAGAGGATTATTTTATGTGCCACTGTGGGAGAGCAGTTGCTGAGTTGTTTGTTGCCATAAAAAACAGGGACACAACAACGCTTTTCAAACAGCACCAAACACAAGGCTGAGAGAGAGACCCCTGTATTCTGGGTGAAAAGGCTGCATATGTGCTGCTAGCTTCCTGCTAGTTTGAGGGACAAGCAGCCGGAAATTACAGAGGATATATAGCTCATGTTTATTCTGTCTCACACACACACACACACACATACTCATATATGGTTGCACTGTTACTGCAGCTGTTGTCATTATGGTTATGAACTGTGTAAAATTCCCCGCCTCACACATGCATCGTGTGAGGTGCCCCGTTTGACTGCAGCATATAGTTTGGAGCGACTAGTATAGACTGGCGCTTAAAACAATTATTATTATTATTATTATTAATAATAATTATTATTCCACCAGTTACGTTCCTTAAGTTCCTTCCTCCATTGTTAAATGCTCTGCTGGCTCATAGTTCAATTGCTGCTGATACCTTTAGTTGTGAATTGTTGTGCGTCGCTCACAAAGTAAGTTCTGTTTACTCCGGTAACGAACGTGTTGGTTGGTATTTAAATTTTACCACAGAAGATTTCGCTTCAGTTACTCCTTAGTTATTGCTACACTAATTATCTCAAGATAGCCATACACTTTCTCAGTGAATGTATAAGCTCTTAATATTGTACATTGCTAATATTGCCAATATATAATGAATATTGTGTATATCGCTTCAGAAATGTCAGTTATATTTGTTTCATTTACATTACATTTACATTTATTCATTTGGCAGACGCTTTTATCCAAAGCGACGTACAAAAGTGCAAATAGTGGGCAAACAACAGGCACAAGAGCAAGATGTGAAACAAAGAAATGTGGCCCTTTTAACAGTGCTGATAACAAAACCTCTCTGATTGTGAAATCTATTGCATAGACAATAAAAATAGTTAAGTTCATGCCTATGAATGAATTTCTTTCCTATTTTAATTTTTTTTTCAATAATCTAAAATGTAAAAGTTTTGATTTTTTTTGAACGTACTTGTGTTCTTGAGAAGAACGTTCTTGCTGAGTGTCCTTGACGAGAACGGTCTTGCGAGATCTTCCTCATGCTCAGCTCAGGAATACATATAATACATAATATATTTCTATTTCCCCAGAGTGAGGGAGACACAAAGAAGTAAAAATTTGGAAGACATGGTAAGATTCAGTATGATGTTGCTTTCCGGAGTACATTTCCCAAATTAACAGGTTCCTGACAGATTTCCTTCTCATCACTAGGCACACTACAATCCTATGTGCCCACTCTGCAAGGCGCGGTATCCCAGCCTGCACCAGCACCTTAGAACAGCAGTACACAATGTGGGATCTGCAGAGGAACGCAGACTTTTATCTTCCTTGACACAGAAAGGTAAGTAGTTTTCTGACTTCGTTGCCGGGAAAAGAAGGGCGCATTTCTCGGCCGCATTTGAAGGAGCCTTCAAATGGGACAGCCTTGTCGCGCCGACTGTGACGCAATCGGTCTTCAAATGCAGCCTTCGAAGGATGCAGCCCCTGAATTGGGACACAGCCATCCAAAGACAGAGGATGAGCCCATAAACGACTAAGCCTCTCCTCTTCCCGCAGATCTGCGTTCAGCTCTTCCTCCTGTGACCCTTCACAGAGAAGGACAAGAAAAAGAGTAAGGGAAGACTCACCTTGCACCTCCTGAGCTGCAGATCACTCACCATCAAGCTCATCATCCGCAAAATGTCACCAACCAGCTGTCTGCAAGTTTGACATTATAAAAACTTATTTGCATATGTCTGAGTGTGTGTGAATATGTGTGTGTTTGTGTGTGAATGTGTGGGGGTGTGTGAATGTGTGTGTGTTTCTGTGTGTTTGTTTGTCAATATCTGTCTGTTGTATTTCACTGTGCTCAATTCTTTTAGACAAGGTCTTGGACAGGTGCCGATCATTTATGGAAGGGGGCCATCTGACCACAAAAGATAGATAAAATGCCTCCCAACATGTCATGCACGTGAAGTCTTTCATACAATTTATGTGGAACAATGATACACATCCTGGAAAAGTTCTGGATTACATCACCAATGAAAGAAGGGTAATGAAGTGAGTGCCTCAATGCCTTTGTCAAAATTGCTGCTGTGACCAAACAATGTATACTAATCATTTTATTCAGTTACAGATGGTGCCAGCATCTTGAGTGACAACTTTCAGAATCTGAAATATGTATTTTTTTAACATACAAAATACATTTGTATAGACAATATTTGTAATTGCAAGAATAGTAACATGTATTGCGAGTACAAAAGTAAAATATTCAGAATCTGAATTATGTATTTTAACATACAAAATAGATAATTTGTACACACATTTTCTGTAATTACAGGAATAGCACATAATTCGTAACCTGTATTGTAATTACAAAAGTAGAATATACAGAACCAGTGTTTTAACCTCATATTGTGTTTGGGGTCCTGGAGACCCCAGGGCTTGTTTATTTATAGAAAAGACGTACTTAACATATTTTGTTCAGCTTGATATTCAATGACTTTTCCTAATTTACTAAGAAATAATCATGAAGATGATTTGGACTTGACGACATGTTTATGCTTGGGGTCTCAGAGACCCCAATAATAAAACATGATTTGTCTCAATACTATCATTGACACAGAATTTCTAATATACATAAAATCAGCTTTGAGCTGTAAATTTCACCTTCTATAGAAAAAATAATTCTTGAGATGACCAATTTAGAAGGGAGGCGGGTATATGGTGAACAGTGGAAAGATGTGGATAGTATCCTCCTGCAGGCTTACATTGGTGTACTAATTCTGGCAGGAGTGTACAGGTCTAAGGGAGGCAGCATCAAGCCTTTGGAATGCTGAAACAGGCAGGTCAATATTCCCAGCCACAATGTAACTTGAGACATTCCATGTGCTCTTTCATGTCATACGGATTGATAAAAGGGAGACCAGATCACTCAGGAGAGAGCACGACAAGCTAGCAGCCATCAAAGACGTCTGGGATAAGTGGGTTCAGCGATTGCCACGACTGTACAACCCTTGCCCATATGTTACTGTGAATGCCCATTTTGACAATACATGCCCAGTAAGCCTGCCAAATATGGCATAAAAATATGGGCAGCTTGTGATGCTATGACCAGCTATGCCTGGAACATGCAAATTTACACAGGAAAAACTCCAGGGGTGGCACCTGAAAAGAACCAGGGTATGAGGGTAGTACTGGATATGACTAATGGTCTATCTGGACATAATGTGACTTGTGATAACTTTTTTACTTCCTACACTTTAGGGGAAGAGCTGCTGAAAAGAAAGATCACAATGTTGGGGACAACAAGAAAAAACAAACCAGAGCTTCCAAAAGAGCTTGTTGAAACAAAGAACAGAAAGGTGGCATCATCTATGTTTGCCTTCACTGAAATAGCTGCACTTGTCTCCTATTGCCCCGAGAAAAATAAAGATGTCCTATTGCTGAGCACAATGCATAAAGATGCATCTGTGAGTGACAGAGAGGATAGGAAGCCTGAAATGGTTTTGGATTATAATAAAACCAAAGGAGGGGTAGATAATCTGGACAAAGTAATTGCCACCTATAGCTGTCGGCGAAAGACTGCCCGCTGGCCTCAGGTCATTTTTTACACCATCATTGATGTCAGCGCATACAATGCTTTTGTACTTTGGAGTGAAATCTACAATAGCTGGTACAGTACCAAAGGAAACTGGAGAAGAATATTCTTGGAGCAGCTGGGTCGTGACTTGATAAAACCTCATATAGAGAGGCAAGAGCATCTACCCAGATCAGATCCAGTTGCATCCACAGTCCGGCAGATTCAAAATCAGCCTGAAGCCACCAGTGCTCCTGCAGCAACTGGTAAACATGGAAGGTGACAGGTCTGCACAAAAAGAAATGACTCCAAGACTTGTGTGCAGTGTATGAAATGTCATTAATACCTATGTTCAGCACACACTCAGACTGTCTGTCCAACTTGCATGAAGTGAGGAAAAAGGGGTCTGTATCTTACAGTCCTGTTGTGGGGGTATTTGTGTATTGTATATAGTTTGTCTTAACATTTTTACTAGGAAGGTTTTGGTGGTGTTATAGTCTAATTTCTGGCTTTTGGGGTAAAGCATGTTCTATGTTTGTTCTACGCCTATCATTTTATGGTAGTTTAAAAATTCAATCTGTATACACACACCTACTTTTAGGACAAAAGCAAGTAAATTTTGGCTTTTGTGGGTTTAAATAAGTAAAGGAGATGTTGTGGGAAAGGGGAAACATTAAGTTAGTTATAAAAGTAATTTTCAAATTATTATATATAACAATGGGGTCTGTGAGACCCCAAACAATAGGAACGTTAAGTCAGTTTGAACAGAATATGAGGGTTAATGTATGAGAAAATATTAAAAACATTTGAACATAATATTTTATAGGGGTGACCCCGAATAGTCGACTATTCGATGATTCGATCTAAGGAGCCTGATTTGACTGCCAATCTCACAGTCGAATCGTCGCAACCTGGACCAGCAGTTTGGTGGTGTCCCTGGCGAGTCTGAAGGCTGGTTTTGCGTCTTCATCAGAGAAGACTATCTTGAGGAGGTCATTGACTTCAGCACATTTCTTAAGTGGAGTTTGATCCTATTTAAAATGATAGATAATATTTTACCATATTACATTTATTTAAAAATACTTAATTCTGAAAATAATTGTTTGATTTTGTTCAATAAAATGTTTTATACCATTATTTGACATTGTTTTGTTTATGCCATGAAATGTTCATAACTGATACTAAAAGTAGCAGCCTATACTATGGCAAAACACAAACGTAATACACAAACACAGTAAAACAAAAGTTTATCAAATGTTGCGCTGAAAATGCCAGTGTTGTCATATCACTGCTTAAATGAGCTGCGGCCAGGGTATTGCGCAATAGCAAGTATGCAGCTACACATAGCATCTCAATCTCTGATAGGTGCGTTCTCCGTCCTTGCGATCTTGCGAGACCGTTCTCATCAAGGACACAGCAAGAACGTTCTTAAGAACACAAGTATGTTCAAAAAAAATGAAAGGTTTTACATTTTATTGAAAAAAAATTAAAATAGGAAAGAAATTCATTCATAGGCATGAACTTAACTATTTTTGTTGTCTATGCAACGGATTTCACAATCAGAGAGGTTTTGTTATCAGCACCGTTAAAAGGGCCACATTTGTTTCAGTTTGCGCAACCACTCCCACCCCCTTCTCCCTCCCCTCTCTCCCTCTCCTTCACCTCTTTGTTTCCAGACCTGGCCAAAACTGTCCTGCAGGCCCCCCTTATCAGCAGCACCCCTACAGGTAACCCCAAGCACAGACACACCCCCAAGCACAACCCCCAAGGTCAGCCCCCCGGTCACCATTTGCCCTTCAACTTATTTGTATCCACTGGCCACCAATAGGAGCCCCAACAGAGCCAAGGATTTTAGGCATTATAAAGTTGGGGTAACCCCCCTTCCAGTGCTTTACCAATTCCTGTGGGCTGAAGAACTGGGGACACCAAACTCCTTGGGACAGATAGTTGTGTTCATCTCTGCCAATATAAGTGCTTTGCCTTGGTTAAAACTGCTTACATTACTACTGTTTGTAGGGAAAACGGGGGTTGATATGCATCCTGTGAGTTAATTACAGTCGTGCTCGTCTGTTATTTGTACCGAAACGAGGCGTTTTATTTCTGAAGACAGCGCGTTAGTGTCGCGCATTGTTTGTAAAGTAGGCTGCACCGTTGCGGAGCTGAT
The DNA here is from genome assembly GCA_019176425.1 of Megalops atlanticus. Taxonomy (NCBI): domain Eukaryota; kingdom Metazoa; phylum Chordata; class Actinopteri; order Elopiformes; family Megalopidae; genus Megalops; species Megalops atlanticus. The sequence goes on from CM032876.1 coordinate 2,146,921, forward strand.
AGCAGACGCAGCGATGATTGCAGCGTAAGACCGCCAGCTTTGCGGTGCGCATAGAGGAGCGCAAGCGGTCGCGGGTCATAAGCGCGCCCTGTTAGCCTCCCGCGCATGCCGTAGCGAAATCAGCCGGATTCAATTCAATTGAAAACTTTGTCGTCTATCCCACAGGCATAGAAAACGTTCTTTAGCAAAAGCCCAGTAAAACAATTTAAAACACACATTCACTTTGGATTGTGAGAGAAGTTGGCGCCGCTGATTCCGTGTAGCAGAGCAAATGCGTGAAACAGATGTATCAAATGCAAGGTTTAGTTTTAGCTAAAAGTGGTTTTAGTTCTGTTGCATTTATGTTTAGTGCGTTGTGTGTTACTCAGGACCGGAACTGTATTCTCCTAAATGAATGTTCCTCCTCCTTCCTTCCCAGGGAGACACGCACACTAAAGCGCTGAAGCGGATGCCTGGATGCTGAAGTGGTGGCAATAACTGTAGCCAAATACGATGATCTGGCGCATGCGCTTATTTCAGGAGCGACTGTCTGTCTTTATTACCGCATTATTCCCCGGGTGGGGAGTGCACCGTTCCTGGAGGTACTGCAATACCAGGTCGATGCGTGGAGTGGACGGAGCAAGCCCCTATTCCATCTCCCTGTTCCAAAAATCAATTTAATATATGGTCCCCAGATGAGGGACGTATCAGATATTAAACTGATAAGAACAGATTTTTTTTTTTTTTTATATTTAGTTTATTGAAGTAAAGCAAAATATAAAAGCAACATAATACAATCAAGCAACCATCAAAATCAACAGCAAAGGAAACTCCCCAATACAGGAAGTCCCCATATTCATGCATTATAGTGTAAGCAACAGAGTATACAATGTAAACTAAGGAGCAGGCCATAAACTATTTACAAGCCTGGATGCCAGGCGGGAGGCCATGTTCACAGAACATAAAGAGTGCAACTGCTCCTGCAGTCCATGTATCTACAATCCGCAATCCATTTAACGCGACATAACATCACAACACAGCACAACTGATCAAAGTACATTCATACAAAGTTAAAAAACAATGCAAAACATACAGTGATCTGTCCAACAGAGCAGGGGAAGGGAGTGTGACAGTGTAGTAGGTGAGTACTTTATTGTGCTTGTGTGTACTGTGAGGGGGGGATGGGAAGGGGGAAAGGGAGTGAAGCTTTACTGTAACAGTGTGAAAAGTCCTTTCCATTTTTCCCGGGCTGAATGGTAACCCCACTGTACAACGTCCTTCCTGACACGAAACTTCAGGTCGAAGAACACCTTGTTGCAGACACCGGCTGCACTAGGTGTAACGTTCTTCTTCACTAAAAGTTCGCGACAGTCCCATATCTTTTTCTTCGTCAGGCTGATCACAAGGAGCAGGAGGAAGTCGGTGTCCTTCTTGCCACGCCGGGCGTCCCACCCTCGGATCAGCTTGTCGTAGTCTAAAACAAAGCCGGAGTCCAGTGCTCGCAGCAGGCGCTCCGTCCGAGTCCACACTTCCTTGGCGAAGCCGCAGTCCCAGAAGGCATGGCTGAGGGTCTCCTCTCCCATGCACGTCGGGTGCGGGCAGAAGGGGTGCCTGGTGAGCTTGTGCCGGTACAGCACGTCCCTCACCGGCAGTCTGCTGTGGACGCACAGCCAGTTGAGGTCCTGCAGGCGGTGGTCCAGCGCCTTGGGCTGGACTCGCTCCCACACCTCATTGTCGATCCCGACGACGGCCCTGGTGCCCGGCTCGGTCCTCATCTCGGCGTAGAGGGTCCGGTGCTTCAGGAGCGCGGCGTTGCTGGTCTGCGGCGGGATCCTGGCGATGAACCTCACCGCCATCCTGTAGTGCCACGGGAGTTGTTCTGCCTTGGGTCCCGCGTTGCTCCAGTCCGTCACCAGGCGGCGCATGGGGAAACTAAACCACAGCCTCCTGAAATGATGGAAAGGATGCAACACCGGGGACACTAGCCCCTGACAGAGGTTAGAAAAAAACAGGCAGTCCAACTTCAGAGGAAGGTTGGGCACATCGCGCCCTCCCTCCCTCACATCCATGTACATCACACGCCTGGCTATGTACTCATACTTACCGCCCCATACGAGGTCAAACACAGAGCGTACCAACCCCTTCCTCATGCTCGCCGGCATCGGGTAAACCTGAGCCAGGTAGAGCAGAGAAGGTAACACTCCTACCTTAAGGGCTAAAACCTTACCCTTGAAGGACAGGGACCGTGCCTTCCACAGCGCCAGCTTCCTGGAAGCAGCGCCTAGCCTCTCTCGCCAGTTCAAATGAGCGGCCCCCTCAGAGAGGAAAGACACGCCCAGGACCTGCAGGGGGCCTTCGCAGAGGGCGAGGCCCCCAGAACATCCTGTCTACCCTTCCACTTACCAAAGTACTTTACCTGCGTCTTACCGCGGTTCAGGACCGTCCCGGCGGCTCTGCCGAAGCTCCCGATCAGGTCGAGGGCCCTCTGCAGCGCCAGGTCAGACGTCAGGAACAGGGTCGTGTCGTCTGCGTACTGCGCGATTTTCACCACGGATCCGGAGCTTCCGGGGATGTGCAGCCCATCCACGTAGGGATCCGCCCTCACAGCAGCAGCGAACGGCTCCATGTAAAGTACATACAAGAGGGGGGAGAGAGGGCAGCCCTGCCTAACCCCCGCCGCCTGCGGGATTAAGTCTCCTAGCACACCGTTAATAAGGACCCTACTTCCCACGTCCCTATAAAACAGTTTGACCCAGGAGATAAAGGAGGGACCAAACCCCATCCTCTCCAAGACCCTGAAGAGAAAACCGTGGTTAACCCTGTCAAAGGCCTTCTCCTGGTCAAGACTCACTAGCATAAGATGCAAAGACCTGTCTTCCACCCAAGCTATAGAGTCCCTGATCAGCTGAAGGTTCCACATAATAGACCTACCCGGCACACCACAAGTCTGATCTATATGTACAACCTCTGCTATAACAACCTTTAAGCGCTCGGTGATAACCTTAGTGAGCAGCTTATAGTCTACGCAAAGCATAGTGAGGGGACGCCAGTTCTTAAGTTGGGCCACATCGCCTTTCTTGAAAAGCAACGAGAGCACGCCGGTACGCATGCTATCCCCCAAAAGCCCACTAGAAAACACCTCGTTAGCTAGATCTACCATGACGGGACCCAACACGTCCCAAAACGTCCTGTAAAATTCCATGGGCAGCCCGTCTGCCCCCGGAACCTTACCCTTAGCCATATCTGCGAGAGCCGCATCTAACTCCTTTCTACTGATGGGCTGCTCTAGCCTGCTGCGGCTCTCGTCAGATATGCGCTTCTCTAACTTGCCCAAGAAGACCTCCCCGGTTTCAAAAGAGACCGGTTTGTCCGCAAACAAATCGCTATAGAAACGGGAGGCGATGCTGATCATTCCTCCCGTGTCCCTGACTACACTGCCGTCTACATCCTGCAGCTTCTCAAAAGTACGCTTCCTCTGAGCGTCTTTGACCCGGTTGAAAAAGAAAGTGGAGCAGGTTTCATCCTGGTCAAAGGCGTCAGACCTAGCCCTGAAGAGGAAAGCCCTCGCCTGATCCTCATAAAGTCTGCATAAGGCAGCCTTAATCTCACTTGATCTCTGCAGATCAAAGGGAGTCCCTGCGTTGCTAGCACAGTACAAGCCTTCTAACTCTGCCTGGAGCCTCTCTGTCTCCCTCCGCTCCCTAGCCTTCTTCTGCCTACAATAGGACTGCGCTAGCTCTCTAATCCTGTCCTTAACAACCTCCCACCACTCTAAAACTGAAACAGCTGTCTCCCTGAAAACTAGCCAGCTCTCAAAGTGGGAACGGACCAGATCCCTAAACTCCTGAAACTGATAAGAACAGATACTACACTTGATCTTAGCCAAAAGGCCGAGAAGCGATACCGGAGCGACCCTTGAGTACGGGAAGGCACTGCCGGAAACACAAGGCAGGGTGACGGTGACGGTACAGCTGCGTCCCCATCCCAAACCATCCCCATAAAGGAACACTGTTACAACACACACTATAGCTGCAGACTAACTTATTTATGTATAATCGTTATTTTTTTATCATTTAATGTTTTCGGACATATCCCAGGATGCACTGCAGCATGCATTGAAAACATTTTCCACCAATCATTTTCAGAAATTTGGTGTGGCATTGTTCCAGTAAACTACGGCAAGAGCCGCACACTTTACCGCAAGACGCATCCACACGGTGACGCGCTCGCCTTCGCAAGACTTCACTATCCACAGACGTTTTGAAAGGTGCTGGATACATATCAGTACAAGAAAAGTTTCATACAACTTCATTTTCTTGATGCAATATTCAGAGTTATCCTGACAGATTAGCATGCGTTCTCGGCAAAGACTTAAAAAGCATTTTACAGTATCAGACATAAAAATAAACGCATAGTATACGAGAAAACGATTGTATTTATTGACCACACACAATCACTAATCTCTCATGTGTCCAGATGGAACACTAGCTGGGTATTGCCGAACCACAGTAAAAACAAACTAGCTATTTAACAATTAACTGCACCAAGGATTAAGACGAGGCCTCCCCAATGTCTCGTTTCAGATTCAGCGTATTGTGTAGCACTGATTCAGAAGTGTTTAATCCAATATTTACTAAATACTTTCACACAATGTCAACTCTCTCCCACAGGGCAGGCGCCGGGACATCGGTAGCCTACTGCACGTGTAAACGGGGGATGCGGAGAATATCAGCGTTATACTGGATTACTTTAACAATTTAGCCAAAACTATAACTGAAATCAACCCAAATACACCATCACGATATGTGTCCGCCTGGAACACTAGCTGGCTAATACTGTCGAATGAGAACTAATGCAGTCAGAGTGAACATCGTAAACCGCGATCTCAGTTTACGTTTAAGATGAATACATTTAAAAGCGCAGCCTGAGGGCAACACGCGAGGTGCATTAACCTCCCACACATGGAGGCTCCTGCACTTTTGAATGATTTCACTGCTCAGAGTGAACGGGCTCTTACAGGAACACGGGGGAACAGACTCGCATGTGCGGGACTGCAGCCAAATCCACAAGGTGGCGTCATACGAACACAATTAATCCCGAACCCACAGAAAACGGACACATTTTTAAAAATGTAAAACTCAGACGTAGACTATAGCCCCTCTTATTTATACTTATTTATATTACAGCGAAGCACTTTCAACATTTTCAAGGAAAGTAGCCACTTAACCGGTTGAATTTCCAACTGCGAACCCGCGAATTTTCAATTTGCAGCTCGCGGCTCTGTGCGTTTTACGCAACCAGCTGCCTCAGGGCGACAGCACCTACATCACACGATGGGAATCCTCATAATTTAAATATAACTCATCTTAATATTATGAATATTATTTAAAGCTAGATATTTTTAATCGATGTGCATAATTATTGTTGTTTGGTCAATCGAAACTTTAGACTGCAAAAGAAAAAGACTTTGGGGACTCATTTGATGCACAAGGGTCAAAGGTCAAGAGAAGGAAAATCACCGATGATGTAAAGAGATTGCAGCCATGCACAGTTTACAGGACTGATTCCAGACATTCATCAAAGTCAAGAGTGTAAACCAGTTTGTTATCACTCCCTTTTGAGAGCCACCATACAAACACAACCCTGATTGCCAAAGGACAGGCTTCTCTGCAATGACCAGTCGTCTGCCATCTGTATTCGTTGACTCCATTCTTTGCCCTGAATGAAATCATTATTAAGACCCTGTCAGATCTTAATGTCTTCATTTAACAACACAAAAACAGTCAGGCTGTTTAGCTTTTCATATGATGGCAGTTACTTACAGCTTTCCTCACAGGTATCAGTGCACCTGGAAAACTCGCAGGACTTAAATTGCCGATCTACATGTGAACATTTAACAGCTGCTTTATTTTATATCCTGTATGGACGGAGCTGGCTTCTGCTGTCCTGACAGTTCATGTGGTCACATGACCAGACCTGTCACTGCCATATCTGTTGTCATGGTGACAGTCACAGCCACCTCTGCCTCAATTGGAAAGACAAAATGAACAAGGTGCAACCCGCTAACCCCCCCGCAACCTGTTACAGCCTCAGCATGGTGGAAAGCATAACCCATAAAGCATGTTATAACCCTGAGCATGGTGTCCCCCCTGTTATAGCCCTACCCTGTTAGCATGGTGTCCCCCTGTTATAGCCCTACCCTGTTAGCATGGTGTCCCCCTGTTATAGCCCTACCCTGTTAGCATGGTGTCCCCCTGTTATAGCCCTACCCTGTTAGCATGGTGTCCCCCTGTTATAGCCCTACCCCGTTAGCATGGTGTCCCCTGTTTGGTTTAACGAGCATGACCCTGATACATTTTTCTCAATGTCTGAACGCACTGCAGGTTTACGGAACTGGTCAGATTCTGAACGCACTCCGCTACTACAGGGTGCGTTGGTTGGGAAGCCCCAGGAAGCAGCTCTGAGGGCAGCTGAGTGTCAGGTTTATTCTGAGGTTAAAGGGGTGGTCTTAAAAGCTTATGAACTGGTCCCAGAAGCTTACCGGAAGAAATTAAGAACTTGGAAAAAGAGTAGGGCTCACACATGTGGATTTTGCTTGAGAATTGCAGTGTCAATTTAATCGCTGGTGTATGGCTACTACACTGATTCTCTTGAGAAATTGAAGGAGCTAATTGTCTTGGAGCAGTTTTTAAGAGTGTGTGGAGAAGCACATTGCCACATATATTACAGAGCATAAGGTCAGTACGGTTTCAGATGCAGAAGTTTTAGCTGACGAGTATACTTCCATTCACAAGGTGGGGTTTGACCATGTTTGTGGCAATGTGAAGCATGGAGACAATAATTCGCCCCCTCAGTTCTCTGGTCCGAGTCGGGAATTTTTATCTAAGAGAAGGTTTGGTTCTTTTAACCAATCTTGTCACTATTGTTACGACCCCTGGTCTACAGTCAGGAATCATAACTAACAGGGGTGGAGCCGATGGCTTATTGCAGAGGGGGCGAGGACCTAGTGGGCCCTTATACAGCCTATTATAGGCTGTATGGAGATGCAAGACAGATAAAGGGGGAAACTTACGAGATGGAAGGGCGGAACAGAGAGAAATGCGGATTACAATGAGGTGTGCTATTTCATTGCGAGACCATTTTTAAATACCACGGCTCTGTCAGCAGTGACAGTGATGGGAAATAAAACAAGACAGCCGGCGATCGCCTAGTTCCTACCTTTGGGACTCTAACAGAGGGCATAATTTTTCTGTTTGTACACTTACACAAGGATACTGGACAGCAAATAAAGTTTTCTGTAACTCTATTGTGTCTCTGCTCATTCAAAATAAATATTGTGGCAAGAAACTTAGCTAGGGGTCGATTGAAATCATTACACCCTCAGTCTGACTTTTTTTGCTGCAATCAAGACACACAAACAAACTTTATTCAAAACTAAACAAAAATGCATGTTCAGTCAGGCATATTGGGCCCAAGGTGGGCCCCTTTATAACAGGAAGAAGCGTGGGCCCGGGGCAGCCACACCCTCTGCCCCCCCTCGCTCCCCTACAGGTAACTAATATTGAGAGTGGAGTGTCCCTTCTCCCGTCCTCAGTATTAACAACAGCAGCAACAATTTCACAAAAAGAGAGCAAATTTATTTTCATAAATAAACAAGGAAACAAATCAAAGCTGCTGGAGGGGGAAATGCCAAAATAAAACAGAAAACACAACTGCATAACTAGATTAAGGATCGACTTACCTAACAATGAAAATTAAAATAATCAACAGAAAAATTCACCTAACTAAAACAGGAGAAAACGTAAGGACCACACAATAGGACGTGTGTCCTATTCTTAAGGCTGGTGGCAAATCCCTTTGTGTGAAACCAATGGTGGTTTTGTTAAACTCTGTCCAGGAACCTCTTGACTCTGTTTATTCATCTCAAGTTTGACAAAGTTGTTGATTCTGTTGTTGCAGATTTTTCTCCATTTATTAGTGAGGGCTTTGTTTCATTTGTTGGTGTAACAAAAGTCAAGCAGTGGTCCTCTGCTAGTCTTTTGACTCTACCTGACGCTTTTTCTGTTTCACAGGGAGAATTGGACCTCTGCGTGGGCTGACCATGACCCGCCTGTGGCGACTGAACCTTAAAATCGTCACGGTTACAGATGTACAACCTGCATGTAGCGACTGGCACCGTGTGCCTTCCTCAGGCGCTATGATAAGGTCCTGCCGGGACACAGGGAACTCACTGACGGGCTCGGCTCTGGACCGGCCAGCGCCAGCACAGAGCTGAGCTCAGGGAGGACAAAGCTGGGGTTACCTGAACTACCCGCTACAGCCAGTCTATTGCCTCAAATGCGGCAAAAACGGACACAAGTCCCATTCCTGCAAGGGGGATAGTTGCAGGAATTGCGGTGAGGAGGGCCACATGGCAAAGGACTGTAAGAAACCGTGTGTTTGCAGCCTTAGTGGCTCTACTGCCACTCCTCAAGGGCTGTGACCGGCGTCATACACTAGCGCCATCCCTGTCAGGAAGCCTCGCGCTGGGAAGAAGAAGAAAACACCCCGCGACCGGAATCGACACAGAGGTCCAGGAGATCCTGGTGTGGTTGAGGAGGAGTAACCCCGCAATGGGGTCATGTGAGTAATGGATTTTTTGTGTGTCTTAATAGTAGTAGTTTCTCCTTCCACTGTTGCTTAATTGTTTTATTTCACCATGGGTAAATTTATCGTTTTAACAGTTAACGTTAGGAGTCTCCGTGACTCAGTAAAACGGACTGCGGTTTTTAATTATCTAGTGGAGGTTCCTGTCGATTTTTGGTCTAGGGCTTGGCCTAAGGGTGTTTCAGGTTAGGCGCAGCTTCTAAAAAGCTGAGACTGTGGAAGGCAGGGTCCCTGTCCTTTAAGGGTAAGGTTTTAGCTCTTAAGGTTGGTGTGTTACCTTCTCCGCTCTACCTGGCTCAGGGTTACCTGCTGCCTGGGAGCATGAAAAGGGTTCACCGCGTTCGGTGTCTGGCCTTGTTTGGGGTGGTAAAAATTAATACAATGCCAGGCGTGTGATGCACAAGGAAGTGAGGGAGGGAGGGCACGATGTGTCTGACCTCCCTCTGAAGTTGGACTGCCCGTTTTTCTCTAACCTGTGTGCAGGACATCCCTTTCAGCACTTTAGCAGGCCGTGGTTTAGTTTCCCCATGCGCCGCCTGACAAGCTGATGCAGTGATGGGACGCCTGGTGGGGTGACGAGGACACTTCCTCCCTCCTGTTCCTCGTGATCAGTTTGACGAAGATGATGTGGGACTGTAGAGAATTGTTAGTTAAAAGCAACATTGTAGCTAGCGCAGCTGGTGTCTACAACAAGGTGTTTGATGATTTAAAATTCAGAGTTAGGAAGGATGTTGTGCTGTGGGGTTACCATTCAGCCCAAGAACAATGGAAAGGTCTGTTCACCCTGTTGTTGATTGTAATATTTTTGATATTTTGTTTCCAATAAAAGAAAAAAAAAAACTGTTCTTATTGGTTTGTCTTACATCCCCTATTTGTGATGAATGTACTGTAATTTATATTTTGTTTCAGTAAAAGTACATATGTATTTAAAAATCAGTTCTTAAACAGACAGCAGACCCTGATTAACCTGAGTTATCTGAAAAGGACCCGCTGTCATCTGTAAGTTTGCCCTCCTGGATTAAAGACAGTCTGCTACGCTGCAACTCTATCTTCATGTTCTTTAACTTTTTGCCACTCTCCTTCAAACTCCAACCTCATTTTCTCCTGCTCTATTTGCAAGGACATCAACTCTCTCTTTTGTTCAAAAGTCCACCCTTGATCACTACTCACTGCATTAAAAGGTTCTGAAGCCCCTGCCACTGCAAGAACACCAATCTCTCCCAACTTCCCCATCAACACAGCCTTCACGCTGTCCTTAAGACGCTTGTCAGAACTTGAAATATCGATTTTGTAATGCTCTGCCATTCTACACAATCGCTCCTTCGTAATTTATCCAGCAAACCTGCATAAGGAGAATGAAAAAAGTCCTCTACTTTATTACTCATTTTAATAAGCCTAGCAGATCTAAAGTTTACAATTTAGAGCTACAGACACCAGCAGACCCCAACAGTGCAGTGTCCAGTGCAGATACAACTGAGCACAAGAAGTCTTCCCCCACCCTAACTGCCTAGCGATAAACTAACTACTCAATTCAATTCAATTTGTATAGCGCTTTTTACAACACAAGTTGTCACAAAGCAGCTTTATATTGTTCCCAAGCCTGAGACCCCCTGAGAGCAAGCCTAAGGCAACAGTGGCAAGGAAAAACTCCCTAATTAACAGGAAGAAACCTTGAGCAGAACCCGGCTCAGAGGGGGAGCCCATCTGCTTCTGGCCGGCACTGGGCAGATAGAATGACTGTTTATTCCTGGCTCCCTACATAGGTACATATGTGCTGATGTGTGGTTTCTGTAAACAGAAAATAGATACAATAAATCTTGCTCATATAACAATAGATCGCAATATAAATGCTAACATATACAATTAAGGTGTCAGCAATAGATAAATAATATTAGTTATGCAGTACACATTACTTCTACAGCAAGTTCTCACAGTCAGCTATTATAACAATAGATGACATTCTTCAAATAGTCTACACATTGGCAGTATTACAGAAGAGCTGGGTATATCACTGCTTTAACATGTTACACATTTGAAATATAAGATTCGTACCCATGAAACTTACTGAGAAACTTACTGAGATCCCTCCACTGGCTCCCAATCGCAGCCAGGATCCACTTCAAGACCTTGACTCTCACCTTTTCTGCTGCAAGAAAGTCTGCCCCGACCTACCTCCAGGACGTCATCCTACCCTACGCACCCGCCGTCAACTTCACTCTGCTACATCCGGACGCCTCGCTCCACCCACCAACAGAACGAAAGGCCCACGCTCCTCACAACGACGCTTTTCCATCATTGCCCCCCAGTGGTGGAATGAACTCCCCACCCCTCTGAGAACAACTTAAGGAACGTAACTAACTGGTGGAATAATAAGCGCCAGTCTATACTAATCGCTCCAAACTATATGCTGCAGTCAAACGGGGTACCTCACAGGACGCATGCGTGAGGCAGGAATTTTACACAGTTCATAACCATAATGACAACAGCTGCAGTAACAGCGCAACCATATGTGTGCGTGTGAGACAGAATAAACATGAGCTATATATCCTCTGTAATTTCCAGCTGCTTGTCCATCAAACTAGCAGGAAGCTAGCAGCACATATGTAGCCTTTTCACCCAGAATACAGGGGAGTCTCTCAGCCTTGTGTTTGGTGCTGTTTGAAAAGCGTTGTTGTGTCCCTGTTTTTTACAGCAACAAACAACTCAGCAACTGCTCTCCCACAGTGGCACATAAAATCATCCTCTCACACAGCACCAGTCAAAGGTCTGGACACACTTTATTTTTACCATTTTCCACTTTTTGGAATTACATTAAAGACATCAAAGCTATGAAATAACATAAATGTAATTATGAAGTGACCAAAAAGTGTTCTTAAAGAATTCAAAACTTACATTTTAGAGTATTAAAAAATAAATAAAATAAAAAAGGGAAAATTCATTCATAGGCATGAACTTCAGTATTTATGTTTGTCTATGGAACTAATTTCAAAATCAGAGAGGTTTTGTTATCAGCACTGTTAAAAGGGCCACATTTCTTTGTTTCAGTTTGTGCAACCACTCCCACCCCCTTCTCCCTCCCCTCTCTCCCTCTCCTTCACCTCTTTGTTTCCAGACCTGGCCAAACCTGTCCTGCAGGCCCCCCTTATCAGCAGCACCCCTACAGGTAACCCCAAGCACAGACACACCCCCAAGCACAGACACACCCCCAAGGTCAGCCCCCAAGGTCAGCCCCCCGGTCACCATTTGCCCTTCAACTTATTTGTATCCACTGGCCACCAATAGGAGCCCCAACAGTGCCAAGGATTTTAGGCATTATAAAGTTGGGGTGACCTCCCCCCCTCCAGTGCTTTACCAATTCCTGTGGGCTGAAGAACTGGGGACACCAAACTCCTTGGGACAGATTGTTGTGTTCATCTCTGCCAACGTAAGTTCTTTGCCTTGGTTAAAACTGCTTACATTACTACTGTTTGTAGAGAAAACGGGGGTTGATATGCATCCTGTGTGTTAATTACAGTCGTGCTGGTCTGTTATTTGTACCGAAACGAGGCGTTTTATTTCCTGAAGACAGCGCGTTAGTGTCGCGCATTGTTTGTAAAGTAGGCTGCACCGTTGCGGAGCTGATAGCAGACGTAGCGATGATTGCAGCGTAAGACCGGCCAGCTTTGCGGTGCGCATAGAGGAGCGCAAGCGGTCGCGGTCATAAGCGCGTCCTGTTAGCCTCCCCGCGCATGCGCGGTAGCGAAATCAGCCGGATTCAATTCAATTGGAAAACTTTGTTGTCTATCCCACAGGCATAGAAAACGTTCTTTAGCAAAAGCCCAGTAAAACAATTTAAAACACACATTCACTTTGGATTGAGAGGGAAGCGCGGCGCCGCTGATTCCCGTGTAGCAGAGCAAATGTGTGAAACAGATGTATCAAATGCAAGGTTTAGTTTTAGCTAAAAGTGGTTTTAGTTCTGTTGCATTTATGTTTAGTGCGTTGTGTGTTACTCAGGACCGGAACTGTATTCTCCTAAATGAATGTTCCCCCTCCTTCCTTCCCAGGGAGACACGCCCACTAAAGCGCTGAAGCGGATGCCTGGATGCTGAAGTGGTGGCAATAACTGTAGCCAAATACGATGATCTGGCGCATGCGCTTATTTCAGGAGCGACTGTCTGTCTTTATTACCGCATTATTCCCCGGGTGGGGAGTGCACCGTTCCTGGAGGTACTGCAATACCAGGTCGATGCGTGGAGTGGACGGAGCAAGCCCCTATTCCATCTCCCTGTTCCAAAAATCAATTTAATATATGGTCCCCAGATAGGGGACGTATCAGATATTAAACTGATAAGAACAGATACTACACTTGATCTTAGCCAAAAGGCCGAGAAGCGATACCGGAGCGACCCTTGAGTACGGGAAGGCACTGCCGGAAACACAAGGCAGGGTGACGGTGACGGTACAGCTGCGTCCCCATCCCAAACCATCCCCATAAAGGAACACTGTTACAACACACACTATAGCTGCAGACTAACTTATTTATGTATAATCGTTATTTTTTTATCATTTAATGTTTTCGGACATATCCCAGGATGCACTGCAGCATGCATTGAAAACATTTTCCACCAATCATTTTCAGAAATTTGGTGTGGCATTGTTCCAGTAAACTACGGCAAGAGCCGAGGCGCACACTTTACCGCAAGACTTCACTATCCACACGGTGACGCGCTCGCCTTCATTTTAAGTGCAATATTCAGAGTTATCCTGACAGATTCCGTTTTGAAAGGTGCTGGATACATATCAGTATAAGAAAAGTTTCATACAACAAACGAAGCTACTGCTCTTCTTGATGCATTGGCAGTTAGCGAGCAGGCTAACGCAGTGTTCGCAATATGGGGCGGTATGGCTGTAAACTTTGATCAAGCCGGTACGTAGCTACTGGTACACTTATCGTTTTAACATTTAGCATGTGCGCACTGTATTAGAAGAGTGTTTAACCCAACATTTACTAAATACTTCCACATAACGTCAGCTCTCTCCCACAGGGAAATGATAGGCACCTGGACACCGGAACTGCACGTGTAATAGATTTAACAATTTTGCCAAACACGCTGTAATTGAAATCAACCTAAAACACCATCACGATATCCGTCTATCTGTATATCAAAAACTTTATTGTATGCATTAACCATACACAAATCCCCAATTTCTCATGTGTCCAACTGGAACCAGAACTGCCGCACTGAAAAAGAACAGCAATAAAGTGCAATCGCAGTTCACATTTTAAGAGTAACTGCAATAAAAAGTGAAAAATACGGGCAACAGGCAAGTTATGTTAGCCTTTCATACACTGAGGTAGCTGCCCTTTCCAATGATTTCAGCGCTCAGAATGAACGGGCTCTTACAGGAACACGGGGGGAACAGCCAGACTCGCTCTCACACCGCAGCGACTGCAGCCAAATCCACAAGGTGGCGACATGCGAACACAATTAATCCCGAACCCACAGAAAACTGACACATTTTTAAAAATGTAAAACTCAAACGTAGACTATAGCGCCAAAGCAATTCACCCGTTTGAAATCCAGCTATACCCATTGTTCAAATTAATTTTAAAAGCGTTACATTTTGTGGACACCTTACAAACTGCTGCTCGGACTACCGCTAAATTGTTTGCTGGAGTGGCGCCAAATATAATAGCGGTGTTCCTATTAGCCTGTAAATCTAAATTTTAAGAAGGATCAACTCGGGGTTTATTGTTTAGTGGTCATCGGCATTACTATGGATAAGCCTGTTATTTGGAGTTAGCCTGTGTGTTTCCAGCCCATCTTACTCTCCCTGTAGCTGCGCTGCCTGCTACTCTTTGCATACTCAGCACACACACCTGTTGGTCCAGCTAGCTGCATGACCCATGTAGCCTCAATATATCATCATCCGAACATCTCACTACACACAATCCACTGTTATTTCTCAAAAAAGAGAGTTTATACTTACACACGCCAAGTAGATGATGGCTGCAAGATGGCGACTGATTAGAAAAGGCCGAGTGATCGCGCTCAGTCTTAATGAGCTACACGCGCAGTGAGGTCTTTCCATAATTACTGTCTAAACTTTCACAGAAAGAACATTAACTTGGGAAGATAATCATGACCAAGCCCCCTTATTTATATTACAGCGAAGCACTTTCAACATTTTCGAGGGAAAGTAGCCACTTAATCGGTTAAATTTCTAACTGCGAACCCGCGAATTTTCAATTTGCAGCTCGCGGCTCTGTGCGTTTTACGCAACCAGCTGCCTCAGGGCGACAGCACCTACATCACACGATGGGAATCCTCATAATTTAAATATAGATCGATATCATAATATCATTCAATTATAAATATTAAGCTGGTCATTTTTAAATCGACTTGCTTCATTATTGTTTTGTTTATTTAAACTTTGGACTGCAACAGAAAAAGACTTTGGGGACTCATTTGATGCACAAGGGTCAAAGGTCAAGAGAAGGAAAATCACCGATGATGTAAAGAGATTGCAGCCATGCAGTTATTTGGTTCGGTTTACAGGACTGAATCCTGACATTCATCAAAGTCAAGAGTGTAAACCAGTTTGTTATCACTCCCTTTTGAGAGCCACCATACAAACACGACCCTGATTGCCAAAGGACAGGCTTCTCTGCAATGACCAGTCGTCTGCCATCTGTATTCCTTGACCCATTCTTTGCCCTGAATGAAATCATTATTAAGACCCTGTCAGGTCTTAATGTCTTCATTAACAACACAAAAACAGTCAGGCTGTTTAGCTTTTCATATGATGGCAGTTACTTACAGCTTTCCTCCTTTTACCCAAATGTACAATTGTTATCGCATGTGCACCAGTTGGTTGTTGTTGACTGCATGTAAGCCTCTGAACTTTGTTGAATTTATGTATGTAAATATTTAACATTTAAACAAATGATTATGAAAATGTTAAAGGACCATCTTTCGTATTTTATTTCTGGATTCACAGTGATGTCTTGGCAAAGGCTGCAGCCACCCTTTCTTTTCTGTACCTAAAAAATAAAAGTTTTGGGAGAAGTGGAAGACTCTGGTGTGCAAAATTATCTGCCTTTCCTTTGTCACAGGTATCAGTGCACCTGGAAAACTCTCAGGAATTAAATTGCCAGTCTACATGTGAACATTTAACAGCTGTGTTTTTATTTTATATCCTGTATGAACGGAGCTGGCTTCTGCTGTCCTGACAGTTCATGTGGTCACATGACCAGACCTGTCACTGCCATATCTGTTGTCATGGTGACAGTCACAGCCACCTCTGCCACAGTTAGAAAGATAAAATGAATCAATTGTTGCATTTCATCCAAAAACGTGAGGACTGACCCCCCTAGTAGCTCAGTTGTTAAGATGCTTGCATTGAGTGCAAGCTGAGGTCTAAGCTCCAGGTTCGACTGGCTTCAGTGGGTAGTGGTGGGTGTGTCAGCAGGAGCTGCTCATCTCACTGCTCCTAGGCACCCTGCTGTTCAACCGGTGGCTGCAGGCTGCTCAGGTGACATCGGTGAAGCCACACCCCTCCTCCAACACGTGTTTATCTCCCTGTAGTGTGCGGGGTGGCTCGCAGTGTGAAAGACAGTCACTAAAGCCCAGCCTTCCTGCATGGGTGTAGTGGTTGTCATGGTTCCAAAACGACTAATTAAAGGGGAACAAAGCATAAAAACATAAGGACTGGGGAATTATCCCTTTTACTCTTCACATATTTTTATTCATTTGAATAAAGTCTTTCACTGTGAATATAACTGTAGCGTCTCTCGAGTGTGAACTCTGTTGCAGAAGGCTATGCGTTTGCTCATCACCTGGGGATGGCCGTCAAGCCACAGAGAGACCATCACGGTTATGACACATTGTTTCTGAGAGGAAGGAAGTAAAATATTCTGAGTGTCTGAATGTTATGGCATTTGACAGAAACCCACTGAAAAATACCCCTCAAGTATTCAATCACAATTTCTGGGGCAATATGTCATGCCACAGCATTAGTTAGTTGCAGCATTGTAAGTTTGCCTTACGGTGGTGACAGAGACTGATGTGTTGTACATTGATAAAACAAACTGTGTATCAGAAGCTGGTATAAAGGGAAAAGTGACTGGTCAGGAGTTGATCTTTAATCAGGGTTGCTGAGAGGGAGTGAAACACCTGAATCACTGCATCGCACTGCAGCATCAACAAAGTCACTCTCACCCTCATTCTCCTCCTTTTTCACTTCCACTTTACAGAGCTTCAGCTGGTGGCCCTCCTCCACAGGACTGTCCCTCCGTATCCCCTGCTCTCCGTCCTCCTGCTTGATCTGACCCAGTGATTCTGATCTCAGTCCATGCTGCTGACTCAGCTCCGGCTCCAGGTCATACTGCACAGACTCCTCTTTGATGACGACAGAAATGATTTCCTCCGAGCTCCAGGACGTCTCTGCAGTGCCCATCTTGTGCTCTGTGTTGTGCCTCTGTGAGATACGGAAGAGAGAAGCGCAAAGCCTGAGAAAAAAATTGATCACCATGCAGTCAATTTCAGTGGGACAATATTCACAAGATGAAGCAGTGACTGACCCCAAGGATGGGTTTCGGTGCCTGTGTGGTGGGCAGTGATGCCGGTCGGCTCTGGACAGCCTGGAGACGACTCTGCGAAGGCTGCAGCGACCCTTCCTTTCCTGTAACTGAAAAAACAAAGTTGCATGAACAATGGAAGAATCCTGTTGGTGAAGGAAAACCTTGACCTGTCCCCTAAAAGTTCATTTTTTAATTGTTAATGGTTTAAATGTTTAAGGATCTTGTCTTTCAATTTCCCACCTTGTCAATATCTGAGCTCATGTCAATCCATTTCTTTTGAATTGTTTAATTGTAACTGTCTGTGTAAGCCTGCCATTAGTTAATTAGCCTTACCTGCCAATTAAGGGCTATTAAATACAGGTGTGTAGCTGCAAAGTAGGCAGGCTGTTTGAGTTGGATTTGGGCTGTGTGCTCAAGGCTTGTTCCCTTTGTTGTTGGATTTATGAAATAAATTATTGTTTTTGTAATTTTTGCTCCTTCTGTTTGTTTTTTTGTGAGAAGTGTTGGCTGGCTTCTCCACACCATGTGAAAATGATCTGCCATTCCCTTAACTCAGCCACAGGTATCAGTGCACCTGGAAAACTCACAGGAATGAAACTGCCGATCTACATGTGAACATTTAACAGCTGTGTTTTTATTTTGTATCCCGTATGGACGGAGCTGGCTTCTGCTGTCCTGGCAGTTCATGTGGTCACAGGACCAGACCTGTCACTGCCATAGCTACTGCCATGGTAACTACCAGTGCCACAGTTTGAAAAATAAATGAATCAATTTCATCCAAACGCGTGAGGACTGAATCCCGAGGAGCTCTGCTGTTAAGGCCCTCGCCTTGAGAACAAGCTGAGCTCTACGGTCGAGGCCTGGTCCCAATCGTGTCTCACGGAGCGGGTGTGTCTACAGGGGGTGTGTGTCTGCAGCAGGTGTGCCTGCAGGGGGTGTGTCTGTAGGGGGTTTGTCTGGGGGTCTGCAGGGGTGTGTGTCCAGGGGCTACTCGTCTCGCCACTCTGACACCCTGCCGCTCATCAGGTGCAGCTTACTCGGATGACTTTAGTGAAGCCACGCCCTTTCTCCAATAACCGCTCAGCTCCCTGCAGTGTGCTGAGAAATTGCATTGTGGGAAATAGACGCGGTTGGCATGTGAGTGTGTTGGAGGATTGCATGCGCTACGCCCCCACTCTCCAGCATGAGTGCAGTGGCAGCTGGGGTGAGATGAGCCCAAGGAGACGGTGATACAGACAGAGGCGTTGTGTGTTGATAAAAACCATGTGTCGAGGGAAGAGTGACTGGTCAGGAGTTGATCTTTAATCAGGGTTGCTGAGAGGGAGTGAAACACCTGAATCACTGCATCGCACTGCGGCATCCACAAAGTCACTCTCATCCTCATTCTCCTCCTTTTTCACTTCCACTTTACAGAGCTTCAGCTGGTGGCCCTCCTTCACAGGACTGTCCCTCCGTATCCCCTGCTCTTCGTCCTCCTGCTTGATCTGACCCAGGGATTCTGATCTCAGTCCATGCTGCTGACTCAGCTCCGGCTCCAGGTCATACTGCACAGACTCCTCTTTGATGACGACAGAAATGATTTCCTCCGAGCTCCAGGACGTCTCTGCAGTGCCCATCTTGTGCTCTGTGTTGTGCCTCTGTGAGATACGGAAGAGAGAAGCACAAAGCCTGAGAAAAAAAAACTGATCACCATGCAGCCCATTCCAGTGGGAAAATTTTCACAAGTTGAAGATGTAACACACCCAAAGTGCTTGTTTCAGTGTTTGTATGGTGGGCTGTGCAGCTGGTCACTGCGGGATAGCCTGGAGGAGTCTCTGCAGAAGCGAACAGCAGATTGTTTATACCATTTTATTTTACAGCCAATGTGCATCTGAACTATATCCTACAAGCCTTAGTGTTACACAGGATGTCTAAAGATCAGCTCACTTTTGCTTTAATGTGGCAGGAGCTCAGAACATATTACCAGTTAAGAGTTTGTTCCCTTTACATAAAGACAAAGGGACTGTGGCTTGAAAAGGGCAACCATTTCATCAATTTGCCTAAAACCCAAAACAATAAGTTCTTGAATTACAGTATGAATATCCATACAGTATTTATTTATTTTGGGGTGAATAAAAATCAAGTATAATTGCAGCACAAAATATATACTTCTCAAACCACCTGAGATGATTATCTATAAACAAGATAAAGATTGAATTAATGCAAATCAATCGTAAAACAAATTAACTGAACACATCAGATGCGTAATCAGTGACTAAATATCTACAGGCTTTTTAAGCACTTTCTCCCCTTGGGGCAATGTTCCCCACAATGGCGCTATGTTTGCAGGATAGCACTGATGTTTTACTGTTCGTGCGGATATTTGCCTAACCAGACGGACTGCATTTCTTGCAAGTTGCTTTGGCTGGGTGAATCTGCGAAGACATACTTGCCTGATACGGAATGAAATCGAGGTACGCAATCTCCCCTCGATGGACCAATCCAGACCAACTAACCAACTAACTCCAAGCATTCTTACGCATCTCTACTGCGGCTCTGTAACTGTCACATTGTCAAACAAGACAACCTGAATCTATAATGTAGTCACAGCTATCAACAATCTATCAGAGCAAATGTCAATAAAAATGAGGTAAAGTATTATTAGAGGCCAGCTACCTCCAAGCGTTTGCGTTTTTCTTCTGTGGCGCTGCTGGGCGATCTCCCCTCGCTATCTGGTTCACTTTTCACTGTCCAGGGGAAAATCGAAGGGACTGCGCCCTCCACCAGTTCTCTCCTTTCTTTTGTGCCCATGACCAGATGCATGTAATCTGTTTTAAAATCATCTTCAGTAAAATGCTGACTGCACACTCGATACGATTTCAGTTTTTCCAGCGGCGTGTT
Organism: Megalops atlanticus; assembly: GCA_019176425.1. Taxonomy (NCBI): domain Eukaryota; kingdom Metazoa; phylum Chordata; class Actinopteri; order Elopiformes; family Megalopidae; genus Megalops; species Megalops atlanticus. The sequence continues at coordinate 2,166,992 of CM032876.1, forward strand.
TTCATCGAACGCCTTGTTTCGTATGCGCGCTAGCCAGTCCCGACACCTGACAGCGTTTCTCGTCGGGAATCGGTGAAAACTCAACGTGCTTTTCTCCGCAACTTTTTTATGATTTCTGCACCCCGGAACCGCGCACGACGACATCCCGAAAAATGTTAGAATATTGCAGCTGGAGGGCAACGGCGAAAACAATCCGCAAACACGGGCTCGGGTGGACCCCGCTGAGATTGCTCAGTTCCCATCTGCGCTGTCTTTAGGATTTGCATTCCGGTGTAACAGCCAAATGTTTCCGGCCTACACAATACTGGCTATGGCGCTGTGCCCTGCACGCAGCGTTTGTGGCTGATGTGTTATATAGTCAGCGGGCTGAACTCTCATGGCTTGGTAAACCTGTTGTGATGTTGGATGCGACTTATGTATTTTATTAACATTTTTTATCATGTATTTTGCATATAATATTGTAAAAATATTATATATAGATATGTTTATAGATGAAAATGTGTAAATGAATAAAGTCAGCATAAATTATTAAAGTGTCAGCATAAATTAATGAAATCAGTGAGAAAGTGTTTAGAAAGATGCAGGAACCCTGAGGCGTGCTGCAGGAGCAGCTGGGTTAGAACATTTTTTCACAACACTTGAGACTTCCCATCTTCAACTTTCCTAATGTAAATATCATGCATATTTTACAGCACATAAAACACTGAAATTGTTATGGACACAGATACATTACCAAATTACATTGTTTTTGGTTTATTGTTGTTGTCACTGAGCCTCTTCCCCAGTTTGTACAGCTGTTAGGAAATTCAGTCAAATTCCTGTTTTCACTACAGCCGCTGAAGAGTGCCAAAGCAAATCACATTATTTAGTTAATCATAATAACACACCCCTATCAATAAACTCTGTAAAAGTTTTAACTCTCGCCTGTATGCACCTGAATTCTTGAGAGCATACCATTAACCATTAACAAACAGAACAATCACTCCTCAAGCTGACAGCCTAGCTGCTCATGCTACCTGCTTGAGGGCAGCTAGTTCAGCTGGGGGAAGTGATACCTGCTCAGCTTTCTTTAGAAGCTTTCAGCTCACATAAACTTGTATTTGTCTAAGGGTGTCTGAGGGTGTCTTACTGCGTGCACTAGAACCCCCCAACTCCCTCCAAATTAATACGCTTTCTTTTTTTGGCTATAGCCCTATGTATGTGTCAAATGCATTCAATAGTGCTTGCAACAGCTTGCAACTGCCAAGGAAATAAAGGAAATGCTAATATAAAATATTTTAATAAGGTATTAGGCCACCAAGAGCCACCAGAACAGCTTCTTCAGTGCAACTCTGAGAGAAGGGACTCAGATCTTCCATGGGAAATTCCACCATTTGGTGTTCTGTTGATGGTAGTTTCTCAGGAGCTGCTCCAGATTCTCCCATAAGTGTTCAGCTGGGTTGAGATCTGGTGACAGGAGAACACACCCCCCACGACAGAGCTGCCAGAACCCCTCACTGTGAGACACCAGCACTCAGGCCTGCTGAGAACAGGGTGAAGAATGACTCATCTGACCATACAAGTTTTTCCACTGCTCAATAGACCACCGCCTGTGTTATTTACACCACTTTACTTGCTGCGGCTGAAGGATGATGATGATGACTTGCAAACGTGCATTTTTAGGTGTAGTAAGGTGTTTATGCACTGCAGTCCCACCATAGTATCCCTCTCATGACTAAAACTAACTCCTACTAAACTATAAAATAAAATTTTTTAAAAATCTAATGGTTTAACACACTCATTAGCTTTACCTGCTAGTTTGTACCTTGCCTGGCCAACCTTTGAAACTTGGTCATTCAGTGCTTCTAATATTGTTGACTCTGTATGGTTTCTCGCTTGTGTTGTACCTCACTTGTAAGTTGCTTTGGATAAAAGCGTCTGCCAAATGAATAAATGTAAATGTAAATGTCTCTCTGTGAAGGTCTCAATGGACTGTTCTTGTTGAAACTGCCTTTGAACCCTTCATTTACTCAAGTGTTTCCTTTATTTTGGCAATTACCTGTATATTCAATAAACAAAATAATTGTTTCTATATCTTACTGTTTTACTTATTTATACAGTAATAAACAAAACAGTTTATTGGGTCAAACTGTGTTGTATTTTAACAGTGTGTTGCAGGGTACTGCAAGAAATCATGTAGTATCGTATGGATCACATTTGTCTGCTATTATTATTATTTATTTTGCCTTTGTTGATTCCGTGAGTGCATTTTTATTGCCAGTCTAATCAGTTGGTGGTTTAGACCAGTGTTTCTCAACCCTACTCCTGGCGGCACCCTGTCCTGCATATCTTCCATCTATCCTTGCTGCTTGATTAAATCAGGTGTGCTCAGCTAATAAAATGTGCCACTGATGAGTTCAGTCAGGTAGGTAGAGCAAGGATAGATAGAAGATATGCAGGACAGGGTGCCGCCAGGAGTAGGGTTGAGAAACACTGGTTTAGACTACCCACTCTTACCTGGTCGAACAAAAACTGTGAACGAGGGGAATTAGTTGAGGGCGCATGTACAGTAGTTTGGAGAGTGTGAACTTCGTTTTATTGGATGTAAAAATGTGAATGTAACTTTAAATGCACAAATCATCTGCCAGATAACTGCATGTAAAGGTTGCCCTTGTGCCCCAATATAACCATATAAAATTTCATGAGTCAGTCATCCCAAAAACATTATATATATTATCGTATTTCACATCTAAACGATTACTTTTATTTTGACGTATTTAAAAAACGTAACCCAGAAATACTCCTGCCTGTCGCAGTCTTAACGCCAGCGGCTGGTATTTTGTGCCCCAATGAAACCATATAAAACATTCTAGAAAGCTCAAAATGTCTGTAATTACACATATGTATCATACCTGAATATTGTACGTAATATTTATCATCGTATTTCACGCAGAGGCGTCACTTTTATTTTGATGTGTTCGGGAAGAGTAGTAACCCGGAAGTGCTTCTTCTCGTCGCCGCCTTGCCGCCGGTGGCATGGCGCTGGTTATCTCTAGCGGCGTGTAGTAAACAATCTTAAACTGGCCTCAAAACCTCAATGAAAAAATATGCATCTGAGCGGTATGGCTGTGGTTAACGCTAAAATTGGAGCAATTAATGTAGCACGAATGAAATGTTGAATTCAACAACTCAGTCGATTACCCGTCCGTCAGTCTTAAAGTTGTAACCTGGCAGTAACAGTAGCTTGTTGGCTTCAGCACTGTCCGACAAACAGCTTACCTCTGATTTAAAATGTACCGATGACCATAATTTACTAGTGTTCCGAAACGGGAGAAAAACTACAGTGTAGTGTTTCCAGTTATCTTAAAATGTAACGAAAAGGTAGGAGAATGCATGTAGGTAGTCGATTTCTGTAGTCAGGGTTAATGCTCAACCACTCTGATCTTTAAAGACACTCACGGACTGATTTGTGTCCAGGACAAAAAAGCTGTTTTTGTACCTGAATTTGGAAAACCTATGACTTTCACTGTAAGTTATAAGAAAACAGTTTTTTGCGGTTCGCGTAGATCTGTATTAAATCTAAGGTTAGACGTTTTTGGTTTTAAAACATGCCAAAGCGATGTGTGGTATCCGGGTGTGGCCGTACACCCTGCAGCGGCGTGAGTATCCATCAGTGGCCTAAAAAGGCAGAACTCGGTAAAAAATGGGACCAGTTTGTCAGACAGAAGCGGGCCAGTTGGGCGCGGGGGTCTCCAGGAGATGACAAGTCTGCCATCTGCAGTGCGCACTTTCACCCTGACGACTTTCACGGATACAGACAGTGGGAATTCGGGTTTAAGACGAGACTTGTGCTGAAACCCGGCGCAGTCCCTTCCGTGAGCGCTAAGGAATGGCGGAATTCGGCGGGCAGCGCTGTGGTCAGATCCAGGAGGGGCCGGTACTCGAAGGCTGCGGAGAAAGCCTTGGTTCGGCGCTCCGCCCCGGGGACACTGACCGCGATTCCGAGATGTCGGGTAAGTTATCTACTTTTTCGCCTGTAGTTATCGTCTGGTTTAAGGTAATAGCTAAAGGTGGGCGAAAACATATTCGGGAGATTTCGGATTCACTAGAGAAAAAACTTGCATGAATGAAAGTGATATATTGCCAAAGCTTAAGAATGTTCAGGAATGTAAATGAAAATCAGCGATGTACTCGTTTATCTTAAGAGTAAAACAGAAGCTTTCATCCTTGCATCTGTACATGTCGTTTTGTTATGAGCTAGGCAGCGCCTTATGTGAATCTTTTGCATGACTTCTATCAGAAGAAACAAGCGGCTTCAGATAAGCCGAATTGAAAGCAATGTTCTCTTCCCAGCTGTATAGTGAAAAAACAGAGAATGCCTTTCCGAAATAACTGGATGGAGGGTGTTTTGATCTTAAAACTTGTACGTAAGCCTACTTACCATACTTGTAAGGGAAGGTGCCTGTCATAAACATAGCATGAGCCGTTTCTGGAGGTTCCAGGCTGTGAATGGTGAAGTAAACTGGCACAGTGGTCATCTGAGTCGATCAGGAATGCAGAGAATATCTAACTGCTGAAGTGAACAGCCATCAACATCAACATTGACTGATGTGAAAAAAAATTATTGTGATCACATTTTTGGTCATACTGCTGAGCCCTAATTTTATATTAAAATGAATGAGGTGAAATGTCAGTTTCTGTGACCTGCTTAATGTTAAATCTTTCAATCTTCCTCATTTTTATCTGACAGAAACGCTGCGTGAAGTCTGTGACTGGAGAGCCGCAATCAGAGTCACCCCCTGGAATCAAAGCCTGTGGCACAGAGAACCGGAACCAGAGAGATGGCCCTGTGGGAGAGGGCCAGCAGAAGAAAACAAAAGCATTAGAGGAAGAGAAGAGGGAAGAGGAGGGGGGTGAAAGGGGTGTTAATTTTGCAGAAACCAGCCTGCAGTTAAGTGTAAATATTCCTAATGTAAATGGGGGGGTCCTTTCTAAAGACACAGGATTGGAGTCCCAACTGCAGCACACAGGAGGAGGGAGTCTCAATGTGCAGTACCAACGATGCCCAGCAGAGGTGCTCTTTGGAAACAGGGACTTAGGATCTGCCTTGGAGGATTCAGGTAGACCTCCAGTTAGTACAGATCATGCGCTTAGACAAGCAGCCTCCTCAGACACAGGGAACAAAGTGAGTCCACCACCAAACCGTCCCTCCAAGCCAGACCGACTGGGTCCCCCTTCGGTATCCCGTGAAGAACTGCAACAAATTAAAACAAGAAAGGCGCCATATTACTGCACCCAGTGTGGGAAGAGCTTTCTCAACCGCGGTGTTCTGTTAGAACATGCAATTAGTCACAGTTTATTCCATGTTTCTGTCATTGATGAGGACCCTGATGGTGAAGAGCCTGTAAAACCACACAGTTGCTCACAATGCGGGAAAAAATTTCACACCAGAAATGGTCTTTCCATTCATTTACACAGTCACCTTGGAAAGAAACTATTCTGCTGCCGTCGTTGTGGGATAAACTTTAGCAGCCATGAACAATTCTTACAACATACCAGAGCAGTCCACCCTTTAAAGAGACCCTACTCCTGCACTCTGTGTAGGAAGACTTTCATGAAAGCATCTACCTGTAGAAAACACCAAGACAAACACCAGGTCACTCCATACCGCTGCTGTCACTGTAGTCTGTATTTTAAGTCAAAGGCAAGTCTTGGCCGGCACAGGCTGTGTTTGAAAAAGGAGCGTTTTTATGTGAATGCGCGGAATCAGAGCTCCTCGGGAGAGCGTCCCTCAGGAGACGGACAGCTGGAGCAGCAGGCTGTTGCAGGAAAGCGTCCCCCGATGAACTCACCTGAGCTCACCTGCAGCCCGACCTGCGACCCTAGCAGTGGAGAGACCGCCAGGGTGAGTCGCTGCATGAGTTAATGTTGACTGAACTGTGAGATTGACCTGTAATGAGAATTGGCCCTCGCAGGGTTTGTAGTCCTCAGGAAGTAATAATCCCTTATCTATGTGGGATATGTTCAGCTGCAGAAAAGAAAATTACAAACAACTATATGGATAAGAGTGTCTGCCGAACAAAACTTCTCAAATAATCAAAATATCAAATTGTGTTTTCCCCTAACAAATAAATTAGCATGTTTTCATATTTTATCTCACAGAAAGGAAATGGAGAGAGTACGTCAGAGACTGGTAAGGCATCCTGTAACACGGAGACAGTGGAGCTGCTCCCCATCAAAGAAGAATCTCCAGGACATGACCCAAAGCCAGGGCTGAATCGGTGGTTTGAAGTAGGATTGAATTGGCTGAGTGAAATGGCTCAGGAGGATACAGGCCGTGCGACCCAGAGGAGCAGTCCTGTGGAAGAGGACGGCCAGCCCAGAGTGTGCGAACTGGGAGTGAAAAAGGAGGGAGAGAGTGAAAGGAATTCACACTTTAACACTGTGAAGATTGTCCAAGAACTTAGGGTCAACCTTTGGCGTCTAGACCACGCCACCATTAAAACATACCTCACAGCCGGGAGGCTGAACTGCTCTTCCCAGGGGAAGGGGGGCCTGGATCTGCCCCAGGGCTCCTCGGGAGAGCCCGTGTCCAGAGACGGGCTGCCGGAGCAGCAGGCTGGAGCTCCGGCAGCCGATCCACAGCTGACCCACCACACGCCCGACCCGGCCGGCGATGAACGCCCCTCCAGCGGGAGGGACGGGGAAGGGAAGGTGAGGGCATTTTGGTTAATAAATGATGTAGCGGGAGCTTAGTATGGAACATAAAGTGAGTTTTAAGCCCTTTTGTGTAGGTTCAGTAAGCGTGGGGAGGGTTTCACTCAGGGGTGTACCAAACGCAAAGCTTTACAGGGAGGCTTCACGAGCACCATCCCTGCTTTTATGCTTTCTGTGGAATTGAACACTGTAAACTGGTGTTGTACAAATAGCAAGTAGCTCATTCACATGGAGTTTGGCTGAATTATTTGGTGACACTGCTGCTATTGATTATGTTTAAGCATTTCTGGCGGCTGTGTGGTGCAGTGGTAGGGAGCAGGACTCGTTCCTGAAAGGTTGCAGGTTCGATTCCCTGCTGGGGCACTGCTGCTGGGCAGGGTAGGCAGGGTACCTAGCCCAGAATTGTCTCAGTAAATATCCAGCTGTATAACTGGGTAACATGTAAAGTGTGGGGTGATGCCTTTGCACTCTGAGGCTGTTTCAGTCATCAGTGGCTCAGATGTGTGTGCTGCTGGTCTGGAATCTGTGTGCTGCAGTAAACTGCACTTCTCCACTTGAGCGGCTGTGACTTGCAGTGTTTTGATATGTCCATTTCAGAGTAAATCAGCCATTTCTCAGGAGTGAGGTCAGCTGTTAATCAGTGCGATTAAACTCACGTGTGGGAGGGAGCTTGGTCAGCAGTGATCAAGATGGTGAATGAAAGAAAAGTGTATGTAAAGTTCACAAAGCTCAGACAGTATTGTAACTGCAGACGATCTCTTCACAGCAGGATGATCCTAGTGGGAGGGATGTGTCCGTGACTCCGCCCACAAGTCCAGCTGGAGGGGGAGGAGGAGGAGCAGAGGAGCAGGCGTTACCAAGTGCAGAGAAGAGCAAAAAGGGGAAAGAGGGCCAGGTCATCGCCGATAACGAGGATGGACCCTGGCGTCCTGCCACGAGGATGACGGTGAATTCCCCCGGCGAGGCGGTGAGCCCGGAGTGGGAGGTGGTGGAGCTGTGGCCGGGGGGGGTGCAGTGGGAGGTGGGGGAGGCGCCCCCGGAGCCCCCCGACCGGCCGGAGGGCCGGTCCGGCCTGCACGTGTTCCTGGAGCAGCTGGAGGAGGAGCTGGGCCGGGTGAGCGTGGCGTCCGTGCAGGAGCAGCTGAGGAGGAACATCCTCTCGCTGGTCCATGAGGCGCAGAGGCAGTGCGGCTGGCTCAGCACCGGGTGACAGCTGCTGCGCTCTGCACCAGAAGGGCACAGGCTTCAGTCCCGGCCCTCCCGGAATGTATTCCCTTCATCAGTTTACCTGTACACACCTCCCTCAGCGAGGGTGTGGTCCTCAGCGCTGCAGACCTCTCACAGAGTCTCACAGCGCTGCCTGCCTGTCGGACATGATGTATTGAATGTACCCGAATTGCATTGAATGCTGTTTCATTGCATTTTACTTGAATCTACCTGAAATCTTTGCTTGAGACCGTTGATCCAAAGTTTTTTTTTTTTTTTTTTTTGGAAGTTTTGTGTTGTATTTTTTTCATTCTTCTCTTTTTTCCAATTGAGTGCCTTTTAATGTTTTCTGTCATGTTGGTATAGGGAAATATTACAATAAATTCAATCAGAAGAAGGATTAAACATACAGGTGTTTTTTTTACTATTAATAATAGTTTTTCACTGATAAATATTATGAGTAATTTGTGTAGGACTGAATCTACTGCCCAGAGGGTGTTTTATAGAAGCCTCCTGTGTGTGCGAGTCGGGGGTTTTCAGTAAAGGATCCTTCAGGAGTAATTGCTTGAAAGAGTCCTGCATTTGAGGTGAATGGCAGTGCGCAGTGAGCGTGATTTTTGTGATACATTAGAAAACGACGTCTGCTTGCCTGGAAAATGCCCGAGATTCTGTTGTTTGAGATAATGAAGACCGAGATGAAAAAGATGAAGGTAGTTTCTCTGACCTGTTTTTGGCATGACATATGAGAAGGAAGAGGGGAAAATATGTGACAAATGAGGTTTACCAAGACAGACATACAGTTAATGCCACTGATTCATTCTGAGGGCAATGAAATACCCAGGACAGCCTTTCATAAACCAAACAAAAACTGAGGATTTAAGTGTAAATGGGCCACGATGTATATGCTTTTCATGTGGAGGGAAACCGTGAGTGTAAGACTTTTGTGAATATATGATTTTTGTGGCTTCTTGAAAATATACGGTCTTTTAGCCATATATTAACATACAACAGCGTTTTAAAACTCAGTCTTTCTGTGATACTTTTGGAAAACCCCCATAATCTACACGTCCATGTTCCACTGACTCTAGCGAGTTATTTACTCTCCTGCATCCCTACATGGGTTATCAGTTGTGTAAAAATTTGTCTCATCGGAGGTAAATGTGGATTGAGGAAAATCAGCAATGGGTTATCACTTTTTCCGGCAAACCCAACATCTGGTTGTCCTGGCCGTGTAGTGTATATTGCGGGATATAAATAAAGTTACTTTTGAATGCGTCGCTGTACGCATGCGCACATGTCGCTCTGCGCCTGCGCAAACCCTTGAGCTCGGAGGGAGTAAGGTTCCGCGGTTATCCGGAGGAGAGCAGTCGACTCCGTCAGAAACACTAATTTAACCCTGCGCAAAGAAGAACGACGCGGACCGGAGAGCTCTGATCGCTAGCGAATATGCCGAAGAATAAAGGTAAGGCCACGAAACCCTCATCAGCACATCGCTACCCGAGTTTAAACCGGGGCTTCGGCGTGGGAAACCCGCCGGCGTTAGAGACGTGCCCTCGGAGAAACGTGACCCGCCGATGCCGCTTCGCGTTAAATCGCTGGTTAGCTTAACCGGCTACCTGTTCCGGGCAGATCACCTGAGCTGGGAACACAGGTCTGAGATCTGTGTTGGGAACAGACCACCCCAGATCGTGTAACGTTATCGGGATCAGCGGCGATGCGGCGGCTAGCGCGGCGTTGCTGACACCGGCACATTTTGCATAGATCGTTAGCCTGGTAGCCCGTTAGCTTTCACAGTCAACTCGTGTTCAGTTAGAGGCGGCCAGGCCCACTGCGCAGTACTTTTTATAAACACGATTTTGTCAGCCAGAACGGCACCTTTCTTTTCCCGGAGCTAAATTCTCTGTCGACGCAGAAAGTGTGTATGCGATGAATGCTACAGACATATTAACTGCATCGCCGATAATGTTACGCCATCCAATAGGATTGTTGTGTATAGCTGGTTTTGATGTGGTTGCATCTGATCTGTCCTTAATTTCGTTCTAATGTTGGCGAGCTGGACACTTCACAGCGCGGTTTTATAGACAGTGTCCACTGAGGTAACTACGTGGCTGCCCAGGGCACTACTAAACCACATGATCAAGGAACGAAGCGAATGGAGAGATGCAAGGCGGGACACTGGTACCCAGGCCGACATCATCCGGACATCACAAAGACCCATGCCATCTAATTTAACGACGTTTAGCTTGGTCGCGTCAGCTGTCAAAAAAATCCGTAAACGCTAACGGCAGCAGGTCTGCATGTCTTGCTTCGTTGCAACGTTGAGCGTGATATGTCACAAGATGCAGTAAGTGTTGTGGCCATTGGCAACATTTTTCCTCTCTTGCTCTTTCTGGAGTTTAGGGGAGACTCACCTGACGCAGGCTGGGAGAGAGAAGCGCCACAAAACTCTTAAACGGCAGCATATCTAGCTCAAATTTTAGATGCAATGTCACCAAAAATACAGCTGGATATTTACAATTCAGTTGATTGTAGCTGTATGCTCTTTCTACAGTATTTTTACATGACGTTACTATTATTTAGCAGATGCTGTTATCCGGAGCAAATTACACAGGTTACAATTTTACAAGTTAGGTACCTTGCCCAGGGGTGCAGCAGTGTCTCAGTGGGGAATCGAAACAGCAATGTTTCGGTTACAAGCCCTGTTCCTTACCACTATACCAAACTGCTTCCTCGCAAGAAATCAATCAGATTATAGTGTGAATAAAAAACTATTGAAGTTCAAAACCAGTCTCTGGTCATAATCAGTGCACTTTGATGTAATACTTGGTGCAAAGTGTACAGAGTTTGTGCTGTCACATTGAACATGGTTAAAAAAGAGCAGGACACTGATGGCAGGTGTTACTAACACTGGCTGCTGTGTCTCTTAGACGAAGGGCCATCGTCAGTGTGATGTTCTCTGGCTTCCAGGCCTCCGGAGCTCAGAGCCGGGGCACGTCGTTTTGATGATGCTGTCCGTATCTTGCGCTCATTCAGCCCGATTTGTACAGCTGCATTGTCACCTTTTCCGTGGTTTGCTGATCAGCTCAGCTCCCCCCTCCCCCCTTTGCACACTGGTTTCACTCCACAATGGTCCCTCCATTTAAACGCATATTAGGTCACAGCTGACTGGGAGAAACGCTGTGTGAGTCTTTCATGGCAGCAGATGCGGTCGGTTGGGGTTGTGCGCGGTTTCAGACTGCGTTTGAGCTCAGCGTAATGAAGCCGAAGGCAGTGGGAAGGTTGTAAACAGCTGAGGAAACTGTGGTTTTAAAAACTGAATTGATTGGTGCACAGTGAGTGGAATATGAACACGCAACCAGGAAAAAACAGATTGAAGACGCCCCAGGTCTGAGGCCTGTGTGTTTGAGCAGGTCACCGCTTCGGAGGGGTATTTATCCTGCCCCCTCTGTGGCAGGGTGCACTGCGATGACCTCAGACTGGAAAAGAACACCTACACAGCTGTAGCAGTCTGGATGGATTTTGGAAGAAAGCGCTGATAGTGACTGCTTGCACAATGTTAAAGATACTGTGTTATCGCAAAGGCCTTGAATTTAATGCTGAGAATGTTCCAACCAGAGCATGGGAAGCCTGTGCCCTCTCAGCCACACAAATGTTCTTAAATTATTTAAATTACACCAAACCAGATATTTTATTAATATCTGAAAATCGGGAGGCAGGAATAACCAGCTCTTTGGTAGAATATGTAATCACTAGTTAAATGTGACTGACTGAAGATGTATTTTGGCTTTTATACTGATGAAGTTATTTACTCCGACTCTTTGGGTTGATGATTTGCTCCTTCTCTCTGCAGGTAAGGGAGGTAAAAATCGGAGGCGTGGTAAGAATGAGAACGAGTCTGAGAAGAGAGAGCTGGTGTTCAAGGAGGATGGCCAGGGTGAGTAACACACGCACACACACACACACACACACACACATTACGCCCCCTCCCCTCTGTGTGAGTGACAGCTCGGTGCCTGACGCCCCTCCCTCTGTGTTTCAGAATATGCTCAGGTGATTAAGATGTTGGGGAACGGCCGGCTGGAGGCCATGTGTTTCGATGGGGTGAAGCGCCTTTGCCACATCAGGGGGAAACTGCGAAAAAAGGTAACCCTCGCCCCGCACCCCACGCCCTAAACACACTGCCCCGCACCCCACGGCCTAAGCACACTGCCCCGCACCCCACGCCCTAAACACACTGCCCCCACCCCATGCCCTTTGCCCGTGAGACACACCTCTGCTCCGCACCCTGAGGTGCTGAAGTGAGTCACTGGGGTGCGTATCAGAGGTGTACTGCTGCTTCTGCGCCTGAATGCTGACTGTAGATGGAGGTGAATTCCAAACGAAATCAGACCCGCCTTTCACTGCTCCCCATTTTGAGCAGAAGAAGGAGAACGTTGTCGGTTATTAAAATCCTGGACTTGGGTGCAGGCAGGGGCTGAACCCAGGAGCAGGCGTGCTGTTGGACCCTCCTTATCCATGTGCTGACTGTCCTGCTCAAAAGCACAGCGGTGCCTCTGTTACAGTCTGCCTCCTCCCAGTAATAATGTTGCGTGCAGTGGAGCCAATCAGAAAACAGCTCTGCTTTCTTTCACTCCTAGCGCTCAGTGCCAGTGTATGGGCCATCAGGATGTCGCATGATGAACTGAAGGACCTGTTTCTCTCTCCCCTCTCTCTCTTTCTCTCTATTGCATTCTATCCCTTTCTCCCTGTTTCTCTCTGTTGTCTTCTCTCCCTCTCTCTTCCTCTCTCCCGCTGTGTAGGTATGGATAAATACGTCAGACATCATTTTGGTGGGCCTGCGAGATTATCAGGTGGGTTCATTGCCCTTGGCAGTGACTCTAGGCTGTGCACCAGTGTTAGATCAGGGCCTTCAGATGCACATCCCTGTATCTGATTGTCAAACTTTCCAGACAGACCTTACACTGATATTGCGGGAGTCTAAAATGTAATGGGTCTGTGGAACTTAACTATCATTTATATCTTACATTTTAAGTGTATTTTAAGTATATTTTAAGTATCTCAAACTTTAAAATCTCACATAAAGGTAAATTGTAACTGTAAATTTTAACATACATCAGCTGTAACTGAATTAAAAAGTAATTTCATGTGTTTGGTTTACAGTAGAATAGCATTACAAAGAGCATTGTTGTTAGTGATTTTTTTAAAAATATATAGATATGAAAAGGAAAAGAGGTGTCGTGTAGCTTGTAACTGAACATCTATGTTCTCTGTCCTGTCCAGGACAACAAGGCTGATGTCATTCTGAAGTATAACGCAGACGAGGCCAGGAGTCTGAAAGCTTATGGAGAGCTACCCGAGCACGGTGAGCTGGATTAGAGCCAAAATGGCCGACACTTACCACCATATATATTTCAGCAGAAGTGGATTGTGCTCTAATCTTGGCAGAGCGAGATGGGTTAGAGCCAAAATGGCCAAATGTTGCCAACATATTTATTTGAACAGAAGTGGATTGTGCTGTGGTCGGCTTAGCATTAAGCATTTTGGTTGAACAATAGCTACATGGATAAAACATTAGATGAGTGTTAGACTGACATGGTTCAGTACATAGGCGTCATTAATGAAATTGTATTAATTCTGTTGGAGGCCTCACATGCCTGAATTTAAAATGTCTCCCTACATTCGAGCTGTACATTTGGACAGGCATATCCATTCAGCTGCACTGGAGTCTGAATTAGCTGCGTCCGAAATGCTAACAAGCTACACGCTGTCTGGCACCATAGTAAAGTTATTTACAGGAAATGGCAGGTGGCACTTTTTCCTGAAGTTGGGTGTTGAAGGACAGCGTCGGTGTCTGTTAGTGAATTCAGTCCCGCAGTGACCCAGAATGCACTGCAGCCAGTCTCCTGAATCACACCTTTCTTTTCCGTCTTCAGCTAAAATCAACGAGACGGACACGTTCGGACCCGGTGACGACGATGAAATTCAGTTCGATGACATCGGTGATGACGATGAGGATATCGATGATGTAAGTATCTGTGGTCGCGGTGGCTGCCGTGGTAACCGTCTTTTTCCCCGGTCACCATGTTGTCTGCAAAGAGCGTGGAATGGCCGATACCGTGCGGGCAGTCTAGACCAATCAGAGCTGTCCCTGTGTGACACGAAGCACCAGTATGGAGACATTAGGACAGCAGCGCAACCACGGCTAATGAGACAGCCAATCAGAAGCAGGAGAGATTCTCCCAGCCCCAGTGCTCACTGTGCAAACAGTCGTAATGCTGCATTTTGATTGGGTGTTCTCTCCTCTGGGAGTGATTGACAGGTCTCTCTTCCTCACCTCCAGATCTAAACAAGGACTCTTGCCTAACCCGCCCACCCCGTACTCTACAAGGAGGAAGGTGACCTCTTCACTGCTGGGAAAGAGACAGGGCTGGGGGCAGCGACCCCTGACCCCTGACCCCTGACCCCAGCTGGAGCCATTACTCTGTCCCTCCACACGCCGTGGCTGAAACTCAGATCCACTGCAAACACAACTTTGTCAGACACGCTTTACTTTTTTTTTCTTTTTTTTTGTTAACTTTTTAAATGTATTTATATTTTAATTTCACATTCGGTGGAATTTAGGGTCAAATGCAGAATACTTGGATTTACAATAAAATTTAAACCAGTTATTTGCTCTGGTATTTCTGTGTTTATGTGTCAGGTCACAGCTGATTTTGCCCTGATGAATTCACATGACATGCGTTGAATTTAAAGATTATTTTTTGAAGATCAAGATTAGGATATTTGTTACTCTGTACACTCAGTGTTTCAGCATATATTTACACTCACATACATATATATTTATGCCAATATACAGTGGTTTGTTATTGTAAGCCCCCTGACCAAGATCCGTTCTTTCGCTTTCTCTTTCATTTTAGTCTCTGGCATCTGATACATATTTTCTCTTTTAGGGTACCTTTAGGATATCTTTTTATTTTAGGAGGAGCTGACTACCTGTAGTAGTGCTTTAATAGCAACTTGCCATTCTGTTAAGAGGAAAAGCAGGAATATGCTCAAACCTAAAAGGACACTTTCTACTTCCAAAATGGAGAAACGGTCACACTCCCACAGGGAGAAACCTTGTCATATCACGTGTTATACTGACACGGGTGCCAAAAGGAAAACAAAACCCTATGTTTTAAAATGTTTTAATAAATGGCATGAGTACCTTTGTCCGTACGGGTCTGTCTGACACTGCGCTTGGGGTGTAAGAAATATCTGGCCAGACATCCCTGAAGGAGAACGTGAGCAGTGTGCAGTAAAGGCTTATGATGCTGGAGGTGTCAGTGCAGGGGAAACTCTTCATAAAGAGCTGGATCTGAATGCTGTTCTGTGGGCTGCAGATGTGTTTAACTGTGTTTGCTCTCAGGCCTCTGGTGTAAACTGTGCTGTGGACCTTAGGGTGTGTGCGATTATGCGAAAGGTACAGAAATCTTATCGGCTGGGATCTCAAAGGCACCGAGGTCTTGATGGCTGTTATCTGTACTAGCTGTGATTTGAAAGGCACTGATACGCCCTCATCTGCTTTCTGATCCAGGTCTGTGCTCTATGGACAAGGGATTCACAAAACCCCCTTTGTTCATTTGCAGAAACCAGACTGCTGGGACTGTAGGGTTTTTTGTTGTTTTGAACACGGATGTCTAGTGTCTCTGTGTCTTTAATGCAGCAGTTCTCTGTCTAATGTTGCGGAGTCTTTGTGTCTGTAAGAGTGCAGAAATGCAGGATGCTTGAGTCATAACTACATCCTGTCTCAGTTGCGTGTCAGTAAATGTGAAGTAGCCCCTGTGTGCAGATTTAAAGCTTTTAGTTTTCTTCCTCATTCCTGAAAGGGATGAAAAGGGTGATTACTGAATACAGGTCATGATACTCTATTCAGTAATCACTGAATACTGTATTCAGTTTATATGAAACACTGCTGATCTGACTGTGCTGTCAGGTCTCTGAGACTGAGTGACGGTACAGCAGTCCCCAGCACCTGCAGTGATGCTCCTCCATCCATCTCCCCACCCCTGCACACAGACACGCCTGACGTTCCCCCACGGTCCCGCTTCCCTGGCGACAAAGATTTGATTGATGTATGTCAGACCTTTTCATGGCCCAGTCACAACACAGGGAAGCTGTAGAGACCCAATCAGAAGACAAACTGAACCCTTATCGGCTGAGTTCGGTGAAGCAGACCCAGCATAATAGAGCACTCCATGTTGCTGCTATGATGCTCTGTCCTGGAGTAGGCGAGTTAAGTGGTATGCTTATTGTGTTGTGCTTCTTCATGGATCCACAGTGCGCTCTGACAGATTAAGAGTTAAATAACTCTATGCAACAGATTAAAGCTAAAACAATGCAAGGCTGGATTAAATTTCAAGATAAGGTCATGGCGCCACAGCGGGTAGGCTGAATTCCCCTCTTCAGTCCAGCGTTGGCATGGAAATGAGGTGCCGGCAGTACGGCTCACAGGTGTGACGACAGGTTACAGCCAGAAATAAAGAAAATGAAAAATTATGCAGCAAAGCTGGAGATGAGCTGTTTCAGTGACTTTATCCTGATCCAGTGAGATTTATTTCTGCAGTCCTGCAGGAAACGGTGAGGTCACCCCAGCCTCTTCTTTAAAGTTAACTGGTGATTAAAGAGCGACTCTGCCTGCCGCACACTGTCCTCTGGCCCCTAAACTTCAGACAGGATTCAGCACCAGCTCCTGTAAAGGCCACAGACACCGCTGCTGCAGCGCTGGGATTTAAACGAGCGTCCCAGCCATCGGTACACCCCTCGCCCGCGGGCAGGCCCGGGCCAGACAGCCCAGTCAGTTAAATCAACTCAAAATCTAACCGCTGCATTCGTTTCAGCACTTTCCACTGAGGGTGCCAGAAAATGCTGCTTTGAAGTAATGCTTGTGGAGTTGTACCCCTGAGAAAGGAGCTTAACATTAATTCCTACAGAAAAATATCCATCCCTACGAATGGGTAAAGTAAATTTAGGCTATGTAGTCATTCTGGATACGAGTGTCTGTTAAGAAAAGATGTAATGCAATCTCTGCATACCCCCAGTGAGCCTGGCCACATGAATTATAGATGGCCTCAGGATTTTGTCCTAAATAAATAAATAAATGCATAAATAGTGGGACCACAGTTTAAACCTTACTGTTTCAGACACGTTTCATATCCATACTCTTTGCTGCACAATTACATCTCTTCAGGTGCTTACATATGAGTCACGTTCTAGAGACGTCTTCGAAGTCTAAATATAATTACGTCCAATTATAATTGACGAGCTCTCTCGCTATATTTTTATGTATAATAACCATTCCAAATTATTTTCTGTAGTTCCTTCTCACGACAGGTTTTTCGCAGGACACGTTTCTGAGATGGAGAAGGAGCTGACATGTAAGGTTAAGTAATTAAGGTTTGCCTGTAGCTTCGGGGATGTCAGGGTTGGATGGAGCCGCGCGGACACGTTTCCGCGAGCTCACATGTCGTCCCCCGGCCCCGCCCGCTGGCGTGTTCAGAGAGGCCGTCAGACGGATTCATGTTGTCCTTCCTTCCTGATGTGAGTTTAAAAAAACAAAAACGATACGTAACCCTAACCCTAAAGATGACGCGCGGGGCGCATTACTGAAATTAGATAAATTAAACTGCTAGGGCGTAAAATCAATTTAACCACAATTCAGATGACAGGCGTATGCCGTTATACCTGAGTGTTGCACCCGATTGGATATATACCTGCGTGCACGTGGCTGTATACGCACATTACATTACATTACATCATTTAGCAGACGACTCTTACCCAGAGCGGCCTCCAAATAAGTGTATCACTATGCTAAGAGTAGTTATCGAAAAGCATTGCAAGAGGTTATTGAGATACTGAGTTAAGTGCTAGAGTGTTTTTTTTTTAAATAGGAAATAGGGATATGTAGGATAGATAGCGATAGCATATAATTCAGATCTGCGCACCTGCATCTCTTTGCCTCAACATTTTAAATAACAGGCATGGCAGAGTTTCGTTGCGACTTTTAGGATTAGGTGTGAACGAACCATGATGCAGTATGATTTACTCGGAAATAAGGTCATTCGAGCGTGGAATTATTAACAATTTCTCTCAGAAAAATGAACGCTGAAGGCCGCTTTGCCGCAATGGCTGGGCTATGGTTTATATTTAGACCACATATAACTGAGCACCGTCTCGGTACAGTGGAGGCAACCATTCCACGTGCAACTGTCATTTTTCATCGCGTGCATGCTTCACGCAATCTATGATGTAATACAGCGCCCGCGGGTGCAGCGCTGACGTAATGTCCACAGTTGCACGAACCATTTCTCGCTTTTTCTTTAATTTTGCCTGCTGACAAGTTGCTAGTGAGACTCTCCGGTATAGCGAGTTGATTTATTTATTTACCTATGCTATTTGATATTGAGCTGATTTAAAAACGATTGAAAAATCCCAAAAAACTCACAGTCCAAAAAACTCATTGCATTTGAAAGTCACCTGAAATTCCCTCACATCGACAGCTGATCGACATCGACATCGGCACTGAGACGGAGAGAAAGCCTCTCTTCCTGCTGGGTTCAGCCAAGGCACGACTGTGATGCTGCCACTTAAGTCTTAATTTTGGGGATCTTCGCAGATTCCAGAGGAGCGGTCCCGGGCGTTCGTTCGAGAGCACCGCAGATACACACACACAGGTAAGAGAGAGCTGAGGAAATTACTGTTCTCCCTGCAAATGTCCCAGTCCCTCCAAGTCGATCGTCTTTAAGAATGTGCTGATATTTCCGGAAGATATTTAATATTTGAAAATATAGCGATATCGACATACGGTTGAAAGTGGAGCATCTTCTAGGTCCAGATAAGTCCGCCTAAATGAGTCTAGAATGTATTCTCAATACGGCTGCTGTCCCACGCAGTTGCATGCGGGAGTTGTGGCGTCTCCACAGTTTAATGGCGATACGCTGATGTTTAAAAGGCTTTTAAAATATTTGTATCCCTACATTAAGCCTAATGTTAAAGTCTGAACAATAAAGGAAACAGACCAAACCATTAACGTCTTGAGGTGGAACAGAACAGAGATGAATTTACCTGACCAGGAGAACAGGTGCAAATATTTGAGTCCAAGTGACCATTTTGGAAGAGCTTTAATATCCCTTGCGATTTTCAACGGAATTTGGTGTTTGACGCTGTTAGGAGAGTGTTATGACGCCTTTTAAAGAAATCTATTGACAAATCTTTATTTTTTCCACACTGACCGCCAAACCCGGCGGTAAACACGCCGCCGCATTTATTGATGTATTCAGCCCATTACAACAAATTAAGAGACTATAACAACGATGGATTTTACACTTACTTATATAAATGATATTAATTTTTTGATAATAATGCGTATGTGCCTCTTTTGTCTAAAACGAAATTGTTGCGATAGGAGCTATAGGCTGTGTTTAAATTCACGTGCCGTGTGTGTTTATCTGCCACAGACATGTGATTAGAGCATTATTTACACTCCGACACCCTCTTTCGCCCTCCGAGTGAAAATGAGAAATGAGTCCGAGACAGTGTGTGAAACTCAGGGGACGTCGCCCCCTGCCGGACAGGATCGGATATGCATTCAGTGTCCCTGTCACTGCTCCAGCATCCTGTGTGTGTGTGTGTGTGTGCGCGTGTGCGTGTGTGTGTGCATGCGTGCATGCGTGTGTGTGTGCGTGTGTGTGTGTGTTTGTGTGTGCATATGCGTATGTATGTTTGTGTATATGAATGCATTGCATGTGTGTATGTGCGTGTATGTGTGTGTGTGTGTGTGTGTATATGTGTGTGTGTGTGTGTGTGTGTGTGTGAAAGTGTGTGTGTGTGTGTGTGTGTGTGTGTGTGTGTGTGTGAAAGTGTATATGTTTGTGTGTGTGAGTGTGTGTGGGTGTGTGTGTGTGAGAAAGTGGATATGTGTGTGTGTGTGTGCATATCTGTGTGTGTGTGTTTGGGGGAGGGGGGCAGCTAGCTGGATTAATAATGCATGTGATAGCTTGAGATGCAGTGGGTGACAGACAGGGGGCAAATGCCACAGACAGTTGTGAATGCTTCACTCTGACAGCAGTTAGCTGGTCGAGTTGCTCTTGATGGTTTTTGCTGGGGATTTAGACCAGATTAAGAACATCTGACATGGATTTAACACCAATCCAAAACATTTATCCATTTATGAAATATGTTTAAAATGTATTTTTTCTGAAACTGTGACCTCATGAGCATGCAAACTATTTTTAGCATTTATTTTTGCTCAGGGCAAACACTTGACATCACAAGCATATGAAATATATATTTATATATTTATGTTTGCTCTGGGTGAATACTTGACTTTTACAAGTATTTGAAATATTTTTAACATCAGAGTTTGCTCAAAGTGGATCCTTTAAGATTTTGTGAGGTGAAACATTTAGTGTATTGTAAAGGTAATCCCTGCCCTTTATGAATTTCATTTTCACTGGCTCTTGTGGCACAGCTACACACAAATCACTGTTTTGCTTCCCCCTAGTGGCAGAGTGAAGTACCTCCAAGATAAGCTTATCCACCATCTCCCCCCATCTGTGTTTGTGTAAGAGGTGTGCACTGATCTGGGGTCAGCATTTGGGAGCAGAATCTATCTGCACTGTGCCGTTTCTTCATCAGCAGTGATGTCGCTGGCGGTGGCCAATGAGAGGAGGCCCAGGAACCATGGCCACACCTCCCCTGCTCGCCTGCCAGCCAATCTCAGCTGCCCTTTGGGTAAGCAGCGCCAGCAGTGACATCATCACCACAGACCTAAGACCTACCACAGACCTACCCTGGGCCTGTCCTAAACGCTTACAGCAACCCAGACCTTAGACGAGTCAATGCTGGTATGAATAGCATTTGCTTTCAAATGCAGGAAATTATCGTCTTTACCGTGAGATAAACATAAACAGTAAATATCCAGCTGTATAAATGGATAACATTGTAAGGCATGGTAACCTATGTAAGTCGCTTTGGATAAAAGCTTCTGCCAAATGAATAAATGTAAATGTGAATGTAAATAAACGTCTTACCGATACCTCATTGCAGCAGCCCAGACTCCCACACCACACAATCCTGACATAAACACATTGTCAGTCACGTCACTAAGTGCTTCCCACTACCTTCTCTCTCTCTGTCTTTCTCTCTCTCTCTCTCTCTCCCTCCCCCTCTCTCAGATTTGGAGGCGCACCTGAGGACAGACAGACTGCGTTTAGCTCGAGAGAGGAGGGAGGAGCAGGAGAGGATTGTGGGTAAGAGTCTGGCTCTCTGCCCGAAGGCCCACCGTCTCTGCTAACTATGAGACTGACCCACTTTACACTGTCTTTGGAAAACCCACACACACACACACACATTCACACACACACACACATTCACACTCACACTCACGCACGCGCACACACACACACACTCACACTCTCACACCCACTCACATGCACGCCCACACACAGCTGGCTGCAGAGGTGACTGCAGCTGATTACCCATCATGCCCCTGGGCTGCAGCGGCGCAGGAGCGGGCGATCCGGGAGAAGGAGCGGCGGGCGCGGCTGCAGTACGCCCGTACCCTGCAGGAGCGCAGCCGCCGATTGGAGGAGCAGCGGCAGAGGGCGGAGCTTCGGCGGGCTGCCGTTGAGGAGAAGAGGAGGCAACGTGAGGAGGAGGAAAAGGTCAGGGGTCACTGCCCTCCCTCCCGAGGTCCTCACTGGCTCCCTCCTGTTCACACCCCCCTTCAGCCTCTTCCTGAGGTCATCCTGAAATACCACCAACCCCCGCCTGTCATTAAACTGAGGCTCAGTCTGAAAAGTGTTCGATATCACTAAACCCGTTTGATATCACTTATCCCTCTGTATCACTAACCCCCAGGCCCATCCCTGGCATTGTCCTGGCATATCACTAAACCCAGGGTCATAACTGTGTGTCACTGATCCCAGAGGTCATTGCTGCTATCTCTGGCCTGTTCACTGGGGGGCAGTGTGCAGCAGCAGGTGATTACAGACAGGACATATGGCAGCTGCTCAGGATGGGGTTAAACATATTCACTCTTTTCCATTGGACTCTGTGTTGTGAGCTAGATGAGGAGGACTCTTTTTATGTGTTCATTAGTCTGTTACCTATGTGGTTAAAAAATATGAATTATTCTTAAACTGGGGGCCATAACTGAACTGCAGTGTGCATTTGTTGTGTACCTGTGGTGTGTGAGGATTATTTAGGTATGAAATAAGGACTGAAATATCACGGGAGGTGGGTTTATTTCAGTTAGTGATCATTCCAGACCATGAAGGCTTAATTGATCCGCGTCTGCCTGCCTGCAGCTGTTGGTTCTGCTGAATCGTGTCCCAGAGTCGGACTGAACCATTCTGAATGGAGGGGTTTTCTCTGTCGCACTGCTGAGTGAACAGGGACCTGTTGTTGCCTCCCCTTCCCCCACCCCTCTGACTCACTGAGTGGTTTCTCTCGGTAGAGGGCTGGTGATGTCACTGTGGGATTGGCTGCTTTTGTGTGTTTAGTGCTGGTGTGCCGGTAAATCCTCCCTGCTGGACCCCCCCCCCCCCACCTCCCCCACTTTGTGTGTTTCTGCAGGAGGTGGGGGTGAGGGGATGGGGGTTGATGAAGGTTAATGATGCTCAGTGAATCACCCGAACTCTCTGATTAGATGGGAGCAGGTTTGAGAATAAGAGATTTCTGACACAAAGGCTGTGTCTGATGGTATCAGTTGGGGCACCTTTCCCCTGACGGAGGTGTGTGGGGTCATGGGGTCGTGGGGTTGTGGGGTCACTCTGCACCCCAGCGGTGTGCCTCCCTGCCGAGGTCCGGCTGCCTTCCCTGTTGCAGTGTCTGGATTGTATTGTAATAAATTTGGATGGAGGAAGACCTATGGGCTGCCACATATCTCACACGTTCGCTTTGCTGCCAAACATGAAAAATTGCTTCAGCATAGCTATATTTCAGATGAATCCCTGTCAGAGCAGGGCAGTATACACCATTCTGAGGAAAGTCATAGGACAGGGGTAGTTATGAATAAAAGATGGCTTTATATAGAGACATGAATAGAGTCCTGCCTTTGGCCTTAATGGCAGCCTCTATGCATCAGGGAAGACTGTCTGATAATGTCTGGTGGAAAGCTGGTGGTATTGTGCTCCACTCTTCCTTCAAAGCATTACCGGGCGGCAGTGTAGCATAGTGGTTAAGGAGCAGGGCTTGTAACTGATAGTTTGCATGTTCAATTCCCTGTTGGGGTGCTGCTGCTTTGCCCTCGGGAAAGGTAATTAACCCAGAATTCCTTCAGTACATGTCTAGCTGTCTAAATGGATTAAAAAAATTGTGACCCATGTAAGTCACTGTGGATGAGGGCATCTGCTAAATGCCAATAATTGAATGTAATGTACATTTACATTTATTCATTTGGCAGACGCTTTTATCCAAAACGACGTACAAAAGTGCAAATAGTGGGCAAACAACAGGCACAAGAGCAAGATGTGTGCAGGTCATACAATGCAAATAGTGCTGAAGCTGAGCGCAAGGTCAGTGACGCGAGCTAACTAATCTGAACTAGGATTGCATCTCAAATACAATTACAGGAAAAAGGGAATACTGCTATACCACCTAGCGGTGGTATAAGCTCCACTACTAAAGACGGCCATGTTGGCCTTGCCCTAATTCTGCATTTCAGCCCGTCCTGTGGATGCTCTGTGCGGTTGAGGTTGGGGCTCTGTGCTGGCCACAGCAATACTCCGATATTATTCTCTCCAAACCATGCGCAGTCACACCCATTCTCCTGCATTGTAAGACAGTGCACATGTATGTGCCGGCCCCTGCTTTCTGTAATAAATGTAAAGTTGCTGTAATTATTGACAGCTACAGTTATGGTGAGGATAAGAATGAGTGTTTGACACATGGAAGGAATCTGCAGGGTGAGTGGTGCTGATTGCTCCCTGTCTGACTGGTGTTCCTGGGATATCGGCAGGTGGCTCAGGTACCTCTGGTCCCCTAAAGCTTACTGTCTGAGTCATGTGGCATCATCTCACAGCACACCGATAACCGGGCCAGTGCCAGACTCCTTCAGCTGCACCAAAAAAACTCATTACAGGCTGGTGCCTCACAGCCAGTCTTTCTTCGTGCTGTGAAAGATTCAGCATTTGGCTCTCATACTCGAAGGCTTGGCTGTGATGAAGCACAATTTTACTGTGATGCCGCTGCGTTTGGCTCTGATCTTGGTGCGGTTGGCTCTGAGGTCAGCATGTTCGGCTCTGATGATGCTGCATTTGGCTCTGGTGATGATGTGTTTGGCTCTGATGCCGGGAGTCTGGTTTCCGTCCATTGATTTTCCGCTGCAGTGTCACATAACGTGAGCTTCGCCCCCCCCGGCCCTGTGCGGAATCTCTGTGTCCTCATTCAAGGCCAGCCTCTCAGACGAGTAAAGCCGAGAGAGAGGGATAGAGAGGAAGACAACGAGGGATGGAGGAGAAAGAGAGGAGAGAGAGGAAGAGATGGAGGGAGAGAGAGAGGGGGTGAGAGAAAGACAGAAGGGATAGAACGAGAAACAAACTTAGAGAATAAGACAGAAAGCAGGAGAGAAAGGAGAGGGCATGGACTGGCCTCAGTAGTCTACATTTTATTACTGTGTATGCTGTTCTTTAGCAGAGTCCTGTGGATGTGTTTGCGGGTGTATTTCACACCAATAAACCATTCTGAAATGAAAAACATTTCCAAATATTTCAAAGGGGTGTGAGTGAGAAAGAGTGGAAGAGGGAGGGAGGATTGATAGAGGTAGGGAGAGTTATTTTATTTTTATTGTAGTCATATTTTTATTAGTCTGTAAATTATTATCCCTTTTGTTGTCATCATCATTGTATCATACATTCAGATCCATAACCCGACTTTTCTATACATTGTTATACATTGTGAAGTTGTACCAACAAAGAAGAATTGGATTAAAG
>CM032876.1:2201866-2406866 GCA_019176425.1 Megalops atlanticus
GAGCTA
Source organism: Megalops atlanticus (assembly GCA_019176425.1). NCBI lineage: Eukaryota > Metazoa > Chordata > Actinopteri > Elopiformes > Megalopidae > Megalops > Megalops atlanticus. The sequence continues at coordinate 2,201,873 of CM032876.1, forward strand.
TCCCTGATATCAGCACGTCAGTCTCTCTCTCTCCCTGTGACAGAGCTATCCCTGATATCAGTACGTCAGTCTCTCTCTCTCTTTTTGTGACAGAGCTATCCCTGATATCAGTACGTCAGTCTCTCTCTCTATCCCTGATATCAGTCGTCAGTCTCTCTCTGTGACAGAGCCATCCCTGATATCAGTACATCAGTCTCTCTCTCTCTGTGACAGAGCTATCCCTGATATCAGTATGTCAGTCTCTCTCTCTCTGTGACAGAGCTATCCCTGATATCAGTACGTCAGTCTCTCTCTCTCTCTCTGTCTCGGTGACAGAGCCGTCCCCGGTGACGCCCACAGGGAAGCCGATCGCCGGGACGACAGACGCTGAGGAGGCGTCGCGGCTGCTGGCGGAGAGGAGGCGCCAGGCGCGGCTGCAGAAGGAGCTGGAGGAGAAACAGAGACGCGAGCAGGAGGAGGAGGAGAGGTGTGTGTGTGTGTGTGTGTGTGTGTGTGTGTGTGTGTGTGTGTGTGTGTGTGTGTATTAGTGTGTGTGTGTTGAGTGTGTGTATTAGTGTGTGTATTGATGTGTGTGTATTAGTGTGTGTATTGGGTGTGTGTATTGGTGTGTGTGTGTTGGTGTGTGTATTGGGTGTGTGTATTAGTGTGTGTGTATTGAGTGTGTGTGTATTAGTGTGTTTGTGTTGAGTGTGTGTGTATTAGTGTGTGTGTATTGAGTGTGTGTGTTAGTGTGTGTGGATTTGTGTGTGTTAATGGGTGTGTATTGGTGTGTGTGTATTTGTGTTTGTGTGTGTGTCTGTATTGTGTGTGTGTATTAGTGTGTGTATTGGAGTGTGTATTAGTGTTTGTGTGTGTGTTAGTGTGTGTGTATTAGTGTGTGTGTATTAGTGTGTGTGTTAGTGTGTGTATTGAGTGTGTGTATTAGTTTGTGTGTATTAGTGTGTATTAGTGTGTGTTGGGTGTGTGTGTCCTCATTGCACCTCCCTGCTGCAGGCTGCGGTTGGAGGAGCTGAGGAGGAAGCAGGAGGAGGAGCGTGTGCGGCAGGAGGAGGAGGCGCGGCGGGCGGAGGAGGCACGGCAGAGGCAGGAGCAGGAGCGCAGACGATGTGAGGAGGAGGAGAGACGGCAGAGGGAGCGGCGCTGGATGGAGCTGCAGGCGCAGATCGAGAGAGAGGTCAGGGGTCATCCCCCGCATGCCTGTGTCTTTACTCTGTGCCTGTCCTGTGAGGATGGGCGTAACTGTGATGTCATCGTTCTGATGAGCACGAGTAACTGTGATGTCATCGCTCTGTGAGCACGAGTAACTGTGATGTCATTGTTCTGTGAGCACGAGTAACTGTGATGTCATTGTTCTGTGAGCACGAGTAACTGTGATGTCATTGTTCTGTGAGTATTCACAGTAGCAGTTCAGGTTAAACACAAAACAAAGCAATGGCATCACCTCACTCTGGGACTCAACCCTCTAACTCTCTGGTTAACTAGTGCATCACAGATATTACACCTCATTGATTGCATCATACTGATGGGTCTGCAAGTGTCTGAGTGTCAGCGTGTTTGTCTGTTTGTGTTTGTACTGTGTGTGTGTTTGTAAATATATGTGTGTATATATTGTCTTGAATGTTTGTATGCGTATGTGTGTATATGTGTGTGTGTGTGTGTGTGTGTGTGTGTGTGTGTGTGTGTGTGTTGAATGTTTGTATGTGTGTGTATGCCTGTGTTGAGTGTTTGTGTGTGTTTGTGTGTTGAATGCTTGTGAGTGTGTTGAATGTTTGAACAGTACTGGTCAAAAGTTTGAACACACTTGATTAAGATAATGGGGAAAATGCATTCAAAGACATTTTAATCTAAAGACTTATGCTTAAATGCTTGAATTTTTTCTTAGACAAATATAAATCATGAAGCTGATGCTTATGTAGGTATCTCTTTCCAAAAAAATTAATAAAATTTTGAAGAATCACTGCTTTTGAAGAGTCACTGCATAATTCCATTTGTTTTGTTCCATAGTTTGATGTCTTTACTATTATACTAAAATAAAAATGTGTGTTGAGAGTGTATCGTTCCCTGTCTCTGACAGAGGGAGGAGGCGGAGCAGAGGGCACGGAAAGAGGCGGAGCGACTGCGTCTGGAGAGAGAGCAGATCAAATTACAGGAAGACCAGGAGAGACTGCAGAGGAAGAAGGTACTGAACACGCAACACTGAACACTGCAACGCAGCCAGCACTCAACACTCAACACTATACTCAACACTCAAAAAAACTCACAACAATCAAGACATAACATCAACTGTACAAGTATTCAATGCTCAGACTAAATTTTAAAATTAACACTTCAATTTAAGACTGTACACTTTTGTACAAGTTTTTAACAATTGACACTGTTCACTGATTATTCAAACTTAACAAAACTTAAATCGAAGACCAAATCTTAGCTCTGCCCAGCTGCCAGCGTAATGTCCATCCCAGACAGAAAAAGACCGGGTTTTCTCTGTGCTTCTTCACAGCGGATCGAGGAGATCATGAGGAGAACCAGGAGAAGTGATAATGAGGTGAAGGTAAGACCCTGGAGGTCCTACAGTGATCACACTTAAAGTCTGAGAGAGGTGTGTGTACTGGACTCAGACATGGAAGGAGAACACTGTATGTTACAGTCAGGAGTAGAGCTGTAATCCCGCTCACAGCAACTTCGGTTCCTCGATTACATTCTAAGAGGAGCATTCTATTTGCTGTGCTGCTTCGATGAGCATATAATAGACAATATTTTGCCTTTTTCATGTGGTGTAAGTATATGAAACCGACTGCATACATTCTAGAATAAACATGTATTTGTTATGACATCTGAACAGGTGAAGAATATTAATGTTTTGAAAACATTACCAAGGCATATGCAAATGAAAGCAGTTTGAGCAATTTTTGGGAAGCGTTCTATGATCATTTAATCATGGGTGTTATTTATTTTACATTAATGTATTTGAGAGACTGGATGTGCGATCTTATGGGTCATAATTCATTTTGTGCATTTGTGCTGGCCATGTTGAGTGTTTTTATCTGGCTGTGCTGTGTGTTGAGTGTGTTCACTCTGGCTGTGCTGTGTGTTGAGTGTGTTCACTCTGGCTGTGCTGTGTGTTGTGTGTTGAGTGTGTTCACTGTGGCTGTGCTGTGTGTTGAGTGTGTTCACTCTGGCTGTGCTGTGTGTTGAGTGTTGAGTGTGTTCACTCTGGCTGTGCTGTGTGTTGAGTGTGTTCACTCTGGCTGTGTTGTGTGTTGATTGTGTTCACTCTGGCTGTGCTGTGTGTTGAGTGTGTTCACTCTGGCTGTGCTGTGTGTTGAGTGTTGAGTGTGTTCACTCTGGCTGTGTTGTGTGTTGATTGTGTTCACTCTGGCTGTGCTGTGTGTTGAGTATGTTCACTCTGGCTGTGCTGTGTGTTGGAACAGAGAGAAGAGGTCAGGGTAGAGCCTCCCTCTCCCATCTCCCTCCTGCACCCCCTTCGGTCTCCTCTGCTGGGGTCCCCAGGTACGAGAGCCTCACCCCAGAAAGCACCCAGTACACCTCCCCACACACACTGCACCTCCCCACACCCCACTGCACCTCCTCACACACACAGCACCTCCCCACACCCCACTGCACCTCCTCACACACACAGCACCTCCCCACCCCCTGCACCTCCCACACACACAGCACCTCCCCACACCCCACTGCACCTCCCCACACCCCACTGCACCTCCCCACACACCACTGCACCTTCTCTCACACACACAGCACTGAGACTCACACACACACAGCACTGAGACTCTCTCACACACACACAGCACTGAGACTCTCACACACACAGCACTGAGACTCACACACACACAGCACTGAGACTCTCACACTCACAGCACTGAGACTCACACACACACACACACAGCACTGAGACTCACACACACACTCACAGCACTGAGACTCACACTCACAGCACTGAGACTCTCACACTCACACAGCACTGAGACTCTCACACACTCACAGCACTGAGACTCACACACTCACACAGCACTGAGACTGACACACACACACACACACAGCACTGAGACTCACACACACTCACAGCACTGAGACTCACACACACACAGCACTGAGACTCACACACACAGCACTGAGACTCACACACACACACACACACACACAGCACTGAGACTGACACACACACACACTCACAGCACTGAGACTCACACACACACACACACTCACAGCACTGAGACTCTCACACACACAGCACTGAGACTCTCACACACACACAGCCCTGAGACTCACACACACACAGCCCTGAGACTCACACACACACAGCACTGAGACTCACACACACCGCTGGCTCTGTAATGCAGTGGTATCCATCTCACAGCACTGAGACTCTCACACACCGCTGGCTCTGTAATGCAGTGGTATCCATCTCACAGCCCTGAGACTCACACACACACAGCACTGAGACTCACACACACCGCTGGCTCTGTAATGCAGTGGTATCCATCTCACAGCCCTGAGACTCACACACACAGCACTGAGACTCACACACACCGCTGGCTCTGTAATGCAGTGGTATCCATCTCACAGCACTGAGACTCACACACACCGCTGGCTCTGTAATGCAGTGGTATCCATCTCACAGCACTGAGACTCACACACACACAGCACTGAGACTCACACACACCGCTGGCTCTGTAATGCAGTGGTATCCATCTCACAGCACTGAGACTCACACACACCGCTGGCTCTGTAATGCAGTGGTATCCATCTCACAGCACTGAGACTCACACACACCGCTGGCTCTGTAATGCAGTGGTATCCATCTCAGACTGCAGTTTTGCAGCATAACGCTTTTCTCTGCCAGAGTGCTGCAGCCTCCCTGTCTCCTTCCTTGCTCTCTTCTCCTGTTTCCTGTTAGCGTAGCAGCTGCCCGACCAAAGGTGACTTTACAACGTTAAGCAGCTTTACAATGTTAAATATCCAGTATGTTTCATTACCTACAGAAATCATGTGTAAGGGGGTAAAATGACACTGACAGTAACCAGCCTAATTTATTAACTCCGATGACACCAGGGCATAACAGCTGCAATTGATGAAGATGTGGCTGTCAGTGAGAAAATATGATGTTGCATAAGGTGCTGGATTGTATAGATTGCCTTTAAGATCTACTGCTTGTGTCCTAAAACCCCCACCTCCAGGGAGAGACTGCCTTGGGCAAAGAGGCTGGTGTTGGGCTCAGAGGCAGGTGTTGGGCTCAGAGGCAGGTGTTGGGTTATGAGGCAGGTGTTGGATTGAGAGGCTGGTGTTGGGTTATGAAGATGGCGTTGGGTTGAGGGGCTGGTGTTGGGCTCAGAGGCAGGTGTTGGGCTCTGAGGCTGGTGTTGGATTATGAGGCTGGTGTTGGGTTGTGAGGCTGGTGTTGGGTTCAGAGGCTGGTGTTGGGCTCAGAGGCAGGTGTTGGGTTATGAGGCTGGTGTTGGATTAGAGGCAGGTGTTGGGTTGTGAGGCTGGTGTTGGGTTGAGAGGCTGGTGTTGGGCTCAGAGGCTGGTGTGAGGTTATTTCTGTCCCAGAGGCTGACTGTGAGATTGTATTAGTGTTCAGATGATGTCACTCAGTCCATTTTGTTCAGCCATTTTGCCCCCAGCAGTAATAACTGCAACAAAGAAGCTGCTAATGACCCTCTTCCATGGTCCTACTCAGGCACTAAACACTCACATGCGATCTTTCACATAATTAATAAAAAGAAAAATAGTAAAAATCATAATAATTACTGTAATTATTAGTCATTTTAATAACAATAGCCAGCCTGTAATAGTAATTATATATTGATAATGGCACTATAATTTCAATAATAATAGGACTAACAGGATAAAAATAATTAAATATATCTATGATAGTTAGATAAAATTATGGATAATAGTATAATAGCCGTAGTATTGTAGTGTAGTGATTGTGGTGGGAATGTAGTGCTTTCCGTTCGCTGTGGTGAGCTGCAGTCTGTCAGCCGCCAAACACTGCGTCACAGCTCTGAGTCTGCAGCCGAGTGACACAGCACTTTACAGAGAACAGCTTAGGCTGCCACCTTATGGTAGGCTTGGGTACTACAACAACACCAGTGACTTTTTTGGATGATGATCATAATTTTTGATTAGTATTAAGAACTAGGTCCCACCAGTGTGACTCCTGGTGTGTCTGTTTCTCTTCACACAAAATGCGACAGATTCTCTCGTTCAGTTTAGCCTCACCAGGGTAAAGCTGTAACTTTACCAGAGAGCAGCTGAAATGTTGCAAGTCTTGTCCAGGTGAGCATCAGGTCAGCGGTGCTGTTTTCCCGCCCCTCACCTGTAAAACAGGCAGGTGTTAGCGCTTTGGCCCAGCACCTGTGCAGTGAGGTGTGTCTGGGCTCCGCCCCCTGCAGGTGGGGTGCAGGTGAACGGGCAGAGCGCCTGGATGAGGCCCAGCGTGTCACCCCAGCCCCCCCCCACCGGGTCGCCCCTCATCACGCTGGGACCCCTGGAGGTGCGGAGCAACGGGGCGGAGGAGTTCCCCGACGAGGTGCAGGCCATGGACGTCAGGTGAGCTGCGTGTGGCATTGCCCGTCACCCTCCAAACCCTGCCAGGGATGTCGCCCAGGGGCGGGTCAGGGGTGTCGCCCGGGGGGGCGGGTCAGGGGTGTCGCCCAGGGGCGGGTCAGGGGTGTCGCCCGGGGGCGGGTCAGGGGTTATCCAAAGGGGAAATTTTCTGCATTTTCTGCGGGTGTCATTCATTTTTGGTGTGATAAACAGGCATTCTTTATTTTTGATTTCTTGGTAAAGTAAAATCTTGCAGCTTGTGTTTGTGAGCTTTGCCTGGATGCTGTGAAAGTGTCTAGATCAGGTGGCAACATTGCTACAGTCCGCAAACCTGGCAGTTTCTTTGTTTCATAAAATTATATATAGATACAGCAGATGTGTTTAAACAGGAGAATATTTCATCAGAGCGGACGTCCTCACCAAGGGAACTGTTATGCTAAGCACCTTATCCACAGGAAATAGGTTTTGAACCCTGCAAACTGCTGACCAACCACAAACCATGCAGAGGATCTCCCTAAAAGCCATTGGCTGAGTGAAATCACCATGGTAACTGTGACCGCAGCCCCTCCCTTTTGCGTGTCCCTCAGCCCCGTCTCTAAGGAGGACCTGGTCTCCATCCCGGAGTTCTCGCCTGTGGAGGAGGTGCAGAGCAACGGGACGAGCAACGCCCGCGCCCTGCAGGACCTGCTGGAGCTGACGGGCCACGTGCCCTTCCCCAAACTCCCGCCCGCCGCGCCCCTGGACGACTGCAACAGGAACCTGATCGAGGGCTTCTGCAGCGCCGGGACGGACACCCAGCTGATCCAGACCCTCACCCCCCCGCCCTCCGACACGCGCAACGTCCAGCAGCCAGGTGATAACGCTAACACCCTCACTGTACACACTGTCACACACACACACACACACCCTCACTGTACACACTCTCCCACACACACACACCCTCACTGTACACACTGTCACACACACACACACACACACACACACACCCTCACTGTACACACTGTCACACACACACTCTCACACACACACACACACACCCACACTGTACACACTCACACACACACCCTCACTGTACACTCTCACACACACACACACACCCTCACTGTACACACTCTCACACACACACACACCCTCACTGTACACACTCTCACACACACGCGCGCACACACACACACACACACACACACACACCCTCACTGTACACACTCACACACACACACCCTCACTGTACACACTCACACACACACACACACACACACACACACACACTGTACACACACACACACACCCTCACTGTACACACTGTCACACACACACTCACACACACACACACACACCCTCACTGTACACACTCACACACACACACACCCACACTGTACACACTCTCACACACACACACCCTCACTGTACACACTCTCACACACACGCGCGCACACACACGCACACACACACACACACACACACACACACACACCCTCACTGTACACACTCTCACACACACACACACACCCTCACTGTACACACTCTCACACACACACACACACACACACACACACACACACTGTACACACTCATCCAGTGTGTGATACTGTTATTGCTCTCTGTCCCACAGAGTGTTAGAGGGAGGAAGAGGAAGATGGATTTTTCCAGTAGCATCCCATCTGCCCCTCTGCTCCAGTGGCGATGAGAGAGACCTTCTGATTTCCCCTCTGCCCCCGGAGGAAGGAGGGTAGCGTTTCGTTGTTCCTCAGTGGTCCTCAGTTAAAAGCTCTGCAGAGCCTCTCTCACGCCACAGAAGCTCTGCCCCTCTCCTAGCCCCGCCCCTCAGGCTTTTCCCCGTCCTGACTCCGCCCCTGACTCCGCCTCTCCCACGGCTGCAGGCTGGACGCACCGCTGTGGGACGACGGAATACTTTCACAGGGTTTCGCTTCAGCTTCTGATGCGGATGCGTCCTCGTCGTCTGCGGGACCCGTTCTTCTACTTATTTATTGTAGTGTTCACAAAACTAAACATGGAGATGAAGTCCCTCTGTGTCTGCAATGGAGATGGGTTTGTGTATATGTTGTGTAGGGAGTGTTTTTCAGAAAGTGGTGCATAAAAAAAAAACAATAGCGTAAGCGTGTGTTTTTGTGTGCGTGTTTGCAAATATGGTTTGCCAAAGCAAATTGCTCATAGTTGACATACGTGCAGTTCAGCACTAGACTCTCAGCAACCTTAGAAATATGTGGCTAGCTTGATAAATGTCATGTATGAGCTTCAACTTCATAACTGAATAGTCCTGTAAACTGGTGTTTGCTCTGCCTCTTGGTATCCTGGCTTTGGGTGATGTTTATCAAACCTACAGCGTTCCTTGAGAAATACAGAACTCCTTGTATAAAAGCATCATAGCACATCTTCTCAAACGGTAAATGGTCAGCGGCTTTGTGTTCCATTTCGGTGGAGTCATCTCGGGTGATGGATTAACCAGTAAATAGCGTATTATGCACTACAGTGTTCAAAGCGTCCACCACAGGGTCCGCTCGAGCGAGCACAGCTCAGCACTTCTGCTCACGCTTTCCTCATCGCGGCCCAGGACAGGGGCTGTTTGCAGGTCAGTGTGTGTGTCTGAAACAGGAGCAATACCTGAGAAATAACACAACCCACCTGAAGCTGTGGAGACACACACACAACGCTGCGCTGTTTGTGCTCACAGTGTGCGCCCTCCGTAATCACGCTCACCTGAGAGACGCAGCTCACCTGAGAGACGCAGCTCACCTGAGACACGCGGCTCACCTGAGAGACGCAGCTCACCTGAGAGACGCAGCCCTACGTCCCCACAGCTGCTCCGCAGATTGGCCTGACAGGAAGTGTAGCACGTGAGCCGTTTGTTTCATCTTAAGTCGACTTCGGCGTGCTTTTCTTTTCTTTTTCCAAAAGTGACAGCCCGTGGAGGAGAACCGTCAGTGTCTGCTGTGTGTTACTGTGATTCATTCATCTGTCTCTGAAGGGTTAAACGTTAGAGTGAAATTAAACAGGGTGAAACACCGCCAGGTAGCTGTGTGATGACCGATTATCTTCTGTGCAAGAAATGCGTCAGCCCTGGAGTTCAACCTAAGACATGTTTTGAAGCTGCGTGCATGGGTGCGTGTGTGGGGGGGGTCATTGGTTACTTTACTTTCTCTTACTTTTTAATTTGTAATATTTTGTAAACATGTTTGAACAGATGGAGGAAGGAGACAGGAGTTTGAAACTTGAAGTACAGAAAACCAACAGGGTCTTCCAAAAACCAGACTGAAAGGGCACTAAAGGTCATACTAAGAGATGGAAGCATAACAGTCTAGTATTTCACGCTGAATCATTTCAAAAGGAGCTCATTGCATTTATATGTACAGTAAGATTGTGACTCTTGTAGACATTGTGCATGGATATTCCTCTTGAGCAGAAAGTCCCAATAAACACTAATCACACCATGTTCTTGATGCTGTGTTTTTCTTGTAAACAGAGACAGACGACCCCTTATCCTGGGACTATTCTGTCCCCCTTCATCCTGACCCTTAACCTTAACCATACTTTGTGTCGCACCCTAACCTTTGGCCTTCTCTATGTCACATACACTGTTACAGATAAAAAATCTTATTCTCTCACCCTTAAACCCTGTTGATTTCCAATTTTTCCCCACTGTTGCTTTCTTTAGCTCCTTTGAACATATCTGCTGGTCAAATGTGTTCAGTAAATGACAGGACTCTCCTGGCAGGTTGTTAAATACCCAGAGTTCCCACACACCCTCAGACGTAGTTTTAATCTCAAATTCACCTGACTTTGGAGAGCACTGACATGTGAGTAAACAGTGGCAAGCTTTTTTTCAGCTTATTGTACTGAAATGCTGTTTTAATTAAGCGGTTTGATGTATACCGTTGTCCCCACAGTGTGAGAAAAGACAAACATTCTTCAGTGGAATTTATGTTTATGGACTGGATGGGAAGACGCTCTTATCCAAAGTGACTTGCAAAGAAAGGCATAATACAGCAGCAGTGTACACCTGCAGAAGATGTCAGAGTACATTTTAACAAGTGCCAGAATGTACCACATGCATACCCTATATATGTATATATAATCACATATAGTGCTACAGTAACTGATGTCAGATTGAAAATAGACTCAAAGTACAATACAATCATCAAAACCCCAACAACAACTGGTGTTGATGCATAAGTCAGTGTAATAACATCCCTGAAATGGCCAGAAGGAAGCAAGATGATATCCTACAGCATTGAGCTAAAGGAATGATCTAATTCACGGAAATATGAGTGCAAATTGTCATTACTTATTTTAACTGTGTGTTTATTTATTTTCAATCACCTGTCATTGTACATGATTCATAATGCGGAATGTTTGTGAAAGATTAAGTATTTTTAAAGGCACCAGTACCCACAGTATGATTGAACTTCTCCACAAGACTCAAAATAGTTGGCCAGAAATATCTCCTCATCACTTGACCAGAGATATGATCATAATTGCCCAGGTGCATATCCCTACTTGACTGGTTATTGATGAATTCAGGGTGAATTTAAAGCTCTGTAAGTAAGAAGGAGCAGCTTGAAATAAATTCATTATTTTACTGGTAAAGCAGTGCAAGAACCCACACATTGTGGTCATTTATTAAGATCCTACGTAGCGGATTTCTCTTCTCTACGCCACAAAAGAATCACCAACACAGGTTTTATTTGTACAGTATAAAATAAAAGCAATGTAAATAAAAAATGTAAATATTCCAACCCATCAGCTACTAGCTGTATTGGCTACTCGCTAACCAATGAGCTAACAAACCTAGCTTGAAGTTCGCTGTAACAGCGATTCCGAAACACTGCACCTAGGAGGAGAGTTTTGAATGAGCTGCAGGAAATTTAAGATGCCGTTTGAGCTGATAAAAGGGCATAACAGGAGTCTAATTCAGATGGAATAAATGTGTGGGTCAGTTCTTCTGCATTTTTACATCAGGAAAACACCTCATTCTGGTAATATTTTGGAGCTGAAAGAATTCCAGACTTGAAATACTTTTGTATGAGTCTCGAGAGAAATTCTGGTCAACTGTAACCTCAAGGTCTCTCATAATTACTTTTTGCTGAATAACAGTCTAGTTTGAGTGAAAAATTTGCCTTGGTACCGCAAGATATTTTTGGGCCTAGGGAAATCATTTGTTTTGTCTGTATTAGCAGCAAGTTTGACATTACCCAATTATTTATTACTGTAATAAAGGCTTCAGGTGTGAAGATCAGGACAGACGGTTCCCTCAGAATCCATCCAAGCCCACAATGTTTTCCTTCAGATGCTAAACTGCCTCTAGACTCTTCTTCTCCTGAATGTTCTTTGCTAAGCACTCATTTTTCATGGCATTCAGCTGTTAATGTTCCTCCTGAAACGTGACTGCCTTTCTTTGGGGTCTGGAATTTTTTCTTTCCTATTGACCCTGGGTCCTTTTCTAGCTTTTTTAAAAACTTTTATTTCCATGGTTGAAATGCAGTAAAACAAGTGAAACTGGATTTACATTGGGCAGCAGTGTAGCACGGTGGTAAGGAGCATGGCTTATAACCGAAAGGTTGCTGGTTTGATTCCCTGCTGGGGCACTGCTGCTGTACCCTTTGGCAAGGTGCTTAACCCACAATTGCTTCAGTAAATACCCACCTGTATAAACTGATAAAACCTATGTATGTTGCTCCAGATAAGAGCCAATAATGTAATATGGCAGTGTATGTACTTGACTTTCCATTTTCTAGGCTATCTAGTTTCAGGTTAGCACAAATTAATTTGTGGTAGGGCTTAAGTGGTGTGCTCACACTTACTGGTCCGGGACTGTTGCTCGTTTAACTTGGGTGGATACACGTCTGTTCAGTTGTTCTGGATAAGAGTTTCTGCTAAATTACAATAATGTCATTGGTTATAGACTGACGTGATCAAACCGCTTTGCCACAGGAGCACGCTAGGAGCGCTGTTCTGACTAAAATGACTTTAAGGTCACTGCGACTGAAATCTTCCGGTTCATGCAGATGCTAGCAGCCGCCTAGAGAAATAAACTGGCACCTTCGTGCAACATAAACGCTATTAACTTGATCTGTAAGCACTGTTTTCACTGCGTGTGAAATGAATTAGTCTGGATCTTGTCGAGACTGGTGTTTTTGGTGGACGCATCTTCATGTTTCTGTAGCGTTGCACACACGGGGGTAAGGCTAACTCAAAGTGTCCATGTTGCGTTAACGTTAGCCAGCCAGCTAGCTAGCTAATGACTGACGACCATTGCTCACAACCTGGTTAACATCCACGGTTGGCGTGTGCAATGTTGGCTAGCTTGTTTTTTGTTTTTCTGTTTTTCGTTCACTCTTTGCTCATTGTTTTTTCTAAGCACATACACTTAGCAATGCAGCGAGTACAAGCTAACCAGCTAGCTAACCAGCAGTTTACCAATTACAGTAGTTTAGCAGCCGCAATTCTTGGATACCTTGCAACCTGCGTATGACCTGCTACATGACTGACTCCTTGAGCATTTGTATTAATAATCGTACAGTTAGCTGCGAGAGGCTTTTAGAAATGCGATCAGGTAACGTGAGCTATGTGTCAGTGTTATTTCTCCTAGCTAGCAAGTTGCCACGTCCCTTCCGTAGCCAGCTGGGATTGAAATTTCAGTGTGAGATTAACTTTACCATTACAGTCCGATCGCAGTGTGTGTAGTTGGACCCTGTATCCCAGTGTTTCCCAAACCTCTCCTGGAGGACCCCTTGTCCTGCATGTGTTAGATCTCTCCCTGCTCCAACACAGCTGATTCAAATGATCAGCTCGTCATGAACTCCTGAAGCTGCTTAATGACAAACTGATCATTTGAATCAGCTGTGTTGGAGCAGGGAGACATCTAAAACATGCAGGACAAGTGGTCCTCCAGGAGAGGTTTGGGAAACGCTGCTGTAGCCCACTGCCTTAGTTTAAAATCAGAATGTTATTCAGAGTTGGCTCAAAATAATTTACCAGTGGAAAGAAGTTCTGAATTTGCGAGTTAATGTGTTATTCAGGGAATTACAAGAATATTTTTTAAAATGCTATCATTCATCATTTTTACGTTTTCTCCTCTACTCGCTCCAGGGAGGACAGAATGTCGAGGCCGCGTTCGAGGTCTCCCTTGCATCCGTACAGGTAAATGTTTTGAGGTTTTGGAAATTATTTGTGAAGGGAAAAATGTATGGAATTTGAAACCTGGTGTAAATGTTAAAGACAGCACTTCCTGCTGTGTCCCAGTCCACACTCACCTGAAGCACTGCACTTTACAATAAGGCACAGCTATGTGGTCGGGGGTTAGGGTTAGTGGGGTGTCCCAGGCCACAGAGGGAACTGGGTTGCTCCCTTCGACCGAGTGCGCGTTCATGCGCCTGGCACAAAGGTCTGACGTCCCAGGGATCTTTGCGTCTGATACTGCAGGGCTTGCGAGTGTGTGGGACTTGATAATTGTTCCACAGCGTCTATGAAATTGCAGCGGTTCCAGGAAGCTTCCTGTTTTGTAACAGATTTCACACAGATAATATTGCTGTATGGATGAGTGTCCCTCATGCACACAGCCATGAAACAATGGTTACACTGGACTGAATGATTCCTGTATGTTTCAGTTTAAAGCCAACAGACAGACAAATTCAGGGCTGGATTTCTAGGCTTAAACTAGTCTGAATCACCATGATATTTACCTGGGTGGCCTTTGACAAAACGATTTAAAACAAGATTTACAGGTGACTGGCTTTCACTACAATTTACAGCTAGTTCATGGGCTTCAGTTACAAAGAATGTAACGTTTAAGTGGTTACATTGGAAATATATGGTTCTGATGTGATCTCCTAGGTGTCCTGTGGTAGAGTCGCTTGTATTTTTTGAGTTGCTCTTGTTTTGTGATGATGACAGGAGAGTGTGTCCCAAATTTGCTCCCACACCCCTCCTCTTTTTTCAAGTGGCATGAAGTACAGATGCATTCACTCACTTCCAGATCAGGACTTTGCCTAAATATTGAAAACTTCAGTGTGAAAATATTTAAGGCTTCATTTCCTGTGTGTCAGAATATTCAAGGCTGCGCTTTGTGTTTGTTGAAACAGGCCCTCGTCTCTGTACAGAAGGAGTCCAGGACGTCATGAGGACAGGTGTTACAGCAGTGACCGCCATCAGGAGGCGTCGGAGTTCGTCCCGAGAGACCCGAGGAGCGTGGTCGACCACGCCCACTGGGGCGGGTGGGACGGGACCGCTCCCGGCAGAACCGCGCCGAGGGCGGAGCTTAGAGAAGAGTGCTTCCCCGAGCCGCGGAGACGAGCTCGCTCCCCCGATCAGTGGCGCGGGTTTCCCCCGGACTACCCCAGATTCTCCCCGCCTGTGGATTTCGAGGATCACAGGGGTAGCCCCCAGCCCTCGTTCCAGCTGGGGTACGCTGAGCGCCACAGACTGTCCCCGAAAAGGCGGTTCCACACCCCTGACGGCGGCGAAGGCAGGAGAGCGGGGTCTCGGGACGATCACCAGCGATTTCCGGACGACAGGGCGCGGCATTCCCCCCGAAGATTCTCCCGCGAAGGCTCCCTCGTGGCTCGCTATGACCCGGCCTCCCCAGGATGGCACCGCGGTGGGCGGAGCCCCGGGTCAGAGCCGACCCCGGGCCACACTCACAGCCCCAGGCCCAAACCCGGCCGCTCCGTGTGGGCGGAGCCCTGCGACCTGCCGGGGAACGTACCCAATAGGGAGGCTGGGTTTTTGGGCGAATTTCACAGAAGGAGCCCATATTCTGAGAGGTACAGGGCTGAAGTGGTCCTGCTGCAGTTTATCCCAGACCAGTCGGGGCCAGGCCAGAGAAGAGAAGATTTCAGTTATTAACAACTGCATCTAAAACCACAATGTCCTTTTCGGCGCATGTACTATATGAGTGAATGTGGACAGTTCTGATTCAACTTCAGTAATTCAGTTTCTCATACCTTTAAAGCATACGTAATTGTAATGACATTTGTTGTGTCCCAGTCACAGAATCAGGCCTGTTAGTGAGTATTAGGCTCCGTGTGACGCCCTGTACTGTGCTGACTGTAGGAGGCAACTGTGGAATTACAGTGACTGCTATGCAGAGCTGGGATCAGTTCCATTTCAGTTCAGTCAATTCAAGGCATGAATTGAAATTCAGTTCATTAACTGAAAAGTCATCATACAAATGGTGGGTGATTTGCGATTGATGAATTGACTTTGATTTCATTCTGTGAATCGACTGAATTGAAATGGAACTGACCCCAGCTCTGATGCTCTGTACTGAGCTGACTGACTGTGCTGTAGTTCTACACTGTGCAGACTGTAGGGTCAGACCCGACGCTGTGTCTGAGTTGTGCTGAACGTCTCGCTGCTTTGTGTCGGCACAGGTACGCGGAGGAGCCCGCGTTCAGGGAGTGGTGCCGCTCGGCGGAGCGGCCGCAGGACGCGAGGCGGCCGGAGGCGCGGGGTCCGCCGTGGGGCCAGCGCCGGAGCCCGGAGCGGTCAGGAGCGCCGGTCATCGTGGAGCACGATCACGGCATGAGCAGGGAGCCGGCCGGAGGGAGGCGGGGCTGCGACCGTGACCGCGGCAGTGTGCACGTGCGGGAGGGCCCCTCAGAGACGTACCCGCGGGAGCGCGGCCCACAAGGCCGGGGCGCAGCCGGTGCCCGCCAGAACGACACCGCCACTGCCCAGCGCTTCCAGGGCAGGAGGAGCCCCTCCCTGAGCGAGAGGAGGCAGGGGAAGGCGCCCCAAACTTACCCGCGACCCCGCGACTCGCAGGGCTTCCTGGAGCAACTGGCTCCCGCTGCAAACGGAGACGTGGACCTCAGGCGGATGGAGCCTCTCGGAGACGGGGAGCTGGCCTCTCCCCCCCAGGCCTCGGCCGCGTTCAAGGGGCAACAGGGCAAACAGCTAAAGAAGATGAAGTACCGCCGCCGGGGGGCCAGGCCCCCCACCCCGGACGCCCCCCGCAGGGCTCCTCCCCAGGAGACCCTCACCATCAAGGTGGATGTGCAGCGCCCTGCGGCCCAGAACAGGTACAGTATCCCCGACGCCTCTGGCCTCAGGGCGGGCCGAAAGTTCATGCTTCTCTTTAGTTTCCACTGTGCAGTACAGCTCCTGCGTCTGGAGGAATCATCGATCTCCAGGAAGGGAAACGGGATCCGATCCACTGCAGGACTGCAGAGAAAGGAGGGGACATTAAAGATTCTTCCTCGTTTGATTCTGACGCCGTTCTCTGTTGATTTGTGAGGGGAGTTCTCTGCCTCGGACGAGGATCTGCTGTATCGTGTCTTCTCCTGTGTCATGGCCGCAGCTGCAGAGAGGATGTGGAAGAGTTTGTTTGCCACCACAGCAGAACTGCAAAGTGGAAAGTGTCGGCGCGGTGTGGTCAGTGCCGTGGAAGTGATTTCATTAGGTGATGAGCAGAGTGAGCAGCTGAGGGATGGGTGGAAGGATGGAAGGATCACAGAGCGGATGGAGACATGGGAGGGATTGGCTGTGACGAGATGAAGCTCTTTATGTCTGTTTACGCAGCAGGGTGTTAATGAACTGAAGCAGGTGAAGTGCCTGATCAATGGACTGTGCCTCCATTTGGGAATCAAACCCGTAACCCCCTGGCTGTTCCTTAACCACAGCACTGCTCTGCCACCGCTCGCCCCGCCGGGAATCAAGGAATCTGAACCCGGTTGAAACCGGATGCAGTCTCCATCGAGCGTTTAAATGGCAGCAGCTTGTGGCTGAATGCTCCTCCTGATGGCCCCTCTCTGTTGCGCAGTCAGGTAGTCTGAGCCGCAAGCCTGGCTGGCTGGGAATCCGCTTGTTTCTGTTTGGGATGGGACTCCCGCAGAAACCATGGAGCACACAGGCATGTGTGAAGGGAATGCTGGGAAAAAGCCCAGCCCTGCTGTGTGGATCAGGCAGGGGCGTGGCTGCTGGAAAGCCAGAGGAGCTGATTGGTCCATGCCGCCTCCTGATGCTTTACCCCAAGGGATTGTGCCGGGTTTTTACTCCACACCACAGTGCGCACAGAGAGAGAGCTGTGATCAAGGACACAAGGACCTTCACAAAACAGATCTGAACCTGGAGCCATGTGGTGGCAGTATCCCCACCTGGAGATGAGAGTGCTGCAGGATATCAGCTCACAGCTGGAGATGAGCGTGCTGCAGGATATCAGCTCACAGCCGCAGGATATCAGCTCACAGCCGCAGGATATGAGCTCACAGCTGCAGGATATCAGCTCACAGCTGCAGGATATCAGCTCACAGCTGCAGATGAGAGTAGTGCATGATATGAGCTCACAGCTGGAGATAAGCAGGATATCAGGAGCTTCAGGACTTTGCACCGCTGAAATGTGTGAGGATGTTCATAATGCTTTCCTGTTTGTGCAGAAAACACCTCCTCTGGTGGATTGTTCCAGAGACCACTAAGATCCCCCCACCGCTACACCCCCCACCTTAAAGTTATACATGAAGATGCGTCCACCATAATACCAGCCCTGCTAAGTGCACTGCAGAATATGAATTCAATGTTTTTTACGTTTTGTGAAAAAAGGTAAGTCTTTGCATTCACTGTTGTTTGTTTGCAGTCCTCGCAGAATTTGGGATGATTGCATGTTCTTCAGTAAAATCAGCATGCAGAACACATCATCCTCTGAGCAGTGACTCGCTGCTGAGGCAGTCTGAGTGCAGGGGTGATGACGACCCTGATCCGGGGTCAGAGGCTGCAATCCCAGAATGCACTGTTCAGGACTTGCAACACAACAGATCGGCACAGGCTGACGGCTTTTCGATGAATCGAAAGAAGGAAATACATTGAACAGATGTGTATGTTGTCCTGGTAAGACCTGCAAAAAGTTTTTTTGTTTGATTTTCAAGGATTTTATCTTTTTGCCTCTCTGAAGCATGCTCTTGTTGGTGTTCTGCCCCCTGGTGGTGTGGACCAGACATGGCAGCCTCCTGTTGACAGGGCTGTTGGTGACCCAAGATTCTTTTGACACAAAGGACAATGTTGTGTCTTGGACGCTAAGAATCGTTATTTGATCAGAAGCTTGGCTCTGTCTTTGCTGTCAGGATTTTGGCCATTTTCCCAGTCCAGGTAAATTGATGACCTTCTGGCTCTTCAGGGATGGTCACCATCCCACCATGTCTTCTGGGAACCCCAGTGCTTATGGGACCGAGACAGTCACACTGAAAAAAGATGTTAGAACAGGAGCATTCACTAATATGTCTGAGCTGAAGAATATACTGACCAGCTGAAGAGAAGAAGTGAAAAGACAGGGTTGCAGTCATCATCCTGGTGCTGATTCCCCTCAGGATTTTAAAGTCAGAATTCACCACCTTCTGAGCAGAAGTGGCGATCATTCAAAAAAATCAGATTTTTATAGCACATTTTTACAATGGAAATTGTCATGAAGTGCTGAACAAGGAGTGTAGTGCATTTTCCAGAGGGAATCGAGAAACGAAGAGACCCAGAGCCACCTGGGAAAAGACTGGAGGATTATTCCGTGACTGTGGGCAAAGGATGTCAGGAGACTCCTGGAAAATACTGGAAATGTTAACAGTGGAATGGCATCAGTTAGAGTCTAGATGCAGAGCCTCCAGTCTCTGCCAGCAAGCACATTTCTGTGCGCAAGTGTTCACAAACACTGACACAGTGTGTTTGTGTTTGTCACCACTGAGATTTCAACAGGACCTAGTGAACACCCAGAGCAACAGAAATATCTGGGGAATTTCAGGACAAAACCTGTGCAGGGGTGACATGTATCTGCTTTACATGTGAGTGTAAGACTCCGCAGGTGTAAACACTGGCATGCCAAACCATGAAGTTAAGCGCATTTCTGTCCAGTATTGCCTGAGATTTCAGTCATATTTCATGCTGAAGAATGAGGTCACTTTGGCACACAGCTCCTGCAAACCGATACAGAAAGCAGGTGCCGTTGGATGAACCTGCCATCAGAGGATTGTTTTCCTAATCTCAGGTTAGAAGCTCTCCTCCTGGCCATCCCACCACATGACACCTGTACTGCACACAGCAGGTGTGCATGAAGAACACGTGTCATTGAGATGCTTCTAATCCTTCAGGAGTCTACAGCAAGAGTTACTGTTTCCATAATCTGTTACAGGAATGAGGAAAATGCACAGACACATGGCTTTAGGTTGGGCTGTTAATGCTATGTCATGATGCAAAATGAAGAGGAACAGACAGCATGGACAAATATTATGGGAACTGAAATATAACAGGATATACGCCATAAAAAGCAAAGTTCTGTGAAGAGAGGATGGTGACTGTTTTGGACTAATCATTTCACTCCAGGGAGGCATTTGATATTTGCGTTTATATTTCTCAACCATCGATATGGTGGAGGACGAGGAGAACGACCTGTGCAATGGCTCGCTCATTAAGAAGCCCACCAAGTCCTTTGCCGCCGATGCTGTCATGGCAACCGAGAAGTCTGAGTGGATGAACTATGTCAACAAGCGCGTGTCAGACCTGCAGGAGAAGAGTGGCAAACCACCAAGCAGCAAGCATGCCGCCGTCTGTGTGCCCGACTCTGAGGCCACCATCTGCACACCCTGCCGGACGTTCGTGCTGGGAAAGGCTCAACAACAGAATGTAACCTCAGAGAAGAGCTGCGCGTCAGACAGAGGGAGCAGCTGTGTGTCAGCGCCTGCTGGCAAAATGTGCTGTTGTGCACCAACTTCCCAGCAAAGCCTCTTTATGCGACCAAGCCATTTAGTGGGGATGTGAAAGGCTTCTGGTGAGAAATGGAATTGGTTGGCTGCATTTTTTTGTTGAGGCAGTTGAAACTACACCTCCCAGAATCACCTGGGCCGTCATTTTCTGCAGGTCTTTTTCTGTCATTTTTTATGTACAGAGTAGAAGAAAAATCCTACACATAGGCACTGCAAGGTGTACTAATGTATAAAAACCCTCACTGTTGCTGTGCAGTGGGGAATGAAAATGACTTTTGACCTCAGTTGTGGCATCTGCACATCAAGAGCTGAACCAAATATGTTGTTTCTGTGGAATACAAATGATGTTTCTTCAGACTCAAAGTAGTCAAAACTTGTGCCTTGCTTGCTGTATCTTCCAGTGGTGATTATGTGGAGTTGAGCGCCACAATCCAGCAGTCTCTGTAAAGATTGTTGCCTGAAACATTCTCTCATCCCTGTAACAAATTATTCTGAACCCCACCAAAAAGGACCATAATCTACAATGCTCAGAAAAAGAATAGCTCTTCATTTATTTTTCCTCTAAAAATCTAAAAGTCATACTAAAGAAAGACCTTCATATTGCTTGTATTTTATGTGAAGAATTTTGCAAGTCGGTCATCGGCAACGGTCATCCTGTTCTGTGCAGGTACTTCAAGCAACTTCATAAAAATCAGAGCCTGTGTTATGTTTATAGACACAGTTGTCATTCTGAGAAACATGAGTTTCAGAACTCCTGAAAGAAGAGGCTGGGAGAGAGTCCAGGGATCCAAACAGAATCCATACCAGGCTCTGAATCTGAGCTCTCTGATGTGGCCTACTGAATGTCAAGACCATAGGAACTACATTTCCCATCTTGTCTTTGGAAGAAAGAAAACGGAGTAATCCCTGCCGTCCTAAAATCTACGTTCCACTCCCGGATCCATGCCTGCTCTGAGGAATAGTGAACTCTGACTCCAGGAAATTAATGGCAAGCGGCCATTTTCACTGGAGGACAGGAAACTGTCAGTGGAAGGGAAGCATGAACTTTCACCTGCCTTGTGTCCTATAGGAGGGCAGTTTCAGTCTGTTAGAGATATGGGCTAGCTGGAGGTGGAGTGGTATGGTAACATTGAAGTGTGTCTTAGGTCCTGGGTGGGTTTTTAGCACATTTATCTTACACCTAAATATTTTTTTATGTATAGCATATCGAGGTTCAAATGTATACCAAGCAGTCCCAACCTCGCCCACTTATTCATACCTGCATACCAGTAACTAACTAACTCCTAACTATCGCTTCACACTGTGGGCTTGCCCAGACCTCAACATTATCATATTGAATCTGTCACTGTGTGATCTTTTGACATGAGCGATTGGTGTTATTTTCAAGAAGCAGTTCTGATGGCGCATCTCTCAAGGTAAGTGCGGTAAGCTGTTTTGCATTTTCATTCGTAGGATGGTTATTAAAAAAAATTGAGCTCTCCTGATCAAGTATGTCAGCAATTTTTATTAATATCCATTTTGTTAACCTGACTGACTCTGTTTAACTCCCCCCCCCCACCCCTCACCCCCCAGCGCCTCCTGCTTCTCCTCTGACAGACAGCTGTCTCTCGACCTAGTCAACGTTGGGCGGCAGCGCCTGGACTTCCTGCCCATGCTGGAGCATTCGGGTGCCAACAGAGAGACCACGCTGCATTCTGGGACATTCGCCCAGGAAATTATTACTTTAGTGCACCAAGTCAAAGGTACACCTTTTATGGATATATCCTGCATGCTGCTAGACAAACTTCATCTCCCCAAGTTTCTTGAGGGGTAATGGAGAGAAGATCCGGGGTGTTGTGTAGGACAGAATGATGGAAAAACATTCAGCAGTGTTCTGTGTAAGATGTAGGGATGGAGCAAAGCCATGCGTTACTCGTTATGAAGAGGTGACGTGTAACAGAATGTACCTGCCATTTGTAAAAATGCATCCTCTTATGGATTGACAGTTGGTGTAAAATGTTTCTCCGTCCTCCTTGTCTCTTTTTCCACCCTCCTCTTTCTTCTTGTCTTCCTCTCCTTTTCTTTCTCCATCTCCTGACAGAAAACTACTTTAAGGGAGAAGGTCTCACGCTGAATGAGCGCTTCTCCAGTGTCCAGAGTGGTCAGTCTGAGGACAATGGAGGCCCATCCAGCAGTCCTGTAATACACAGGTACGGCTGACCCCCCAACCCCGTTCTCACAAAATGACTTCTCTCCAACTGTTTCCTGTATTTGTTGCAGCATGCTGACTTGTATAGTGTCTACTTCACAGATCTGGCAGTCTTGTACCCATTTCCCACTGTAGAGCCGGAACCAGGCTGGCTCATTATACCCCTTTCCCACTGTAGAGCTGGAACCAGGCTGCCTCATTATACCCCTTTCCCACTGCAGAGCTGGAACCAGACTGGTTCATTATACCCCTTTCCCACTGTAGAGCTGGAACCAGGCTGGCTCATTATACCCCTTTCCCACTGCAGAGCTGGAACCAGCCTGGCTCATTATACCCCTTTCCCACTGCAGAGCTGGAACCAGACTGGCTCATTATACCCCTTTCCCTTTCCCACTTCACCCTGAGTTGGGTGAGATGCAGCCAAACCTGGATGACTAGGGTACAACACAATTGCTTTTCCACTGCACTTGACATGACACTGAATGCTGCCATCTGCATAGATCAGAGTTTTCTCTAAAAAATAGCAAGCCTTCATGTTGTAACTCTGGTTGTAAATCGGAGCTGTGTGTGTGCGTTCCTGTGTGGTCCCACCTTACACCCTGTGTTTTGTGGGTTTAGGTCTGACTCACTGCTGCCCTCCAAAGGATAATGGAGGTAATGAAAAAGGATAGATAAAAATCCTGAAGATCTTAATTTTTTTTCTTTTTTTGTTTTTTGCAGACTGATCAATGTGCCCCAGTCAGAATTAAAACCACAGCCAATATTCAAGAGGGTCGGGTCCATGCAGGTATGAAAATCAGTTGCACATGCAGTTGATGGATTGTGAGTTGTTTGATTGATGGTGTGAGTTGTTTGATGGTGTGAGTTGTTTAATGGATGATGTGAGTTGTTTGATGCTGTGAGTTGTTTGGTTGATGGCGTGAGTTGTGAGTTTGATGGATGGTGTGAGTTGTTTGGTTGATGGTGTGAGTTGTTTGATGGTGTGAGTTGTTTGATTGATGGTTTTGTCGCGGCAGCAGCGGAAGCGGCAGCTTGCTGACGACCCCTGTGACCTTCGGCACGACCTGGAGCGGCGGAGGCAGGAACGGCTGGAGGGGGTGAAGGTGACGATTCCCGGGGGAAGCTTCTCACAGCGCCCTCTGCTGGGCGGGAGGTCAGTGAAGCCAGAGGGGGAAGGGTGTTCTCACAGCGCACACAAAGGTGGGGAGGTGAACACAGGCTGTTATTGTGCCAGTTTCTCATCATTATGGAATATTTATGATACTCTCTCAGAAAATAGCAATTCGCTCCCCTCTCTCACTGTCTCTCCTTCTTTCACCTTTCTGTTCTGTTCGCTGCCTCCATCTCTCCCGCAGTGTTCTGAGTGAGGATGAGGAGGGTGATGAAGAGGGTTCCTGCGGGCAGAACTGGGCTGGGGAGGGGGTGGAGAGTGCGGCTGGGCAGTGGGGCGGACAGCCGGTAAGTCTCACCTCATTGGCTGTGCCTTTGTGACGGGGGGTTAAAAGCAAACTCACAGGCACAGCGTTTAGGCTCAGTGTAGTAGGGTGCACAGGTAAGGAGTTCGGCTTTCAGAGAGCAGCTCCCAGGTGAAGCATGGTCATTGCACACCTGAACAAGGTGTTGAATTTAGAGTAATAGCCAAGCTGTGGGATGCTGAGCATGTGAGTAATAATGGTAATTATGACAACAATAATAATAGCAGTAATACTTGGGCTGAAAGGTAGTGTCTCCATGTTTGTGTTCTGTGTTATTTCATGCTGTAATGGAGAGCAGCCCTTTGGGAGCTGCAGCAGAGTGGGATCTGTGTCCTGTGAGCTTTTGCCTTTTCTGCTTTTACCCTGTGGATATGCGCATGGTCAGACCTGAGATCAGCTGGAAACAGTAGCATATAAAATACTGGGATCATACTTGTATGTGTGTTTTGTATGTGTGTGTCTGTGTGTGTGAGAGAGTGAGTGAGTGTGTGTGTATTTGTTGAGTGTGTTTTGTGCATGTGTGTTTATTTGTGTGCGTGTGAGAGTACAGCTGGTTACACTGAAAGCCATGTAGGTAGATCTGAATGAGCAGGTTTCTGTAAGTGGAATCCCCCAGGTCTGCTAATGGATCTCCCTCTGCTCTGACCCGGTGCCGGTGTTGGGTCCGGTCCGGTCCACACAGGGGAGTACCGGGCGGAAGAGGCCTGCTTTTGTCCGGCAAGGCGCTGGAGCTCGGGGAAAATCCCGCCGGCAGCAGGTCCACCAGAGACAGCAGAGACAGCAGAACCAGAGCAGCAGCCAGCGTGGATCAGGTGAGTTACAGCGAAACTCCTCTCCTTAACCCTGGGAGACGCTGCCTGTGTTTAATGCACTTTTGGGCTGTTGTTTGGCAAGGTACAGTCAAGCCAGTGGGCTTCAGCTGTTCCTCTTATACTTCATACGGTTTGGGCCTGTGCTGAAACCGGCAGCCCGCGGGGGTTGGGGTGGGCCAGTCGGACAGGGCTTTCCCGCCTCCCCCCTCTCAGGCAACCTTCTCCTTCTTACTGCAGGCGGCAGCTGGTAGAAGGAAGGCCACAAAGGTCAAAGTTGAAGAAATATGTGGGAAGGCGGGTGCCTCTCAGTTCTGGAGCTCTGTGGCGTGCAGCCCAGTGCAGAGGAGCTTTTCAGCCAGTGTGTCTGAACGTGGACATCACTGTAGGGACAGAGCCACAGGGACCAGAGTAACACTGAAATCTGGCTCGACCTGCGAGAGACTGGGCTTCCATCAGCTCCACAGACAGCCGGGTTGCACTGCTGCTGGACTGTGAGGAGGAAGGAGGTAGAGCTTCCTGCTGACTGAGAAAACAACACTTACTTTCACTTCTGTTAAACCCTAAACCCCGAATCCTAAAGGCCGCGGTGAATGTGTGTCCTCATCTTTTCGGATTTCCGTTAATGTTGTTTTTGTCTCGCTGTTTGGCTTGTTTTGGTGAGTGCCTCCTGGCACCGTATGGTGCTCTCACCGGGCCGTACGTTTGGTTTTGGTGTATGAGAGAGTTCTGAGCCTCTCGTGATGTTCCGAAACTCTAATAAAGATTATATTTTACACCTGTGTGTGTGGGGCCAGTGTGTTGCTGCCTTGTGTTAAATCGCTGATTATAGATCATTTTTCATTTGCATAGCAGAGACCATCACCCAGGGCAGTGACGTGGCTCATGTTTTTACATATCGCATTATTATATTTCACCATTACATTTCCCCTGTGGTCACATAGTCTACACTTATACTGAAAGCACAAACAACCCAATAATAGTGCTGAGCAAACCCAATTACAAATATAATGCTGCATCGAACAGTCTGTTTCTAACAGTGCCCTGGGGCGGGGGGGTTACGGTGGGGACACTGTCCTCCTTCTGCATAAGGAAGGAACACTGGTGTCGGTGAAGTGGAGTCTACCTGAAAAAATTATCTTTAGGAACCTACCTGAGGGAATTTTGAGAGTCTACCTAAGGAGGTAAACCTGAGGGGGTCTATCTGAGGGAAGTGTACCAGAGGGTTTCTACAGAAGGAGGGAGGGAAACCTGAGTGTGGGTTGGTGGGGGGGGTCTACCTGAGGGAGTCTATCTGTGGCAACCTACCTGAGGGAGTTCACTTCCTGTAAAATAAGACAGCACTGATACAGAGGGGGGTATACCTCCCGTATAAAGACAGCACTGAGACAGAAACCCTGCTTATTGGAGAAAAGTGTTACTAGATTTGGTAATGAACACCATCATGTCTTGTCTGATTTCTTTTGAAATCCAGTTCTGACAGAGGGAAAAAGGAATCTCCAGCTAACTAATTTTGATACGTTATGTTACTGAGAGCACAACTAACATATCAAAATCATAATTGCTACCAAGAAAATTTATGTAAACTTTTATGTATTACCTTTTGTACCTGTCTATGAACTGAATACTTATGACAAATCATTTGTACATTGAAGTAAATTGACTCCTGAATTGGGAGATTTTCCTTCGATCATTGGGGGTGACCGTGAGGGCCATGCTGTGGACAGCAGGTGTAACGGAGGGTATAATGACCAGCTGAAAGGACCTGCAGGTCACTCAGTGTCCTTTGATCGTTGACTCTCACCACAAAAATAATTTCTTTTTCCTTGGCTTAGCACAATTCTTTACAAGAATTGACTTTATATTTGTCTCAAAAGATCTTTTTCAGCACATCAAGAACTTTGCTCATTTACTGGATGGATTATTATGATGGTGTATTCTGGGTGTGGATAGGGCTTACGCTCTTCTATGATGGTTCAACAATACCCTTAGAAACAGACTAAAATACAGTTAAGAAGAATTTATAGAAATAAAATTTATTTGAAGATGCACATGTTGTATGGGATGCTGCCTGAGGGTTTGTAGGAAGCAGTTCCTCATCATTTGCACCTAACCTGGACAAATTTGGCCTCAATGAAACAGATGAACTAAAGACTCAATTTTCATTGTTAGCGAATAACTTGCATTCAGGTGTTAATCCTGAAGTGATTCCTGATAGAGATTTGATGGAACAGCTGGCAGCAGCAGTGTGGGATTGCAGAGCGAGTCGCTCGTTTCTGTTCCACAGTGCAGGACAGAGGGGTGCAGGCCGTGTGTGATATAAAGGAGGCAGATTCACAGAAAAGAAAAGTAATAACAGGCCAGGTGACATTGCATTTCTCAAGATAGAGTGTGTCGTTGAAAGCTCACTGTTCAGACTTCACTGCAAAACTGATGGAGTCAGAACAGAAGGAGCAGCTCAGAGAAGCAGCCCAGTGTCTGTACAGGTGAGTCCAGTCTCTGTAATATGAGGTATAGTCAGGTCAGTATGTACCTGTGCACAGGTGAGTACAGTCTGTATCATATGAAGTGAAGGTCATTATATTCACAGCCATCAGAAATCGTCTGACGTTAACCTCCATCAACCTGGAAATTCATTTTTATACCTAACAATCTAAAGTCCAAAAGATGTGTAACCAGATCAGAGAAAGAAATCAAAGACTTAATATTTTTATAGTACTAAATGACTGCAATAAAGAAATGATACATGCAGTACTTGTTTTTGTGTAAATGCAGACTCACCAGAAAGGTAAGATATATAGACTACAGTATGAAATATAAAGTAAACTACAGTCTGTTGTGATCATGATGGGGGAAGAACAGAGCAGAGGAATCAGCACTGAGAATCAGCCCTGAAACTGAGTGCAGGTGAGTGCAGTCTGTACAATATGAAGTCAGATCATTAAGTACCTGTGTATGAAGTAGGAGGGGGGTTAGGGTCAGTGCTGCAGTTACCTGTATTACTCAGTGAAGACGAGAAATTGATTAAACTGTAACCCCAGGTAATAAAAGATACTGTAAATCTGTGGTAAATATTCAATATTGTAGCAAGGGGTAGAGCTTAGTAGTTTTAGAGCTTAGTTTTTTGGTATAAAATGACCCAGTAAAGTCCAAAAGGTAGCTTCTAACCAGATTAGAGAAAGAAAGCAGACTATGATTTTTAATAGTGCTAAATGACAGCCATAAAGAAATAACTGTCACGGGTTAGCTAACCCAGACACTAAACTGCCCCGACCACTGGTCAGCCCAACACAACGCAAGACCAGGTAGGTAGCAAAGAAACAACTTTATTTGCACAAGTAGGGGTAAACACTTACAATTAACAAAGTTCATCACTGACAGCACATCCTGGAGTCACCCCCTTTGCCTATTCTTCCCACTGTAAGCCCCAGCAGAACTGTAACCCCTCCCCCCCAAAGGATAGCGCCCCCCACAGGTAAGTGTACACACCAAATCCACAGCACACAGTGGTCCCCTCACACCCTCACACTCTGGCAGAAAGCAAGCACTGCAATTCCCCCTCACAAGCGGCAGTTGGCGCCTCCCTCTGGCCGGGGTGAGCCAGTACCGAGACGGGGCCGACCAGGTGGGGGTAGCAGGCTGCCACTGGGAGCGCTCACACATGCACTTATACAAAACAGAACGTTGCTGCCGAGCACCTTCCTTCCAGCAGCAACGCAAAAAAAAAAAAATAATAAAAAATATATTATACAAAATATTCGAAAAAAAAAAATCCTTAAAAACACCCTCGTGTCGCACAAAGAGTCCTTTGCTGTCCGGACGCCAGGCTCCACGTAGTCGTGCTTCCGGGTGGAATTGCGCTGCCTCTCCAAACCGATCCCTCGCTGCGCTGTGCAATCCCTACGAACGCGAAGAGGTACCTGAGAAGCCAGCGGAGCCACCCCTGGTCACACACACACACACACCTCGTGCAGGACGAACAAAATACTTTCCTTACGGGGAGCAGGGCGGACGCTCCTGCTATTTGCGCCAATCGACCAGCCGGGCAGCTGCTTCTCCGCGGCGGGTCTGCATTCAGCAATCGTCCTTTTCCCCGGTTCTCTGCTCCGGCGACGCTCCGCCCTGCTGAAGTCCCGCACGAACACAAAGACGTGACAAAAACCGAACAAAAGAAAAAAACCCCGAAACAAAAAACCAATTACAAAAATGGAAAAAAAACTCAAAAAAGGTAACTTAATAAACACCGAGACAGAGCGTTTCCCCACGCACTCCTGTTGCTTTCGCCAAGCGGCTGTCCCCCTCTTCACCCCGACTTGTTGCCTTCTATAAGGCAGCAAAGCTCCCTTACATGCTCCGCTCACAGGTGCCCGGCATTACTCGCTCGATATTCCATTATTGAATAATTGCCCTGCCGCGCCCAATGCAACTACCTGGGCTGCCCAAACCACCGCCCGACATAACGATACAAACAATACTTGTTTTTGTGTAAACTGGCGGACATACTGGGAAGATAATCATTAACTAGCTACAGATTACAGTATGAAATAGAAAGTACGCTGTTCACTCTTTGCTGTGATACTGATTGGGGGAGAAAAACAGAAGAATGAGCACTGAGAATCAGCCCTGAAACTGAGTGCAGGTGAGTGCAGTCTGTATAATATGAAGTGGGAGGGGGTCAATGAGGAGGGGGTTTAGGGTTAGTGCTGCAGTTACCTGTGTTACTACTCAATGAAGACACGAGCAAGTCTGATCAAACTGTTGCTGGGTTCTGTGTGAACACAAGCAATAAAAGATACTGTAAATCCACTGTGGTAAATATGGGCTTAGTGGTTAAGGATCAGGACTCGTAACCAAAAGGTTGCTGGTTCGACTCTCCATCCTACAGTTGCCTCAGTACGTATCCAGCTGTATAAATGGATAACATTGTAAAAAAACTGTAATTGATGTAAGTCACTCTGGATAAGAGCATCCGCTAAATGGCAATAATGTAGTGTAATAATGTAATGTAATGGGACCAACTTTGAAGGCTTCAACTTTGCAGGAAACAGTACATCTTGTAGGAAGGAGCATAACTCAGATGTAGTATCAGGGAAAATAATAGGTAAGCACTGTCAAGTTTCTTTATGATTTATGAGTTTGAATATATTTGATAAGTAATGAGAGAAGCTTACTTATGGTCTGTATAAGCATATAAAAACATTGCAATTATTAGTTCCCATGCTAACACCACCTGCCTCATAGTTTCAATGATTTTAATAAAGTTTTCAGTATTACTTATCCAGTAAATCTCATCTTCTCAAACCTTTTTAAATATCAGCGCAATAACGAGTGTCATTTTCAGCAGAGGTACAGTCAATGCTCCTGTTACTTCAGCCTCACCATTTCATACCATATCAAGATCTAAAAACAAGCTGTCATATTCAGAACAGCCATCCTCCCAAATTATATTTATGTGAACAATAGCAGGGACAGTGTATCACTCTGTCTGTGGTGCGTTTACAGGTCTGCTGATCTGGGTCAGAAGCCCATCCTGATCCCCTGGTTCCTCTCAGTCCAGAATCCTGAGGAGGGGGCCAGCTGGAGAGAGCAGACTCACCTGTACCCAGCTGTCTCTCTGTGAAGAGTGACTGGTCAATGGATCCTCCAGCTCAGTTGAGAGAAGACTGTTCTTCTGATCAAAGGTGACATAAACACTTTTGAGGAACTTATGTTTTTCTCACCCATTTGGCATAATCTCCCAGTGATCTCATTTTTGTATCCATGTTCCAACAAAAAGGTAGACTTTTAAAACAATTTAAGAAGTGAGAACAAATACTTATTCAGTGTACTTCATTCAGAAATAAATAAAAAAATAACAAAGTTTAGTATTTTGTTTAGTATAGAAATATCTTTAGTGGTGTTATCAGCATTACCGTACAGCTGTGTCCCTGCACTTTCCAGGTGTGCACAGGTGTGCACAGTAAGGTCTGTCTGCTCATGTTTTGTTCAGAGTCCAGCAGGAGAGGTCAGAGTCAGTGATGCCCAGCAGTCAGTCTGTCCAGAGTCACCAGATGGGTTTATCATCCATATTCCAGGTGGGTTCTCTTGCGATGTACCTCATTGATCCTATAAATATTAACTGAATGAAAATTGTCTTTACAACTGAACCCTTGCCTACGTTCCACATACTTGACCTTTTACCTCTGACCCCTCACCCTGACCATGTTCCATATTAAGCGTTTGAAATAAGGGGGAAAGGCTTGGGTTCCTAACCTGAATTGTCTCAGTAGATACCCAGCTGTATAAATGGGTAACATAAAAATACAAGCCTGTACGTTACTCTGGATAGGAGCCTCTGCTAAGCAAGAAATGCAAGGGGGAATTGCTGTAACTGATTAGTAAGGTTTGGGTTACAATAGGGGTGACTGACTGGAAGAGCCATCTTTGCTCTGCAATGCAAAGTCATTGCATTGAGTCATTCTATTGACTTTACAGAGGCTATTAGATGTAATTCCTGTAATTATACATGAAGTATCAAAAGTGTTATATAATGAAAATATCCATAGGTTAAAAAGTTAAAATGATGTTGATCATCTTGAAAGCAGTGTGTTATTTTGGCTAACTGAACAACTCAATGTGCAGAATGTACTTGGAAGGAAAGCTGTGTGTGGCTTAGCTAGCAGGCTTAGCTGATTCTGATTTACCATACGAGAAGTAGTCGGCCTAGCTCTGGTTCCCTCCTATTAGAATTGCTTATTGTACAGTCTTTGCTCTTTTTTGACATTGTTTACTCTAACTTGGTGTGCTTCAGAACCTTCTAGATGTCACTGTGACTTCTTTTCTGTGTAACTACTCACCAATACAGCATTACATCAACATCAGGTCTCACTAGGGCCTTACAGTCATGCTGCATGTGTCTGTAGACTCAGCTTGCTGTGACTTTAGTGTTGGTAGAAAATATTTTTGATTTTGCTGCTAGTAAGTGGTGCTGTTGGTGAGACTGTAAAGTTAATTTTTTTTCTTCTGTTTTGACCAGTGAAAAAGAATCACTCTTGGCTCGTTACATAACTAAATGACTACATTGGCTGGCATTGCGTGGGGTTGACAAAAAGCACCAAGGACTCCCTTTGCATGTGATCCCCTAATCTTAATCTTAAGTGTTCACATCAATTCAGAGTCTGATCCTCACTTAACGAATTGCCTTTTTACATTGTTATTTTAGTTGCTTGAAGATGTGCTTATCAAGCTGGTGCAGGACAAGCTAAAAAAGCTCCAGGGTGATCTGAGACAGGATTACCCAGAGTGCTTTGAGAGTCAGCTGGAGGATCCTGATGTCCTGGAAGAAGTATACAAGATGCCGGAGAGCTGTATCAGATCAGGGGCTGTGAAGGAAATGGAGATTTACATCCTGAGGAACATGAACCACAAGGATGCTGCTGACACACTGGAGAAAAGTAAGAGTTTCTGTCACTGTGTGGCTTTGATTTGGCAGTGAAGACCAACGTTACATAATAACAGCTATTGTGGAGTCAGGATTTAGTGTATGTGCATATGCTGTAGTTTTGTCCCATACAAACTGGAGTGAGAAGGTGATTTCAGAGCTAATGATACAGTTTATAACTAGAGAGGAAAGTTTGAGCACAGACCTTAAATTGGCTTAAAAAATCAGATTCACTGGGAAATGTTTCAAATTAAAGTTGAAACATCTAAAAATATATATTTTAGGTACTGACACCAAAAGCACAAGCAACACAGTCCCATCCTAGCTGAAGGTATTGGCCAAGCCTCATAAGTGTAGCTTAAAAGCTGTGGAAAGGGTTATGTACAGAAAATCAGATGGAAGAAGAAGAAGAAGAAGAAGAAATAAGTTGAAGTGGAAGAAAAGACTCCAATTTCACTTTTTAAAACCTGCTGTGAGGACCAGTGTCAATCAAGTGGCACATATGTAAATTAACCATAAAAAAATCTCAATGTTCCCAACTACCTCTAGGGGGAGCAAAATGTGACACGGTACGTAAAGGGGTTAGAGAAGGCTTAATGCCATTACCCTGGCCCAGGCTAGTGACACATGTATGAAATCAGTCCTAAAAGCATCTGCTTTAAAAGGACAAAATGCTAAGAGTGCAGAGGTACAATGTGAACAGTGATGCAGGGGAAACAGTAGAGGCAGAATGGAATGCTGTCATGAGCACTTCGACCCCCTAGCTGTTGTTTTTGTGTTCTCCTTGTCTGTCAGTGTCGTCCATGTGCTTTTGTTTACAGTTCCCATGTGTTCCGGCCCTGCCCCGCTCTCTGCCCTGTCCCCGCCCGCCTGATTTCCTGGTCATCTCCACCTGCCTGCCTGCCCACCTGCTTCCCATCTCCTCGTCAGCCAAGCCCTTTATATACCCTGCTTGTCTCTGTCGAGTTGCCAGTTTGTCTCAGTTTTGTACCTGCCTGATTATTCCTGTTGGTCCCATGCTGACTTCTGCCTAACCTCTGACCTCATCCCTTCATTTTGTTTTTACCTGATCTGCCTACCTGCCTGCCCGGTTTGATCCAGCCTGTTCCTGTTTTTGATCTCTGCTCCTTGTTCTGCCTCGGACTGCCTTCCTGGTTTTTGACCCTGCCTGTTCTGCCACCACAAACTTGCCCTGCGATTCTAATAAAGCCACTTGGAACCTGAGTCTGGTCTGCGTTTGAGTCCGTGCCTGTGCCCTGACAAATGCAATGCGAACATTTAGGGCAAGTGTCCGCAGACCAGAGATCCCTCATGGTGGAGAGGATGTAGAGTCTCTATGAAATAGACAAGGTCTCTACAAAGTCCACACAGTCTCTATGAAGTCTACACAGTCTATACTGCATAGACATGAATAATCTTCTCTATCCAAATGTGTACACATTTTTTTTCAGGATGTAGTCATGAATAAGGTCTTTGCCGGGGTGCATTTATTAAGCTGTAGGAGGCTGGTATGTAGATTTAATCCATCATAATATTTGGTTTTTTAGACAGCTTTGCTGGAAACACAACAAATCAGTTTCATAGTGTTATATTATCCAATGGGTAAGCTGAGTTTGAACCAGCTGAGGTAGGGCTACATGAGGTACTGCACATTTGTCTATGTTAGGTACCTGAAATACATCCCTTTAATGCAATGCAGTGCAGATGAATAGTGAGACACAATGAAACCTCAAATGCCACCCAGAAGCACAATAACAGCTCTGAGCCCCTAAGAAGGTAACTCAGTCATTCTGTGCTTTGTCTCTCTCATCCATTTTTTCAGATGAGCTCCAGAGGAAGTATCAAGATCAACTCAAAAGCAGCCTGAGGAAAAAGTTTGAATGTGTATTTGAAGGGATTGCTAAGCAAGGAAATCCTACTGATCTTAATAAGATCTACACAGAGCTCTACATAACAGAGGGTGGAAGTGGAGACGTCAATAATGAACACGAAGTGAGACAGATTGAGATGGTATCCAAGAAACCAGCCACACAAGAGACTGCAATCAAATGCAATGACATCTTTAAACCCTTACCTGGACAAGAGAAACACATCAGAACTGTGCTGACAAAGGGGATTGCTGGCATTGGAAAAACAGTCTCTGTGCAGAAGTTCATTCTTGATTGGGCAGAAGAAAAAGCCAATCAGGATGTTGATTTCATATTTCCACTAACTTTCCGAGAGCTGAATTTGATGAAGGATGACAGACATAGTTTCAAACAACTGCTCCACCACTTCTTCCCAGAAATCAAAGAGATTGAATCAATTAAAATTCATCACTGCAAACTCTTGTTCATTTTCGATGGTCTGGATGAGTGTCGACTCTCCTTGGATTTCCAGAACAATAAGAGCTGGTATGATGTAACAGAGTCAACATCAGTGGACATGCTGCTGACAAACCTCATTAAGGGGAATCTGCTTCCCTCTGCTCTCCTCTGGATCACCACCCGACCAGCAGCAGCCAATCAGATCCCTCCTGAGTGTGTCCACCAGGTGACAGAGGTACGAGGGTTTAATGATCTGCAGAAGGAGGAGTACTTCATGAAGAGATTCAGTGATCAGAAGCTGGCCAGCAGAATTATCACACACATAAAATCATCAAGAAGCCTCTACATCATGTGTCACATACCAGTCTTCTGTTGGATTGCAGCCAGTGTTCTTGAGCAAATGATGGGTTACTCAGACAGTGGAGAAATCCCTAGGACTCTGACTCAAATGTACACACACTTCCTGCTCATTCAGATGAACCTGAAGAATCAGAAGTACCTCACAGAGCAAGAGAGAGAAGCATGCAGGTTCTTAAAGTCAGATAAAGAAGTGATTCTGAAACTGGGAAAGCTGGCTTTCCGCAACCTAGAGAAGGGAAATCTCATCTTCTATGAAGAAGACCTGAGAGAGTTTGATATTGATGTCAGTAAAGCTTCACTGTTCTCTGGAATGTGCACAAAAATATTCCAAGAAGAGTTTGGGTTGTATCAGGGGAAAGTGTACAGCTTTGTGCATCTGAGTGTTCAGGAGTATCTTGCTGCTCTGTATGTGTTTCTCTCATACAGAAACAAGACCAGAAATGTTCTGGACAAGAAACAGACCATTATCAGCAAATTCAGTGGCCTATTCAAGGAAATACCACTGTCTGACCTCCTCAGGGGTGCAGTGGATCAGGCCTTACAGAGTGAGAATGGACACCTGGACCTTTTTCTCCGCTTCCTTCTTGGCCTCTCACTGGACTCCAATCAGACTCTCTTACGAGGCCTACTGACACAGACAGGAAGCAGCTCACAGGGAATTGAGAAAACAGTCCAGTACATTAAAGAGAAGATCAGTGAGAATCTCTCTCCAGAGAGGACCATCAATCTGTTTCACTGTCTGAATGAACTGAATGACCATTCTCTAGTGAAGGAAATCCAAACTTACCTGAGCTCAGGAAGTCTTTCACAAAAGCACCTCTCACCTGCACAGTGGTCAGCTCTGGCCTTTGTGTTGCTGACATCTGAAGACGAGCTGGATGTGTTTGACTTGAAGAAATACATCAGATCAGATGAAGGTCTTCTGAGGCTGCTGCCAGTGGTCAAGGCAGCTAGAACAGCTCTGTGAGTTATGTGATTATTTATAGTGATTTTTAAATTGCATAAACATAAAGTAGTTTCTGTGTCATTCTGCTGCTTATAAACAAGCCAAGTCACACCTGTAGCTCAGTACAGTAGTACTACAGTACTACAGTACCTACTACAGCTACAGAGCTCCTGTAGGTTGTGTGGGGGCAGGGGGGTGGTGTCGCATTATCTAATATGACATGATTTCCTTTCCAGGCTGAACAGTTGTAACCTCAGTAAGGAATGCTGTGAAGCTCTGGCCTCAGCTATCAGCTCAAACTCCTCCAGTCTGAGAGAGCTGGACCTGAGTGACAATGAGCTGCAGGATTCAGGAGTGGAGCTGCTCTCTGCTGGACTGAGGAATCCCCACTGTAAACTGCAGACACTGAGGTCACCTCACCTGTAATTTTATGTATTGTCTAGATTTATGTAGTATTTTCCGAAACCATTGATCATTAAACAGGTTAAACATATTTCTCAGGGTTATCTAGAGATATAATGGGACTTACAGGTGTTAAGCAAATATAACATTCTGTAAGAAATGATTAATTTTGATCCAATGTCATTATCTGATATGACATGATTTATTTTCCAGGCTTGTCAGCTGTTACCTCAGTAATGAATATGTCAGGACTGGAAATCTAATATCAGCTCAAACTCCTCCAGTCTGTATTCAAATGACCTTAGTGACAATGAGCTGCAGGATTCAGGAGTGGAGCTGTCTCTCTGCTGGACAGGGGAATCACTGGTGTAAACTGGAGACACTGAGGTCAAATCTGTTCATGAAATCAGCAGTGGATATCAGATGTAAAGAAATTAAAGAGTTTCTGTCCATTGGTCCTAAACAGCTGCAATACTTAGTGTATACTTAGATGTTATGTAATTGTTGAGTATATCACCACTGTCATTATATCATCAATTTTAATTACATTGTCTACATTACAGTGGCGGATATTTAAAAAGGACATCATCATTCTGATTAACTTAATAACACATATCTCAGGAAAACTAATATATTGTTATTTTTGCTTCTGTTAAAGGGATTCAAATGCCTTATCATGTAAACAGAGTATCTGATTTGTCTGTCTAATGACCATCCTTCCAGTCAGTAGGAGATCACTGGTTGTGTAGTTGCTGTGATTCTAGACTGATAATCTGGTTTAGAAAAAATCAGCAGAAATATTCTGGGGAAATGTCATTTTTCAGTAATACTAACAAAGTGTAAGATTTCCCATTATAGTAAGAAGAGCTTTTTTTCTCCTTTTCTCTGCAGGTTGTCCGGCTGTAGAATCACAGAGAGAGGCTGTGTTTTTCTGGATTCAGCTCTGCATTCAAACCTCTCACACCTGAGAGAGCTGGATCTGAGCTACAATCACCTGGGAGACTCAGGAGTGAGAGTTCTCTCTACTGGACTGGAGGATCCCAAATTTAAACTGCAGAAACTGAGGTATGATTTTATATTAATCCCATTTATCATCAGGGTTGTGGTCAATTCTATTTTGATTGATATTCAATGGAAAATTCAAGGATTCAATTAGAATTGGAGAATGTATCATGAAATTGAATTGCACAAATTTTCAAGCATTGGAATTGAATTGGAATTTTGACTATTTGAATTGTAAAAAGTTCAGTCTCCAATCTCTTGAATTTCATTAGAATGTAGAAATTTAGAATTTGAATTAAATTAGAATTGTTCATATTGCATACTTTGGAATTGAAATAGGCATCTTCTTGTTAATGGGGTTTATTCACTTCCTTTTTAAATTGACTTCATGTTTAAAATTTAAATTTAACATTTTATTTATATATTTCCACTATAGATGTGCTGTCTGTGCAATGACATTAAAGGTTCAGAATACTGCAGTTTTAATCAAACAAAATAACTTTTGATATCAGACGGCATCAATCACACAGTTTCCTTTTTCCTATTGTGTCCTCCCATGGTGAATGGTTAACACCTTCTCAATGCACATAGACACATTTCAATCAAGTTTTATTTGTTATTACATGAATACAATCAAAATTGTCACAAAACACAGAACATGTGGAATAGTGCATTTCTCTGAGGCTGTAGAGAGACTCTTGGAAAACTGGAGCTTTTAAACTTGGTACACCATGAAAAGGGCATCTGTTGATTTTCTTGTATATATACTCTATCAATATGGATGATTTTAGATTGGTTTTGAAAAAGCTAAAGCTAGTGTTTGTGGGATCTGCCTGTGGTTTTGAAAGGGATCACCCTGACATTTAATTAAGGAACTGTAACTGGTTAAGAAAGGGAAACTAATCCAGGCAAATTTTCAAACTCATTTTAATTTTGTATTAAAAAATAAAAAAATCTAATGGTTTACATTGATCAAATAATTATCTGTTTCCATATAGCTTTTTAAACTTTGCAATTGAAACCTGGTCATTGACTCATTTCTGATAAACATTTCCATGTGTTGTTAATTTAATCCATTTAAGCTTTGGAGGTCTGCCAAATGAATAAATGCAAATGTAATGTGGGATAATTGTTGTGGGAGAATGCTGAATTAAGGGTCATATTTTAATTGAAATAAAAGGAACTGAACTGATTAAGAAGAGAAAAACTTTGGCATATTCCCTCTGCTGATTTAAAGACTGTGTCACTGTAAAAAAGAGGAAAAAGTTGTTTGTCAGAAGAGCTCTCCCATTGTCACAGGGCTCTGAGTTTCCACACTGCACTTCATAGACAGGCTGTGTGTCACTCAATCACTGTCTATTCTTCTGGTTTTCCTGCAGTGTGGACCATGGTGGTGAGTGCAGGATCAAACCAGGGCCAAGGAAATGTGAGTCTGATTGAACTAAATATTAAATTATAACAGAAACATCAGGAAAGTTCTCATCAACTGAAAAATATCCAGAATGTTCTAGAAATTCAGATCATTAATTTTCTCACAAGACAACCACATATGAAGGCTGATGCAATCTAACCATAATGTCATTCAATTAGACCTGGGTTACATTTAATTTTTTATACACAGTTTTTTTTTAGAAACTGCTGAATTTAATGTTATGAAAGTATTGAAAACAGGAAAAACATACATTTGCCCCAGTTTTCTTCTCAGGCTTAAAGACAAAACAAATTATTCAATCTGAGCCAAAGTCCCGTACATACAAAAATTCTCCAACTAGATATAATACAAATACAAAAAAGAATTCCTGAGGATTGCAGTAGAATACACACATCTCTCTCACAGTTAAAGGTCTGAGTAATTGATAATAATTACTTTAAATTAAAGGTTATTTGTCATGTTTTTGAATCAAAAAACAAAATCAATGTATAAATACACCAAATAAGATTTTTAGCACATTTCTCATATTTCATTTCTTTACATTTGTGTGTGTGTGTGTGTGCGTGGGATGTGTGTGGGGATTCCCCCTTCCTCCTGTCTGCAGATGCCTGCCAGCTCACACTGGATCCCAGCACAGCACACAGATACCTGTCTCTGTCTGAGGGGAACAGGAAAGTGACATGGCTGGACAGAGAAGCAGCCTTATCCTGATCATCCAGAGAGATTTGATCAGTGGAACCAGGTGCTGTGCAGAGAGGGTCTGTCTGGACGCTGCTACTGGGAGGCTGAGTGGAGTGGGAGATACGCTTGCATAGGAGTGGCATATAAAGGAATCAGCAGGCAAAGAGAGGACAGTCTTCTTGGATACAATGATAAGTCCTGGTGTTTGATATACCACAGTGGCCATTCCTTTGTCAGGCACAATAAAGAGGAAACTCTCATATCTGCCC
Organism: Megalops atlanticus; assembly: GCA_019176425.1. Taxonomy (NCBI): domain Eukaryota; kingdom Metazoa; phylum Chordata; class Actinopteri; order Elopiformes; family Megalopidae; genus Megalops; species Megalops atlanticus. The sequence continues at coordinate 2,241,430 of CM032876.1, forward strand.
CCCCTCCCCCTTCTGCAGAGCAGGAGTGTATCTGGACTGGCTGTCTGGCACTCTGTCCTTCTACAGCGTCTCCTCTGACACACTGACCCTCCTGCACACATTCCACACCACATTCACTGAACCCCTCTATCCTGGGTTTTTAGTTGGGTCTGTCTCCTCAGTGTCCCTGTGCCAGCTGGAATTGACTGCCACATACCCTGCTAAATAACCACTGAATACCTATCAATCAGTCAATTAATCAAGCAATCAATCAATCAATCAAGCAATCAATCACATTTTATTTGCTATAGTATATTTTTACAATCAAGATTGACACAAAGTTTAAAGACTCCTGGTAAACAGTGGACATGTGAACATTAGGATGCCATGGAAAGGCATCAGTTCATTGCAACAGAAGGGGCCATGAAGACAATCCAACGCTGTCCTGCCCAATTTAGAGCAGGAACCAGCTAAAAGAAAGGGACAATGCAGCTGGAAATGAGCCCGACAGCAAAGACAGTTCACAGCACCTGAAATTTCCTACAGCCATCGGCTGCCCTTCCCCCTCAGCACCCAATGTGACTGTAAAACCTACTGTAAAGATAAATATTCAAATTTCAAAATTGAGATTGTGCTGAATTTCCTTACACAGATTGGCAAGCTATTCCATAATAGAGGAGCTCTGTGTGAAAAGGCTCCACCACCAGATTTAGTTTTTTCTATTTTTGTAACCACCAGCAAGCCAGCCTTTTGTGAATGAAGTAACCCAGGCGGGTTATAGGAGATTAATAGATTCTGTATGTAAGCAGGCACGAGTCCATTTAAAGCCTTATAAGTTAAGAGCAGTACTTTGAAATCAATCTAATATTTGCAGCAGCATTTAGAACAAGTTGCAAAGAATTTATATTGACATTGTATGGAGCAAGACTTGTAACCAAAGGATTGCTGGTTCGATTCCCCACGGGGGCACAGCTGCTGTACCCTTGGGCAAAGTACCTACAATTGCCTCAGTAAATATCCAGCTGTATAAATGGATAAAATTTGTGAAAACTGTAAATGATGTAAGTTGCTCTGGATAAGAGCATCTGCTAAATGCCAAATAATGTAATATAATGGAATGCTTTCTAAGCCTCCTGTTAGAATAGATTTGCAATACTCTTACTGAGACATGATAAAAGTGTTAACTAGCTTTTCCACATCTCTCATGGAAAAGAAAGGCCTAATTCTGGCAATAGTTCACTGATGAAAAAAATTCCAGAGTTTAAATACTTTTGTATGGAGTTCAAGGAGGTCTGGCCCAATTATAACCACAAGGTCCTCAACAAGTAAGTTAGAGGTGGCTGAGTGATGGTCAATGTTAAGCACAGAATTTGCCATGGTACAGTGAGGGTAGACAGGTGAGGTCTTTTTGAGGTCTTCATCCTATGGAACAAAGGTATATTGTGTAAATTGTATAGCTGTGTAAAATACTTGAAAGTATTTGGTGAATGTATCTTTTTTTTATCTCACATTTCAATCAGTGGCGGAACTAGAGTTTTATACATGGGGTGGCCAGGGGTTGCCAAGGCTACTTTAGGGGGTCCATAGACTATGACAGAAAATTAGTGTGTAACCCTAACCTGGCATCTAAGGAGCATGAATGAATCCTACGATTGCTGATTAGAGGTAGAAGTGATAATTCACTTAGCCTGGAGTTCTTCAATGTGGCAGATAGTGTGGTCCACTAGGGTTACTTCACTAGAATTCTTTAAAGAACAGCCAGTGTCTCTACCTTGGAACTGCAGCTCAATTTCTTTCACACACACACACACACACACACACACACACACACACACACACACACACACACACACACACACACACTGTACTGTACTCACATACTGGAGAGACTTGGGTCACTCTGTTTTCATGAATATATAATCTGGGTCTATAAGTGTTGAACATCCAAAATATTTTCTAAAAAAAAATCTCAAGTACCAAGGACATGCTGACATGGTATGTGTGTGACATACTTTGCATAGTTTATTTATGGAAGTAAATTTTCTAAAAAAACACACTGAAATATGACATACCAGGTACTTGTACAGACCTCTCTGATCTACCCAAGTCAAACAACATGTTTTTTTCTGTCTGACTAAAAACATAAGATATGCCTGCACAAAATATTATCAAGCAGATAATATTATCTGATCTCTCTCCATTTCTTTTCATGATTGTTTTAATTGACCCTGTGCAAAAATAAGACTATGGTTACATCTAAGCATACAATTACCCACATTTTAGTCCAATCTCAATCTTAATTACAAATCTGTACCTTAAAATCAACTACCAGCCTAAATTACTAGTTAGATCATGGCTAGCCCTACTCTGCAGTAAGTAGCTATAATTTCTTACACCTTTACAATAGCAAACAGGCTATCTGCAAATTCTGGTAATATTTTGACTAACGTTAACAGATTGATAATAACAATTGTTCATTTTGAGTTCAAGTACGAAAACCTGAGTTAATGGATTTCAAATTGCTAAATGTTAACTTGCTTTACACTGACAGCTGTACTAGTTAGGCCTACCCCACATAAGCTAAACGCTCGTATACTGTAATTTACGACACTGCACTGTTTATGCGTGGCGTGTATTACTAACACAGATGTAAACATAATGTTACGCTAAATTTGGGACCGATCTCTCTTATCTGATTAACTGTCTATTATGGAGCCAAATTGCCAATATACATCTACACAGCGACTCAACCTTCGTAAAAGTTGTTCAGAAAACCTAAACCCGGTGCTAAACCTTAAGACGTACTTCAAAATACGTAGTAGTGATGTGCAGTTCGTGAACGAACGATTCATTTTGAATGAATCTTTGAAGTGAACTGAGTGTACTGAATCCCTAGTCTAAAAGATTTGTTCCTTCCTCTTTGTAAACATGCGCGCTGATTAGCTGGCATAGCAGCTATAACTCTCCCTCCAGTGGATATTAGATATGCGGTCTGTCCACGAAGCAGCCTATCACAAAACTGTATCAGCAGTACGATCATGACAACAACTAGCCAATGGCTGAAATGCTAAAACTCTCGAAGCACCTCCCACTGGCCATCTCGGCACAGCTGACGATGTGGGACAATGCAAAAGATCCGGTGACTACGAAGACTGTTAACTCCACCTACTGACCTGATGAACTGTTGACAAGTTCCTCAGTTCACCAGTTCGTTCGGACTCCAAAGATTCACTGGCTATAAAGACCTGGTGACTACGTGTTGCCAGAATCGCTAGTTCTCAGTATAGCAGGCTTCGGCTACATCCGCCATTGATTGTGACGATGCAAAAGGAATCAGAGCGCTTCCGTGACATTATTATAGGAATTAAAAATATTATTTTTCTCATCTACCTGGAATATTATTTTATATTTATATTTTTAGCAGTAGCATATTTTAGGTGCACACAATGTATCGCAGTTCTTGTTTATCACAACTGCAATTTTACGTAGGCTACAATGTATTTAATGTTGACATCACATTTCCTTTTAACGTGAATAAAGTCCTTATTAATAAATACTGACAATCAACATAGTAGGCTACAAAACAAACCAGAAATGTGATGCATAAGCCTATGCATCACATTTGTAGCATACTACGTCTACATTAACAAATAAAAATACGACATTACTGACTAGGCCTACAAGTATATTAAAATGTTTGGGCTGGGTTAGTTCAAAACTTGTAAAACGAAGTTATTCGCTTTGGATATAAGCGTGGCTCTTTTTTCCTCTGTGCTTTTTTTTAGTTTTAGCAAATAACATGTACTTAGGCTATTATACGTGTTGAAATGTGGGGTTCTATTACCTTTTGCGGCTGCATGATAGTTTGAATTGCATGGTGCAGTTTCAGGTAATGAATATTACGATTTAATTATTATTAATTTCATTGACATTTGGTTTCACACGTGCTGTTTTGCCGCAGAGCAGACTAATAATGGACAGGATGTTTGGAACAATGTAGAGTAACTTTTAAAATGCAATAAAACTATTTACAGATTCGTGTATGCCGCCCGACCGATATGGAAATGAACGAATCAGTGAGTCAAAGATTCAAATCATTTTATTGAACTGAACGAAAGGAACCAAATCACTAAAAAGAGTCGTTTTGAACACCACTAACATGTGGTGCTTGCTGCGGTCTGACTGCCACCCTAAAATTTCATTTGCTATTACTGGCAGTTTGATGCTGATTGACATCTCATTTCACCTCTTGTTGAAAGAAGCGTTTATTTTGACATCCGGCGGCGCCTTTTTCTAATCGAGGACGAGGAAGAGAGAATATTTCCACAGCTCACAGGTGAAATGAGATGTCAATCAGCATCAAACTGCCAGTAATAGCAAATAAAATTTTAGGGTGGTACCTGGGGTGGCCAATCAGATATCAGGGGTGTCCAGTGCCACCCAGGACACCCCTCTGGCTCCGCCACTGAGGATTAGGGCAGAGAAGTAGTGGTGGTAAACTCGGCTCCTTTTATGGACTCGGGTTCCTCTGAGTCACTCACTAAACTGATCCGGGCGTGTCGAGTCCTTTGAGTCACTTGAGTCAGTGTTTGAGTTGTGGAGGAAACAGGATCCACTCAACTCAATTTTGAGTTGTGGAGGAAAGGAAAGGATCCACTCAACTTAGTTAACTGCGCGAGGCTGAGTCCGTGATGTTTCAGTCAACTCTAGCGGTGGAGGGAGGATCTACTCAACTTAAGTCAGTGAATCTGAGTCTTCTGGGTCTGCTGTGTTTCCGACTATGTAGGAAGTTACTCTGATCCGTTCTCAGTCAACTCAACTACATTTAGAGGCGCATATCTGATAATTTATTAAGTTATTTGAACGTCGGACAGTTGGGTTACCTGCTAAACGCTAGGTAGATGGGCAGAGTATGTTATACAGGTCATAATAAGAGTGATACAGATTATTGTTTCAATGTGCGTCGCCTGGTGTTAGCAGCAGCCATAGGACTATAGGATCCGGGTTAATGGAGACCTCAGACTCATGAATCCTGAGTTAGTACGAGGATTTGAGTTAATAACCTGGGTGATTCAGGAATCAACCAGCTCTACAGAGAAGAAGGTCTGCAGATTGTTTTAACTTTTGTCAGCTGGCTGGATTTGAATTTTAAAGGCATGTCATCTGCCTGCAGCTTAATGACACAATATGTCATCTAGCTTCAAGGTATCTGAAATCTGACGACAGAGTATCGTTGAGTTGCTACCAAGGGCGTAGTTTTGCATATGGACGGTAGGGACATGTCCCTACCAATATTTGAGCAAACTCATGCGCAGTATCTTTGGAGTGAAGTCATATTAGATAATTCCGATGTGCCCTCGGTTGTTGTGTCCCTACCAATGTTGAGACCAAACCTACGCCCTTGGTTGCTACTCTATGGACAGAGAAGGAAACGCATTGAACGCACTGAATGAGATTCAGTGTACTGAAAGAACAGAATGAACTGGAGGAAATGAATAAATCAGCGGTGTTCGTGGTCACTTTCTGAGGGAACTGGAGCAGTGTTATTCAGACTTTGGGGGAGGTGCATATGGCTTATGGTGTTTATTGTGTAACAGAGAAACATTTATGCTCCGAATGAATTTTTAATAAATTCAGAAAATATTATCAGACATTAAACATCAAAGAATTATACTTTGCCTTTTTTGATATCAGAAAACTGAATGATTCAGTGACTCCGTGAACGAATCTTCTTGCTGAACTGAACGAAATTATTCACTAACAAGCAGCAGAGTTAATCAGCATGTTGGTTGCTGTTGCCTGCTACATCTACCGGTGCGCATTTGAACAACAGTGCATTAGAATCAGATTAGGATGGCCCAACACATTAAAATATTGGACACAAATACCGAAATAAATAAATGCAAAAATGCAGAAATAAATTAACAATTAAGTTACTCATTCATTTATTTATACAATTTCTCAACATTTATTTACTCATGTATTTATTTATGCATTTGTTATAAAGATTTATTCATTTATTTATTTGTTTTTAAATAAGTCAACACCCACTGTGACCTGTAAGCACGGAGAGAGAGAGAGTTCCCGGCCCCCACAAGAGCTGCTATCAGACGCGCACTAACTGCGAGTCAGAACACGAAATCGGAAGTACTGCAAACTGCGCGTTTTTCAGACCGACGGAGGAGCAAGAACAGAGGAATGATCGTCGAGAATAAACCCGAAAACCGAGTACATGTGAGTATCGATATCCTGTGTAACATGAAGAGAAGTTAGTGAAGCATGGGCGGTGTCGGTCCAAAATTTCAACAGCAGCGCTGTGTTGTGTTTGCGAATGTTCTTTGTTCGGTTTATGGAGGGTGAGTGCAAGCGAATGTCCTTTACTGTATTTATAATTACCGCGAAACGTTAATTGGCTTCATATAGTTAATACTGTTTCTCCATTGCGCAAACTCAGTCATTTTCCCTCACACCCAAAAACATGTCTGACTGTGGAGTGGTAAACAAGGGCTGTATTCGAAACCGCATACTATACTATCAGTGTATAGGGGAGCGCAACCTAACGCGGGGCAAAATGTAACACGGACTTTTTATGTTATATACAAGGTCAAGCAGCGTGTGCTTCTGGCCACATTACATTTCCTAGCCACGGTCTCCCGCGAAAATTCAGAAAGATTAGTCAGCGTTTTGAAGAAATCTGTGCCAAAGAGTGTTTTCAGGGCATGGAAGTAATTTTTTTCATGACAAGTGTTTTTCAGTTACTGAACTGTATGTGTAAATCACAAAATCCAACCTTATATTACTTTAATCACCATCTTGTTGCCTATAATGTAGCACCGTTTTGAAACATGTGACAAGCTCACAGCAAGTACTAGCTAGGCTTAAGTACAGCCTCCATACTGCGGGGTTAGCTGTTACGTGGCGTTACAACTAAGCCACCTTTCGTAAACAATGACAAGAAGCTATTTATCTCACATATAAAATAAAAAGAACTAATTTCATGTAACTTTTTATTCACACAATGAGACATTGAATAAGAAAAACAGATAAGGGAGTCTCATGTCAGTATTCATATATAATTTGACGTGTGTGTGTATCTATCGATTGAGTCTGTCTGTCATATAGATAGATAACAATATATAATTCAGTATGGTTAGAAAATATATTTGTTTCATACAGTATAGAATTATATTGAATTAACTTTGTTTGCAGTAATTTATCAGACTTTTCTAGCAAGTGTTACAACTAACCCTCTGTCTGTTACAATTAACCCCACCCATGGGGTAAGTTGTAACATTGCACCTCCCGTCATTTTCGGTGGAATTGTACATGAACGGTGGGTGCTAGAAACAAAGTTCAAGTGTTCGTTTGTAGCAGAGATGTATATGTTGCTTGTATAAAAACATGATTATTCCAACTTAAATATTTTTAAAATTATTTCGCAAAAACCAAAATGTGTTAGGTTGTGCCCCCCGCTCCCCTACTGATTTTGACCAAATGTAGTATGTAGTATACAGTATGCGAACGAAATGAAATTTCCGGTACGCCAAAGATACCCGGATGACGTACTAATTTGGAAAAATATCGCCAGTATGCATCAGACCAGTCTACCTCGCCTACTATATCCCATAAGGAAGTGCGGCTGTAGACGTCACAGGTCATTTTGATGGTAAAAAGCTGAAAAACGTCGCAGACAACGAGACGGCTGTAACGTTGGAGGACCGCGCTGGGGATTATATATATTTTGTATTCACTTATAATTGATAGACTTTATTATGATTCTTTGTAATTCTATTACATGTAAATGACCGAAATCTAAAACTGTATGACAACTAAACTATCAATTGTTTCTCACAGAAAATCTTTTTATTAATAAAACATTTTTAGTATAATTATTCGTGAATTTTAATATACATTTTTACCTTATTACTTATCTGACGACATATAGCCTGACAGGTGTAACACCATAAAAAGTTACGCTTGCAAGCTAGCAGCGTAGGCTACTTACATTGTATTCATATTCAAATATCACGGCCAAATATTACGTGCCACATTATGTGCCCGTACCACCGAACTCGCGAATACTTTTGGTGAACTCATCAATACTTTTCACTCGTGAGAATGCTAGTGGCGTCTAACTGGAAAATACCACGAGGAAATCTGAACGTTTCTAAACTCGCAATGATTTCACGCGACAATGTAACATACTACAAATGTAATCATTAATGGTCGCATACTGGATACTACACTGAAAAACAGCATGCAGTATACAGTATATACTTGTGTAGTACGCAGTACACAGTATGCAGTAGCCGGTTTCGAATACAGCCAGGGCCTTCATGGTTAGGACATGAAACTGAAAGTAAAATGTTCAGTTATAGAGAATGTGAAGTTGACGTCACGCCGTGTTGAGATTTGGGTACGCGCCATGTTGTGAGGATCCCGCTCCCTTTCTGTTCGTGAGTTGTTCTGTTCTGTTCTAGTTTTGATTTTCTGTCTTGATTCTGAAAAACGTTGCCATGGTAGGTCAGTGCTGCTGCATCAAGAACTGCTATAGTAGGTCACACCATCGTACAGGGAGAAAACTGGACCTTTTTTCGCCTTTCCTATGTGGAAAAAACACGAAGGGAAGCAGGTTGAGGAGGTGACGAGAAGGCGCTGGATGGCGTGGGTAGCTGCAGTAAGAAGGAGGTCCAAGATTATAGCAAATCTTTTTTATTAATAATGTGACTGATCAAACCCACTGCCTATGACTCAATAAAACAATCACATTGCTGGATGTTTTTGAAAGTTTTGTATTTTGTTTGGTTTAATAATTGGGCCAAAAAAGAGGAGTGCCCTTGCGAGTATGACTGTGCTCTCGCAGTTTGCCGGCTTGAGAATTAGCAGATCTTGCAACCGGCCACTGCAAATCTGTTCATGGGCTTCTAGGGATTTATAACTTTTAAACTCACGCAAAGTGTATGCACTCAGTCCAAAAACGAGATAATTTACAATGTCCAGGTATGTGAGTGGAGGTAGTGCATCGGGGTCTGTAATCCAGTCTTGGGCTGCCAGGTCATATGGATCTATGTTATTTATCGTTATTAGTTTGTCCAAATACCATTGCTTGGCATTGCGATTTAATTTCTCCCAGTAGGGTCCCTTTTCCTTCTCTTTCCCCTTCTCCATCTCTTCCCTTCTCCATCAGATTTTAACAATTTAAACAACTTTTTAGCCAAACAAAACAAAAGGTACGCAGGTAACCACGGTAGCAAGCACAGGTAAACAAAGCGTGTTCCTCCCAACATGGAGCCCCCGTCCCAACATGCAACACGGCGTGACGTATGTTCACATTCTCTATTGCTACATTACTGATGAAGGAAATTTAAGAAGAGTCAGCGCTGATAGTCAGTGAGCCAAAGTCTGTACAAAGTACCCGAGGACGAAGACAATGCAGTGGTATTGATTGTATTTTTATTTTATTTTTATTTATCCTTTATTTAACCAGGAAGGTCCCATTGAGATACAATATCTCTTCTGCCAGGGAGTCCTGGTCAAGATGGGCAGCAAAATAAGATAAAAAAAAAAAGGTTTCATATAAAGATACAAACAAGGACAGATAACACCACAAAAACATATCAAAAATACAACAGACAGACACAAAACATACAGGGATCATGGGCTAAGAAAAATCATAAAAAAACACTGACTGTGGGTTTAATTAAACCCACTGTATTGACTGTGGGTTTAATTCTGAGGATCCTTAGTCTTCGTATATCAACCCATAATAGGTGTATGTCAATTGCAGATATCAATTTCTTACCCTGTAATTGTCATTAGGTGTGTGTGTGAGGAATGTGTGCGTCAGAGAAGCCTGCCATTGGCTAATGAGCCTAACCTGTCTAATTAGCAGTTGTTAAATACAGCTGCGTGGTTGCAGAAGAGGGTCAGTAAGAGTGCTGCACTCTGCTACCTCGGGGCGCCTCTGTGTCTCGAAATACAAGGGCAGCATCTCTCGGACCCGCCTCTTCTCAGTACTGGCTCCACACTGGTGGAATGACAGAATTGTTGATGTTTCCTAGATATGCACACAGTCTATCTTGAGTCAAGCTAAGGAGTTTTGTGGTAGAAGGTGAAACATTTATTTAATGGAATTAATTGTTTCTTTTTTCTTTTTTGTAGAAATGAGTTCTTTCACAAGTTGGACAAGCAAAACAGTATGCCAGTGACTTGAGGGAAAGGATTCAGCCCTCTGTCAATGTCCCAGTTCTACCGTTGAAAACCATACATCCAAGCAACAGCTCAGGTACTTTCAGTTATATCATCAAAGAGAAGGCAATGTTATTGCAAAATGTGGCCATAATGGGTGACCCACGCAATACAGTAAAATCTCCTCTCTCAAACACCTAAGCCTGAAGCACAACACCACAACACATCAGGCATGTACCGATGGCTGGAGTGGAGATCAAACACAAGATTTGTGTGTGTGTTGGTGCCATTCAGCCTATTCCATTGTAGCCATTATAATACGAAAGGGTTTGTTGTCCAAACTTTAGAATATGAGAGGATTCTTAGTACAAAGCTTAGAAGGCTGTTGTTGGAAGAACCATTAGGAAACAAAAGGATTCTTGACGGAACCCAGCTGAGATAATTCTAAGCAGAACCTTTTTTCATAGAGTTCCAGGTAGATTCTAACTGGAACCATGTAATGTTCTCCTATGGGGACAACCTAAAGAACCCTATTAGGCTGTACTTAGCTCCCCTTTTTCCTTAGAGTTTAGTTTACAGAACCCAAAATTATATATTTTATGCTGTATGTAAACCCATGTACTCCCAGGTGTCATTTTAGTTACTTTATTTGATCTCCACTTGCACCATGTCTGTTCATTCATCACTGTTATGCATACCTGCTGTCGACTTGGCTTATTTATTACATCTTTTTACATCTGACAGACTCACTGGGAAGATATGTAAGAAGCTACATCTTAAAAAATGTAATGAAGTGAACTGGAGTCAGAACAGAAGAATGAACCTGAGAATCAGCCCAGAGACTGAGCACAGGTGTGTATGGTTAATTTGAAGAGAAGTAACACCAGTAAATATCTGTGAACAGGTGAGTACAGTCTGTATGAAATATGAATATGAAGTGGGAGGGGGTAAATCAGGAGTGGGGGTTTAGAGACCTAAGGCCTGAGGATCAGTGTATCTTCGTGATGAAGACGTGAGGAAGTTTGTTGCTACTGGTTCCATTACTAAAAGATTAGATTAGAATGTACTTAGATTAAATTAGATTTGATTAAATTAGATACAGACGTGATCATTTTGAACACAATAACAAATCAGGAAAATATCTGGCAAATAAATCAAATGAATTAAAGAAAAATCAATTATACCAGTAATAAGGAACTTGGCAGGGAAAACCATGCAGTCACCCCAAGAAATAAATGATGCATTCCGAGAATTTTACAGCAAATTATACACCCCTGACAAGGAACCCAATTCAACAGATATTAACTCCTTCCTCAGTAATATAGAATTACCCCGACTTAATAAGGAACAAGCAGATGAACTAGACATACCATTAACATCTAATGAACTCCATACAGCACTCAATAAGATGCCAAACAATAAAGCCCCAGGACCTGACGGCTTTCCTGCCGAGTTCTTTAAACATTTTTGGAATACAATCTCTCCACTTTTTTTTAGAATGGTACTTAACATTAAACACAACTCAAAAATTCCACCACACATGAACACAGCCCTCATCTCAGTACTACTGAAACCCAATAAAGACGCAACTCTGCTCCAGCTACTGCCCCCTATAACTCATCAATACAGATCTGAAAAGTATCGGTAAAGCACTAGCTACCTTAATCGAAACTGTAAACCCATCACTAATCCATCCAGATCAACCCGGCTTCATCAAAGGAAGACACTCATCAAATAACATGCTCATTTATTTAACCTAATTAATGTATCAAAACAAAACAAAATGAAAACAATAATTGTATCATTACATGCAGAAAAAGCATTTGATAGAGTAAATTGGAAATTTTTATTCGAACTACACTGCACTACACAGATTTGGTTTTGGAGAATCGTTTATTCAGTGGATAAGAATTCTGTACAGTTCACCAATTCAATTCAATTCAATTTTATTTTATATAGCGCTTTTTACAACACAAGTTGTCACAAAGCGGCTTTACATTTTTCCCAGGCCTGAGACCCCCTGAGAGCAAGCCTAAGGCAACAGTGGCAAGGAAAAACTCCCTAATTAACAGGAGGAAACCTTGAGCAGAACCCGGCTCAGAGGGGGAGCCCATCTGCTTCTGGCCGGCGCTGGGCAGAATTTGAGAGAAAACAAAAAAACAGAGTTGTACAATGTACATTCAAGACAATTGAGTCCGATAGACAGTAGTAATTAGCAACCAAGTGATTATAAAATGTATCCTAAAATGTCCGGTTCTTGGCAAGCAGCTCGCTTGATAGGCAGGGCAGTGGGGTAGCAGGACTGGGAATCCGGAAGTGACGCTTGGGCTACAGCTCCAGGCAGGAGCCCGGAGCAGGGATAGGAAACAAAAAGAAAACCGTGATTAGTGGTTATTAATTGCAGGAATGGAAACATAAAGGCATGAGGGCAAAAGGGGGAACAGAGGGGGGAAGAGGGATGCAAGTGTGTAAAAAATCCTGGCAGATAAGCCCTATGGCAGCATACCTAGGGGATGAGAGGCAAGGGGCCAGCACGATCATGAGGGTAACCCTAAGGCAGTCAACATCAGACCACAGTTGGATCAGCTGAACACAGAGAACCCAGGCTATGATGTAGTGACAGTAATGACCACTTAGTCTACCAGAGACTCTACGATCAATGTCAGCACCATGCCATGTCCCTCAGCTAAAGGATTTGAAGTAAAGATAAGTTTTTAGCCTAGACTTAAAGGCGGAGAGAGAGTCTGCCCCCCGAACCTCGGTGGGTAGATTGTTCCACAAAAGAGGGGCTCGGTACAAAAAGGCTCTACCGCCTATAGTACTTTTACCCACTCTTGGAACAATGAGAAGTCCCGCACTTTGGGAACGTAGAGTTCATTTTGGAGAATATGGGTGAAGGAGGTCCTTAAGATAGGAAGGGGCAAGCCCATTTAAAGCTTTAAATGTACGGAGAAGTATTTTGAAGTCAATGCGGTATTTGATAGGTGGCCAATGGAGAGAGGCTAATACTGGGGTGATGTGCTCAACACGCTTTGTTCTCCCAATGGCCACAGTTGTTACTAACGGATTAACATCACAGAGTTTCACACTGCACAGGGGTGCCAGGCAAGGATGCCCACTCTCTCCATCACTTTTTGCCCTGTTCATCGAACCTCTCGCTGCTGCAATACGTCAAAACAACAACATCAAGGGTATTCAAACCCTCAACACTCATCACAAAATTAGCCTTTATGTGGATGACGTATTGCTTTGCATTTGCATTTTGCATTTATCTGCAAGAACCATCAAACTCTCTACAAGAGGCCATCAACCTCATTAACTCGTTCTCCGAACTTTCCGACTACGCTATAAATTGGACAAAATCAACAATTCTACCCATATGTGGTGATGACTGGAGGGCTGCAGCTCAAAACCCACCTCTCCCCATTCCCACTGGTAATATTAAGTATCTGGGCATAAACATTTCCACCAGACTGTCAGAGTTGTTTCACCTAACCTTCACTCCATTAATAAAAATAATACAAGACAACTTAAACTGCTGGATAAATTTACCTCTGTCATTAATTGGCAGAATAGCAACTGTAAAAATGATCATACTACCAAAAATTAATTACCTTTTCACAATGATTCAGACCCAGCCTACCACTAAATGGTTTAATTCACTAAACTCCATAACAAGCAAATTCTATTGGAAAAATAAAACACCTCGAATCAAATTGGTTACATTACAGAAACACAAAACTCAAGGAGGATTAGAAGCTCCAAACTTCCAAAATCATTATCTGGCAAATCAACTACAGCATATCACCAACTGGATTCACCCAAACCAACAAAACAACTCATGGTTAGAAATAGAACAATCAGAATGTAAAGAAATTTCAATCTCCGATCTACCATTTCTCAACACCACTATAAAATCTACAACGAAACCCTGAAAATACACTCCAATATGGCACAACCCTGACTTTCTACTCAACAAAACGCCACTTATCTTCAACACGTGGAAACAAAGTGGTACCACACATCTCCATCACCTTTTCCAGAATAACAATTTCATTACTTTTCAAGATATGGTCCAGAAGTACAATGTTGGGAAAGAACAATACCTTCAGTACCTCCAATTAAAGTCTGTCCTAAAATCTAAAATCAATATATCAAATAATTTACTCCCATTCCCACTAGCAGAAGGAATCAACAAAATAACCGACCCAAAGAAAATTCTTTCCAAATTATATAAACTAATTTCCACTGCAGACTCAACAATTTCCATCCCAATCAAAGCCTGGGAAAAAGACTTATCTTTCACTCCCGATACCGAATTCTGGACCCAAATCTGCAGGAACACCTTCACAATGACTAACAATACTAACCTACAACTAATACAGTACAAGGTACTCCACAGAGCACATGTCACCCAGCACAAGATGTATAAGATGGGACTCACAGACTCTGACACATGCTCACACTGCACATTAAACACCCCAGATAATTATCTCCCCTCCACCTGGCTCTGCCCACCAACTCAATGTTTCTGGCAAGAAGTCATTAACAGAATTTCTGTTATTATGAGCTGTAGCATTCCGCTATCTCCTTCCCTCTGTCTACTGGGAGATCTCTCAATAATAAACCCACCAATCCAAAATACAAAACCTATACTCATCACCTACTATCGCCAAGAAAACTATCCTACTAAACTGGAAAACTAGAAATACATTAAACATCACACAATGGTTAAACCTCCTCAAAGAATACATATCCATGGAACAAATTACATTCCAGCACCAAACCCCACACTTTGAAAGTGTGGGGATCCTTTATCATCTCATTAGACTTGCCTGTTAACTAACCCTACCAACACCAACACACACACACACACACACACACACACACACACACACACACACACACACACACACACACACACTCACTCAGACACACATATTACAAACCCTCACCAAAATCTTATTCTCTTCCTTTCATCATCTTACTGTCTGATCTCATACCGCCTACATCAGCACATAAATTCCCCCAATAAGTTTCATACAACCCATTATATGCAATGCTTGGTCTTGTCATGTCCTGTCATGTCTGTCTGTTTGTCTGTCTGTCTGTTTGTCTGTTGTCCTTTTATTTTTCTTGTCTGTCTCATTTCCCTGCTGTATTTGTGCATTGTACATGTTTTAAAAAACTTTATAAAAAAAAAGAAAAAGACAGATGTCCCATTTTGGGGGAAAAAATAGATTAAATACTACCAATACACTAATGTTGTACCAGCTTTGAGGGCTTCAAAGAAAACTGTTAACGATCAGAGAGAAATAAAAGTAAGAATTAAAACTTTGTCAGGTGAAACAGCAGGTGAGGGGTTATGAATCAGAATTTTGTATTATTTTGAATAATTTTTATATTTTAAATGGTTGATGATGCAATATGAGTTTTAAAATCAAAATGATTTTAAAGGTATCTCTTAAGGAGCCAGAGTCAGATCATCTTTGTAGTGTAAGCAGAGACCGTTACAGTGCTCATAATGATCTTTCAACATTATATCATCCTTTTTCCCACATTATGCAACCTTGTTTTGGGATTGCCAGCTGTAAGATAGACTTGTTTCACCATGGCATTTCTGTGCTGAGGTGAGGGGAAGGCAATCCTCTGGTACACTCATTCATAGCCAACAGCTCCGCTGTAAGTCACACAGTGTGCTACAGTGGAGTGGCCACCCATTGGAGGATAGGTGCTGCTCTACTGATGAGAAAATCATGGGTGCCCAACGAATCGCAGGGTGTCCAATAGCTTTGAGACCAGCAGCCCCTGTCAGAATGAAACCAGTTTGATGTGCCACTCTGGGCTCCCAGTTATTATCAGCTACTGAGAGGAATGGAATCGAACCCAGGCCACAGGGCTCAGCTCAAAGCGATTCATAACAGTCTTAACATGCGCTCCAGGACTCCTGGATTCAGAACATCTCCAAACATAGTAAACACTCCGCCATGTTTCACAGTGGGCATGGGTTCATATGCATCTGGCCTCAGTTCTATATTTGCTGCCTTATCAGGATCATTTTCTCTACAGATGAAAACAAGTTAAATTAACTGTATTTCTATAATTGATCATTTTCAAATGAATATTTGAATATTCATATTAATATTGAATATTAATAGTTTTATATCTCTGTTTATATTTTCCCTCAGTGTCCCCTTGGTCCTCTGGTCTCCCACAAAATGTCCACCCCACCAATCAGAGCATCTGTAGACAAACACACTGGTAAGCTGGCAGCCCAAACCAGAATCACTCACACACCAGAATCTAAATCACTAGAGTGAGTTACTCATGCACCAGAGCCTAAATGACTCGAGTGAGTCACTCACACATCAGAATCGAAATGACTAGACTGATTCACTCACACACCAGAGTCTAGATCACTAGAGTGAGTCTCTTTCACACACACACACGAAATGAACAGTGAGTCAGGCATGCAGAATTGAATGGCTTTTTCTCTGCTTTGTGTGCAGCAGGAGAGGACCATGTTGAGCTGCCACCTACTGATCTGAGATCAGCTGCTCTGACTCCCTCCATCACAGCTCAGACTGGAGGCTACGCCGTGGTCCCTCAGATTGACGGATGTCATGTTACGGGTGATTTAAATGTCACTATAAACCTCAGCCCTGACAACAAAGGTAAGCGAGAGTTTACCATTCTGTAGCTTTTATTGATTTTTATCATAACTTCATAACAATTCTGCCCCTCTGTACGTCAGGAGAATGGATACAGTCATGCGTTGCTTAACGTCCACGATACGTTCTGTGAAATAGGATGTTATGTGATTTGGACATTGTGCGAACACCATGCTATATACTTAGCAAACCTATATGGAGTAGGCTACTGTAGCCAAGATACTGTAATCATACAGTACTGTATTTTTCTGCGTTTGGGAGCCATGATGCACTTTATGGTAATAATTTTCGAAGACAGTTAAACAGAGAGAGAACGCTACTACACTCAAGAGACGCGCGATTCACGAGATTGGATGCTGCTGCTTACGAGTTGAAGCATACGCTGTTATACAGTAAACGTTAATTGTAAGTATGCAAAGTTCACATTAAAACAACGATAGAAAGTACAGTACAGTACATACATAAGACATTAGCATAGGCGTTTATTATGACTATCAAGACATATGTATTATATGGTATGCTATGTACTGTACCATTATACGCCTGGCAGCGCAATCGCTTTATTTCCATGAGACATGAGATACATGTGTTGCATGCGGGAAGCATTGCCTTCACTACATCCGGTTATGTCCACTACGTCCCGTTCTGCGATCGGGATTTTTAAACTTTATTATAACCTTATGGGACTACGGACATATATACGAACGGATGTTGTCCGAATGGACGTTAAGCGGTGCATGACTGTGTGGATTTGTTTCTGTTTTAGTGAATGGAAACATACAGGTGCATCCATAAGCCTGCCCTGAATCTAGCCACACACATCCCGACTTACCATCACCTCATTAAAACTCATTAAGCTGATGGTATTTACATTAAAACTCATTAAGCTGATGGTATTTACATTTCTCTGAGGGTTAAGAGTGAAGTGTTATGCACATAATTGACAGTGTGCTTTTTGGAATCTGGGACTGAAAGACAACCTGGAAGAAATGTCATAATTCTATTCTTTTTTCACACTTCTTTTTTTCCATAAAACACACATTATTGTAAGCACATGCACGCAACGTGTCCTCATTATAATTGTTACATTTTCCATAATTTCAGTAACCCACTAACCTGATTAAAGGAAATTTTTACTCTAGAAGCAATTTTTTTCCCCAAAGAACAGTTGGTGTGGTTTAAGTTGTTTTGATACCACTGGCCAGCACATTTTCACAATGAACACAGTCTGTCCTGTCATTATGCCTTTAAATGACTTCATGTTCTAGAGTCTTCTGAAAGGAGGAATATGAATGTAAGAGATATATACTGTATGAATCTAGTGAAAACACCTTTAAACTGCTTGGATGTGAAAGAAACATGTAAGTTTGAATATGAAGTACATCTTGATTTGGGAAAGTCTAACACAGCCTTAAAATGAGCTGAAAGCCAGGACTTTCTCTATTTCATCCTAAAAGAATGTTCCTCTCATTCTCTGCAGTCTCCCCTGCTCAGATCAGGAGGGGGTCAGAGGTCACACATCCATCCAGGGAAACACCTGGAGGCCGTGTGTACCATGGAGATCAGGGTCAGCACCATCTTGACTCCCCATACAGATAAGGCCACAGCCCTTAAGCTGAGTCTGTGTGTGTGTCTGTGTGCATGTATGTGTGTGTATGTGTAAGTATACACTGAGAGTGGCCCAGGAAACAAAATCCCAGACACAAGAGCAGAGAGTGTGTTAAGGGCAAAGCCAAGAGCTCTTTCGTAAATATACAGGGGGTCTACGAACAGTGAAAAGAGGGAACATTCTAGACAACCCTTAAAATGGTTAATATCAGTTAAACACCAGGTGTCTATAATTTAATTATTTAAAAAAGACATGTATTTCTCTTTTGTACAGATGATGTTCTGGCAGCTTTACCCAGCACAGTGAAATGCCTTCTGGAGAGCAAATATAAGTGCATAAATGAGGGTTTAGCTGAACAAGGAAACCACATCTTTCTGAATAAGATCTACACAGAGCTCTACATCACAGAGGGGGGAAGGGGAGATGTCAATAATGAACATGAAGTGAGAAAAATTGAGACAGCATCTAAGAAACAAGCCAAACAAGAGACTGCGATCAAATGCAATGACATCTTTAAACCCTTACCTGGACAAGTGAAACTCATCAGAACTGTGCTGACAAAGGGGATTGGTGGCATTGGAAAAACAGTCTCGTGCAGAAGTTCATTCTTGACTGGGCAGAAGGAAAAGCCAATCAGGATGTTGATTTCATATTTCCTCTACCTTTCAGAGAGCTGAATTTAATGAAGGATGAAAAATGCAGTTTACTGCAGCTGCTTCAACCATTCTTTCCAGGAATCAAAGAACTCGGAACCATTAAGATTGACCGTTACAAAACTTGTGTTCATCTTTGATGGTTTGGATGAGTGTCGACTTCCCTTAGATTTCCAGAACAATAAGAGCTGGTGTGATGTAACAGAGCCAACATCAGTGGACGTGCTGCTGACAAACCTCATTAAGGGGAATCTGCTTCCCTCTGCTCTCCTCTGGATCACCACCCGACCAGCAGCAGCTAATAAGATCCCTGCTGAATTTGTCCACCAGGTGACAGAGGTACGAGGGTTTAATAATCCACAGAAAGAGAAGTACTTCATGAAAAGATTCAGTGATCAGAACCTGGCCAGCAGAATTATCACACACATAAAGTCATCAAGGAGCCTCTACATCATGTGTCACATACCAGTCTTCTGTTGGATTTCAGCCACAGTTCTTGAGCAAATGATGGGTGAGTCAGACAGTGGAGAAATCCCTAAGACTCTGACTCACATGTACACAAACTTTCTACTCCTTCAGGCAAGTTTGAAAAATCAAAAGTATCTTGGAACAACTGAAACAAATTTGGTTCTGAATAGCAAATCCATTCTGAAACTGGGGAAGCTGGCCTTTCAGCAGCTACAAAAGGGAAACCTCATTTTCTACATGGAAGACCTGAGAGAAAGTGGCATTGATGTCACTGAGGCTTCAGTTTACTCTGGGGTGTGCACTGAACTCTTCAGAAAGGAACCTGGGATTCGAAAACAGAAAGTGTACTCCTTTGTGCATCTGAGTGTTCAGGAGTATCTTGCTGCTCTGTATGTGTTTCTATCATACAGAAACAGCAACAGAAATCTACTTGACCACTCCTTTCGAGAAAAGTTTTTTAGATTGATCCCACGTTCAAACTTAGCTGTGTTGCTGAAGAGCGCAGTGGATCAGGCCTTACAGAGTGAGAATGGACACCTGGACCTTTTCCTCCGCTTCCTTCTTGGCCTCTCACTGGACTCTAATCAGACTCTCTTACAAGGTCTACTGACACAGACAGGAAGCAACTCACAGAGCATTGAGAAAACAGTTCAGTACATTAAACAGAAGATCAGGGGTAATCTTGCTCCAGAGAGATCCATCAATCTGTTCCAATGTCTAAATGAAGTAAATGACCATTCTCTAGTGGAGGAAATCCAAAGTTACCTGAGCTCAGGAAATCTTTCAAGAGAAGACCTCTCACCTACACAGTGGTCAGCTCTGGTCTTTGTGTTGCTGACATCAGAAGAGGAGCTGGATGTGTTTGACTTGAAGAAATACATTAGATCAGATGAAGGTCTTCTGAGGCTCCTGCCTGTGGTCAAGGCTACCAGAAAAGCTTTGTAAGCTAATATTTTATTGTAAACTTATAAACCTCCCATTGTTACAACAGTGACATGATAGATGGACATGATAGTAATGGCAATGGGTTAACATTTAAATTCTTTAGCACTGAATTGTAAGCCAGCTCTCATCCCAAATTTGAGAGTGTTCAGATTCATGGCTCATCTCATTCTCTGAAGCCATCCAAGTAATATAAATATCAATGGGTCTGAGTCAAGTCTGAGTCTTTAGTTGTAATTCTGACTGGAGAGCCACACCCAACTCCTGTAGGTTGTCGGGGGGAAGGGGGTTGTGTGGAATTATCTGATATGACATGATTTTCTTTCCAGGCTGAACAGCTGTAACCTCAGTAAGGAATGCTGTGAAGCTCTGGCCTCAGCTATCAGCTCAAACTCCTCCAGTCTGAGAGAGCTGGACCTGAGTGACAATGAGCT
Organism: Megalops atlanticus; assembly: GCA_019176425.1. Classification (NCBI taxonomy): domain Eukaryota; kingdom Metazoa; phylum Chordata; class Actinopteri; order Elopiformes; family Megalopidae; genus Megalops; species Megalops atlanticus. The sequence continues at coordinate 2,262,374 of CM032876.1, forward strand.
GCAGGATTCAGGAGTGGAGCTGCTCTCTGCTGGACTGGGGAATCCACACTGTAAACTGAAGACTCTGAGGTCAGTTCTTCAGGGGGTCAAGCTAGAGGTCAGATGTAAATAAGTTAAAGAGTTACTGACCAGTGGTCCTAAACAGTTGAAATACTTAGAAAATACCTAGATGTGGTATAAGTTGTTGACTATATCACTACTTCTGTCATTTTATCAGCACTGGGGTGGAAAAAAAGGGTATTGCCATTTTGATTAACTTAATAACAAATATCTCAGGAAAGAAATCTAATATATTATTATATATTGTATATTGTTGCCCTGTAGCAGGGATTCAAATGCCTTAATGTGTGTTGAGTGTGTATAGAGTAGCCTGTCTAATGAAAGCCCTTCCACAGTAGGAGATCACTGGTGTACCACCAGGCTTGTGAAGCAGCTGAAATCTGGCTTCTGCCATCCTGTGAAGTCAATATAAATAGCATTGGATCTGTGTAGTTTTTGTGATTCTAGATTAATATACTTGTCTTGGCAAAACAGCATAAACGAGTTTTGTGAATTTGTTATTTTTCAGTAATACTCCCAAAAGAGCAGTAATCTAGTAAGAACAGTCACTTCTCACTGAAATGAGCTGGGTGTTTAGTGCTGAGAGGTTGAAGAGATTTTCTCCTTCTCTCTGTAGGCTGTCACTGTGTAGAGTGACAGAGAGAGGCTGTGTTTCTCTGGCTGCAGCTCTGCATTCAAACCCCTCACACCTGAGAGAGCTGGACCTGAGCTACAATCATCCAGGAGATTCAGGGGTGAGAGCGCTCTTTGCTGGACTGGAGGACTTTAACTTTATACTGGAGAAGTTGAGGTAATTTATGTGGGAAGCTGTTATTGGGATTAGATAAACATACTAGGCTGACCAAAACAAATAGAACTGCTCTTTAAGAAATCCTATACTTTTTTCCATCATGGTGAATCCCTGAACTTTGCAAAATAACATGAAAAGTTTTTGTTTCATGAACGTAAAGGTACCATTTCTTAAGTATTGAATGGTTTGACACCTGTGTCAGCGATATGTATAACTGTGCTTGTGAGTAGTGTATAATATATTATTTATTGGGTTTTTCCGCACATATTATTGTACCTTCTTCCCCCTGAAATCTGAAATGTATCTTGCTCATTGCTTCTTCTTTAACTCATCTGACAGACACAACAGTGCAGGCCATTTCCATGTTTTTGACATTGTACGTGTGGATGACATCTTTAACTTCAAACTGTAGCCAAGCAGGGGGGACTGTGTTTTCCCATGTCCCTCTTTAAAAAAACCTGTTTATACATTTAGTGCTTTATGAACACATTACAGGTTGGAAAAGTATGAGCAGATATTCTCTCTGGGAATTCAGCTGCAGGCAGCTCCTGTAGGTTGTGTGGAGGCAGGGGGATTTTGTGTTATTGTCTGACATGACATGATTACCATTCCAGGCTGAACAGCTGTAACCTCAGTAGGAAATGCTGTGAAGCGCTAGCCTCAGCTATCAGCTCAAACTCCTCCAGTCTGAGAGAGCTGGACCTGAGTGACAATGAGCTGCAGGATTCAGGAGTAGAGCTGCTCTCTGCTGGACTGGGGAATCCACACTGTAAACTGGAGAAACTGAGGTCAGTCCTTTATGGGCAAACAATATACAGTATACTATATATGTGTGTGTGTGTGTGTCTTTGTGTCTGTGTGTGTTTGTGTGCAATAGGTGTGCTACCTGGCTCACCGCTGGTTTCATACCTGAGGTTAATGAGCCAGGTCATTATACATGCAATACAACACAATACAACAGAACACTACTTTACCACAACTATAGCAATCTGTGGTGTGAAGTACAAGTTCTGGAAAAGCGTAAAGGTAGAAAAGTGGAAAAGCCTACTGTTGATGGGAGAAAGAGTTGAGAAGGTGCCGAGTGAGTAACAGATTCCAGTTTGAGCCTGGACTGTGTGAGGAACTGGCTGGCTTTGACCTTTCATTTGTATTTTGTTTTGGAATCAGCCTGTTTTAGAACTGTTGAAACTGGCAAACAGCTTAACTGCCTGGTGGTAGAGAGGGATCAGGTTCCAACAGACTCCAAAATGGATTTTTTTTCTTTGTTGTGCTGTATTATATCCCCTCCCCCAGGTTATCTAATATCTTCCTGGTTATTCAATAAACTCTGATTTTGCACCATATTTTGTCTGTTGTTAATCATTTTTATGGCACTTCACAGCAGCCAACATGTCTATCCCCTGGTTCTCATACTATTCATATGTACACATATAGATTCCCCTCATATGTGTTGCTTGGGTGTTTATCAGATCAATGGATGTCATTCCTCTTAAAATATTGTGTATTTAGCTATACAAATATAATAAAAACTGTCACCAATGTGATGAGCTGTGTGTTCAGATGGAAGAGTAAAGAGCTTTTCTCCTTTTCTCTGCAGGCTGTCACTGTGTAGAATCACAAAGAGAGGCTGTGGTTCTCTGGCTTCAGCTGTGCGTTCAAACCCCTCACACTTGAGAGAGCTGGATCTGAGCTACAATCACCCAGGAGACTCAGGACTGAGAGTGCTCTCTGCTGGACTGGAGGACCCCAACTGTAAACTGGAGAAACTGAGGTAATTCATGTGGGGAGCTCATACTGGGATTAAATTAACACACTAGTCTTACCAAAACAAATAGAGCTGTTCTTTCACTGTGTCAATGATATGTATGACTGTGCTTGTGAGTGCGGTGTATAATGTATTGTTTATTGAATTTTTGTACACACTGTAACTTCTTCCTCCTGAAATCTGAAATATATCTTTCTCATTGCTTCTTTTTCAATCTGACAGACACAACAGTGCAGGTCATTTCCATGTGTGTTCTCCCTTCTCCCCCTTTAAAAATGTTTTTACATTCTAGGCATTCATGAACACACTGTCTGACAAAAAATTGTAGAATTATTTGATATGACATAATCTCCCCTCCAGACTGAATGGATGTAACCTCAGTAAGGAATGCTTTGAAGTACTGGCCTCAACTGTCAGCTTAAAGTCCTCCAATCTGAGAGAGCTGGACCTGAGTGACAATGAGCTGCAGGATTCAGAAGTGGAGCTGCTCTCTGCTGGACTGGGGAATCCACGCTGTAAACTGGAGACACTGAGGTCAGTTGTGCAGGGAATTAATGTAGAGGCTAGACTGATACAGTGGGTTATGGCTGTGAGTGTCTTATTTCATCACTACTATCCTGGAATGGTCGGGTTTGTTTGAGGAAGTAAAAGCTGTCAGTGATGCCACAGAGTGCTTCTGACAGGTTTGAGTGCCAATGGAGATGCTCACAGTTAGTCTAGACTCTAGAGCCACCTGTAACATGACTATTGGAGACGAGGCAATAGAATTCTCCCCGAATAAAATGTGTCACAAGCAAGAATTGAGGGAGAGAATGCAAATTTTTGGTGTGGATCCATAGGCTTGTATGAGCTAACAGGTAGAGCAGGGGATTAAATGATGGACAACGTTTGTTATACTCTACAAAACGCTGACCTGTCTATGCAGTTCTGATAGTGAGGTGCAGTTCTGAGGTGAGGTCATAGTTTCACTGATCCTGACAGAAATATAATACATGCAAAAAAGCTGTCTGCCAAGGTACTTCATCAAATCCCATAAAGGTAAGTGCACAGGCTTTTGTTTTTCTGTTCTTACTTCAAAGTGAGAAGAATTAGTGCTTAGAAGTTTCAAGTTTAAAGATCCTTGAAATGTGTTATGCGCATTTTGTGTGCACGTAGGCTGTTTGTTGCATCTGTTACTGTATATTTGAGATGAATGGACACACTCTTTATATCAAAAATGAAGCAGTAAAAAAGTAATCTTGCACACAGTGATACAATTTTTTCCCTGTCAGATTAACCCACCGACACACACCCTGCCAAACTGAGTCTGTGATTTGTATGAGATTAAGACAGGATTTTTTTAAACAATGATATTAAAGGGATGATCCTGTGTTCATCATGCTCTGCATGCTCCACAACCTTGCAGTGGTGTAAAATGACTCATAAAACTAAATTTTATCAGCAAGCAAAGACCATCAAAATTATTGATTATGTCACCGGGAGTGCATTTTGTTTGTGCATTATTTAGCAACAAAACAACATTCTAAAAAAGAAAAACAGACTAGTTTCATGTTGAATTGAGCTGTGTGTTCAGAGCTGGGAGAGTGAAGAGATTTTTTCATATGCATTGTTGGAGTGTTTATTAGATGGCTGGGTGTTCTTTTCTGACTATGCTGTATTTAGCAACACAAGTTACTTCTAACTGAATTGATGTGTGTATCCAGAACTGGGAGAGTGAAGAGCTTTTCTCTTTCTCTCTGCAGGCTGTCACTGTGTAGAATCACAGAGAGAGGCTGTGTTTCTCTGGCTTCAGCTCTGCATTCAAACCCCTCATACCTGAGAGAGCTGGATCTGAGCTACAATCATCCAGGAGACTCAGGAGTGAGAGCGCTCTCTGCTGGACTGGAGGGCCCAAGCAGCAAACTGAAGAAACTGAGGTTAATTATATTAATATGGATGTTTTTAGAAAGTTTTTTACTCGACTCAAAATGTACTGTTTGTTTCACCAAATTTTGCTGAATGTTTTTAAAACACAACCAACACTCGCATCTTCCACTGTGCAATGATCATTTTCGCTGGAAGAATAGAAAAGTCCTCTGGCATTTTAATCTAAAGCACAGTAATTGTTAGTAATTAGTCAAAATCATGGCATGTTAGCTATCTGTTAAATGTAAGTAACAAGACCTAGCTAGCTAGTTACTTTGATGAACTGCCCAATCAGATGCACATCCATAAGTCACCTTTGCTAAAAAAAAAAAGTAATGGATGGCTTGCTACTGTAAAAGCAAGCTAGAGAGCCAGTTATGTAGCAGCATGTAGCAGAGCAGTTTCAATGGTGGTGTGACTCCCTGATGTCACTCCTTGACCTCTTTCACCTTTGTTACATTGGTGCCATGACTCCGATAACATTTAAAAGCTCAGCTTGGCCGTCAGAGGTTACTGCAGATAAAGAGGAGGTCAAAGGGAGGTGAGTGCAGCAGAGCTGAAGTTGAAAACGTGGTGGCAAAACAACACACAACAGACAGCAAACATCAGCTTCAGTAAATTATCTTTATCAGTTGAGCTAAACGCAAACAAATCTTAGTTCCGCAGGCTTTCTCAGGACTCACGCAAGCTTTTACTTTCAGCTCCGCTACACTACTGATGCCACTGGCTTCAGGTCAGCACGGTGTCCCCTGCATGCTCCTCCCATTCGCCACTGAGTATATTATACAGATGCAATGACTTTCTGCTGGCTACTGCAGAGGGCCCAGACCATCATGCCAGTGCAACACTTGTGTAGGAGTGTACCATTCCAACACAATACCAAAACACACCCTTAAGACAAACACTTTACTGTGGTTGATCCACTGACCTAGATAGCAAGCATAATCAAAATTCCATTTTCCTTTCAAAAAGGATCCATTTAAAAAGATCCACTTTAAAAGATTCCTTTCCCTTTTAACCTGACTACAGTTAAGACATCAGCTTGCTTTTCTTGTTTTGTTCAGATACTCTCTGAACAAAACATGAATTTTGATGAATTTTATTCATTTTATTATTATTATTAGTATGAGTATTATATTTAGGGCCCGAGCACCGAAGGTGCTGCGCCTCCGGTGTCCACCGGAGGGCGCATGCACCATAGGTGCAAGGCCCTATTGGTTTCATAAGGATTATTATTATTATTATTATTATTATTATTATTATTATTATTCTTTGTCTTCAACACTTGGCCATTTTTGAGGTGGTTCCCATGGGCGAAAACTCATGAAATTTTGTACACACATCAGTGTTTGTGACCGCTACTCAGAGACAGAGACTTGGCCCCGGGTGTGGCCCAGGGACTCCATAGCGCCCCCATGTGACAATGAGTCTTGTGCCTGGCATGTAGTTTCACCTACACGCACCAAATTTTGTAGGCCTGTGGGTCTCATTTTGACAAACAAATTTGCAATTACATCTTATTAGCCATACCCAACAGGAAGTGAGCTATTTTGGATTTTGTGCATTTTCACAGTCAGCGAACTTTCAAATACTCCTCCTAGAGGATTCATCCGATTCATACCAAATTTAGTCAGTATGATGCCAAGACATTCATGATGCTAAATGGCGAAGGGATTTTTGATATCTCAATCGGTGTTGCCATGGCACGGCGATCAATTTACACGTGACCATGCTCAAACAGGAAGTGTGGCATAATTCCGCTGTAAATGGTTTGATTTGGCTGAAACTTCACATGTATGTTCAATTATGGGGCACAATCACACGCACATGCCAATTGTGATTCATTGTCATAGCGCCACCTACTGACAGCAGGAAGTGAGGTATTTATAACAAATTTTTCAATGCTCCTCCTAGAGGTTTCATCCGATTCATACTAAATTTGGACAGCATGACGCCGAGATGTTCATGATGCTAAATTACGAAGGGATTATTGATATCTTGATCGGCGTTGCCATGGCGAAGCGATCAATTAACATGTTACTGCATTGAAACACGAAATGTGGCATAACTCCGCTGTATATTGGCTTGGCAGGCAGAAAAACTCATGACATTTGGCACACACATCATTTATTATTTGTTAATGTGTTTGTTAACAAATAATGTTTGTTAATGTGTTTTGAGCACGTTAGCAGTGTTGCCAATTCACCGATTTTGGAGACATTTTGCATGTTTAGTAAAAAACAAACTCCTTTAATTGTGGTATTGTGTTAATTTGGTGATTAAGTCAGGGATAACTGCGGACGAACTGTCCCGGTTGGAACATTTTTGACGAGTCGCAGGCAAACTCAGCTTCGAGTCACGGTGTTGCGAACTCACCCATGTCAGAAGGCATTTTGCATCCTTACTAAGAAATATTCACATCATTACTTTTATGAGAAGCAAACATCGTGTATAGTTACCTCGGTTAATTGTGGTGTTGTGTTAATTTCGTTATTGGGAGGAAGGTTGACGAACTGTCGAAATATTGCACATGGCGCAGGGAAATTCCGCTTCAAGTCGTGGAATTAGCTCCGCAAATGCATTTCACTATACATTTAAGTCTATGCATACGCCTGCGTGCGTACAGAGAAAATCTCACAGTTAATCTAAAAAAGCCCACCTGTTTGTGGTACTACTTTTGGCAGATTGCTTGGTTCACGTAAGAATAATTCTGTTGATAAACCCGAATCTATGCTATGACCGTGTAGCCTGATGTCATGATCAACAACACTCGTCGATTTAATCACAACATAATTCAATACGAAACACCGCTGTCTCAAACGAACACAATATGTATGGGTGTTTAGTTACTATCAAATTCAGACTGGACGATCATTAAAGCTAATATATTCAAAGGAACGATTAGCATGTTATGCTAGCCCCCATAGTATGCTTACTAAGAAACTTTTTTTTTTAGTTTTATTTAGAATCATGACACTATTGTCTGTATCGCCTAATGACAGACATGAGCATTGGGCAGAATTTGAGAGAAAACAAAAAAACAGAGTTGGCACAATGTACATTCAAGACAATTGAGTCCGATAGACAGTAGTAATTAGCCAAGTGATTATAAAATGTATCCTAAAATGTCCGGTTCTTGGCAAGCAGCACAAAGCGATAGGCAGGGCAGTGGGGTAACAGGGCTGGGAATCGGGTAGCGCTTGGGCTACAGCTCCAGGCAGGAGCCCGAACGAGGATAAGAAACAAAAAAGAAAACGTGATTAGTGGTTATTAATTGCAGGAATGGAAACATAAAGGCGCAGGGGGCAAAAGGGAACAGAGGGAAGAGGGATGCAAGTGTGTAAAATCCTGGCAGATAAGCCCTATGGCAGCATACCTAGGGGATGAGAGGCAAAGGGGTATACGATCATGAGGGTAACCTAAGGCAGTCAACATCAGACCACAGTTGGATCAGCTGAACACACAGAGAACCCAGGCTATGATGTAGTGACAGTAATGACCATAGTCTACCAGAGACTCTACGATCAATGTCAGCACCATGCCATGTCCCTCAGCTAAAGTTTGAAGTAGAATAAGTTTTAGCCTAGACTTAAGGCGGAGAAAGTCTGCCCCGAACCTCGGTGGGTAGATTCCACAAGGGGCTCGGTACAAAAAGGCTCTACACGCCTATAGTGTTACCCACTCTTGGAACAATGAAGTCCGCACTTACAGGAACGTAGAGTTCATTTTGGAGAATATGGGTGAAGGAGGTCCTTAAGATAGGAAGAGGCAAGCCCATTTAAAGCTTTAAATGTACGGAGAAGTATTTTGAAGTCAATGCGGTATTTGATAGGTGGCCAATGGAGAGAGGCTAATGCTGAGATGATGTGCTCAGCAAGCTTTGTTCTCCCAATGGCCACAGTTGTTACTAGCAGTTAACATCACAGAGTTTCACACTGCACAGGGGTACCCAGGCAAGGATGCCCACTCTCTCCATCACTTTTTGCCTGTTCATCGAACCTCTCGCTGCTGCAATACGTCAAAACAACAACATCAAGGTATTCAAACCCTCAACACTCATCCTGAAATTAGCCTTTATGTGGATGACGTATTACTTTGCATTTGCATTTTGCATTTATCTGCAAGAACCATCAAACTCTCTACAAGAGGCCATCAACCTCATTAACTTTCGTTCTCGAACTTTCCGACTACGCTACAAATTGGACAAAATCCAACAATTCTACCCATATGTGGTGATGACTGGAGGGCTGCAGCTCAAAACCCACCTCTCCCATTCCCACTGGTAATATTAAGTATCTGGGCATAAACATTTCCACCAGACTGTCAAGTTGTTTCACCCCTAACCTTCACTCCATTAATAAAAATAATACAAGACAACTTAAACTGCTGGACCAAATTTACCTCTGTCATTAATTGGCAGAATAGCAACTGTAAAATGATCATACTACCAAAAATTAATTACCTTTTTCACAATGATTCAGACCCAGCCTACCACTAAATGGTTTAAATTCCACTAAACTCCATAACAAGCAAATTCTATTGGAAAAATAAAACACTGCCGAATCAAATTGGTTACATTACAGAAACACAAAAACTCAAGGAGGATTAGAAGCTCCAAATTCCAAATCATTATCTGGCAAAATCAACTACAGCATATCACCAACTGGATTCACCCAAACCAACAGAAACAACTCTCATGGGTTAGAAATAGAACAATCAGAATGTAAAGAAATTTCAATCTCCGATCTACCATTTTCTCAACACCACTATAAAATCTACAACGAAACCCTGAAAATACACTCCAATGGCACAACCCTGACTTTCTACTCAACAAAACGCCCTTATCTTATGCGTGGAAACAAGGTGGTACCACACATCTCTATCACCTTTTCCAGAATAACAATTTCATTACTTTTCAAGATATGGTCCAGAAGTACAATGTTGGGGAAGAAACAATACCTTCAGTACCTCCAATTAAAGTCTGTCCTAAAATCTAAAATCAATATATCAAATAATTTACTCCCATTCCCACTAGCAGAAGGAATCAACAAAATAACTTGACCCAAAAGTGTATCAAATTATATAAACTAATTTCCTGCAGACTCATTGCCTTACAACAATTTCCATCCCAATCAAAGCCTGGAAAAAAGAAACATCTTTCACACTCCGATACCGAATTCTGGACCCAAATCTGCAGGAACACCTTCACAATGACTAACAATGCTAACCACAACTAATGCATTTTAAGGTACTCCTGAGCACATGTCACCCAGCACAAGATGTATAAGATGGGACTCACAGACTCTGACACATGCTCACACTGCACATTAAACACCCCAGATAATTATCTCCCCTCCCACCTGGCTCTGCCCACCAACTCAATGTTTCTGGCAGAAGTCATTAACACAGAATTTCTGTTATTATGAGCTGCTAGCATTCCACTATCTCCTTCCCTCTGTCTATGGGGAGATCTCTCAATAATAAACCCACCAATCAAAATACAAAACCTATACTCATCACCTACTATAGCCAAGAAAACTATCTACTAAACTGGAAAACTAGAAATACATTAAACATCACACAATGGTTAAACCTCCTCCAAAGAATACATATCCATGGAACAAATTACATTCCAGCACCAAACCCCTTTGAAAGTGTGGGGCTCCTTATCTCATTAGACTTGCCTGTTAACTAACCCCTACCAACACCAACACACACACACACACACACACACACACACACACACACACACACACACACACACACACACACTCTCTCTCACTCACTCAGACACACATATTACAAACCCTCACCAAAATACTTATTCTCTTCCTTTCATCATCTTACTGTCTGATCTCATACTTCCTACATCCAGCACATAAATTCCCCCATTAAGTTTCATACAACCCATTATATATGCAATACTTGGTCTTGTCATGTCCTGTCATGTCTGTCTGTTTGTCTGTCTGTCTGTTTGTCTGTTGTCCTTTATTTTTTCTTGTCTGTCTCATTTCCCTGCTGTATTTGTGCAGTGTACATGTTTTAAAAAAACTTTATAAAAAAAAGACAGATGTCCCATTTTGGGGAAAAATAGATTAAATACTACCATACATAATGTTGTACCAGCTTTGGGCTTCAAAGAAAACTGTTAACGATCAGAGAGAAATAAAAGTAAGAAATTAAAACTTTGTCAGGTGAAACAGCAGGTGAGGGGTTATGAATCAGAATTTTGTATTATTTTGAATAATTTTTATATTTTAAATGGTTGATGATGCAATATGAGTTTTAAAATCAAAATGATTTTAAAAGGTATCTCTTAAGGATTGAAGTCAGATCATCTTTGCTTAGTGTAAGCAGGGAACCGTTACAGTGCTCATAATGATCTTTCAACATTATATCATCACTTTTTCCCAGTATGCAACCTTGTTTTGGGATTGCCAGCTGTAAGATAGACTTGTTTCACCATGGCATTTCTGTGCTGAGGTGAGGGGAAGGCAATCTCTGGTACACTCATTCATAGCCAGCAGCTCCGCTGTAAGTCACACAGTGTGCTACAGTGGAGTGGCCCTGCAGTGGAGGACGGTGCTGCTCTACTGATGAGAAAATCATGGGTGCCAACGAATCGCAGGGTGTCCAATAGCTTTGAGACCAGCAGCCCCTGTCAGAGTGAAACCAGTTTGATGTACCACTCCTGGGCTCCCAGTTATTATCAGCTACTGAGAGGAATGGAATCGAACCCAGGCCACAGGGCTCAGCTCAAAGCGATTCATAACAGTCTTAACATGCGCTCCAGGACTCCTGGATTCAAATCTCCAAACATAGTAAACACTCGCCATGTTTCACAGTGGGCATGGGTCATATGCATCTGGCCTCAGTTCTATATTTGCTGCCTTCCATCAGGATCATTTTCTCTACAGATGAAAACAAGTTAAATTAACTGTATTTCTATAATTGATCATTTTCAAATGAATATTTGAATATTCATATTAATATTGAATATTAATAGTTTTATATCTCTATTTATATTTTCCCTCAGTGTCCCCTTGGTCCTCTCTGGTCTCCCACAAAATGTCCACCCCACCAATCAGAGCATCTGTGGGCAAACACACTGGTAAGCTGGCAGCTAGACCAGAAACACTCACACACAGAATCTAAATCACTAAGTGAGTTACTCATGCACCAGAGCCTAAATGACCTGGTGAGTCACTCACACATCAGAATCGAAATGACTAGACTGATTCACTCACACCCAGAGTCTAGATCACTAGAGTGAGTCTCTTTCACACACACACACACACGAAATGAACAGTGAGTCAGGCATGCAGAATTGAATGGCTTTTCTCTGCTTTGTGTGCAGCAGGAGAGGACCATGTTGAGCTGCCACCTACTGATCTGAGATCAGCTGCTCTGACTCCCTCCATCACAGCTCAGACTGGAGGCTCGCCGTGGTCCCTCAGATTGGCGGATGTCATGTTACGGAGATTTAAAATGTCACCATAAACCTCAGCCCTGACAACAAGGTAGGCGAGTTTACCATTCTGTAGCTTTTGATTTTATCATAACTTCATAACAATTCTGCCCCTCTGTACGTCAGGAGAATGGATACAGTCATGCGTTGCTTCGCGATCACGATACGTTCTGTGAAATAGGATGTTATGTGATTCAGACGCAATGTGCGAACACCATACTATATACTTAGCAAACCTATATGGAGTAGGCTACTGTAGCAAGATACTGTAAATATACAGTACTGTATTTTCTCGTTTTAGAACCATGATGCACTTTATAGTAACAATTTTGAAGACAGTTAAACAGAGAAGCTACTACACTCCAAGAGGCGCGCGATTCACAGTTGGATGCTTCTGCTTACGAGTTGGAAACATGCAAACATTATACAGTAAACGTTAATTGTAAGTATGCAAAGTTCACATTAAAACAACGATAGAAAGTACAGTACAGTACATACATAAGACATTAGCATGAGGCGTTTATTATATTTATCAAGACATATGTATTATATGGTATGCTATATACTGTACCATTATACGCCTGGCAAGCGCAATCGCTTTATTTCCATGAGACATGAGATACATGTGTTTGCATGCGGGGAAGCATTGCCTTCACTACATCGATTATATCCCTTTCGTCCGTTCTTGATCGGGATTTTTAAGCTTTATTATAACCTTATGGGACTACGACATATATCTGAACGGACGTTGTCGAATGGACGTTAAGCGGCCTTGACTGTGTGGATTTGTTTCTGTTTTGGTGAATGGAAACATACAGGTCATCCATAAGCCTGCCCTGAATCTAGCCACACCGCCCGACTTACCATCACCTCATTAAAACTCATTAAGCTGATGGTATTTGTTAAAACTCATTAAGCTGATGGTATTTACATTTCTCCTGAGGTTAAGAGTGAAGTGTTATGCACATAATTGACAGTGTGCTTTTTGGAATCTGGGACTGAAGACAACCTGGAAGAAATGTCATAATTCTATTCTTTTTCACACTTCTTTCCATAAACACACACATTATTGTAAGCACATGCCGCATAGCGTGTCCTCATTATAATTGTTACATTTTCCATAATTTCAGTAACCACTAACCTGATTAAAAGTACACTCTAGAAGCAATTTTTTTCCCCAAAGAACAGTTGGTGTGGTTTAAGTTGTTTGATACCACTGGCCAGCACATTTTCACAATGAACACAGTCTGTCCTGTCATTATGCCTTTAAATGACTTCATGTTCTAAGATCAACCTGAAAGGGAGGAATATGAATGTAAGAGATATATACTGTATGAATCTAGTGAAAACACCTTTAAACTGCTTGGATGAAAAACATGTAAGTTTGAATATGATACATTGATTTGGGAAAGTCTAACACAGCCTTAAAATGAGCTGAAGCAGGACTTTCTCTATTTCATCCTAAAGAATGTTCTCTCATTCTCTGCAGTCTCCTGCTCAGATCAGAAGGGGTCAGGAGTCACACATCCATCCAGGAAACACCTGGGCCATTAGCCAATACCATAGAATCAGGGTCAAGCACCATCTTGACTCCCCATACAGATAAGGCCACAGCCCTTAAGCTGAGTCTGTGTGTGTGTCTGTGTGCATGTATGTGTGTGTATGTGTAAGTATACACTGAGAGTGGCCCAGGAAACAAAATCCCAGACACAAAGAGCAGAGAGTGTGTTAAGGGCAAAGCCAAGCTCTTTATTAAATATACAGGGTCTACGAACAGTGAAAAGGGAGACATTCTAGACAACCCTTAAAATGGTTAATATCAGTTAAACACCAGGTGTCTATAATTTAATTATTTAAAGACATGTATTTCTCTTTTGTACAGATGATGTTCTGGCAGCTTTACCCAGCACAGTGAAATGCCTTCTGGAAACAAATATAAGTGCATAAATGAGGTTAGCTGAACAAGGAAACCACATCTTTCTGAATAAGATCTACACAGAGCTCTACATCACAGAGGGGGAAGGGGAGATGTCAATAATGAACATGAAGTGAGAAAAATTGAGACAGCATCCTAAGAAACAAGCCAAACAAGAGACTGCGATCAAATGCAATGACATCTTTAAACCCTTACCTGGACAAGTGAAACTCATCAATTGTGCTGACAAAAGTTGGTGGCATTGGAAAAACGATCTGCGTGCAGAAGTTTATTCTTGACTGGGCAGAAGGAAAAGCCAATCAGGATGTTGATTTCATATTTCCTCTACCTTTCAGAGAGCTGAATTTAATGAAGGATGAAAAAATGCAGTTTACTACCGCTACTTCAACCATTCTTTCCAGGAATCAAAGAACTGGAACCATTAAGATTGACCGTTACAAAACTGTGTTCATCTTTGATGAATGGATGAGTGTCGAATTCCTTAGATTTCCAGAACAATAAGAGCTGGTGTGATGTAACAGAGTAACATCAGTGGACGTGCTGACAAACCTCATTGAGGGAATCTCTTCCCTCTGCTCTCTCTGGATCACCACCGACCAGCAGCAGCTAATAAGATCCCTGCTGAATTTGTCCACCAGGTGACAGAGGGTACGGTTTAATAATCCACAGAAGAAGTACTTCATGAAAGATTCAGTGATCAGAACTGGCCAGCAGAATTATCACACACACATAAAGTCGTCGAAGGGCCTCTACATCGTACATGCCAGTCTTCTGTTGGATTTCAGCCACTGTTCTTGAGCAAATGATGGAGTGAGTCAGACAGTGGAAAATCCTAAGACTCTGACTCACATGTGCACAAACTTTCTACTCCTTCAGGCAAGTTTGAAAAATCAAAAGTATCTTGGAACAACTGAAACAAATTTGGTTCTGAATAGCAAATCCATTCTGAAACTGGGGGAAGCTGGCCTTTCCTTGGCTTACAAAGGGAAACCTCATTTTCTACATGGAAGACCTGAAAGTGGCATTGATGTCACTGAGGCTTCAGTTTACTCTCTGGGAGTGTACACTGAACTCTTCAGAAAGGAACTAGGATTCGAAACAGAAAGTGTACTCCTTTGTGCATCTGGAGTGTTCAGAGTATCTTGCTGCTCTGTATGTGTTCTATCATACAGAAACAGCAACAGAAATCTACTTGACCACTCCTTTAGAGAAAAGGATTTTTAGATTGATCCACGTTCAAACTTAGCTGTTGCTGAAGGCGCAGTGGATCAGGCCTTAGTGAAATGGGCACCTGGTTTTTTCCTCCGGCTTCCTTGTAGCCTCTCACTGGACTCTAATCAGACTCTCTTACAAGGTCTACTGACACAGACAGGAAGCAGCTCACAGAGCATTGAGAAAAACAGTCAGTACATTAAACAGAAAGATCAGACAATCTTGCTCAGAGATCCACTCAAATGTTCCAATGTCTAAATAAGAGTAAATGACTGCATTCTCTAGTGAAATAAGTTTTCAGCTCCAGGAAATCTTTCAAGAAGACCTCTCACCTACACAGTGGTCAGCTCAGTCTTTGTGTTGCTGACATCAGAAGAGGCTGGATGTGTTTGACTTGAAGAAATACATTAAGTCAGATGAAGGTCTTCTGAGGCTCCTGCCTGTGGTCAAGGCCACCAGAAAAGCTTTGTAAGCTAATATTTTATTGTAAACTTATAAACCTCCCATTGTTACAACAGTGACATGATAGATGGACATGATAGTAATGGCAATGGGTTAACATTTAAATTCTTTAGCACTGAATTGTAAGCCAGCTCTCATCCAAATTTGAGAGTGTTCAAGGACTCATAGCTCATCTCATTCTCTATGAAGCCATCCAAGTAATATAAATATCAATGGGTCTGAGTCAAGTCTGAGTCTTTAGTTGTAATTCTGACAGAGAGCCACACCCAACTCCTGTAGGTTGTCGGGGGGAAGGGGGTTGTGTGGAATTATCCTGATATGACATGATTTTCTTTCCAGGCTGAACAGCTGTAACCTCCAGTGGGAATGCTGTGAAGCTCTGGCCTCAGCTATCAGCTCAAACTCCTCCAGTCACAGAGAGCTGGACCTGGTGACAATGAGCTGCAGGATTCAGGAGTGGAGCTGCTCTCTGCTGGACTGGGAATCCCACACTGTAAACTGAAGACTCTGAGGTCAGTTCTTCAGGGGGTCAAGTAGAGGTCAGATGTAAATAAGTTAAAGAGTTACTGACCAGTGGTCCTAAACAGTTGAAATACTTAAGAAAATACCTAGATGTGGTATAACGGTGACTATATCACTACTTCTGTCATTTATCAGCATGGGGTGGAAAAAAAGGGTATTGCCATTTTGATTAACTTAATAACAAATATCTCAGGAAAGAAATCTAATATATTATTATATATTATATTGTTGCCCTGTAGCAGGGATTCAAATGCCTTAATGTGTGTTGAGTGTGTATAGAGTAGCCTGTCTAATAAGCCCTTCCCACAGTAGGAGATCACTGGTGTACCACCCGGGCTTGTGAAGCAGCTGAAATCTGGCTTCTGCCATCCTGTGAAGTCAATATCGACGCATTGGATCTGTGTAGTTTTTGTGATTCTAGATTAATATACTTGTCTTGGCAAAACAGCATAACGAGTTTTGTAGATTTGTTATTTTCAGTAATACTCCCAAAAGAGCAGTAATCACAAGCTAAGAACAGTCACTTCTCACTGAAATGAGCTGGGTGTTTAGTGCTGAGAGGTTGAAGAGATTTT
This sequence comes from Megalops atlanticus, assembly GCA_019176425.1. NCBI lineage: Eukaryota > Metazoa > Chordata > Actinopteri > Elopiformes > Megalopidae > Megalops > Megalops atlanticus. The sequence continues at coordinate 2,279,069 of CM032876.1, forward strand.
CTCCTTCTCTCTGTAGGCTGTCACTGTGTAGAGTGACAGAGAGAACTGTGTTCTCTGGCTGCAGCTCTGCATTTAAACCCCTCACACCTGAGAGAGCTGGACCTGGCAGGCTACGTCATCCAGGAGATTCAGGGGTGAGCGCTCTTTGCTGGACTGGAGGACTTTAACTTTATACTGGAGAAGTTGAAATTAATTTATGTGGGAAGCTGTTATTGGGATTAGATAAACATACTAGGCTGACCAAAACAAATAGAACTGCTCTTTAAGAAATCCTATACTTTTTTCCATCATGGTGAATCCCTGAACTTTGCAAAATAACATGAAAAGTTTTTGTTTTCATGAACGATAAAGGTACCATTTCTTAAGTATTGATGGCTTGGCACTGTGTCAGCGTGTAAACTGTGCTTGTAGGTAGTGTATAATATATTATTTATTAGGTTTTTCCGCACATATTATTGCACCTTCTTCCCCTAAGAGTAAAATGTATCTTGCTCATTGCTTCTTCTTTAACTCATCTGACAAACACAACAGTGCAGGCCATTTCCATGTTTTTGACATTGTACGTGTGGATGACATCTTTAACTGACTGTAGCCAAGCAGGAGGGGGACTGTGTTTTCCCATGTCCCTCTTTAAAAACCTGTTTATACATTTAGTGCTTTATGAACACATTACAGGTTGGAAAAGTATGAGCAGATATTCTCTCTGGGAATTCAGCTGCAGAGCAGCTCCTGTAGGTTGTGTGGAGGCAGGGGATTTGTGTTATTGTCTGACATGACATGATTACCATTCCAGGCTGAACAGCTGTAACCTCAGTAAAATGCTGTGAGCGCTAGCCTCAACTATCAGCTCAAACTCCTCCAGTACAGAGAGCTGGACCTGGTGACAATGAGCTGCAGGATTGGGAGTAGAGCTGCTCTCTGCTGAGGCTGGGAATCCACACTGTAAACTGGAGAAACTGAGAGTCAGTCCTTTATGGGCAAACAATATACAGTATACTATATATGTGTGTGTGTGTGTGTCTTTGTGTCTGTATTGTTTGTGTGCAATAGGTGTGCTACCTGGCTCACACGCTGGTTTCATACCTGAGGTTAATGAGCCCAGTGCATTATACATGCAATACAACACAATACAACAGAACACTGCTTTACCACAACTATAGCAATCTGTGGTGTGAAGTACAAGTTCTGGAAAAGCGTAAAGGTAGAAAAGTGGAAAAGCCTACTGTTGATGGAGTGGAAAGAGTTGAGAGGTGCCCGAGGAGTAGGTAACAGATTCAGTTTGAGCCTGGACTGTGTGAGGAACTGGCAGCTTTGACCTTTCATTTGTATTTTGTTTTGTATATGAAGCAGATAAAAAACCCTAGCCCACTTTGCAGGTGTAAACGGACTTAGTCCAGCTCCCTCACTAAATCTGGGTGACTTCCTCAGTTAATGGAGGCACACAGACACAAACAGGTTCCTCTTTACTGACAGGGCTCGGGCACGGACTCAGTCGCAGACCAACGAATGCCGGCAGATATTACAAGTCCGACTGGCAGGAATCGTAACCGTAAAAAACCAGGCAGGGGTCAAAAACCAGAAAGGCAGTCCGAAGGGCAAAATCCAGAAAACGGGTAACGGAGCAGGCAGGGTCAGACACCGGGCAGGCATAGGTACAGGCAAACAGAGCAGAATCGGCAGGCAAAAAACAGGTCAAAAACAGGCAGGTCAAAAATGGGGAAAAACAACGAAAAAACAGCACGAAGCAAAAGCGGGGGACAAACGGGCAAAAAGCAACCGAGACGAACTGGCAACAGAACAGGGATGCACAGGGAAGATATAGGGCAGGGCTGATAATGGGAATAGGAAACAGGTGCGCAGGCAGGCAGGTGAAGGCAATGAGGGAAACAGGCAGGCGGAGAGCGGGCGGGGAGCGGGGCAGGGCTGGAACACAGAAAAACAAAAGCACATGGACAGAAAAAACCAAAAACACAACGGCTAGCGGGCGGGAGTACTGACATTTACAGCATTAGCTCCTGGCATATGCTCTGGTTACTCAACGGGCCTGAGATGGAAATCATGTTAGCAGTTTTCAGGGCACTTGATTGGATGCTGTTTCTCCAATCTGGCCAGGGGGTTGTGCCAGCATGCAGCTAGCTTCCAGCACCAAAGTTCTGGCTCTGCTGATGTGAAACACATATAGTCTCTATAGTCTGGTGTGCACTGTCTGAATGTTATTAAGTATTGTTAGATCAGCAACTACCAGTGGTGAATGGTGTAGGGACACAGGGGTTTTAAGTAAAGGCTACATGGTTATTTGTGTTTTATCCCAATGTAACAAGATGTTAGAAAATCTGACTATGGGCTCCTGAGTGACTCGGACAGTAAAAATGTTTCATGTGTAGATTGGTCCTCACGGCCTGGGTTTGAAACCAGTGGTGTTGTCTGCTGGTAATGAACAATGTTCCACATCAGTGGAGGGAGCTGGCTTTGTTCTGCCAGGGATGGGCTGGGCCGGTCAGCCAGGGTCCCCTCCTTGCTCCTCTCTCAGCACCTGCTTGGATGCCTATGAGTTACTCAGGTGTATCAGAGGAATGTATGGACCTTGCTCTGGGTCCTGTACGTATGTTCAGTGGCTGTTATGAAGGTGGTGAGGAGCTTAATTGCATAATTGGTGACTAATAAAAGTTTACAGAACTAAAAATTATATATTCTATGCTGTACTTAAACCCACATGCAACCAGTGTCATTTTAGTCACTTTATTTGATCTTGATCTTGTGACAGAGTGCCGTCACTACGGTTGAGTATGTGCTTTGACTGCCATACCAACGAGCCTGGCTCTTTGGTGTCGTGGGTTCGAGGCCGGGTGGGGTCACTGCTCTCGCCCTTCGCTACAGATCTACAGAACTCCAATTGCAAAATGTCTTTTCATTCATCACTGTCATACATAGCTGCTGTTGACTTTGCTTATTTATTGCATCTTTTTACAGGAGAAGGATCAAACTTCATTGGGCCACTCCTTTTCTAGGAAGTTAAAGTCTGAAAGATAACTCCTGAGTAGACTTTGATCTGAACGTTAAAGTAGAAACCTAAGAGGAGATTTATGTAGACTGAATGATAGAATTAAAGAAGAAAGAAGATAAACTTGTTCTCATATGAACTGACAGACTCACTGGGAAGATATGTAAGAAGGTACAGGTTAAAAAATGGCATAAAAAAGCAGTGTTTGGCCTTTACTGTGATTCGAACAGAGGAGTTAGAACAGAAGAATGAACCTGAGACTCAGACCAGAGACTGAGCACAGGTGAGTATGGTTAATTTGAAGAGAAGTAACACCAGTAAATATTTGTGAACAGGTGAGTACAGTCTGTATGAAATATGAATATGAAGTGGGAGGGGGTAAATGAGGAGTGGGGGTTTAGGGACCTAAGGGCTGAGGATCAGTGTATCTTTGTGACGAAGACGTGAGGAAGTTTGTTGCTGCTGGTTCCATTACTAAAACAGGCCTACTCTGTGAAACAGCAAGTGAGGGATTATGAATCAGAATTTTGTATTATTTTGTATAATTTTTATATTTTAAATGGCTAACTGTGTGATATGACTTTTAATATTATAATTACTTTAAAAGTAACTCTTAAGGAGCCTTATTTATTTTCAGACAAAGTCAGCTCATCTTGAGTGTAATCAGAGACCCTTAGAGTGCTTTATTTTTTTCAAATAATTTTTTTAATTATAACCTTGTTTTGGGATTGCCAGCTGTAAGATAGACTTGTGTCACCATGGCATATCTCTGCTGAGGTTAGAGGAAGGCAATTCTCTGATATACTCACTCAAAGCCAACAGCTCCACTATAAGTCACAGAGTGCTACAGTGGAGTGGCCACCCATTGGAGGATAGGTGCTAGTCCACTGATGAGCAAATCATGGGTTCCCAAAGAATCACATGTTGCCTAATACCCTTGAGACCAGCAACCCCTGCCGGAATGAAGCCAGTTTGTTTTTACTCTCTAGAATCCCAGTCCTTAGCAGGATCATTCCCTCCACAGAAGAAACAAAAGTTAAATTAACTGTATTGCTATAATTGATCATTTTCAAATTAATATTTTTAACCATTTTATATCTGGCTTTCTATTTCCCTCAGTGTCCCCTTGGTCCTCTGGTCTCCCACACAATGTCCACCCCACCAATCAGGGCATCTGGAGACAAATGCACTGGTAAGTTGGCAGCCCAAACCAGAATCACTTACACATCAGAGTCTAAATAACTAGAGTGAATCATTCACACCGCACTGTGAATCACCAGAGTGAATCATTCACACTGTGAATCACCAGAGTGAATCATTCACACATCAAACATAATGTAATTCATCATTTACATACTGTCATGTAGTAATTAATGATATGTCTGATCCAGAGTGAAGAAGTGCATACAAAATGGTTACACTGAGTGCAGAGATGATTTTAAATCATAATCCAATAGATTGAGTGACTCATATACCAGAATCTAAATCTCATTACATAACATTATTGTCATTTGGCAGACACTTTTATCCAGTGCACCTTTTTTCCATTTATACAGCAGTATATTTACTGAGAGAGTTCCAGATTAAATATCTTACCCAAGGGTACAGCAGCAGTGCCTCAGCAGGGGATCAAAGCAGCGAACTTTTGGTTATGAGTCTGCTCTGCCTGCACCACTGTGCCACACTGCTGCCCATAACTGAGTCACTCACACACCAGAGTCTAGATCACTACAGTGAGTCACTCACACACCAGAGTCTAGATCACTAGAGTGAGTCTCTTACACACACACGGAATTAACAGAGTGAGTCAGGCATGCAGAATCAAATGGCTTTTTCTCTGCTTTGTGTGCAGCAGGAGAGGACCATGTTGAGCAGCCACCTACTGATCTGAGATCAGCTGCTCTGACTCCCTCCATCACAGCTCAGACTGGAGGCTATGCTGTGGTGCCTCAGATTGATGGATGTCATGTTACGGGTGATTTAAATGTCACTATAAACCTCAGCTCTGACAACAAAGGTAAGGGAGAGTTTATCATTCTGTAGCTTTTTTTGATTTTTATCATAACTTCATAAACATTCTGCCCCTCTGTATGTAAGGAGAATGGATATTTGTGGATTTATTTCTGTTTTAGTGAATGGAAACATGCAGGTGCATCCATTAGCTGTAATTTCAGTATCTAAACAATTAGAGGAATTTTTACTTACCATCAACCTCATTAAAGGACAGTCAGTGTGGTTTAAATTGTTTTGATACCACTGGCCAGCAGATTTTCACAACACAAAGGCTGCATACTATACTACCAGTGTATACTAATTTTGACCAAATGTAGTATGTAGTATAGCAGAAATGAAATTTCCAGTACGCCAAAGATACCCGGATGAATTAATTTGGAAAAATATCGCCAGTATGCATCAGACCAGTCTGTCCTGCCACTATATCCCATAAGGAAGTTCATGTTTTAGACGTCACAGGTCATTTTGATGGTAAAAGCTGAAAATATACGGACAACGAGACGGCTGTAACGTTGGAGGACTGTGCTGGGAATTATATATATATATTATGTATTCACTTATAATTGATTGACTTGATTATGATACTTTGTAATTCTATTGCATGTAAATGACTGAAGTCTAAAACTGTAGCCTATGACATCTGTAACTCAAGTATCAATTGTTTCTCACAGAAAATCTTTTTATTAATAAAAAATTTTTTATTATAATTATTCGTGAATTTTCATATACATTTTTACCTTATTACTTATCTGATGACATATAGCCTAACAGGTGTAACACCATAAAGAGTTAAGCTTGCAAGCTAGCACCGTAGGCTACTTACATTGTATTCATATTAAAATATCACGGCCATATATATATATTTTAATAGCAGCCCTTCTCCCAGTGAACATTATGTGTCCGTACACAAGAGCAAATACTTTTGGTGGCAAAACAATACTTTTCTTGAATGAGAATGCTAGTGGCATCTAACTGGAAAATACCACGAGAAAATCTGAACGTTTCTAAACTCGCAATGACTTCACGCGACAATGTAACGTACTGCAAATGTGATCATTAACGGTCGCATACTGGGTACTACACTGAAAAATAGCATGCAGTATACAGTATATACTTGTGTAGTACGCAGTACACAGTATGCAGTAGGCGGTTTCGAATACAGCCAAAGTCTGTCCTGTCATTATGCCTTTAAATTATTTCATGTTTTAGAGTCTTTAGAAAGGAGGAATATGAATGCAAGAGATATATACTGTATGAATGTAGTGAAAACACCTTTGAACTACTTGGATGTGAAACAAACATCTAAGTTTGAATATGAAGTACATCTTGATTTGGAAAAGTCAAAGCTGAACTCTCCTACACTAGATGTTTTTGAAACGAGCTGAAAGCCAGGACTTTCTCTATTTCATCCTAAAAGAATGTTCCTCTCATTCTCTGCAGTCTCACCTGCTCTGATCAGGAGGGGGTCAGAGGTCACACATACATCCAAGGAGACACCTGGAGTTTCTGGTGAGCAGACTAATCACAGCCAATCACTGTGTCCGTGTGTACCATGGAGATCAGGGTCAGCACCATCTTGACTCCCCATACAGATAAGGCCACAGCCCTTAAGCTGAGTCTGTGTGTGCGTCTGTCTGCATGTATATGTGTGAGTGTGTAAGTATACACTGAGAGTGACCCAGGGAACAAAACATTCTAGATGACGGATGATTCTTAAAATGGTTAATAACAGTTAAACACCAGGTGTCTATCATTTAATTATTTTAAAAAAGACATGCATTTCTCTTTTGCACAGATGATGTTCTGGCAGCTTTACCCAGGACAGTGAAATCCCTTCTGGAGAGCAAATATCAGTGCATAAATGAGGGTTTAGCTGAACAAGGAAAGCACATCTTTCTGAATAAGATCTACACAGAGCTCTACATCACAGAGGGTGGAAGGGGAGATGTCAATCATGAACACGAAGTGAGAAAAATTGAGACAGCATCCAAGAAACAAGCCAAACAAGAGACTGCAATCAAATGCAATGACATCTTTAAACCCTTACCTGGACAAGACAAACGCATCAGAACTGTGCTGACAAAAGGGATCGCTGGCATTGGAAAAACAGTCTCTGTGCAGAGGTTCATTCTTGATTGGGCAGAAGGAAAAGCCAATCAGGATGTTCATTTCATTTTTCCTCTACCTTTCCGAGAGCTGAATTTGATGAAGGATGAAAGATGCAGTTTACTGCAGCTGTTTCAGCCTTTCTTTCTGGGAATCCAAGAACTTGGATCCATTAAGATTGACCGTTACAAAATTGTGTTCATCCTTGATGGTCTGGATGAGTGTCGACTTCCCTTAGATTTCCAGAACAATAAGAGCTGGTGTGATGTAACAGAGCCAACATCAGTGGACGTGCTGCTGACAAACCTCATTAAGGGGAATCTGCTTCCCTCTGCTCTCCTCTGGATCACCACCCGACCAGCAGCAGCCAGTCGGATCCCTCCTGAGTATGTCCAACAGGTGACAGAGGTACGAGGGTTTAATGATCCACAGAAGGAGGAGTACTTCATGAAAAGATTCAGTGATCAGAACCTGGCCAGCAGAATTATCACACACATAAAGTCATCAAGGAGCCTCTACATCATGTGTCACATACCAGTCTTCTGTTGGATTGCAGCCACTGTTCTTGAGCAAATGATGGGTGAGTCAGACAGTGGAGAAATCCCTAAAACTCTGACTCACATGTACACAACCTTTCTACTCCTTCAGGCAAGTTTGAAAAATCAAAAGTATCTTGGAACAACTGAAACAAATTTGGTTCTGAACAGCAAATCCATTCTGAAACTGGGGAAGCTGGCCTTTCAGCAGCTACAAAAGGGAAACCTCATTTTCTACACGGAAGACCTGAGAGAGAGCGGCATTGACGTCACTGAGGCTTCAGTTTACTCTGGGGTGTGCACCGAGCTCTTTAGAAAAGAACCTGGGATTCGAAAACAGAAAGTGTACTCCTTTGTGCATCTGAGTGTTCAGGAGTATCTTGCTGCTCTGTATGTGTTTCTATCATACAGAAACAGCAACAGAAATCTACTTGACCACTCCTTCTGTGCTAAGTTTTATAGATTGATCCAACGCTCTAAATTAGCTTGGCTACTGAAGAATGCAGTGGATCAGGCCTTGCAGAGTGAGAATGGACACCTGGACCTTTTCCTCCGATTCCTTCTTGGCCTCTCACTGGACTCAAATCAGTCTCTCTTACGAGGACTACTGACACAGACAGGAAGCAGCTCAGAGGCCATCGAGGAAACAGTCCAGTACATTAAACAGAAGATCAAGGAGAATCTTTCTCCGGAGAGGACCATCAATCTGTTCCACTGTCTGAATGAACTGAATGACCATTCTCTGGTGGAGGAAATCCAAAGTTACCTGAGCTCAGGCAACCTTTCAAGAGAAGACCTCTCACCTGCACAGTGGTCAGCTCTGGCCTTTGTGTTGCTGACATCAGAAGAGGAGCTGGATGTGTTTGACTTGAAGAAATACATCAGATCAGATGAAGGTCTTCTGAGACTGCTGCCAGTGGCCAAGGCTACCAGAAAAGCTTTGTAAGATAATATTTTATCCTAAACATTTAATCATCCCATTGTTACAACAGTGACATGACAGATGTCAATGATAGTAATGGCAATAGATTAAAATTTAAATTCTTAAGCACTGAATTGTATGCCAGCTCTCATCCCAAATGTTGTGTTCAGATTCATGGCTCATGCCATTCTCTGAAGCCATCCAGATAATATAAATATCAATGTGCAAGTCTGAGTGTTCACCTGTAATTCTGACAGGAGAGCCACACCCAGTGTCTGTAGGTCATCTGTAGACAGGGGTTGTGTGGAATTTTCTTGAAATGACATGATTTCCTTTCCAGGCTGAACAGGTGTAACCTCAGTAAGGAATGCTGTGAAGCACTGGCCTCAGCTATCAGCTCAAACTCCTGCAGTCTGAGAGAGCTGGACCTGAGTGACAATGACCTGCAGGATTCAGGAGTGGAGCTGCTCTCTGCTGGACTGGGGAATCCCCACTGTAAACTGGAGAAACTGAGGTCAGTTTTTCAGTGGTTTGATTTGGTTTCTGAATTGATTTGTATCGTCTTAGCCAAACAGTTATGTTTTAAAGGTATAATGGAAACAATGCTGGTAGAATGGTAGCTAGTAGAAGAACAACTTTTCCCCTTCTCTCTGCAGGCTGTCAGGTTGTAGAGTCACAGAGAGAGGCTGTGTTTCTCTGGCTTCAGCTCTGCATTCAAACCCTTCACACCTGAGAGAGCTGGATCTGAGCTACAATCACCCAGGAGACTCAGGACTGAGAGCACTCTCTGCTGGACTAGAGGATCCCAACTGTAAACTGCAGAAACTGAGGTAAAATTTTATATAATCCAATTTACCATGAGGGTTGCGGTCAATTGAATTAGGATTTAGACTATTTGAGCTGGTGTTGTAAAAACATTCAATCTCTGGAATTTGAATTTCACTAGAATTTAGACATTTAGAACTTTAAATTAGAATTGTGCATATTGCACACTCTGTAATTTAAATAAGCATTTTCTCATTAATGGAATTCATTCACTTTGTATTTAATATTGCCTCCATGGTATTTAAATTTCACCTTTATGTACATATTCCCATCACATATGCATTACCTGAACAGTGACATCACATGCACAGCATGCCATAGTTCTAATCAAACAAAATAAATTTTGATAATAGGTGGCTTCACAGTTTGCCTCTCCTCCCATGGTGAATTGTTAAAAACTTCTCAGTGCATGTAGATGCATTTCAATAATTCAAATTGTATTTGTCATAGAATGTTTACAATCAAAATTGTCACAAAGCACTAAACATGTAGAATTTTTCTTACAGTTTTTTACAACCGTTTTCACACTTAGGTCAATACCATGGCCACTTTTTCAAAACTCTTAACACTGTGTGCTTAACATCCATGCATATGAGCACATCAAATAATCTTTCGTGCAAAATGCACTACAACCACCAAAACAATTCATAATTCACCCAAAAGTGACTCGTGCTGCCATAACTATAGCAAATGCTCTCTCCCAGCAGACTACTTTGTCACTCAAAGTACAATGGACTGAAAAACAGAAACAACTTGAAGCATTGAAAAATGCATAGATTATGCGTTGCTGTATCCTCTGTTTTAGCATAGATTACTGTAGTGTTGCATTTTAAAAAAAGGAAAAAAGAATGACACCTCTTTAGAGTACATATTGTAATACAAAACAAATAATTCTAAAATGTTGCAATATGTTTCATTACAGCAATATGCTAAAATTTCTGTTACTGTATAGGCCTACCACAGCACAACAAAAAGCATGCAGATGTTACATATTCATTTCCAGTGCATTAAGTTTATTGTTTATTGTTTATAGGATCCCCATTAGCTGAGCCATACAGCCCCGCTATTCTTCCTGGGGTCCGAAAAGTAAAGAATCATAATAATCAAATAAAAAAAAATACATTACATTACATAAAACTCCAAAGACACAAAAATGAGTTATTTAAATAAGAAGGATAAGCATTAAAACACAATCATTGTGAAACACACTAAAAGAAGACGGGTAAAAAAGAAAATACAACCAATGCACCCACTAACAAGGATTGATATAATAGCAGTGATTAGGTGTATGTCTAACCCAGGTAATTCCTTACTTGCTTTTTAAAAGTAGATTTAATATTTATTTTTGTTAAAAAAGATGGCAGCTCATTCCATGATGTAATTGCTCTATATATAACTGTGCGTTGAAGTGAATTGGTATTAGCCTTTGGTACTACAAAACGTCCTTCCACCGCATATCGTGTGCTATATGTGTGGGAGTAGCAACTTTTATGGAAAAGATTATATTGATTTGGTGGGGTCTTTTTATTTAAAATTGACCAGGTTGAGAGTAGTAGAGAAGCATTTAGCCTATCTTCAACTTTAAGCCAACATAAACTTGAATGCATGCTATTGATGTTTGTTCTATATGGACATTTGAGAGCAAGGCGTGCTGCTTTGTTCTGGACCAGCTTGAAGTTTTCCCAGATGTTTCTTTGTGGCATTTGACCATATGATGTTACAATACTCCATCTGAGCTAGAGCCAAGGCACCCATAACCTTCTCGGTTAATTCAGGTGTAAGGTATGTGTTGCAGCGCCTAAGTAAGGCAAGGCCTCTACTCATTTGGTTTACAATCTTGTCAATTTGCTTTGACCAGGACAATCTACAGTCTAAGGTGACACCAAGCAACTTTGTTTCCTTAACCTAGTTGCGTGGTGTCAACTAGGTTATGATGTGTTGTTGTTTGTAACCTTGTTACAAACAACAACACATGATACAGTATACCTCAGTAATACCACTGGAAGTCTACTGTAGCCCTAATGCTGATCCATGGTGTACTCTGTATTTTGGCTCAAATTTCTATGATTTTCACATTTACTGCAACATTCTCCCTTGCCTTGAACCTTTAGAAAAAAATCTTTAGCATATCTTATCCACCCCTACAATCCCCCTCGCCCCATAAATATTTGAAGCCAAGTAGCTATCATGACACCAAGAACAAACTTTTGATCTGTTGTTTTGCCTGTCACAATACTTTAGATACTACTGTTGAGTGTGGTAAATTTACTGTAGTTGCATTCTTGGGTCACTTTCTCTCACTGATAGCCCATGACTTACATATACAGCAGTAATAGTGGAAAAATCTCTTCAGCAACAACTACATCTATATTTTGCCTATAGACATGCAAATTTCAACGCAAATATGATCACTTACAAAAGTGGTAACAAGGCTGCAAACAAAAAGCTGAATAAACTTTCTGCTAAAATCAGAATAATCTGTTTTATTTCAAGCATATAGTTTCATTTGTCTGTCAAAATGCAGCATATTTCCCTCTACAGTGATCTAAATTTCTAACTGAAAGTTAACTGTTTTGAACAGAGTATCTTAATGTCTGCAAAATTTGCTGTAGTTGTACAGAATTTTGCTGGTGGTGAACATTGACTGAGAGAGGTATTCATGAATTTCGGAAGAAGTGGTGATTGAATGCATTTTGCATCAAAGCAATGCAAAAGTATACACAGTTTAGTTCACATACTCTACTGATATGGTGGATGTGTTAAGTGTTTTGAAAACATGGACATGGTATTGAGACACGTGTGAAAATGATTGTAAAAAACTGTAAGGAGAAAGCAGAAATCCCAGGGCCACCTGGGAAAGAAATTGAGAAATTTTCATTGCCTCCCGAAAAAGGCTGTAGAGAGACTCTTGGAAAATTGGAGCTTTTAAACTTGGGATAGCATGAAAAGGGCTTTCATCTTCTTGTATATGCACTGTGTCAATGTGGATGATGTTTGTAAGGAGTGTGTGTGTGTGTGTGTGTGTGAGTGTGTGTTTGTGTGTGTGTGTGTGTGTGTGTGTGTGTTTGTGTGTGTTTTGTGAGTGTGTGTGTGTGTGTGTGTGTGTGTGTGTGTGTGTGTGTGTGTGTGTGTGAGAGAGTGTGTGTGTATGTGTGTGTGTGTGTGTGTGTGTGTGTGTGTGTGTGTGTGTGTGTGTGTGTGTGTGTGTGTGTGAACATTTGCTTTGAATGTGATCAGCCTGACATTTAATAGAATCAGTAATCCCCAGTTAGGATATCACTAATTCGAGCAAAAGGTTTCAAATAAACTTAATTTTTCCTTCAAAAATTACATCTAAAATGGTAAAACTACATTGATAAAGTAATTATAAATGTATACATTATCACTTTTTCAGTTTTGCATTGAAGAGTTGACATTGATTGATTGATTTCTGATATACGTTTCCATGTAGGTTGATTTAGTCTATTTTAGATCAGTTTCGTAAAGGCTAAAGCAAGTTTTTGTGGGATCTGTCTGTGGGCTTGGGTTAAGGCAGGGGTGTTTAATCCAAACTTACTGAGGGCCATGCTGAGGGTTGTGAATAAAATCAGGAGCCAGACATCTATTACAATGATTTTTTATTGAAGAAATATAAGTAGGCTAGTAACTGTATTAAATAAAAAAAATATTGCATGCATGCACAGTTTATATATACAAATAATATGGTTTTTCCATGTTTGTGGGTAATTCTTACCAGCAAAACTGATTAAGCAAAATAGTATTTATCAAGTGCTGAACAATGTTTTTGTGTAAAATGATAACTGTATTTCTTCATCAGGGTCACGATCAATTCCAGTTTAAACTGAAATTCATGGGACAATTCAAAAATTCACTCAGAAGTGGGGAATTTATCATTAAGTTGAATTTTGAATTTTGGGAATTCTCAAGCAGTGGAATTGAATTGGAAATTTTATTCGAATTTAATTTCAACAAGGTTCAATCTCTAGAATTTTAATTTCCTTAAAATTTACATGGTTAGAACTTGAATTGAATTAGAATTGTGCATATTGCATACTTTGGTAATTGGCATTTTCTTCATGAATGGGATTCATTCACTGTGTATCATAATTGACTACATGGTATTTAAATCATTTCCCTTTATATTCATATATTTCCATTGTAGATGTACTGCCTGAACAATGACATTACAGGTTCAGCAGTTTTAATCAAACAAGATAACTTCAATCACACAGTTTGCTTCTTCAAAATGCATCTTCCCATAGTGAATGGTTAACAGCTTCTCAATGCATGTAGACGCATTTCAATCAAGTTTTATTTGTTATTATTTGTTATTACACAATCAAAATTGTTACAAAACACAGAACATGTAGAATAGTGCATTTCTCTGAGGCTGTAGAGAGACTCTTGGAAAACTAGAGCTCTGTTCATTTTCTTGTATATGTACTGTAAGTACATAAGTTTTAAGTTTTGCACTGAAGAGTTGACATGCAATTGATTTCTGTTATTTCCATGTAGGTTAATTTAGTCCATTTTAGAGCAGGTTTGAAAAAGCTAAAGGAAGTGTTTGTGGGATTTGCCTATGGGTGTGAGTTAAGGGAAATAATGAAAATTTAAATTAAGGAACTGAACTGGTCAAGAGAGGGAACTGAAATGAGACAATTGTTATAGGACAATTTTGAATTGGGAACTGTATTTTTTAATTGACTTGGAATTGGAATTTATAGGAAATTACTCTGAATTAAAACAACTGGTCTGGATTCGGTACTGACCTCAAATCTGCTTATTATATGATCTGATTTATTTCAGGTAAAAAGCCCGACACTGACATACAGACTGTGTCACTGTGAGAACAGGAAAGTGCTGACAGTGTGTGGAGTTCTCCCATAGTCACAGGGCTCTGAGTTTCCACACTGCACTTCATAGACAGGCTGTGTGTCACTCAATCACTGTCTGTTCTTATGGTTTTCTTGCAGTGTGGACCATGGTGGTGAGTGTAGGATCAAACCAGGGCCAAGGAAATGTAAGTCTGTTTGAAGTAAATATTAATCATTGAATCATTAAAGGATAAATGGGTTACGTTAAATTTTTGCACACAGTATGTATTTTTAGTAACTGCTAAATTAAATGTTATGAAAGTACAAAAACAGACAAACATATTTGTCTCAGTTTGCTCTGTAGGACAAAACTCATTATGGTCAGATTCAATCTGCGCTGAAGTGCCGTACATACAATCTAACTCACAGATGAAAGTCAGAATAATTAGTAATACTTTGAATCAAGAAACAAAAATGATGTATCAATGAAACCAAATAAAATTGTTTTAGTGCATTTTTTATATATCAGTTCTTTACATTTGTGTGTGTGGGGATACTCTCTCCCTTCTGTCTGCAGATGCCTGCCAGCTCACACTGGACCCCAACACAGCACACAGAAACCTGTATCTGTCTGAGGGGGTCAGGAAGGTGACCTGGGAGATAAAGGAGCAGCCATATCCTGATCATCCAGAGAGATTTGACTACTGGCCCCAAGTGCTGTGCAGAGAGGGTCTGTCTGGGCGCTGCTACTGGGAGGCTGAGTGGAGTGGGGGATGGGCTCGTCTAGGTGTGGTATATAAAGGAATTAGCAGGAAACGAGCGGACGGTCTCTTTGGATACAGTGACAAGTCCTGGTGTTTCACCTGTGGCAGTGACGGTTACTCTATCAGGCACAATAATGAGGAAAGTCTCATATCTTCCCTCCCCTCCACCTCCCACAGAGCAGGAGTGTATCTGGACTGGCCGGCCGGCACTCTGTCCTTCTACAGCGTCTCCTCTGACACACTGACCCTCCTGCACACATTCCACACCACGTTCACTGAGCCCCTCTACCCTGGGTTTAGGGTTGACTCGGTCTCCTCAGTTTCCCTTTGTCAGCTGGAATAGACTGCTCTGTTCATTTCTGCTTCTATGAAGCCCAGGTAAAGTGACTGGTTTGACATGCTAAGCATTTATACATCTAACCTGTAAGCGATATCTGCTTGGCGGGTGCATCTTTTGTCCAACCAAACATCCCCTTGGTGCATTTTTTAAACACAACTACTGAAAGACAACTTATTATGGAAAATTAAAATGAAAAGTTTCTTTTAAGTGTGAAGTAATGGGTAACACATAAATGATTTGTTGTTATTTTTTCAGTATGCCTTATACTAACACAGACAAAGAAAAATTAAAATAGTGTTTTAAGAATTCTTGTTTTATACATTTGATTGGAAATATGATGTATATATGATTAGAAAATATCCAGATCAGGATAGATGACTACAGACAAATGTCCAGTGATTTCTGGACTATCCTTTACAGGAAATTAGTGTCTCAGGCTAACTATCCAAGACACTAAGACTTAGAAATGTACAGTATCTGCCCTTTGTGTCACTGTACTCACAACTTCAGAAATAAATCATTCTGAGACAAACACACAGACTGTGCTTTGTGCCAGTGCATGGATTATCTGCAAAGACCTGCTTTGATGAAATACTTGTGAATGTTGTAATAGATTGGAAGGTGCTGATGAGAGGAACGGAATAGAGGGTGTTTAGAGGGAAACAGGAGTGAAGACAGGAGTGAATCAGAAGTGAATCAGAGTCACGTTTCTGCCAACAGTGACAGGGCTCTGAGTTTCCACACTGCACTTCATAGACAGTCTGTGTGTCACTCAATCACTGTCTGTTCTTCTGGTTTTCCTGCAGTGTGGACCATGGTGGCGAGTGCAGGATCAAACCAAGGCCAAGAAAATGTAAGCCTTTGTGAACTAAATACTAAACAACAGAAACACAAGGAGAGTTCTCATCATTCTGAAATATTCTGAAATGATTTCCAGAATATTCTAGACATTCAGAGTCTTCATTTTCTATCAAGACCACCACTTATGGCTTAACTATAAGGATGGCTCATGATGGTAGTAGAATACACCAGTCTGCCTCACAGTTAACGGTCTGAGTAACCGACAATACTTTCAAATAAGGGAAGGAAATTAATGTATGAAATTTTAGCACATTTGTCATATTTTGTGTGTGTGTGTTTGTGTGTCTGTTTTGTGGGTGTGTGTGTTGTTTGTTTTTGTGTGTGTGTGTGTGTGTGTGTGTGTTTTTGTGCGTGTGTGTATGTTTTTTGTTTGTGTGTATATATGTTTGTGTATGTTTGTGTGTGTGTGTGTGTGTGTGTGTATGTGTGTTTTTGTGTGTGCGTCTTTGTGTGTGTGTGTTTTGTTTGTGCGTGTGTGTTTTTCTTGTGTGTGTGCATGTGTGTGTTTGTGCGTGTGCGCGTGTATGTGTTTTTTTTTCTGTGTGTGTGTTTGTGTGTATGTGTGTGTGTGTGTGTGTGTGTGTGTGTGTGTGTGTGTGTGTGTGTGTGTGTGTGTGTGTGTTTGTTGATTCTCCCTCCCTCATTTCTGCAGATGCCTGCCAGCTCACACTGGATCCCGACACAGCACACAGAAACCTGTCTCTGTCTGAGGGGAACAGGAAGGCAACACAGGGGAGAGAGGAGCAGCCATATCCTGACCATCCAGAGAGATTTGATCACTGGCCTCAAGTGCTGTGTAGAGAGGGTCTGTCTGGGCGCTGTTACTGGGAGGCTGAGTGGAGTGGGATATATGCTGATATAGGAGTTGCATACAAGGGAATCAGCAGGAAAGGAGGAGATGAAGACAGTCTCCTTGGACACAATGATAAGTCCTGGTGTTTGACCTGCCGTGAGGATGGTTACTCTGTCTGGCACAATAAACAGTACACTTGCTTACCTTCTGCTCCCTCCCCCTCCTGCAGAGTAGGAGTGTATCTGGACTGGAGGAACACTTTTGTCTTCATGGATCTGATGTGGAGAGAGGAGAACAGTTAATGGGCACCCAGGAGTCTCTTTGAGAAATATATACTCAGAAAATTCACATTATTTCATTGAATAATCATTTATATTTTTATGACTATTATGCAGAGCCGATGATTGCTACATCCATCTCTGCCAATGTGGAATATTCTCTTCTGGGAGCATGTGAGCGCTCAACTCTCAGAGAAACACAGAGAGGGATTCATAGAGACCATGGGCAGGAGCTGCTATTAAAATCCATCATGGGATCAGATTTTGGGCAGATCCAGTGAGATGGGCTGTTTCTGGCCAGATGTAGATGTAACAAACACATGGTGATGAGATAGTGATTGTTCTGGCAGACCACCTCCGGAAGTGGACAAGGTGGTTCATAACCAATTGTAGACACATCTGCCGAGCAAGAGTTCAAACAGTTGAAGAATCAGCCACAATCTCCTCACTCTGCCCACAAACAGAACTGTGGCGCTTCCCACTCCGTATAGATGAGCCCAGGTGCAGCAGCCGGTGCTGGTGGTGAAACCACCACAGATACTGGAGCGCCCAAATGCATGCAGTAAGGTCACAGCTGCTGACAAACAGGTTCAAAGGTGCTGCAAACATCACATCTCCAATGTTGTCTCCATTGACATCTGTGTCTACTTCGGTTCTTCCTGCAGTTACATATAATAATATATATAAACATATAATAATAATACATGAACACACAGAAACCAACAGCTGCATATTGCAGTCATATGTGCTAACCTGATTTTGCACTGAATAACACATTTAACAATGTGCAACTGTTTTGCCATGTAAATGAAGCTTCTCACTTTCAGTGTGTTGAAGCTGAAGCACTGGCGATATATTCTCTCACTTACTTCAAAAAGAACTCCAATTCATCTCTGATGAAAATGTCCGTCATTTAAGGAAGCAGAAACGTTTGCTCTTTTTTGCAATTTACCAGAAACGTGTGTCTAATAATCAGATGTCAGTAAACAACAGGACTGTATGCAGATGTATCACTCAGCTCATCTGACCATGCTGACAACACCACATTCAAGCAGTTTTTCTTTTTATTGGTTATTGTTACGTGCGGCGCACTGTGCGTGTGGGGTCTGGGCCGCCCGCGTCTCGGTTTTCCCCCCTCTCTCCTCTTCCTGACGCAGGTATCCCGCTGCGCTGCGTCCCACCTCCTCGTTCCGGCCTGGCCAACCAGAGACAGAGTGCCACAATTCAATTGCCCGATTTTTAGAGTGGATCTCGCTATTTCGATCATTTGTGTTTCGTGCTTTGGCTATTTATAGACTTGCCTAGACTGTATTTGACTTTGCTTCGTCTTCTGACTTCGATCCTGGAATTTGTCTCGGTTTGGTTGCATTCGGTTGTCGTGGGAGGAGGGCAGGTAAGGTGGGGGATCCCCGTGTTAGTATTTCCTTTTGTATAGGGTTAGGTTAGAGGCGGGTGCCACTTCTGTATATTTTTGTTAAGGTAGTTAGTGTAGGTAGGTTTTGTTTGGCTCTGCCACCCGTTTTGTTTTGTATTCAGTTGTATGTGTTGGGTGAAGGTATTTACGATTGTTTCTGTTTTAAGTTCTTTTCGTTGGCACCGTCTGTTGTCCTCTCCCCTTTTCCCATGTATATTTGTTATGGTAAATATTGTAAATAGCTTTGTACATAGCTCCCGTCTCTGTGCTTTTTCGTCTCTGCACCGTCCGAGGCAGCGGTGGTTGGTTGTTTTCTTTTGGGTTGCGTCCCTCACCCATACCCCTGGACGCCATTACACCCCTGGTACGTAATAGTTATATAACTGAAATATGAACAGATTTATTACTACATCTGTTCAATTGCAATCACTTAAAATGTATGTACTTATATTCTGTAATGCTTGAATGTAACAGTAATGCTGTTTGCAGCCCATTAAAAATAAATAAAAGGCAACACTTTCATCAGACTTTCAAATTTTTAAGCATGTTTTGCCTGGCATTTAGCTGATACTTTTTCACATTACAAAGCAGTGTCCCTCTGGCATGGTTTAAATGTATAATTTCCAAACAAATGATACTATCAGTCTCTGTATAGCTACTTGAGCTGACACATTTGTTTTTGGTTGGGCATTCAAGTAAACATTGTTTTTCAACAAGTGAAAATTATTTCACCTCATATCAAAGTGCATATCAAATTCCTCATGTCATGGTCAGGGGTCCTGATGGCATTTTACATTAGAGAAATTGGTTCTGAACTGAATATAGTCCTGATAAATGGCATGAGTGGATAGCTGTTGTAGATCCTGAGTATTCTGCCTAAAACTGAGGAGAGTCCAAAACCTCAGAAAATATTAAAAAAAAAAAATAGGGCAGGGTTCAAAGGGTTAATGTCAGGTGTAAATGGGGCCTCTGCCATTAGTCATTAGAATCTCTCAAATATGAATGTTTTTCAGCAACCTGGAATTTCTGTTTGTGTGTGTAATTTCTTGCCTCAATATACAAGAAAATTAATCTTGATGTGTTAGATCTTACAATCATAAAAAAAATATAGCTGGAAAATGTGACAAGTAGATAACATCTCTTCAGTAAATATTTGAATTTCAGATAAAATGTAGAAATGGAAAAAAATGTATATAATCTAAATAATATCAACATTTTTTGTTTTTTTTTGTTTTTTTTTTAATTAAAGAAATAAATACATGTGAATAAGTCTGTGCTGCGTTATATGTTTAGTCACTAATTTATCCACTACAGGACATGTGATAGTGCATGATGGAAGATGTGTCACCCTGGCCTGAGGAAAGATCAGGCTTTCTTCACTCCTGCAGATTCAGGATTGTGTGTATGCAGGAGGACTGTATGAAGGACAGCACATATCCTTGTGATCTTAAGTCTCATTATGTTTTTGTTTTTAATACATTTAAGTAGCATTACACATCCATTATGCAAGCTAAAATTGCTTTATACCCCAAGTGCAGTTGACATGTTAAACTGCCATTTATTGAAATAGTTGACTATTACTATTTGAGTGCGGAGGAATGAGGGGAAATCTGTGAAAACGGCCTAAAATGGGAGGTATTTGACTCCACAATAGGCGTACGAAAAAGAACCTGGCAACCCTGGTAACAGCTCCACCAGCACCATGAGGTAAACTTCAGCTGGAGCTGCTAACTCCTACAGTGCCCCTAGTGGCAGCATAGCAAGATATCATTTCTGTGTTTCCTGGTGCCCTTGAATTCAGTGTCATAGATGAGTGCATGTATGAAAAGTGATTATCTCTGACGTGCTGCTGCCATCAGGGGAATACTCCTCCTTGGATTGGAGACGTGAGCTGTCATTCTCCTCTTGTGGTTTAAACCCTGTTTCTCCATAGTGTGTAAGGGCTTCTATGTAGAGCTCACAGTTCCCTTTGCTGGCTCTCAGCCCTGACTCTGCCAGTTACTCCTGTCACAGTGATGTCATAGAGGCCTGCTTGCCTGTGATTGGCTGGAGCACCTGATCCATTGCCCTCTGCTGTATCTCTGGAGCAGCAGATATACCAAAGACAAGGCAACTGCTCGAGAAGAGACCTTTCTGTGTGTTGGTCCTCAGGAACTTTCTGGAGGACTCTTCCACCTCCATCTGTGAACAGGCTTGTGCCGGATTAGTCTGTGAATGTCACTCCCCTCCTGCCAGTGAGGTAAAGATGTCCTCAGTATGAGGCAGCAGATGCAGGTCAGTGTGAAGTACAGGCCTCACTGGGACTTTGAAAGCACTGCAGATGCACACGGCTCCATTCCTCTTCTCTGCAGGTGCTGCAGGTGTTGCCCAGTCACCTGCTCCCATCAGACTGAATGCCTGCTTCCTCTCAGCCAGGGGGGCTCAAACATTTTGGGCTGAGCTTTCTCCTCCCCCCTCCCAAATATATTTATATTTAATATATCTGTCAACCTGTTCTTACCCAATATGCTAAGAAAGTACAGTGGAAAGTAGTTTTTCATTATTTAATTCAAAATGGAATAATTTATTTCTAAATTGTATATTGAAATAGATTATTCGCTTAAGTAGACATTGTACATATCTCTGTTGTAAATTCTATAAAAAAAACTGCATCCTACGCAGTGATAAGTGCGTGTGTGTGTGTGCATGTGTGTGTTTTTGCAGACGCTGCCTGTGTTTGATGCACTTTTGGGCTGTTGTTCGGCAAGGTACAGTCAAGACAGTGGGCTGCACTGCTGCTAGACTGTGAGGAGGAAGGAGGTAGAGCTTCCTGCTGACTGAGAAAACACTTTCACTTCTGTTAAACCCTAAACCCTGAATCCTAAAGGGCCGCAGTGAATGTGTGTCCTCATCTTTTCTGATCTGTTGTTTTGTTGATGTTTTTGTCTCGCTGTTTGGCTTGTTTTGGTGAGTGTCTCCTGGCACCGTATGGTGCTCTCACCGGGCCGTACGTTTGGTTTTGGTGTATGAGAGAGTTCTGAGCCTCTTGTGATGTTCTGAAACTAATAAAAATATTTTACACCTCTGTGTGTGGGATCAATGTCTGTGTGGGGACTACCTGAGGGAAGTGTACCAAGGGGTGTCTACAGAAGGAAGTCTACCTGAGAGAGTTCTTCCTGTGGGAGACTACCTGAGGGGTGCAACCTGAGGGGGTCTACCTGAGAAGGATCTGCCTGGTGGGCGTCTGCCTGAGGGAGTCTGTCTCTAGGAACATACCTGAGGGAGTTTACCCCCCATAGAAAAAAGACAGCACTGATGCCGAAAAGGTGCTTTTTGGAGAAAAGTGTCATTAGATTTGGTAATGAACACCATCATGTCTTATCTGTTTCATTTCATTCAAACTCCAGTTCTGACAGAGGGAAAAAGCAATCTCCAGTACAGGTTATGTTGAGCAGAATAACAGAAAGTAGCATGTATCAAAGTCAATTGAAAATTTATTTGAATTTTTATGTATTACCTTTCGTACCCTTCTCTGCACTGAATACTTATACACTGAATATGACAAGTCTTTTGTACATTGAAATAAAATTGACTCCTGAATTGTCAGATTTTCCTTTGATCATTGGGGGTGACTGTTAGGGTCGTGCAGTGGACAGAGCAGGTAAAACAGAGGGAAATAACCAGCTGAAAGGACCTGCAGGTCCCTCACTGTCCTTTGATCTTTGGCGTGTCCTGAGTCTCACTCCAAAACATTATCCTTTTACTTGTCTAAGCAAATTTCTTTCCAGGAAAAGACTTTATATTTGATGGCACACACTCAATGCCTTGCTGAAATAGCGTATTGAGTTCCCTGTCCGCAGAACTCAGCAAAACTCCGGCTTGTGATGTGATCTGAAGCGGCTGTAAGGAGATGGCAGCAGCAGTGTGGGATTGCAGAGCGAGTCACTTGTTTCTGTTCCACAGTGCAGGACAGAGGGGTGCAGGCCCTGTGTATGATATAAAGGAGGCAGTTTCACAGAAAAGAAAGTGAGTAATAACAGGCCAGCTGACATTGCATTTCTCAAGCTAGAGCGTGATGTTGAAAGCTCACTGTTCAGACTTCACTGCAAAACTGATGGAGTCAGAACAGAAGGAGCAGCCCAGTGTCTGTGTACAGGTGAGTCCAGTCTCTAATATGAGGTATAGTCAGCAAATGGGCATGTCTCCCATGCATATCCAGATCCAGAAACCTGTCTGTCTGAGGGGAACAGGATGGTGTCATGGGGGATAAAGGAGCAGCCTTATCCTGATCATCCAGAGAGATTTGATTACCGGCCTCAAGTGCTGTGCAGAGAGGGTCTGTCTGGGCGCTGCTACTGGGAGGCTGAGTGGAGTGGGAGTTACGCATATAAAGTGATGAACAGGAAAGACGAGAGGGATGCCAGTTTTACTGGGGACCAATGGTAGCGCCTGGTGTTGTTCCTTTCATAGGGGAAGGTTACTCTGGCACAATAAAAAAGAAACCCATATCTGCCCCTCCTGCAGAGTAGGAGTGTACATGGGCTGGCTGGCCGGTACTCTGTCCTTCTATAGCAGTATGTAATGGTTGGGTGCCTTGTCCAATCAATCACCAGGGGGTTGCAGGGTGGAAGGTTAGCCACTATGGTGGATGGTCAAGAACAAAACTACTTAAACTTCTGTATTAATTTGGCCCATGGTGGATTATTCCCCCTCAGACCAGGGGTTAAAAGAAAAATGCTAAATAAACATGACTTAGCTGATTTCACTACTTAGAAAACAACAAATGCACCATAATAAAATCCTGTTGAATACTAGTCCAAATGTATTAGGATTATAATGATCATCCACTTCTCCTCCACAGACACTGCTGGCTCTGTCCTTATAACAGGTAATAAGCAACATCTTTATAATAGGCCTGACAGCAGCCAGACGAATTTTACACCTACACAGCACCGCCAGTCTGTTTCCTGGTCTCTCAGGGTTAAATGAGTGGGGTGGGTCAATGCAGAGAGACTAACAGAAGATATAAAACAGCATGTGGTTTAATATTTAATATTTTATTTAATATTTAACCAGAGTTGTGGTTACACAGCACAATGAAATAGTTATTACCAGAGTCAGAACATTTCACAGTCCAAAGTTCACAAACAAGTGGCAGCAGGACTGTATTATTGGGCCCTTATTACACTCCTTTCTGCAAGCTGGGTTTCAGTCCAAATTTTTCATGGTGACCAAATACTTTAGAAAGACTTAATATTTTTATTCACTTCTGGAATGATTCCAGATTATTTCTCATTTTTAGATTTACTGATATTTACATATACTGATTTTCTTCATACATTACTTCATCTTTGTAGGAATCAGGCCATGATCTTTGAGAGATTACAGGAAGCAGCAGGGAAACAAGGGAAAACAAGTACTACATGTCTCAAGTTTCTTTTTCATTTACTAGTTTGAATATATTTGATACAGTCACCAGGGTGAAGCTCAGTATGGGTTAAATATTTACTCAGCCCTGCAAACGTTTCATGGAGACTCTCAGAATAAATAATTTGGAGTTAAGAGAGTTAATGGTTTCTCCTCCCAGGTAAAATCCACCTGCCCAAGTCCAGCTGCACTGTTGAAATATGGTCTCATATCAAATGGGATGGGCACTGGGAAGATAATCATTAACCATCTGTAGATTAGAACATGAAATAGAAAGTAAACTGCTCTGTCTTTGCTGTGATACTGAAGGAGGAGAACAGAAGAATCAGCCCAGAAACTGAGCCCAGGTGAGTACAGTCTGTACAATATAAAGTGGAGTCAGGCCAGTGATTACCTGTGAAGCCGCAGACCACGGAGATTTTCCCGTAGGGTTTATTATAAACCGGCAGGCAGACTTGATAACACAAAACAGGCAGGATCGAAACCAGAGAGACAGTCCGAAGGGAAAATCCAGGATCAGGAACGGGAGCAGGCAGGGTCGAAAACCAGTCGGGCAGAATTCCAGGCAACAGGACAAGGCGGCAGGCAAGACACAGGTCGGGGCACAAGCGAAAAGTCAAAAACACGAAAACAAGCAAGCAGAATCAAAACGCGGGAACGAGACAGGTAAACACACTGCAACGAACTACCAACGAGACAGGAACAGGCAAGGCATTATAAAGGGCAGAGTAGATGAGGTGATGGGGAACAGGTGAGCTAGCAGGCAGGTGGCAGCGATGCAGTAACAAGGCAGGCGGGGACCGGGCGGGGAACGGGGCAGGGCTAGAACACAAGGAAAACAAAAGCACATGGACAGGGGAAGAACACAAACACACAGCTAGGGGGGCGGAGTACTGACAAAAAGCTTAGAAGTAGTATCACCATACATATAGTATATCACCAGATATAGTATATCACCATATTTACCATTGTGACTATATTAGAATCCATCTGATATACTCGCAATGTTAAAAATCAATGCTTTGTTAAAACAGATCTGTTAAGGAGAGATAAAACTTTACTGGGTAATTTTATACCTAACAAACTAAAGTCCAAAAGATAACTTCTAACAAGATCTGAGAAAGATAAAACAGAGACTGTATGATTTTTATAGTGCTAAATGACAGCCATAAAGAAACAACGATAGAAACAATACTTGTTTTCGTGTAGCCGGGTGGACTCACTGGGAAGATAATCATTAACTAGCTACAGATTACAGTATGAAATAGAAAGTAAACTGTTCACTCTTTGCTGTGATACTGATTGGGGGAGAAAAACAGAAGAATAAACACTAAAAATCAGCTTTGAAACTGAGTGCAGGTGAGTACAGTCTATAATATAAGGTGAAGTCAGATGAGTAAGTACCTGTGCACAGGTGAGTGCAGTCTGTATAATACAAAGTAGGAGAGTGTAAATGAGGAGGGGGTTTAGAGTCAGTGCTGCAGTTACCTGTGTTACTACTCAATGAAGACATGGGAAAGTCTGATCAAACTGCTTCTGGGTTCTCTATGAAGACCTGAAATAATAGATACTGTAAATCCACTGTGGCAAATACTGGACAAACTGTGAAGGCTTCAACATTGTAGCAAATAGTACATCTTCTAGGAAGGATGTAGTATCAGGGAAACAAATAGATAAGCACTTGTCAGGTTTCTTTGTGATTTATGAGTTTGAATATATTTGATAAGTAATGAGAGAAGCTAAGAAGGAAGGTAGAAACAGCAAGTAAAGAGATAATTACTTATGGTCTGCATAAGCATATAAAAATTTTAATTATTAGTTTCTATGCTAACACCACCTGCCTCATACTTTCAGTGAGTTCAATGATGTTTTTGGTATTACTCATCCAGTGAGTCTCATTTTCTCAAACCTTTTAAAAATCAGCACAATAATGAGTGTCGTTTTCAGCAGAGGAACAGTCAGTGCTCCTGTTACTTCAGCCTCTCACCATTTCATACCATTAAAAGAATTAAGCTACAACAAACTCTCCCATTCAGAACAACCATCCTCCCAAATTAGATTTATATGAACAAAAGTAGGGACTGTGTATCACTCTGTCTGTGGTGTGTTTACAGGTCTGCTGATCTGGGTCAGAAGCTCAACCTGGTCCCTTGGTTCCTCTCAGTCCAGACTCCTGAGGAGGGGACATGGCCTCTGAAATGAGTCTCTCTGGGGAGTGTAAGGAGGGAGGCGTGGCCTCTGAAATGAGTCTCTCTGGGGAGTGTGGGACCCATTATGGATCCATGGACCCTGAGAGCAAGAGGTGAGAGGATCACTCTGTGTGTGTGTGTGTGAGTGTGTGTGTGTGTGTGTGTCTCACTCACTGAAAAAACTGGCAAAGTCACAGCCCTCTACTCACACCTCTCCATTTTAGACATGTTCAGATTAAGGGTCTGTGTGCTGCTGACAGAGTCCATCTGAAGAGAGCAGACTCACCTGTACCCAGCTGTCTGTCTGTGAAGAGTGATCGGTCAATGGAACTGCCACTCCACTTAAGAGAAAGAGCCTTTTCTACCAATCAGAGGTGAGATCAGCAGCTCCTCTTTTTCTCCATTCCGCCTCACTTATTTCAAATTATTTGTTCAAAGTTTTCTTCATCACCAATATAAATGCCAAATGATCCTTGTGTATGCTGTAGAATACATATAAAATGAAATATCACATTTCTGAATTATGGTCTTTTGTTACCTTATGCTGCTGACAGAGTCCAGCTGGAGAGAGCAGTCTCACCTGTACCCAGCTGTCTGTCTGTAAAGAGTGATCGGTCAATGGAACCGCCACTCCACTTAAGAGAAAGAGCCTTTTCTACCAATCAGAGGTGAGAAGAATTGCTCATTATACAGGATGATTAGCATGAGGACTGAGGATTATGAGTAGTGGTAATAGTAATATTCTGCATGTGAAATATTCCAAAGTTATTGTTATCTGCCAGGATTACTTATGGATTACTTACTCATGGGCAGGCTTATGGTAATACAGATCACCTCAAACTAGACTAATTGCAGAAGTATCTTGCTGTTCAAGCATTTCTTCCTGTTCTTGACTGTGGTGACATTTCTCCCTATAACTGACGAGGGTTAGAGTTAGGGTGATATTTTGCACATGCATACTCCCCGTGCATTTTTAGCATGTTTGACTCCATAATGCCTTTTGATTTGATACAGTTTCTTGGTCTCTCAGTCATCTGTAATCTGCATCAGAAAAGGCAGGCCCTCATTGACTATCCAAAGCGACAAAGAGAGACACGCTTGCACGTTTTTATATATAAGGCAATCTTAGGACAGCTACCTTCTTATTCATGCACTTTCTTTTTTCAACACTGCAACAACAACTGCAGTCTATGATCACATGAATATCAGTTCAAGATGTGAGCTGAAATACAAACCATTTATGAATTGTTCATATCTGTAACCCTTGTCAACAGGGCACTACAATGTAAACAGTGGAACTGTTATGCTGTTCACTCGCCATTCATTGTTCTGTGTGATTATTTTGTAATTGTGTGTGTTACGGCATATGCTGCTTCTTGGCAAGGACTTTCTTAATAAAGGAAACAATTTAATAAAGGAAACAAGGAAGGAAACAATAAAGGAAACAAGGAGACAATTTCCTGGCAAAATAAAGGATAAATAAAATGAATAAACACACCTGTATTTCTGCACTTTCCAGGTGAGCACAGGGGTGAACAGTAAGGTCTGTCTGCTTATATTTTGTTCACAGAGTCCAGCTGGAGAGATCAGAGTCAGTGATACCCAGCGGTCAGTCTGCTCAGAGTCACCAGATGAAACTATCATCCATATTCAAGGTCTGGTCTTCCATTGTTCCTCTCTTTTTGTTTTATGAATATGTGATCCTACACTTCACACACTACCTGGTAACATTTTAATAGATATAAAAGAGTGTGGTTTTAGCCCCAAAAAAAAAGAAAAAAGCTGCACATTCTCAGCTATACACACCAACTAAATAGGTGATTACACCCATTCATGTTTTTAACAATGATTGATTAAACAAAGAATAATTATGTTGTATTGTTTTTACTTTTCCTTTTAGTTGCTCAAAGACATGCTTATTAAGCTGGTGCAGAACAAGTTGAAAAATCTCCAGGGTGAGCTGAGTCAGGATTACCCAGAATGCTTTGAGAGTCAGCTGGAGGATCCTGATGTCCTGGATGAAGTCTACAAGATGCTGGAGAGCTGTGTCAGAGAGGGGGCTGTGAAGGTCGTAGTGCACATCCTGAGGAACATGAACCACAAGGATGCTGCTGACACACTGGAGAAAAGTAAGAGTTTCTGTCACTGTGTGGCTTTAATTTGGCAGTGAAGAACACTAAAAACCCCTGAACAGTATCTGCAGTGGAAGCAGATGATGCATATGCTGAATTATATGAATGATTTTGGATGAAGTAATATAACCACCTGTGGTAAATGATCATATGAAAATTTCCATAAAGGAGTATACAGAGAGTTTTGTAATTTCTTGGTGATCTTGAAATTTGTAAATCATCAGCACCCTAAGCTCGATTGATTGATAGTTTTAAATAATTTGTTATTTTGGTTAATTGAGTAAATGACCGATTCAGTGGCTGAAATGATAGCATATTAAGTTCCAGTTTTACCAGCCTTTCTGATATCTGAACTTCCAACAGGAACTGTTTTATCTGTTTTATCCTAAGCCTATCTCAGATCAGATCCAGCTGGCTCCGTATCACTTGCTTCTGATATTAAATCTTCTTCAGCTGTTGTAACTGATCAAATGAAAATTTCCATAAAAGAATATATGGAGAGGTTTTTAACTTCTTAATGATCTTGAAATTGTTAAATCATCAGCATCCTGAATCAAAGTTCAATTGATTGATATTTTAAAATAATTTGTTATTTTGGTCACTTCAGTAACTGACTCATCTCCAGTGGTGTTCACTGACTGAAATGACGGCATATTAATTAAGTCCCAGCTTTTACTTGCCTCTCCAGCATCTGAAACTTCCAACATTTGTTTGATCTGTTTTATCTGAGAAGTTCAGTCTTTTTAACCTGAGAAATTGGCTTTTGGACTGGTGCAAATACTAAATCCTTGGCTACATAAATAACTGGGACTCTTTCTGCGAATGGCCTAGGGTATTTTCAAGAGATGGTCTGCACCCCATTAGAAATAGTGTCAGAATATTGTCCTCAAACACCCAAGAAGCATTTAAATTTAGACCATATGCCTCCTGCTGCTCAGAAAATTCAGCCAGTTGTGTCTACACACAGACAGTTCAGGGATGCCCTAAACGTACACAGTCTTATTGCTGTAATCCTGTACCTGTCATGTTAATGTTAGTCTATTTAAGGTCAGATCTCTCTCAAGGAAAACTTTGATTTTTAATGATTTTATTGGAAGTTTGAACCTTGATTTTTACTAGTTATGCAATCCTACCATGTCATCTCGGCTGTGGCAGAAGGATGATGATGATGATGATGATGATGATGATGATGATGATGATGTCATTCCTACCAGATTGTTGTTATTGCCTGCAGCCACCGATCGTGCTAGTTTTAGTCTTTTTAGTGTCAGAGCTCTGTTGAAAAAACTTTCATTATTAGTGATTTTTATTGAAAGTTTGAACCTTGATTTTTGTACTAGTTACAGAATTATTTATTTAACCCTAACCCCATCAGTCTTAAATAACTGAAGATCTAAATTCTGCCATTTATTTAAAAAATCTATTAAACCCTGTAATAAAGCAACTTTTATTGTAATGAAAACAACATCTTTGAAAGATTCCAGTCAGGTTTTCGGCAAAACCATAGCACAAAAACTGCCCTTCTAAGGGTGACAAATGATCTACTGTTAAATGCTGACTCTGAGGAATGCTTTGTTTTGATGCTCCTAAATCTCAACACAGCACAGCACAACAAACCAATACAACTGATCACACTATTCCAATTGATAGGCTTAGATACTGGGTTGTGATCTCAGGGTCTGTGCTGGACTGGTATGTATCGTCAGTAAAACAGAATTTTTTTCTGTCTCTGTTGGTGAATGTATGTCCTCATCAGCAAAACATTGGGAAGATATACTATGGTGAAAAATAATCTGGCCCAAAGGTAACATAAAGATAGAAAACAAGATCGGCCTAAGAATTGAACCTTGAGGAACACCACAAGTAATCGTTCCAAATGAGGACATATTGTCCGTCTTGCCTGCCTGTCTCAAAATATTCAAAATTGGTTGTCTCATAACTTTCTTCAGCTGAATTCAGATAAACTGAAGTCCTTATTATTGGCCCTACACCTCAGATCAGACCCAGCTGGCTCTGGGGTCACTTGCTTCCGATATTAAATTGTCAAGACTTCTCTGCACTGTCTGTGAGTTTAAAGTACACTGTAAAATCTTCTGA
This sequence comes from Megalops atlanticus, assembly GCA_019176425.1. NCBI lineage: Eukaryota > Metazoa > Chordata > Actinopteri > Elopiformes > Megalopidae > Megalops > Megalops atlanticus. The sequence continues at coordinate 2,309,560 of CM032876.1, forward strand.
TTACTTATAAGGCACTACATGGTCTGGCACCTGAATAGATCAAAGAGCTGTAACACTCTTCAGTTCTCTGAGGACTCTTAGGTCCTCAAATAAGGCCCTGCTAGCTGTTCCAGAGTCAAGGTTGAAGACACTGGGAGATCATGTTTTCTGTTTTGACCATCAGACTCTGGAACACCCTTCCTGTTGGCTTTAGAACTGCCATACCATCATCTGAACTTGTATTTAAGATATAACATTATAAAGCCATGCAATAAAAAGCTGAACCTGGACCATTTTGCACTACATGCTTGTAAGTTTTTCTATATCCTCAATAATACTTCTCTTCATTAGTGTGTCTTGTCTGGGTAGCGTAATATTCCTAATATCCAGCCTACTGTAACGAGTCAAACCTTCTCTTATTTCACGCTATTGCTCTTTTCCACAGTGCAGAAACACCTAGAAGCTTCAGGATAATTGCCAAAATGCTGCCTGCCAACACTTTATTTACATTCATTGTCAGGACACAGGCATGGAGTCAAATGCAGACCAAGTGTATTCAGGGTCCAAGCGGCTTTATTTGAATCACAGGGCAAGTTCATGGTGACAGTACAGGCAAGGTCAAAAAAGCAGTAGGGCAGTCCGAGGCAGAAAAAACAGGGAGTGGGGACCGAAACAGGAACAGGCTGTGTCAGAACCGGGAAGGCAGGCAGATCAGGCAACCAAGGCAGGACAGCAGGCAGAGACGAGGTAGCAAATCAGGCAGAAGTTGGTATGGGATCAGCAACACAAGTAACAAGGCAGGAACATAACATAGGAAACACCGAGATGAACTGGCAACAAGACAGAGACAAGCAGGGTATGTATAGGGCTGGGCTGATGAGGAGATGGGATGCAGGTGGGCAGGCCAGCAGGTGGAGGTGATCAGGGAATCAGGTGGGCGGGGACAGGGCAGATAGCAGGGCAGGGCCGGAACACAAGGGAACTAAAAACAAAAGCACATGGACAACACTGACAGACAGGGCGAAACACCAAAACAACAGCTAGGGGGCGAAGTTCTGACAATTCATGTCCAATCCATTTGCATGCCACTGATAGCAGCATGCTTATAGCTCCTGCTGCAGTGGGTGTACAATCACATCACTATTGTCTCCCATTCTACACATGAAACTGTCATTCATTTCAGTCAGGGTGCATGTGTGCCTGTCTGTATAAATTTGATTCACTTATCACAAATCCATATGCATATCCACGTGTGTGTGTGTGTGTGTGTGTGTGTGTGTGTGTGTGTGTGTGTGTGTGTGTGTGTGAGTGTGTGTGTGAGTGTGTGTGTGTGTGTGTGAGTGTGTGTGTGTGTGTGTGTGTGAGTGTGTGTGTGTGTGAGTGTGTGTGAGTGTGTGTGTGAGTGTGTGTGTGAGTGTGTGTGTGTGTGTGTGAGAGTGTGTGAGTGTGTGTGTGTGTGTGTGTGTGTGTGTGTGTGTGTGTGTGTGTGTGAGTGTGTATGTGTGAGTGTGTGTGTGTGTGTGTGTGTGTGTGAGTGTGTGTGTGTGTGTGTGTGTGTGTGTGTGTGAGTGTGTGTATGTGTGTGTGTGAATAATTTCGTCTGTCTATGTTTCATATGAAAACTCGGAAAGCATACAAAGTATTTGTGCTCAGAATGTGACAGTAAGAAAATTAACAAATTTGATTTGATGTTTTTTCTTTCATGTATTTTATCAGATCTACTCCTGAGAAAGTGCCAGTATAATCTGAAATGCAGTCTGAAGGAGAAGTTTGAACACATATTTGAAGGGGTTGCCAAGCAGGGAAGTGGTACAGATCTCAAAACGATCTACACAGAGCTCTACATAACAGAAGGTGGAAGTGGAGATGTCAATAATGAACACGAAGTGAGACAGGTTGAGACAGCATCCAAGAAATCAGCCACACAAGAGACTGCAATTAAATGCAAAGACATCTTTAAACCCTTACCTGGACAAGAGAAACACATCAGAACTGTGCTGACAAAGGGGATTGCTGGCATTGGAAAAACAGTCTCTGTGCAGAAGTTCATTTTGGACTGGACAGAAGGAAAAACCAATCAGGATGTTGATTTCATATTTCCTCTACCTTTCCGAGAGTTGAATTTGATGAAGGATAAGACACGTAGTTTGAGACAACTGCTTCACCACTTCTTCCCAGAAATCAAGGAGCTTGAATCAAGTATAATTCATCACTGCAAACTCTTATTCATCTTTGATGGGCTCGATGAGTGTCGACTTCCCTTAGATTTCCAGAACAATCAGGGCTGGTATGATGTAACAGAGCCAACATCAGTGGACATCCTGCTGACAAACCTCATTAAGGGGAATCTGCTTCCCTCTGCTCTTCTCTGGATCACCACCCGACCAGCAGCAGCCAATCAGATCCCTCCTGAGTGTGTCCACCAGGTGACAGAGGTACGAGGGTTTAATGATCCACAGAAGGAGGAGTACTTCATGAAGAGATTCAGTGATCAGAAGCTGGCCAGCAGAATTATCACACACATAAAATCATCAAGAAGCCTCTACATCATGTGTCACATACCAGTCTTCTGTTGGCTTGCAGCCACTGTTCTTGAGCAAATGATGGGTGAGTCAGACAGTGGAGAAATCCCTAAGACTCTGACTCAAATGTACACACACTTCCTGCGCATTCAGATGAATATAAGTTCTCAAAAGTATGTAACAGAACAAGAGACTGAACCACACAGGCTGTTAGTGTCAAACAGAGAAGTCATTCTGAAATTGGGAAAGCTGGCTTTCCACAACCTGGAGAAGGGAAATCTCATCTTCTATGAAGAAGACCTGAGACAGTTTGATATTGATGTCAGTAACGCTTCACTCTTCTCTGGAGTATGCACAAAAATCTTCAAAGAGGAATTTGGGCTGTATCAGGGAAAAGTGTACAGCTTTGTGCATCTGAGTGTTCAGGAGTACCTTGCTGCTCTGTATGTGTTTCTCTCATACAGAAACCAGAACAGAAATGTACTGGACCAAAACCAAACCCTCATCAGCAAATTCATTAGCCTATTTGAGGAAAAAGCAATGTTTGAATTCCTCATGGCTGCAGTGGATCAGGCCTTGCAGAGTGAGAATGGACACCTGGACCTTTTCCTCCGCTTCCTTCTTGGCCTCTCACTGGACTGCAATCAGACTCTCACCTGCACAGTGGTCAGCTCTGGTCTTTGTGTTGCTGACATCAGAAGAGGAGCTGGATGTGTTTGACTTGAAGATGTACTTGAAGAAATACATCAGATCAGATGAAGGTCTTCTGAGGCTGCTGCCAGTGGTCAAGGCCTCTACAACAGCTCTGTAAGTTCTGTGATTTTTTTATTGCAAACCACATGAAAGAAAGAAATCTATATCAGTTGTATTACAATTTAGGTTATATAAATATCAGTGGATTTCTGTAGTGTCTGTATAATCTGAGGCTAATCTGCCCTGTCACATCTCAAGGATGAGCTGTAATTCAGGAGAAAAGGAGAGCCACACCCAGCCCCTGTAGGTTGTGTGGGAGAAAGGGAGGTTGTAGGGAATTATCTGATATGTAACCTCAGTAAGGAATGCTGTGAAGCTCTGGCCTCAGCTATCAGCTCAAACTCCTCCAGTCTGAGAGAGCTGGACCTGAGTGACAATGAGCTGCAGGATTCAGGGGTGGAGCTGCTCTCTGCTGGACTGGGGAATCCACACTGTAAACTGGAGATACTGAGGTCAGTTCTTCAATGGTTTGATGATAGTTTCTGAATTGATTTGTGTAATCTTTGCTGAACAGTTATGTCCTAAAATTATAGTAGCGATAATTGTAAAAATAATTAAAGTTCATTCAAATATGGTACCAAAGTGATGAATTGATCACTGGTCACTTAGTGCACACCCTACCTGAGAACACATTTTTAGAGAGAAAATCATTACAATATTGAAAAAGATATTCAAATCCCATTGACCTCAGCTGTATGTCCAGAGCTGGTAGAATGAGAACCTTTTCTCTTTCTCTCTGCAGGCTGTCAGGATGTAGAGTCACAGAGAGAGGCTGTGCTTCTCTGGCTTCAACTCTGCACTCAAACCCCTCCTACCTGAGAGAGCTGGATCTGAGCTATAATCACCCAGGAGACTCAGGAGTGAGAATGCTCTCTGCTGGACCGGAGGATCTCAACTGTAAACTGCAGAAACTGAGGTAACATTATATATAATCCAATCTACCATGAGGGATGTGGTGTCACAGACTCGCTACTTCCCCGGCTCGTTGTTATGTATTTTTGGTATTTTGTTTATGAGAAGTAGGGCTGCAACCTGACATGAGTGCAAATGTACCAAAAGAAAAAAAAAATCAAAAATCAAAATAAAACTGGTGCCGGATGGCCCTCGGAAGGAATGGAGCCTACCTGTGGCCTTCGGATCCGTGTTCTTGGTGTCTGGGCCAGCTCGATCTTGCCCCACGGTGGCGGCCAGCTCCGCGGTCATTGTATGCGTTCAAGTTTTGTTTTTATTATTTTTTTAAGTTTTCTCTCTTTTTACTTAAAATGGTAGCACCCACCGTGCAGAAATACAAAAAGAAATCCCTCAGCCCGTGGGGGGGGCGTGGATGGCGTTGGCGTCCGTTTCGGTGTGGTTCACTGGCATGCCGTCATTATTTTTATTTCACCAACCTAAAATGCGCATATACTTGAAATTATTTATACTTTAATTACTTTTATCACTAGCTCACACACTGAATCGGCTTTGTGCCCACGAGTTGATCAAGCTCCTCTTCTTTGGAGGCAAACCACTTGCTCGGTTTAAACTTGCCGCCGTTCACACGCCAAACTCCACCACACCTTTGATCACCTGGAGCTCCTAAGAAGGCAATCAGAGGTAGCCCCACCCTTCGAGGGACCGCCAGCTGTGTGATGACGTAGCAGCAGGTGCCAAAAGAAAAAAAAAAAAAAACAAAGAATGTATGTGTGTTGGTGTGTGTGAGTGAGACACTACCCCCTCGTAACAGTGGTCAATTCTATTTTATTTGAAATTCATGGGACAATTCATGAATTCACTCAGAATTGGAGAATTTATCATGAAATTGAATTACAAGGAATTTTCAAGCATTGGAATTGAATTGGGATTTAGAATATTTGAGCTGGTGTTGTAAAAACATTCAGTCTCTGGAATTTGAATTTCATTAGAATTTAGACATTTAGAACTTTAATTAAATTAGAATTGTGCATATTGCATACTCTGGAATTTAAATCAGCATTTTCTCATTAATGGAATTCATTTATTTTGTATTTAACAAATTTCACCTTGTACGTACATATTTCCATTACAGATGCATTACCTGAACAGTGACATCACAGGTACAGCATGCCATAGTTCTAATCAAACAAAATAAATTTTGATATTAGGCGGCTTCAATCACACTTTGCTTCTTCCAAATGTCTCCTCCCATGGTGAGTGGTTAACACCTGCTCAATACATGTAGATGCATTTCAATCATTCAAATTTTAGTTGTCATAGCACATTTACAATCAAAATTGTCACAAAGCACTGAACATGTAGCATAATAGGGAAAAAACAGAAGGGTCACTTTGGAAAAAAAAATTGAAAAATTTTCCCTGAAATAAAGATGGACACTGACATAAAGACTATGTCACTGTGAGAACAGGAAAGTCCTGACAGTGTGTGGAGCTCTCCCATTGTCACAGGGCTCTGAGTTTCTACACTGCACTTCATAGACAGGCTGTGTGTCACTCAATCACTGTCTGTTCTTCTGGTTTTCCTGCAGTGTGGACCATGGTGGTGAGTGCAGGATCAAACCAGGGCTGAGGAAATGTGAGTCTGAGAAACACTGAAAGAGTTCACACCATCTGCAATAAATATGTATAATAATATAATAAATATGGTGGTAACCACTAGGGATGTACGATACCAAAAACTCACAGTACGATAATACCACGATAAAAAGTCCATGATACAATATTTATCACAATATTAAAAGATGAAGAAAAATGATGACTTGAAAAAATGTCCTTTATTAAATAATAAATCAGCATTTTTTATTTGTATTTGTTTTTCCTTTTAACTTAAAGTGCTTCTGCTTTCCTTCTTTAGTAAAATAAAATACAAGTAGCCAGCCATGACCTAAGCATGTGCAAAAATTGGCATGAATTGTCTTTGGCAATGAATGATTGAACTATGTATGTACAATTGCAAAACAAAAACAATACAATTTTCGACAAGGAGAGATAGTAGAATGCAGCTATACAGTACTAGTGAAATAACCATGTAATATCCTGGCAGATTTCGTCACAGTCCCACAACCACTTTGAGACATTTTCTTTATCGTGAAATTAGATATACGTTGTATCATTACATCCCTAGTAACCACACATGATGCAATTTATCCACAGCATCCTTTAATCTGAACACATTATTTTTTTTCTTACACAACATCTATTCAGTAATTATGAAACTCAGTGTTATGAACTTGAATGTTATGAATGTAGCAACATAAACAGTATACTCAGTAGGCGATCTGAGGGGGGATGAGAGGGGATGTTATCCCCCTTGTTAGCAAAATGACCAAAATGCATCCCCCTTGTTAACCTGCCACGTCCCCTCTCCATCCCCTAGTTAGTAGCAGAGAGTGCTGCGTGTGCATCTGCCACCCCCCTGTTAAAAATTAACAAATCACCTACTGAGTATACTTGCATAAATTTGGTTGTCAGGGTCAGAGACGAAGCTCATTGTGGTTTCATTCCATCCAAGCCAAGGTCCTGATCATGAAACACCGTATAAGGTTGTATTTAGCACCCTTGTTTCCTTAAAGTGTAGTTCACAGAACTTAAAATTGTATGTTCTGCACCGCTACTTAAACCCATGTACTCCCAGTGTCATTTTAGTCCTGAGTAGACTTTGATTTGAATGTTGAGGTGGAAACCTCAGACGTGATTTATGCAGAGTGTATGATAGTATTAAAGAAGTAAGAGGGTGAACTTGTTCTCATATTAACTGACAGACAAACTGGGAAGATATGTAGGAAGCTACATCTTAAAAATGGTATAAAAGTGAACTTTTACTGTGATACTAACAGAGGAGTTTTCCATCATCGCCCCCCAGTGGTGGAATGAACTCCCCACCCCCCTGAGAACAACTCCTTCAATCCAACCCTTCAGACGTGCCGCTGAAGACACACCTCTTCAGACTCTACCTGGACTGATACCTCTGCCACTTTGGCCTTGTAACTTTGACGTTGTAAATCTGACTCCTGTCTTGTACTTGTTGCTCACTTACCTAGGTAGTACAGGGGTACTTTATTGTTCCTGTAATTGTATTTGATATGCAATCCTAGTTCAGATTAGTTGGCTCGCGACACTGACCTTGCGCTCAGCTTCAGCACTATTTGCATTGTATGACCTGTACACATCTTACTCTTGTGCCTGTTGTTTGCCCACTATTTGCACTTTTGTACGTCGCTTTGGATAAAAGCGTCTGCCAAATGAATAAATGTAAATGTAAATGTAAACAGAAGAATGAATCTGTTAATCAGACCAGAGACTGAGCACAGGTGAGTACAGTTAATTTGAAGAGAAATAAGACCAGTAAATATTTGTGAATAGATGAGTACAGTCTGTATGAAATATGAATATGAAATGGGAGGGGGTAAATGAGGAGTGGGGGTTTAGAGACCTACGGGCTGAGGATCAATGCATCTTCGTGATGAAGACATGAGGAAGTTTGTTGCTGCTGGGTCCATTACTAAAACAGGCATTAGATTATATTAGATTAGATTAGATTTGATTAGAGTAAATACTGCTAATACAATAAGAACAATGTTATACCATAGAATTCATAGAAAAAAAGTTAACTATCAAAGAGAAGTAAGAGTACGGATTAAAACTGTCAGGTGAAACAGCAGGTGAGGGGCTATGAATCATAATTTTGTATTATTTTGTATAATTTTAAATGGTTAACTGTGTGATATGACTAAGATTATAATGACTTTAAAGGTGATTCCTAAGGAGCTTTATTTATTTTCAGCCAGAGTCAGCTCATCTTCATAGTGTAAGCAGAGACCCTTACCGTGCTCATAACAATCTTTCAAAATTATTTAATCCTTTTTCCAACATCATGCAACCTTGTTTTGGGATTGCCAGCTGTAACATAGACTGATGTCACCATGGCAATATCTACGCTGAGGTGAGAGGAAGGCAATCCTCCGGTACACTCATTCATAGCCGACAGCTCCGCTGTAAGTCACACAGTGGGCTACAGCGGAGTGGCCACCCATTGGAGGGTAGGTGCTACTTTACTGATGAGCATATCATGCCACTCTGGGCTCGCAGTTATCTTCAGCTGCTGAGACGACTGGAATCGAACCCGGGCCACAGAGTTCAGCTCAAAGCGAGTCATAACGGTCTTAACATGTGCTCCAGGACTCCTAGATTCAGAACATCCCCAAACATAGTCAACCCTCCGCCATGTTTCACAGTGGGCATCTGCATATGGTCATATGCATCTGGCCTAGAACAGAAGAATCAACCTGAGAATCAGCCCACACACTGAGCACAGAGATTTGATGGAACAAAGTAAATGTCTTGCTTAGATTGTGTGCCGAGTTCCCTGTCCGCAGAACTCAGCAAAACCCCAGCTTGTGATGTGATCTGAAGCGGCTGTAAGGAGAGAGCTGGCAGCAGCAGTGTGGGATTGCAGAGCGAGTCACTCGTTTCTGTTCCTCAGTGCAGGACAGAGGGGTGCAGGCCATGTGTGATATAAAGGAAGCCGATTCACAGAAAAGAAAGTGAGTATTAACAGGCCAGGTGACACTGCATTTCTCAAGTTAGAGTGTGACATTGAAAGCGTACTGTTCAGACTTTGCTGCAAAACTGATGGAGGAGGAGGATCCAGTGTCTGTGTACAGGTGAGTACAGTCTCTGTAATATGAGGTATAGTGAGCACATGGGCATATCTCCCATGCATATCCAGATCCAGATCCAGTTGTTTAGTATAATTTAGTATTATTATTTAGTATTATTATTAGCTTCCTATTTCTTCTTGTTCTTTTTCCATCTGATTTTCCTTTGCTTTTCAGCTACACTTACAAAACTTGACCAATGGCTTCAGCTAGATTGCATTGTTTGTGCTTTTTGCATCAATATCCAAAATATTTTTGAGATAGTTGCAGTTAATTTCCCATTGATTAATTCAGAATCTGAACATTCAGGCTGTGTGTCAGATGATGTCTGTTCCTCTGGGCTGCAGTGTGGAGCATGCCACAGATGCAGGATCTGTCTATCCAGCAAAGTCTTTTTAACTAAATACTAAACCATGCTAGTCTCAGGAAAGTTCTCACCATCTTAAAAATATCCAGAATATTCAGAAATTCAGATTATTTATTTGCAATTTCATAAAGTCCTTTTATTCAGACATTTATTTAATTAAATGAAAAAATTAATGTTAATTAATTATTTATTATAATGTCCTTTACTATATACAATATATGAATACAATGAAAATATAAATATATTGGCCTCAGTTTGGCACTCTGGATTAATGGAAAAGCACACTGTGACTCCATAATCCTATAAACATTAAAAAATGTGCTCCAATCTGAAGATTGTAGAAGAATCCCATTTACAATTCAAGATCTAAGTAATTAAGGTGTTTACTGAATTTATTGAATTAACTAATTATCTGAATTAAATTAAGAGCTACTAATGTTGTGTGTGTGTTTTCTGTCCTCCTATCTTGCTCCTGTTTGCAGATGCCAGCCAGCTCACCCTGGATCCCTGCACAGCACACAGAAAGCTGAGGGGGACAGGAAGGCAACATGGAGGAGAAAAGCAGCCATATCCTGATCATCCAGAGAGATTCGATAAGTGGTACCAAGTGCTGTGCAGAGAGGGTCTGTCTGGGCGCTGCTACTGGGAGGCTGAGTGGAGTGGGAATTATGCTGATATAGGAGTGGCATATAAAGGAATCAGCAGGAAAAAAGTGGAGGATGACAGTGTCCTTGGATACAATGACAAATCCTGGTGTTTGATCTGCCTTAGTAATGGTTACTATTTCAGGCACAATAAAAAGGAAACTCCCATATCTGCCCCCCCTCCTTCTGCAGAGTAGGAGTGTATCTGGACTGGCCGGCCGGCACTCTGTCCTTCTACAGCGTCTCCTCTGAGTCACTGACCCTCCTGCACACATTCCACACCACATTCACTGAGCCCCTTTATGCTGGGTTTACTGTTAACTCCTCATTGTCTCTGTGCCAGCTGTAATGGACTCCTGTCCTTCTCTGTTTGTTAATATTTCTGTGAAACTCAGGGAAAGTGTTTGGTTTGACGCACTAAGATATCTGCTTGGCAGGTGCATCTTTCTTCCAAATAAACATTCCCTTTGTGTATTTTTTTAAATACCGACTCTAATTTCTTCAGTATGCCTTATACTAGCACAGACAAAAACACAATCAGACATTGTGCAAGACTGTTTTGTATATTTGATTGGAAGTATGATGTATATATGATTGGAAAATGTCCAGATCAGGATAGATGGCTACAGATAAATGTCCAGTGATTTCTGGACTATCCTTTACAGGAAATTAGTGTCTCAGGCTAACTCTCCAAGACACTAAGACTTAGAAACGTACAGTCTCTGCCCCTTGAGTCACTGTACTCACAACTTCAGAAATAAATCATTCTGAGACAAACACACAGACTGTGCTTTGTGCCAGTGCATGGATTATCTGCAAAGACCTGCTTTGATGAAATACTTGTGAATGTTGTAATAGATTGGAAGGTGCTGATGAGAGGGGTGGAATAGAGGGTGTTTAGAGGGAAACAGGAGTGAAGACAGGAGAAGGAAGTGAATCAGAGTCACATTTCTGCCAACAGTGAAAGAGCCAGTTCTGTTCAACTGCAGCTCAGTGAAAAAGAGTTCAGGAAGACAGAAGAGAGGGAAGCATGTTCCCATGGTTACATGCCTCTAAGTGACTTGTTTTAACAGGAAGTGAACTCACATTGCATAACACTTTGGTTTGTTTGCTGAGATTGTCAAACACGTATTTCAAATATTGCTCATTTTTATGCAGCTGTAAAGTTGTCAGGATTTGCTGAAGTAAACAGGACTGTAAATTATGTTTGTTGTTTTCTTTAATAAAGTGGGTTGATGGACACACTCATTATGAACAACATACTGGAATATTTTTCATTCTTTTATTTGACTGTTACAGTAATTTGATTTGAAAGTGATTATTCTTACTGACTTACTCAGGGTGATTTGTAGAGCTGAAATCTTTTATTTATTGATATGGATGGATATTTAGTGAAGTGATTCAAGTGAAACATCAACAACAGTCGTGTCCCACCTTTGGGTCCAAACCTCAGTCCTTAACCAAGACACCCCACTGCACCCCTACAAACCTCAGCCCTTAACCAAGATGCCCCACTGTACAGACAAAGCCTCACAGCTACACATGAACACGGCACATTTCCCCAAAATGGCTCTCTGTGGAAACAGATGTGACGCAAGGATTCATTTGCAGAAGTGATTCTCCTACCACAGTTCGTTTCATAAGTAACAGGCAGGCAACAACAGCTCTGAACACTGCTCACAAAAAAACACAAAATAGATAAATAACATTATCTGCTTCTATTTTTTCAGTGCTGTAAATGTGAACAGCCACATGTCTGTCAAATTCCCAGAAGTGCCTTGCCTTTTGATTAATATTGGCTGCCTGAATAGGTGAATCTTATTTACTGCTATCATTTTAACCTCCACAATAGACTTACTCTAATAGCAATTGTTCAGATACATGACTAAAGTGCAAAGACTTGAAATGCTTGTTAAGGTATGAATACTGTCAGGACTGCGGCGTGTTAGCTGGTTGTTTTGTTTTCCCTGTCCATGTGCTTTTGTTTTTCCCTGTGTTTCAGCCCTGCCCTGCTCTCCGCCCTGTCGCCGCCCACCTGATTACCCGACTGTCTGCACCTGCCTGCCTGCGCACCTGCATCCCATCTGCTCATTAGCCTTGCCCTATTTAAGTCCTGCTCGTGTCTTGTCTCGTTGCCAGTTCGTCCCAGTTTGCTGTGTCGCTACTCGCTGTTGTTTTCTCGTGTCTGCCTGCTGGTTCTGTTTCCTTGCCTGTTTTTTCTGACTTCCCTCCTCGTTCTTGCCCTGTGGTTTTGGTCGCCGTGTCTGCTCTGGTTTTTTGACTGTGCCTGCCTTGACTACATTTTTGGATTGCCCTTTGGATTCAATAAACCTGTGTTCATCAGTCTTTCTGTCTGCGCTTGAGTCCCTGCCTGAGTTCTGACAAATACTTTCAGTTGTTCATGAGCAAATACTTGGTGGTTTTCTCTATAATGGATTGAATGGCACTTTTTAATTAGGTTCAGTACCTCATTATTAATTATGAATGAATTTATATTATATACAGTATGTCAGGGGAAAACTTTAGGAAGAGAAGGGAAAACCTGATTAAAAGATAATAATTAGGCCTGTGGTTCTCAATCTTTTCCTATCTGTCCATCATTAAATTCTACACAGGCAGCACTGTGGGCAGCACGGAGGTCCTAACATTCTCACTGTCTACAGCCTGGTGTTCAGGGTAGCACTCATTCCTGAGCACCACTATTTTGCAGAGGAGGCATTTACACTTCAGAGCTGCAGTAAAGAACAGTGAGATCATATGGCAGTAAAACCACAGCATACAGAATTTGTAGTACTGTAGCCCTGTGCCACCACATATGCAATCTGTAGCGCTCTAGCTTTGTACCACCACATACAGAATCTGTAGTACTCTGACCTTGTCAGGTCCTTTGATGACCTGGATTTTGTCATCCTTGGATACTTGGGCATTTCTTACTGTTCACTGACCATAAGTTCCTAAAGATGTAAGTTTTCATAATCGTGATAATGTTATTTTGGAAAATGATGTTTAGCTCAAGGGTACAACTTTTAATCATATATGCTTCAAATGACATCATTCATGACATTAATTGATATCCATGTGGATCGTTTTGCGTTAATGAAAGATTGAAAAATATGCATCAAATGTGACTTGTGAATGTAGATTTGAAACTGCTGCCTAAATTCCATTCAGCTTTGATATGGTGTATTGTTTGTGGTGTCTTTTTGTAGTCATATATTTTACTACTGCAATGTGCATGTGCATGTGTGTGTTTTTGGGTGTGCGCATGCATGTGTGTGTGTTAACCTGCCGTCCTGTTAATCTCACTCTCTCTTTCCTTTTTTACTTTGATACATCACTCACTCACACACACACACACACACACACACACACACACACACACACACACACACACACACACTCCCTCTCTCCCTCATTTCCTAAACACTATTAACTAATGGAGAGGAGGATGATGACATGGAGTGTGAAAGTAAGAAAGGAATCATCATACTGTATGTGCTTTTGAATGTTTGATGAGTCACACTCTGGAAATCCAACTTCATGAACACTATTAACACTTCCTGTTTCATGAGATCTGAATTTAACAGGAAGCCAAGAGGTTTTTTTTTAGTTTAAGTGTTGCACAACATTCTAAAGCACATGGTCTGTGACACATTGTGGCATTGTTGAAACCAGCTGTCCTCTGCTGCAATCTCACACACAGCACAGCTCTGTTCCCCAGCACAGACACACCAGAGTGCAGGTAAGGTGACACACTGTGACAGAGCAGGTGATGCAGTAAAGCACTGACATCAGCAGCCAGGTGACAGTGAAGGAGGCAGTCACAGGCAGCATGGACTCCCCACGGCCACACTGAGACTGCACTACACCTGCAGCACACAGGAGGATCTGTTTTCAAATCATTCATTTCAGCTCCAAACCGGTCACTGGAGGACAGAGGTGGTGCTGACAGGCCAGTTCATTCATTTCACTTTCAGCATCATTTAGTCCTTTAGATACGAAACATGACCTATGCAAAGGTGTGTGTACACACCTGTGTGAGGTGGGGTGGGTGTAGGAGAGAGCAAGGTTCTGGACATTATGTTGGGTCAGGGGTAACAGACGAGCAGTAATAGGATCTTTAAATACATATTTGATGAGACTGCATGTTAAAACTCTGGTCAGAATATTCTCTGAAACTGCCATGCTGGACTCCGTCAGCTGGAAGTGCCCTGAGGGTGGTTTCCTCTTGAACAGGAAGTCTCCTGTAAGAGCCTGTTTGTGTGTCACAAAAGCCAGTGAAGTGGGAAGACCGACATCAAAAGCTCTTCATTTTCCTGGTAATGTTTTCCTCATCATGAAACATTTTATTTTTTGTTAGAAAATCAGAGTACATATCCACTTTTAAAAAAGTTACATTTTACAGTTTGAAATGAACATGAAGACATCCATTTGAAACGGAGGAACGAGGCACAAGTACAGGAAACTGTGATGGACACATAACTTGGTAAGTATGAGATATTACAGAGTCTGTGGTTTGAAATTGCAGATCATTAATGTCGACAAATTATGCCATTTTTTGATGTTGCATTTTTTTAAAAGAGAGGCATCATTAATTGTAGTTAATATACGAGATATAAATAGTTTTTGTTATATTACTGCAAAAAGCTGTGAAAATGGCCACTCTAGTATTTGCATGTAGGTTTGCCAAAGGTTGCCAGTTTGATTCTCAGGTGAGGCACTGCTGTTGTACCCTTAAACACTGTACTCATCCTGAATTGCCACGATAAATATTCAACTCTAATTATAAAAATAAAATAAAAAATTGCATGCTCTAATTTGCACAAAAACCATAAGGCCACAATATGCCAGTGACTCTGCAGACATTGCATATGCTTATAAAATGAGCTAACACTGAGCATTTCAGGACTAAATAAATGCTATCACTAAACAGTTTTCTTTGTAAATTGGTACTTTTGGTTATCGGCTATAATTTACCCTCACTTAGAGACATCATTTTCTCCATCGAATCCCATGCTTTACCATCTGTTCTTCAATTCAGTCACGAAAGACACCATTTTGAATCCTGGTGGATATAAATATATTGAATTTTATATATTTTCAGGTGTAGCATGAAGTCATTATTTTGGAATATGGTGTATTAATGATATGATTAATCCATAATAGTCCACACTAATAGTTTGGGCTTTATTTTCATGAACAAAATATAACTGTGATTTTTTCTTCTCTCTGGTTGATGCTGACATTGGCACATGTTAGAGGGACAGGTGTTAAATTCAGTGTATGAAACAGAAAGTAGCTTCCTGTGCTCAGGGGTCTCTTGTATGGCTCCCCCCCCACTCTAGACCCTCAGCAGTTTTATGTGTAGTTTTTTCACCTGCTGACTAATAAATTTTGAGTGAAATACTTTTTGAACCCATGCAGTCTTGTGATTTTTTTTATCCCTAGTACAAGAGCGCCATCTGCCATTTTTAATGTCTCGGAATGGTTCAAATTGCAAAATAATAGCTGTTGAAATGTTTTAATAATAATCTATTATTTCATTGATAAATAAATAAACTCAGCATCTGGCAGATTAGAACAGATCCAGCCCAGGTGAGCCTACAGAGGCAAGCGAAGGTGGTCAGCCACACCTGTTCTATCCTTTCCGCTCGACTGGAGCAGTTGAGGTGAAATATTAAATTAATCTTCAATATGATAGATGTTGATTTTTACAGTCAAGCCAGGTGAGATGTGATCTTCATTGGTTTTACTGAACAATGTTTTCCAATACAACAAATCCTTGGCACAAATTTCTCTATGGCTGTATTCGAAACCGCGTACTATACTGCCAGTGTATACTGATTTTGACCAAATGTAGTATGTAGTATACAGTATGCGAACGAAATGAAATTTCCAGTACGCCAAAGATACCCGGATGACGTACTGATTTGGAAAAATATCGCCAGTATGCATCAGACCAGTCTACCTCGCCTACTATATCCCATAAGGAAGTGCGGCTGTAGACGTCACAGGTCATTTTGAGGGTAAAGATCTGAAAAACATTGCGGACAACGAGACGGCTGTAACGTTGGAGGACCGCGCTGGGGATTATATATATTTTGTATTCACTTATAATTGATTGACTTGATTATGATACTTTGTAATTCTATTACATGTAAATGACTGAAATCTAAAACTGTATGACATCTGTAACTAAGGTATCAATTGTTTCTCACAGAAAATCTTTTCATTAATTAAAAAAACATTTTCATTATAATTATTCGTGAATTTTCATATACATTTTTACCTTATTACTTACCTGACAACATATAGCCTAACAGGTGTAACACCATAAAAAGTTAAGCTTGCAAGCTAGCACCGTAGGCTACTTACATTGTATTCATATTAAAATATCACGGCCATATATATATATATTTTAATAGCAGCCCTTCTCCTCCGTGCCACATTATGTGCCCGTACCACCGAACTCGCGAATACTTTTGGTGAACTCGTCAATACTTTTCACTCGTGAGAATGCTAGTGGCGTCTAACTGGAAAATACCACGTGGAAATCTGAACGTTTCTAAACTCGCAATGATTTCACGCGACAATGTAGCGTACTGCAAATGTAATCATTAATGGTCGCATACTGGATACTACACTGAAAAATAGCATGCAGTATACAGTATATACTTGTGTAGTACGCAGTACACAGTATGCAGTAGGCGGTTTCGAATACAGCCTATGAGATGGACACTGACATAAAGACAGTGTCACTGTGAGAACAGGAAAGTCCTGACAGTGTGTGGAGCTCTCCCATTGTCACAGGGCTCTGAGTTTCCACACTGCACTTCATAGACAGGCTGTGTGTCCCTCAATCACTGTCTGTTCCTCTGGTTTTCCTGCAGTGTGGACCATGGTGGTGAGTGCAGGATCAAACCAGGGCCAAGGAAATGTGAGTCTGAGAAACACTGGGAGAGTTCACACCATCTACAATTAATATGCAGAATAATCTATAAGTTCTGATTATTTCACCACTCTTAGGGCAAACACATATGATGCAATTTATCCACAGCATCCTTTAATCTGAACACATTATATATTTATTCTTACACAACATCTGTTCAGTAATTATGAAACTCAGTGTTATGAACTTGAATGTTATGAAAGTACCATCAATAACTGTATACTTGCATGAATTTATTTGATAGGTTTCTCAGGGTCAGAGATGAAGCTCATTGTGGTTTCATTCCATCCAATCCTCAGTTCTGACCATGAAACACACTGCACATGATGTGTGACACTCTGAGGATTGGAACAGAATTACAGCTCCCTCACTGGTAGCTAGGATGAGATCCTCACCCTCAAAGATGAAAATGTTTACCTACGTTTTAAACTTGTTCTCTCCTACTCATGCATTCAGAAGCATTGGTAAAAACCTGATGGGAAAGAGTTTCCACCACACAACTGGCCAGTGCTTTCAGGGGAAGCTCAGAAAAGGTTCAGTATGTCCAGGGCACATACAAAATTGTTGATGTTTCCTGGATATGCATACGGTGTATCTTGAGTCAAGCTAAGGAGTTTTGTGGTAGAAGATGAAACATTTATTTACCGGTATTGTTTCTTTTTTCTTTTTTGTAGAAATGAGTTCTTTCACAAGTTGGACAAGCAAAACGGTATGTCAGTGACTTGAGGGAGAGGATTCAGCCCTCTGTCAATGTCCCAGTTCTACCGTTGAAAACCATACATCCAAGCAACAGCTCAGGAACTTTCAGTTATATCATCAAAGAGAAGGCAATGTTATTGCAAAATGTGGCCATAATGGGTGACCCACGCAATACAGTAAAATCTCCTCTCTCAAACACCTAAGCCTGAAGCACAACACCACAACACATCAGGCATGTACCGATGGCTGGAGTGGAGATCAAACACAAGATTTCTGTGTGTGTTGGTGCCATTCAGTCTATTCCATTGTAACCATTATAATACGAAAGGGTTCTATGTCCAAACTTTAGAATATGAGAGGATTCTTAGTACAAAGCTTAGAAGGCTGTTGTTGGAAGAACCATTAGGAAACAAAAGGATTCTTGATGGAACCCAGCTGAGATAATTCTAAGCAGAACCTTTTTCATAGAGTTCCAGGTAGATTCTAACTGGAACCATGTAATGTTCTCCTATGGGGACAACCTAAAGAACCCTATTAGGCTGTACTTAGCTCCCCTTTTTCCTTAGAGTTTAGTTTACAGAACCCAAAATTATATTCTACGCTGTATGTAAACCCATGTACTCCCAAGTGTCATTTTAGTCACTTTATTTTATCTTTCTCCACTTGCAAAATGTCTTTTCATTCATCACTGTTATACATACCTGCTGTTGACTTGGCTTATTTATTACATCTTTTACAGGAGAAGGCTCAAACTTCATTGGGCCCCTCCTTCTCTAGGAAGTTAAAGTCTGAAAGATAACTCCTGAGTAGACTTTGTACTGAACGATGAAAAGGAAACCTCAGAGGAGTTTTATGTAGACTGTATGATAGAATTAAAGAAGTAAGAGGGTGAACTTGTTCTCATATTAACTGACAGACTCACTGGGAAGATATGTAAGAAGGCATATCTTAAAAATGGAATTAGAGTGAGCTGGAGTCAGAAGATCTGAGAATCAGCCCAGAGACTGAGCACAGGTGAGTATGGTTAATTTGAAGAGAAGTAACACCAGTAAATATCTGTGAACAGCTGAGTACAGTCTGTATGAAATATGAATATGAAGTGGGAGGGGGTAAATGAGGAGTGGGGGTTTAGGGACCTAAGGGCTGAGGATCAGTGTATCTTCATGATGAAGACGAGAGGAAGTTTGTTGCTGCTGGGTCCATTAATAAAACAGGCCTTAGATTATATTACTTAAGATTAAATACAACTAATACACAAAGGATAGTGTTGTACCAGTTTTGAGGGCTTCACAGAAAACATTTAAAGGTCAGAGAAAAATAAGAGTAAGAATTAAAACTCTGTCAAGTGAAACAGCTGGTGAGGCATTATGAATCTGAATTTTTCATTTTTTGGCATATTTTTTAAAAATTTAAATGGTTAAGTGTGTGATACGACTTTTAAGATTATAATGACTTTAAAGGCAACTCTTAACGAGATTTATTTATTTTCAGCCGGAGTCAGCTCATCTTTGTAGTGTAAGCAGAGACCCTTACAGTGTTCATAACAATCTTTCAAAATGATTTCATCCTTTTTCCCACATGAAACCTTGTTTTGGGAAACCCGTTTGTTTTCGAACCCGTGCCACAGAGCTCAGCTCAAAGCGAGTCATAACAGTCTTAACATGTGCTCCACGATGCCTAGATTCAGAACATCCCCAAACGTAGTGCACCCTCCACCATGTTTCACAGTGGGCATAGCTTTTATATGCATCTGGCCTCAGTTCTATATTTACTGCCTTATCAGGATCATTCTCTGTACAGATGAAAACAAGTATTTCTATAATTGAGCATTTTCAAATGGATATTTTGGATATTTGAATATTAATATTAATATTGAATATTAATAGTTTTATATGTCTGTTTATATCTTCCCTCAGTGTCCCCGTGGTCCTCTGGTCTCCCACACAATGTCCACCCCACCAATCAGAGCATCTGTAGACAAACACACTGGTAAGCTGGCAGCCCAAACCGGAATCACTCACACACCAGAATCTAAATCACTAGAGTGAGTCACTCATGCACCAGAGCCTAAATGACTTGAGTGAGTCACTCACACATCAGAATCGAAATGACTAGAGTGATTCACTCACACACTAGAGTCTAGATCACTAGAGTGAGTCTCTTACACACACATGGAATTGACAGGGTGAGTCAGGCAGAACCGAATGGCTTTTCTTCTGCGTTGTGTGCAGCAGGAGAGGACCATGTTGAGCAGCCACCTACTGATCTGAGATCAGCTGCTCTGACTCCCTCCATCACAGCTCAGACTGGAGGCTACGCTGTGGTGCCTCAGATTGACGGATGTCATGTTACGGGTGATTTAAATGTCACTATAAACCTCAGCTCTGACAACAAAGGTAAGGGAGAGTTTACCATTCTGTAGCTTTTTTTGATTTTTATCATAACTTCATAAAAATTCTGCCCCTCTGTGTGTAAGACTGGATTTTTGTGGATTTATTTCTATTTTAGTGAATGCAAATGTAAAGGTGCATCCATAAGCCTGCCCTGAATCTAGCCACACACATCCTGACTTACCATCACCTCATTAAAACTCATTAAGCTGATGGTATTTACATTAAAACTCATTAAGCTGATGGTATTTACATTTCTCTGAGGATTAACAGTGAATTCTCATGCACATAATTGACAGTATGCTTTTTTGAATCTGGGACTGAAAGACAACCAGGAAGGAATTTCATAATTATATTTTTTCCAGAAAGCACACATTATTGTAAGCATGTGCACCCATTAAAATTGTTACATTTCCCATAATTTCAGTATCCCACTGATCTGATTAAAGGAAAATTTTACCCCAGACATATATTTCCTCCCCACAGAACAGCTGGTGTAGTTTAAATTGTTTTGATACCACTGGCCAGCACATTTTGTGAACACAAAGTCTGTCCTATTAGTATGCCTCTAAATTACTTTATGCTTTACAGTCTTTATAAAGGATGAGTATACAGTGGGGAGAACAAGTATTTGATACACTGCCGATTTAGCAGGTTTTCCCACTTGCAAAGCATGTAGAAGTCTGTAATTTTTATCATAGGTACTCTTCAACTGTCGGAATCTAAAACAAAAATCCAGAAAATCACAGTGTATTATTTTTAAGTAATTAATTTGCATTTTATTGCATGACATAAGTATTTGATACATCAGAAAAACAGAACTTAATATTTGGTACAGAAACCTTTGTTTGCAATTACAGAGATCAGATGTTTCCTGTAGTTCTTGACCAGGTTTGCACACACTGCAGCAGGGATTTTGGCCCACTCCTCCGTACAGATCTTCTCCAGATCCTTCAGGTTTCGGTGCTGTCGCTGGGCAATACGGACTTTCAGCTCCCTCCAAAGATTTTCTATTGGGTTCAGGTCTGGAGACTGGCCAGGCCACTCCAGGACCTTGAGATGCTTCTTACGGAGCCACTCCTTAGTTGCCCTGGCTGTGTGTTTCGGGTCGTTGTCATGCTGGAAGACCCAGCCACGACCCATCTCCAATGCTCTTACTGAGGGAAGGAGGTTGTTGGCCAAGATCTCGCGATACATGGCCCCATCCATCCTCCCCTCAATACAGTGCAGTCGTCCTGTCCCCTTTGCAGAAAAGCATCCCCAAAGAATGATGTTTCCACCTCCATGCTTCGCGGTTGGGATGGTGTTCTTGGGGTTGTACTCATCCTTCTTCTTCCTCCAAACACGGCGAGTGGAGTTTAGACCAAAAAGCTCTATTTTTGTCTCATCAGACCACATGACCTTCTCCCATTCCTCCTCTGGATCATCCAGATGGTCATTGGCAAACTTCAGACGGGCCTGGAAATGCGCTGGCTTGAGCAGGGGGACCTTGCGTGCGCTGCAGGATTTTAATCCATGACGGCGTAGTGTGTTACTAATGGTTTTCTTTGAGACTGTGGTCCCAGCTCTCTTCAGGTCATTGACCAGGTCCTGCCGTGTAGTTCTGGGCTGATCCCTCACCTTCCTCATGATCATTGATGACCCACGAGGAGAGATCTTGCATGGAGCCCCAGAACGAGGGAGATTGACCGTCATCTTGAACTTCTTCCATTTTCTAATAATTGCGCCAACAGTTGTTGCCTTCTCACCAAGCTGCTTGCCTATTGTCCTGTAGCCCATCCCAGCCTTGTGCAGGTCTACAATTTTATGCCTGATGTCCTTACACAGCTCTCTGGTCTTGGCCATTGTGGAGAGGTTGGAGTTTGATTGAGTGTGTGGACAGGTGTCTTTTAAACAGGTAACGAGTTCAAACAGGTGCAGTTAATACAGGTAATGAGTGGAGAACAGGAGGGCTTCTTAAAGAAGAACTAACAGGTCTGTGAGAGCCGGAATTCTTACTGGTTGGTAGGTGATCAAATACTTATGTCATGCAATAAAATGCAAATTAATTTTTAAAAAATAGTACACTGTGATTTTCTGGATTTTTGTTTTAGATTCCGTCACTCACAGTTGAAGAGTACCTATGATAAAAATTACAGACCTCTACATGCTTTGTAAGTGGGAAAACCTGAAAAATCGGCAGTGTATCAAATACTTGTTCTCCCCACTGTAAATGTAAGAGATTTATTCTGTATGAATGCAGCGAAAACACCTTTGAACTACTTGGATGTGAAACAAACATCTAAGTTTGAATATGAAGTACATCTTGATTTGGAAAAGTCAAAGCTGAACTCTCCTAGACTAGATGTTTTTGAAACGAGCTGAAAGCCAGGACTTTCTCTATTTCATCCTAAAAGAATTTTCCTCTCATCCTCTGCAGTCTCACCTGCTCAGATCAGGAGGGGGTCAGAGGTCACGGATACATCCAGGGAGACACCTGGAGTTTCTGGTGAGCAGACTAATCACAGCCAATCACTGTGTCCGTGTGTACCATGGAGATCAGGGTCAGCACCATCTTGACTCCCCATACAGATAAGGCCACAGCCCTTAAGCTGAGTCTGTGTGTGTGTCTGTGTGCATGTATATGTGTGTGTGTAAGTATACACTGAGAGTGGCCCAGGAAACAAAATCCCAGACACAAGAGCAGAGAGAGTGCTAAGGGCAAAGCCAAGAGCTGTTTCTTAAATACTGAGGGGGTCTACGAACAGTGAAAATAGGGAAAATTCTAGACAATTCTTAAAATGGTTAATAACAGTTAAACACCAAGTGTGTATAATTTAATTATTTTAAAAAAGACATGCATTTCTCTTTGCACAGATGATGTTCTGGCAGCTTTACCCAGCACAGTGAAATCCCTTCTGGAGAGCAAATATAAGTGCATAAATGAGGGTTTAGCCAAACAAGGAAACCACATCTTTCTGAATAAGATCTACACAGAGCTCTACATCACAGAGGGGGGAAGGGGAGATGTCAATAATGAACATGAAGTGAGAAAAATTGAGACAGTGTCCAAGAAATCACCCACACGAGAGACTGCAATCAAATGCAGTGACATCTTTAAACCCTTACCTGGACAAGTGAAACTCATCAGAACTGTGCTGACAAAGGGAATTGCTGGCATTGGAAAAACAGTCTGTGTGCAGAAGTTCATTCTTGACTGGGCAGAAGGAAAAGCCAATCGGGATGTTGATTTCATATTTCCCCTACCTTTCCGAGAGCTGAATTTGATGAAGGATGAAAAATGCAGTTTATTGCAGCTGCTTCAGCCTTTCTTTCTGGGAATCCAAGAACTCGGATCCATTAAGATTGACCATTACAAAATTGTGTTCATCTTTGATGGTCTGGATGAGTGTCGACTTCCCTTAGATTTCGTGAAAAATAAGAGCTGGTATGATGTAACAGAGCCAACATCAGTGGATGTGCTGCTGACAAACCTCATTAAGGGGAATCTGCTTCCCTCTGCTCTCCTCTGGATCACCACCCGACCAGCAGCAGCTAATAAGATCCCTGCTGAGTATGTCCAACAGGTGACAGAGGTACGAGGGTTTAATAATCCACAGAAGAAGGAGTACTTCATGAAGAGATTCAGTGATCAGAACTTGGCCAGCAGAATTATCACACACATAAAGTCATCAAGGAGCCTCTACATCATGTGTCACATACCAGTCTTCTGTTGGATTGCAGCCACTGTTCTTGAGCAAATGATGGGTGAGTCAGACAGTGGAGAAATCCCTAAGACTCTGACTCACATGTACACAAACTTTTTACTCCTTCAGGCAAATGTGAAAAATCAGAAATATGTTGGAACAACTGAAACAAATTTGGTTCTGAACAGAGAGTCCATTCTGAAACTGGGGAAGCTGGCCTTTCAGCAGCTACAAAAGGGAAACCTCATTTTCTACACAGAAGACCTGAGAGAGAGTGGCATTGACGTCACTGAAGCTTCAGTTTACTCTGGGGTGTGCACCGAACTCTTTAGAAAGGAACCTGGGATTCAAAAACAGAAAGTGTACTCCTTTGTGCATCTGAGTGTTCAGGAGTATCTTGCTGCTCTGTATGTGTTTCTATCATACAGAAACAGCAACAGAAATCTACTTGAGCACTCCTTTCGAGGAAAGCTTTTTAGATTGATTCAACGCTCTAAATTAGCTGTGTTGCTGAAGAGTGCAGTGGATCAGGCCTTAAAAGTGAGAATGGACACCTGGACCTTTTCCTCCGCTTCCTTCTTGGACTCTCACTGGACTCAAATCAGAATCTCTTACAAGGCCTACAGACACAGACAGGAAGCAGCTCAGAGGCCATCGAGGAAACAGTCCAATACATTAAAAAGAAGATTAGGAAGAATCTTTGTCCAGAGAGGTCCATCAACCTTTTCCAATGTCTAAATGAAGTGAATGACCATTCTCTGGTGCAGGAAATACAAAGTTACCTGAGCTCAGGAAATCTTTCAAGAGAAGACCTCTCACCTGCACAGTGGTCAGCCCTGGTCTTTGTGCTGCTGACATCAGAAGAGGAGCTGGATGTGTTTGACCTGAAGAAATACATGAGATCAGATGAAGGTCTTCAGAGGCTGCTCCCAGTGGTAAAGGCTACCAGAAAAGCTCTGTAAGCTAATATTTTAGCCTAAACTTGTAAACGTCCCATTGTTACAACAGTGACATGACAGATGTCCATGATAGTAATGGCAATAGGTTAACATTTAAATGCTTAAGCACTGAATTGTAAGCCAGCTCTCATCTCAAATTTGAGAATATTTAGATTCTTGGCTCATGCCATTCCCTGTAGCCATCCAGATAATATAAATTTCAATGGGCAAGTCTGAGTGTTCACCTGTAATTATGACAGGACAGCCACACCCAGCTCCTGTAGGTTGTCTAGTGACAGGGGGTTGGGTGGAATTATCCGATATGACATGATTTCCTTTCCAGGCTGAACAGCTGTAACCTCAGTAAGGAATGCTGTGAAGCTCTGGCCTCAGCTATCAGCTCAAACTCCTCCAGTCTGAGAGAGCTGGACCTGAGTGACAATGACCTGCAGGATTCAGGAGTGGAGCTGCTCTCTGCTGGACTGGGGAATCCCCACTGTAAACTGGAGACACTGAGGTGAGTTTGCAAGGGCTTGATATAGATGCTGGACAGATATTTTGATTACCAAAACAGTGAACAGCTCAATCGAATAAGAACTATTACATACAGCAGCGTTTCTCAACCCTCTCCTGGAGGTCCCCTTGTCCTGCATGTTTTAGATCTCTCCCTGCTCCAACACAGCTAATTTAAATGATCAGTTTGTTATTAAGCAGCTTCAGGAATTCATAACGAGTCGATAATTTGTGTGATATACTACTATTGCACAATGAGAGTGAGATAAAGTGTACCTGAGTGCAGGCTATGGGTATGTACAACTATTGCACTGTGAGTCGCTAGTTTAACAGTTCAAGAGTGTGATGGTGTGTGGGAAGAAGGTATTCTGGTGTCAGCTTGTTTTGGTGGGCAGTGATCTGAGTGTCTGCCGGAGGGAAGGGATTCAAATATGTGATGGCCAGCATGGAGTACGTGTAATATTTACATTTATATTATTTATTTACTTACTTGGAGTAAGTGCAACATTTACACCACACCTTTACTGCACCTATGCTGCTGGTGCCTTTGCACCCTTGTTAGTTGTATTTTATCGTAAATTGTATTTTATATGTTATATTGTTTATATTTCGTACTCATATTGTTTAGATTCTGTACTGTATTTTTTAATATATTGTATGTTGCTTACTTTTTTGTAAATATGTTTGAGGACTTAAATATAAATGCACTGTTGGAGGCTGACACACTTGCAATTTCATTGTGCTTGCACAATGACAATAAAGTTCTTGAATCTTGACTGTTTGCATCATGCCCTCAAAATCATGAGTGGACAGTTGGCAGGTCAGTGTCTGTCAGAGATATTCACTGCTCCAGTTACAGCTATAGGACATTTTGGCAGCTTTTAATGAATTTGTTTTAGTCTTAGAGTCTTTTGATAAAAAAAAAAACATATTAGTCTAAGCCACTTTTTGGTCATTTTGCCCTGCTTAGTTTTAGTTTAGTTTTACTGATGAAAACTCTGGACATTTTAGTATAGTATTAGTCACCTCGTTTAAAGTAACATTTTATTTTTGTTTTATTTGTTTCTTTCATTGCATCATTACACACCTTAACCTTTTATTTGCTGTTTTTCTATTTCCAAATAACTACGCTCATTGATCAGTTTCATTCATACAGGTTAATTGTTTAATTGTTCGTTGTAATTGTCTGTCTGTATGAGCCAGCCCATTGGTTAATGAGCCACACCTGCCTAATTAAAGGCATATTAAATGAAGGTGTCTTTTTTTCTTTCAGCTGACTGTGTGCTTGAGCTGGATTCCTTTGTTTTTATTTATTTTTTTGAACGTTTGTCTCTTCTGCTTCATTTTGAGAGACGTTTTGGCCGGTTTCTCCACATCTGGTGTCGTGTTGCCATAATGATTGCATTGTACTTTCACCACTTTAAACTGAGCTTGCAATCTTTGTAACTACTGATGTAAGATAATGCTATTAAATAGTACCTGAGGAGCAGAGAGTATAACCCAGATTCTAGCTTTTTCAGGCAGCATGACTTCAGTGGCTGGGTTGGGAAGAACAGTATTAGGGTATAACATTGGAAATTGTTTAGTAGCGAAGGGCAAGAGCAGTCACCCAACCCGGCCTCGAACCCGGGTCTATGGAGTGGCAAACATGCGACTTTGACCACGACGCCAAAGAGCCAGGCTTGTTGGTGTGGCAGTCAGAGCACATACTCAACCGTAGTGACGACACCCACCGTACTTCTCCCATCCCAGGGTGCCCCACTCACTCGTGCTTCACCCATCTCTGGGGTCCCTCACACCGTACTTCACCCATCTCTGGGGTCCCTCACACTGGGGTCAACCTAACCTGGGGGTCCCTCATACGGCTTATACACACTGGGCACGCCTCCGATGGCCTTGCGGCCAGCCATCCCACCATTTGTAGCCAAGGGCGAGAGCAGTCACCCCACCCGGTCTCGAACCCGGGTCTACGGGGTAGCAAACATGTGACTTAAAAGGCATGCATGCGGACTAAACAGACATGGAAAAGCTACATGGTATACTGAACATCTGTTAGAGTCCATCACTGCAATTTTCGTCTTGTCACGTTTTCGTTGTCTAGTTAACTTCAAAATAAGGTCGTTGAAGAAGTCGGTTGCGTTGACGAAATTAGCACTGACCTCAATCCAAACAAACACATGTGGTTTGAACTCATGAAAATGGGTCAAAAATGAAAACCAGGACAGGTGAAGGAGCTAGAGCAGTCAAAAATCGTCACTCAGAAGTGCCGTATAATCATAAAACTTCACAGGAAGTGCTTTGTTGTGGTATTCCATGTCAGAGGATATGCTTCAGCTACCTACATAATGTAGTTTACAATTATTTACATAAATAACTGAAAAATGTGTGCAGTTCGCTCTGAGTAATTCATTTTAGTTTAGTTTATTACAGAACTACAGAATAGTTATATGAATAAAAATGCATTATCTATTGTAGTGCGCATGTGTTTATCACCAAAGTTAATTTCCAGCACCACTGGAACTGACAGTATATTACTGAAATATGAAGTTTTAAAATACAGCAAAGTTGTGATAGAAAACAGATTAAAACAGCACTGTGCATTAGTAAAATAAGAGAGCAAAGCTATATTACAAGACATTTAATGCACATTATACTGAGTCATGATAACAGATTTGATTACCAGAACTGTCAAAGTCTGGCTGAAATGTACATTTTTTTTTGAACTCAATCAAGGATGTCCAACACCTGGTGTCTTTAAGAGAATGCTGTTTGAGTGAAAAGGTTATACAGAATCTGGACCAGCAGTTTCCAACTGTTGCACTGCATGTTAAAAAAACTTCCCAGCCTATGCAGATATTTTAAAAATAGTGGAACTTTGATGATGCCATGATGCCTGTGAACACACCCTCTCACACCTGAAGAGGCGGCTGTTATTCTGACAGGAGAGCCACACCCAGCTCCTGTAGGTTTTGTGGGTGCAGGGGGTAGTATGAAATTCTGATATGACATGATTTCCTTTCTAGGCTGAACAGCTGTAACCTCAGTAAGGAATGCTGTGAAGCTCTAGCCTCAGCTATCAGCTCAAACTCCTCCAGTCTGAGAGAGCTGGACCTGAGTGACAATGAGCTGCAGGATTCAGGAGTGGAGCTGCTCTCTGCTGGACTGGGGAGTCCAAACTGTAAACTGGAGACACTGAAGTCAGTTCTTCAATGGTTTGATTTAGTTTCTGAATTTATTTGTATGATCTTCACTGAACAGTTATATCTTAAAGCTATATCCATGCTAATTGTAAATATAATATCCATGTTCATCCAAATATGGTACCAAAGTGATCTCCTTTTCCCTGCAGGCTGTCATTGTGTGGAGTCACAGAGAGAGGCTGTGTTTCTCTGGCTTCAGCTCTGCGCTCAAACCCCTCACACCTGAGAGAGCTGGATCTGAGCTACAATCACCCAGGAGAGTCAGGATTGAGAGCGCTCTCTGCTGGCCTGGAGGACCCCAACTGTAAACTGGAGAAACTGAGGTAAGATCTTCATGCACATATTATAAAGGTTTGTTTTAGTTGCTGGGTAATGCTGCAAATCTGTGAATACAGCAAGATCAGGAGTGGATTCTACGCCACTGATTGCTAACATTGACTACATAGACAACTCCAAATCTCTGCCTATAAGAAATTGTGCTACTTCCCCCCTGTTTATATTCCTGTAATATTGCAGATGCTGCAGAAATCTGTCTCAGCTTCAGAGGCCATACAGCATATCCAAGAAAAGCATTAACATTGTGGTTAAATATGTTTTAATATAAATTGAGTCATTCCATTCCCTGAGACTGCTCGTAACCTACAGTATAAAAACCAGTGGGTCTGTGGAGTTTATGAGTTCTGATGCCAATGAACATACCCAGTCACACCTGCGAGATCTATTGTATGCTGGGAAGAGAGTCACACCCAGCTCCTGTAGGTTGTGTGGGGGGCACAGAGGTGTGTGAAACAATCTGAAAAAGTGTCTGCTAGATGAATAAATGTAAATGTATATGACATGACTTTCCAGGCTGAACAGCTGTAACCTCAGTAAGGAATGCTGTAAAGTGCTGACCTCAGCTATCAGCTCAAACTCCTCCAGTCTGAGAGAGCTGGATCTGAGTGACAATGAGCTGCAGGATTCAGGAGTGGAGCTGCTCTCTGCTGGACTGGGGAATCCACACTGTAAACTGGAGATACTGAGGTCAGTTTGTATAAACAGTGATTTGTAATAGGTTCTTGGATTAAAGTTATTTCACATTGTTATCTGTAAAATAACAGGATTTACAGGGTCATTCAAATGTCTTGCTAAAGCCTTTATTTGTTCATTTGATGTACACCTTGCCTGAAACTCAATCTTCATAAAACAGAAAATAGTCATTTACCAAACTGACATATGAGTTCCAAGCTGGTAGAGTAAAGAGCTTTTCTCCTTCTCTCTGCAGGCTGTCAGGCTGTAGAGTCACAGAGAGAGGCTGTGTTTCTCTGGCTTCAGCTCTGCGTTCAAACCCCTCACACCTAAGAGAGCTGGATCTGAGCTACAATCACCCAGGAGATTCAGGATTGAGAGTGCTCTCTGCTGGCCTGGAGGACCCCAACTGTAAACTGGAGACACTGAGGCAAGTTCTTCTGGTGCTTGTTATAGAGGTTTGATTTGCTGCGTTATTAAAAAAAAATGAATAGAACATGTCTCTGAGGACTGATTTGTTTTTGGTTCAGTGCTGCAAATCAGTGAACGCAGCAGCACTGACATGAAAATGCATCTGTGAACAAGGAAGGAAAGAGCCAAGCACAAAATGTCTCTCACTAGTGTTATGATTTACACATGTAGTTTATTTTAATACACATTGTTTTAAAAATAAATGGTAAATTCAGTGTTGCGTCTGTAAGATATGACCAAACTTGATTTGGTGACACATCCTGCAGACCTGCATGAATGTGCCATCCTTTATCAGTTTAAACATAGCTGACTCTCACTTCCACAGCAAAATCAATGCTTCATGTCTGGGCTGTAACAACTGATGTATGAATCAGGCTCATTAATCAACCAAAGCTTCAAAATCGTGTATGTACCATATTCTGAGTGAATAGGTCCAGTGGTTTACAAGAATATCCCTTTTGCCAATAAGCTACATTTTCTAAATAGCAGAAAATAAAATTAGGCAGAATAAGTGAATTTAAATTGCATTATATGTGTTATTGTAAGGGGCATGTGTATGCAAAGTTTAAGGCCTTTGCATCTTGCCATATTTGATTTTTCAGCCGAATCGTGTGACCTATGGCTACAGTGTTGACATCATCATATGCAACCTTACACCCAGCTGAATAAATGGATATCATGTAATAATTGTTACCCTTGATCTGCTAAATGACAATAATGTAACATGTATTCATGATCCCCCAATGAATCACATGCTGCATGACCTCTCTGCTTTGGACGTCATACAGCATAGCTATCTTCATCTTCATCATCATCATCATCACTTAAGTGATATTGGAAAAACAGTGGGGAAAAAATATTACAAAGATCATTCCTTGAGCCAGCTTTCAGTATATTAAGATAATACAGAGGTAAGTGGATCTGTGTTGGTGCAGTGCATTTCTGATACTCTTGAACACCTCAGTGACACTTGTTTGTAATTCTGACAGTAGAGCCACGTCCAGCTCCTGTAGGTTGTGTGGGTGCAGGGGATTGTGTGGAATTATCTGGTGAGACATTATTTCCTTTCCAGGCTGAACAGCTGTAACCTCAGTAAGGAATGCTGTGAAGTGCTGGCCTCAGCTATCAGCTCAAACTCCTCCAGTCTGAGAGAGCTGGACCTGAGTGACAATGACCTGCAGGATTCAGGAGTGGAGCTGCTCTCTGCTGGACTCAGGAATCCACACTGTAAACTGGAGACATTGAGGTCACTTCACCTGTAATTTTATGTATTGTGTAGATTTATGTAGTTTTCCAAAACCATGATCATTTCTTAGGTTAAACATATTTCTCAGGCTTATCTAGAGAAATAATGGGACTTACAGGTGTGTAAGCAAATATAACATTCTTTAAGAAATGATTCATTTTGGTCCAATGTCATTATATGATATGACATGATTTCCTTTCCAGGCTGAACAGCTGTAACCTCAGTAAGAAAAGCTGTGAAGCTCTGGCCTCAGCTATCAGCTCAAACTCCTCCAGTCTGAGAGAGCTGGACCTGAGTGACAATGAGCTGCAGGATTCAGGAGTGGAGCTGCTCTCTGCTGGACTGGGGAATCCACACTGTAAACTGCAGATACTGAGGTCAGTTCTTTAGGGGCTGTATGTAAAGATTAGATGCAAAGAAGTTAGAGTTAGATATCACAAAACATTTTGTCGCTGAGTATCTAGTGATGTACCAGAAGTCAGTACATTTAATTTTAGATTTACATTGTTGACATCAAGTAAACGCTCTTATCCAGAGACTCCAGAAGTCAAGCACAAAGGGCATCCAGCAAAATGACAAAACTTTTACATAAACAAAGACACCATCATTCACACACAGACGTGAGCCAGTGTCAAACACACAAGTCCAAAACCATCAATGCACACCTGGCCCAACATGTGAGTACAACACTATACACTGACAGGAATGTACCATTCCAACACAATACACCAACAGGATTGTTTCATTCCAACACAATATACAGAGAGGACTGTACCATTCCAATCCAATACACCGAGAAGAATGTACCATTCCAACACAATACACCGAGAAGAATGTACCATTCCAACACAATATACCGAGAGGGATGTACCATTCCAACACAATACTCTGACAGGAATGTACCATTCCAACATAATACTGGCACACAGCCAGAGCCTCTGGCAGCCTCCCTGGCCTCCCTTTTCTTTTTACATAGAGGCTGAGAGATGAGGCTGCCACTTCAGTGCAGACACACCCAAAAAATGATCAGTTGACCAGCCAGCTGAGAGGTGAACGCCTGAACTAAGGGCTACATAGACTAGCAATTAAAATGCACCTGCAAAACTAACCAAGGCACAAACAATAACAGTCAGATGATCGCTCTAAGATGCTATGTGATTCCTTGCAGTGCTAAGCAACACTTTGTTTCAGACAGCAATTTGAAAAAGTGATAGCTTAGTCCCTTTGAGTTACTGTCCATTTGTTCTGAATACTTGAAAAACTTTGGCACAGAATTATCACCACTTCTGTCATTACATCAGCACTGGTAACAACATTTTCTTTATTATTAATATTTGTGAATATTAAGGTATGACATTTTTATTATGATTAACTTAATCAAAATAACATAAATATGTCAGGAAGGAATGCTGGGTAGAGTTAGGTATTGTCTCTGAGTGTCTCTGTCTCCCTGAAATTACCTGACAACTCCCTGTCTTTGCCAATGAGAGTAACATATCCTGCTATCAGTCTCTCCAGATAATATACAAATCAGTGAGTCTGAACTTGCTGTGTAGAACATACAGCATCAAGTCACATTTACAGTTAGATTTAGTTATTTGTGGACACTCTTATTCAGAGCAACTTACAAATGCACATAAAAAAGGTTTGGCTAAGAGCAGAGCCAACACCAAAGGAATCATTACATAACATATAGCATTCTGGTAAATTCTAGTATTCTGTATAAGCTGGAGCTAAGCTGGAACTGACAACTGCTTCTTCAATTCAGTATGTCATTGAGGACGGATTTGATGGTTTGATGGACAATGTGTCTGCAGTTGGAAGACAGATTGTTCATAAGTTTTGAACAGGAATGGGAGGAGTGATGTCATTCTGTAGTTCTGCACTGTAGAGGGATCCATGGTTACCTTTTTTTAGTAGGTGAAACCCAGGTGAAATTCAATTGGGGGACAATCGGTAATCAGGGAGGAATTGACCAGGGATGAGATGTATGGCAGAAGTACAGGAGTGGGTGATTGCAGTAAGGGAGAGGGGACAGGGTTCAATGGCTAAGTAGTTGTGAATTTGCATATTAAAAGCTGTAGCGGCTCAGCATTGGAAATTGCATAAAATGCTGAGAGGTTTGGTAGGTTGACAGTGTGATGACAAAGAGTTACGGATATTAATAACTTTCAATTTAAACTCGTCAGCTGTGACAGTGTCAGTTAGTGTCGGCTGTTTTTGAAAGAAATGATAATTATATCATCATTGTAATTGTCTCAGCCTGTGTCATTGCTGTGCTGTTATGATGCCACATTGATATAGTAGACGTGGTGAAACGGTAGATATTACCGCTGCAAAAATGTTATTTCCCAGAGATAGTCTCAAAAGAAGAGGATTTCCTATTGTAGTAAGAACAGTCACTGCCCACTGATGTGAGCTGTGTGTTCAGAGCTGGGAGAGTGAAGAGCTTTTCTCCTTCTCTCTGCAGGCTGTCAGGCTGTCAAGTCACAGAGAGAGGCTGTGTTTCTCTGGCTGCAGCTCTGAATTCAAACCCCTCACACCTGAGAGAGCTGCATTTGAGCTACAATCACCCAGGTGATTCAGGAGTGAGAGTGCTCTCTGCTGGACTGGAGGATCCCAACTGTAAACTGCAGAAACTGAGGCAAGTTATCAATTGAATCTAATGGAGTCTGGATAGAGCTGGCCCAATAGGAGATCTCAGGAGTCTGCGAGTCAACCTTGGTTATTTGCTTGGGGGGTCTGCCCTGTGCCAGTTTTGGGTTTGTTTTTTGTGCACTCACACACAGCACTCAGTTAGGTTACTCTTGCCATTTCTGTTCTACAGCCATTATAATAGTTTGTTTTTGAGCCAGACGTTGCTAGGTCGTAACACCCTCTGTCTGATGGGCACTAACTGTCACTGTGAGAACAGGAAAGTCCTGACAGTGTGTGGAGCTCTCCCATTGTCACAGGCCTCTGAGTTTCCACACTGCACTTCATACACAGGCTGTGTGTCACTCAATCACTGTCTGTTCCTCTGGTTTTCCTGCAGTGTGGACCATGGTGGTGAGTGCAGGATCAAACTAGGGCCAAGGAAATGTAAGTCTGTTTCAAATATTAACTATAAATATTAAATAAAAAAGAAAATATTAACTATAACAGAAACATCAGGACAGTTCATGCCATTTTCAGGAAAAAAAAAATTATACATAAAGATGACTGCCACCCTGAGGATTGTAGGAGAATTACACCACTGTGTTTTACAGTGATGGTTTGAGTAATTAATAAGCCTTTTACTGATTTAAAATGTGATTCTGCACATTTCCCAATTCTTAATATTTGTGCGTGTGTTGGTGTTCCCTCCCTCTTGCCTACAGATGCCTGCCAGCTCACACTGGACTCTAACACAGCACACAGAAAGCTGTCTCTGTCTGAGGGGAACAGGACGGCAACATGGGGGACAGAGGAGCAGCCATATCCTGATCATCCAGAGAGATTTGACTACTGGCCCCAAGTGCTGTGCAGAGAGGGTCTGTCTGGGCTCTGCTACTGGGAAGCTGAGTGGAGTGGGAGTTACACTGAAATAGCCATGACATATAAAGGAATGAGCCGGCAAGGACGGGGTGATGACAGTCTCCTTGGGTACAATAACCAGTCCTGGTGTTTGGCCTCCCGTGCTGATGGTGACCGTTACTCTGTCTGGCACAGTAAAGAGAAAACTCCCATACCTGCCCCCCCCTCCCGCTCCCGCAGAGTAGGAGTGTATCTGGACTGGCCGGCCGGCACTCTGTCCTTCTACAGCGTCTCCTCTGACACACTGACCCTCCTGCACACATTCCGCACCGGCTTCACTCGGCCCCTCTATCCTGGGTTTTGGGTCGACTCCTCAGTGTCCCTGTGCCAGGTAGAATAACATCCTGTAGGAGCACCTTTGACTTTTCAGCCTCTTCTGTTTCAAACAGTAAAGCACAAAAACAATCATCGTTCATCAGTTTTAAAATGAAACAAAACAGAAAAATAAAAAGGGGGAAAAACAAATATAAATAAATACACGGCTCTGACAATTACAGTCGGAGTATGTAAAAATGAAGATTTTTTAATAAGGTAAATGCGTATGAACAAGGCTGTCACCACATTGTCATCTGTGTTGATTGCGTCCACTTTGTTGCTGTTTTTCTAGGTCAGTTTCTCAGTTCTGTATCTCTGGCTAAGACTTCCTGTTCCAGAATTTCTCACCCGTCATTTTTAATCCTCCTGTTTTGTTCATAATAATCTTTTTCTGGGGGGGGGATAACTATGGAAAAGTGATACTTACTATTTAATATGTGTTCCACATATTAAATTACTTTTGTAATCTGAAATCAGACCTCATCAAGGTCATTAATGACAATAATAAATGACAATAACAAGCAGAGAAAAAAATCTGAGATTTAACTTGAGTCACAGAGATAGTGCTAACTGCACCGAGGCAATGTAGTTCAATTCCGTTTGAATAAATGGAATGGTCTACAGGGAGTAACTATATGTGTTATGCACATTTAAGTTTTTTTTATAAGATTAAATCAGCTCTCAATGTAGTAAGCAGAGAACAAATGTAGCTTGAGTTGGCTGTCCCAGTGTTATCATACCCTTATGAACAGAGTTGGATCATCTTTTCTCTCTGAGTGAGTGCTGTGTGGTACAGGTAACAGCTCCACCAGCTCTGTGTGATACAGGTAACAGCTCCATGAGCTCTGTGTGGTACAGGTAACAGCTCCTCCAGCTCTGTGTGGTACAGGTAACAGCTCCATGAGCTCTGTGTGGTACAGGTAACAGCTCCTCCAGCTCTGTGTGGTACAGGTAACAGCTCCACCAGCTCTGTGTGGTACAGGTAACAGCTCCTCCAACACTGTGTGGTACAGGTAACAGCTCCATGAGCTCTGTGTGGTACAGGTAACAGCTCCACCAGCACTGTGTGGTACAGGTAACAGCTCCACCAGCACTGTGTGGTACAGGTAACAGCTCCACCAGCTCTGTGTGGTACAGATAACAGCTCCTCCAACACTGTGTGGTACAGGTAACAGCTCCACCTGTGCTGTGTAATACAGGTAACAGTCCAACAGCTCTCTCCTCTTCTGACAGCCCATAAACACATACATCATCCTGCTGAAGCCTTTTTGAGGGTGTCAAATCAAAGAGAAAAGATAAAAGATGTATTCAGAAAGCTGGTGTTGTCTCTGTATTAATCCTATCTGAAAATGATAAGATTATGATGAGCTCAAACCCTCAAGAGTTTAAATTTAAAGCCCCAAACAATGTGCAGGTACCTTGTTGATTCAGGCAAACACACAATAACAACAAAACCAACATGAGGTGTGCTTTGCGTGTGTGTGTGTGTGTGTGTGTGTGTGTGTGTGTGTGTGTGTGCGTGTGTGTGTGCGTGTGTGTGCGTGTGTGCCTGCTTTTCTGCGTGTATGTCTGTGTGTGGAATGCAGGCCTATACAATGTGAAAATACCTGTTTATCTTACAGACTCCACCGATGAGGCCAATCATGTTCCAGGCCCCGATCCACTGTCTGCACATGTGCACACAGTAGGACAATACTGGAGCAAAAATCATAGAAGAAAAATGTAACTGGTCATTATGCTGAAGAGGAAATGAAATGTTACAAAGTTTTACCATCACTAAAAGCTACTACAAATATAAAAACTGAAAATAAGGAGGTAAAACTATTCTTTCAGAAGAAATGTAATTAGGAAAAACAGGCCAGATGAAATTCCATTCTTCAAGTTAAAAATAAAGGGATGTAGAAATTGCAGTAAGCTCTTTGCAAAGTTCTTTCTTGCCATAGATAATACTGAAAGCAACAATGAAGTTAAACAGTACGTGTCACAACCGGCGGATTCACGGGCTCAGTAATAACTGGCCAGATCACATTCCATTCCAATTAAACATAACATTTAAACTAAAATAATTCAGTCTCCATTTCAGCTCTAACAGAATCAGTATCAACTCCAGTCAGAGAGTGGAGGAATCAACAAATGTGGTCATTTTTGTTCCTGTGTACAGGTGAGTACAGCCTGTATGTTATGAAAAAGGAGAGTATAAATAATCCCAGGCAATAGTAGATTCTGTCAATCCATGAGAGTTTTTGTTACCCAGGGAGCCCCAGTAATGGCGGTGAGGTGAGGAGGTTTCCGAGAACGTGCGACTCCATTAGCGGGTAAGTGGGCGTTAAGACAATGAAAGAAAGGAGATGTCCATACAGTGGCAGTGCACCTCAGTGTTTAATAAAAATTGGTAGAATTACAAATAACAGCCCACTTGGTGGTTTTCTGTCACAATTCTTTTTGTGCATGAAGGGATAAAAGAACAAGCAACATCACCCCAAAAGGGGACAAAGTACAACAAAAACAAAGTACAACTTTCTAACAATTTACACAGTTTTGCATTATACTTTTAACAAACGTTCAGCAAGTTTATAAGAATAAATAAATAAAATAAAAGGCAGACCACTGTAGTAGATATTGAACTAACTACCTGATCAGGATCAGGAGTAAAACTCATGCAAGGGCAGCTGAAGAGTTAAGAGTTTCAGGAGTCTTTGTTATTTCAGTAGTTTTCAAAATCTTTTTTGCAATCTTTGTTGTAATTTTTTAACCTTGCTCACCTTTAGCATATTTTTCAGCCTGTAACTTTGAGCTGCTCATACAAACACTAAACATAGAGAGGGGAAATTAATAGTTATGACAACTGGCAGATTCACTGGAAATATTACCAGTCTAAAAAGTGTCTGGTTCACATTCTCCTTCAGGGTTTGAATGAGGGTACAGGGTACATCTAAAGGGAGTGGGGGCAGAGTGAGGGAGGGGGTAAATGTTGGGGGGCAGAGTGTGGGAGGGGTTATTATGCGCAACTTTCTTCTTCCTCCAAACCAAGAGAAAAACATTGCACAAAGTCGTGATATCACTGACCCTGCTGAGAGAATAAACAGCAGAATGTTGGACTGATATAGGAGCCATAGCACAGATTAGCTGTTTTCAGTTGTGGTCTTTAAAAAGGAAGGATAGGGAAATTGTTAAAATAATGTGTATTGTGATCTGTAAGTGTTCCTGAAATCTCTACATATGGGACAAATTCAAGTAGACTGTTATGATATTATTGATGATTTTCAAATTTAATTTCAGTTTTATATGTCAGTTTCTGTCTTCCTTTAGTGTCGCCTTGGTCCCTCAGTCTCCCCCACAATGTCCACTCCACCAATCAGGACATCTGAAGCCCAACACATTGGTGAGCTGACCACCAAACCCACAACCACTCACACACCAGAGCCTAAATCACTGGAAAGAGTCATTCATGCACCAGAATATAAATGATTAGATAGAAGGGGTGGCAGTGTAGCATAGTGTTTAAGGCACAGGACTTGTAACTAAAAGGTTGCTGGTCTGATTCCCCATGGGGGCACTGCTGCTCCCTTGGGCAAGGTACTTAACCCACAATTACCTCAGTAAATATCCAGCTGTATAAATGGATAACATTGTGGAAAAAAAAAAACCCTGTAATTGAGTCAGTCTGGATAAGAGCGTCTGCTAAACGCCAATAATGTTATGTAGAATCACTCAGTCTCACCAGATTCAAACTTGCAGAATTCCTCTTTGAATGGCTTTTCTTCTGCGTTGTGTGCAGCAGAAGAGGACCATGTTGAGCTGCCACCTACTGATCTGAGATCAGCTGCTCTGACTCCCTCCATCACAGCTCAGACTGGAGGCTATGCAGTGGTGCCTCAGATTGATGGATGTCATGTTACGGGTGATTTAAATGTCACTATAAACCTCAGCTCTGATAACAAAGGTAAGCAAGATTTTATCATACTGTCACCATTATCAATCAAGCTCACATAAGGCCTAATCTGCTCCTCTATGACTTGGTTTCACTGTGCAGAATGGATTTTAATGAATGAAAACCTATAAATGTGTGTGTGTACAAACTACCCACTATCTAGATGCATAAATCACTGTTCACCTTCAAGTCACTCATAAACATCCATCCCATACCCTGCCAAGGACAGAAGTGGGTGTGATCAGACAGGACCAACACTAACCTCTGTGGAGCTACTCCATATATATACTCCATATATATATATATATATATATATATATATATATATATATATATATATATATTATATATATATATATATATATATATATATATATATATATATATAATACCTCCTTGGAGCTATTCACTGTGGTGAATATGGATTTTGAACTTTGTAAGGGATTCAATCCATTCTCATGCTAATGGCCTGATATGAATGCGTTAGTTATTTTAGAAGTTGAAATAAGTTTTGGCTAAAGCAGCAGTTTCACATCAAATAAGAGTGAAGAGAAATAAAGGTTTGATTCGGGGTGTGGTTACCATAATCACCCCATTCAAACTCTTGAGTCTGGAATGGGCATGGTTGGCTGGAATGGGTTGCCAGCATTCACAGCACAAAATACTGAAGGCCAGTACACTTTAAAAGTGAACACAATGTGTCTTTTACATTTATGTTGTGAAATTGTTGTTCCTCTGTGTCCTAAATCCATGTTCCTCCTACTCTCTGAAGTCTCCCCTGCCATGCCCAGGAGGACATCAGCGGTCACAGATCCATCCAGGGAGACACCTGGAGTTGCTGGTGAGCAGACAGGTGGGTGTTGCAGATCAGGGTCAGTAACATGCTGTCTAAATGCTGAGAGAGACTGGGGAACAGAACACCAGAAACGGCAGGATGTGTGTCAGGTGAAAGGCCAGAGAAACTTTAACCACAGCCAGGTACCCCTCCACTATTACTGGAAGCAGGAATTTATATAATTTAATTTATATTTTGCATCCCCTGCACACGTTTGCCTCATGTACCCTAAAAACCAGGAGTTAATTATGGTGCATTAAAGTCATCCATAAGTATTTTTCATATGGTCAGATGATGAATATGCATTTTTTCCAAAAATACTACCAAGGTGCTGTGGGTGGCAGCAGTGCATGTTTATCAGAGCAGACAGCTAAGATGAAGACCAAAGGAAACAGACTGCTTGTTTGTAGTTAGAAACACTGGAGTTTTTCCATTTAAACTGTTAACCCCTGTTTGTATTTGATGACTGATGGTCACAGAGTAAAAGAAAATTTAAATAAAAGGATTATTATCAGCGAAAGTTGTCTATTGATGAAGAATGAGCCTGAGACACTACGTGTTTGACCAGCTGGGGCTTTGTCATTAGCCGACAGCGACCAGGTGTTTGCAGTGGCTTCTTTCCACTGGACCACATCAGCCAGGGTCCCCTTATCACACCTCCCTATATCACCATCTAACAATTCATCAGGTGCCTATTAGTTCACAGAAGTGAGAGATGCACCTGTCCTTCACCTGGCGTTAGCTGACCTGTGGTGCATTGTGGGAATTGTAGTGTGAAGAATATTGATTGGTGGGGTTTGATTGGTGGACTGCATTCATCACGCCCCTGCACAGCTGCAGAGCTTGCTGCAGTGAGGGGAGCCCGGCGCACAACTGCGGATTCCAAAGTCGGAGTGCAAAAACAAAAACACAGTTCTCTCATATACTCTTACATTGTGTGTGTATTAAATTTCAGAAAACTTATTTTCCACAGGGGATGTTTTAAAAACAGTGCAAACCATGCTGAAGACCAGGCTGAAGAGCACATTCAAGTGTATATATGAGGGGACCTCCAATGAAGGAAACCACATCTTTCTGAGAAAGATCTACACAGAGCTCTACATAACACAAGGTGGAAGAGGAGGTGTCAATAATGAACATGAAGTGAGACAGATTGAGAGGGCATCCAAGAAACCAGCCACACAAGAGACTGCAATTAAATGCAATGACATCTTTAAACCCTTACCTGGACAAGAGAAACACATCAGAACTGTGCTGATGAAGGGGATCGCTGGCATTGGAAAAACAGTCTCTGTGCAGAAGTTCATTCTTGACTGGGCAGAAGGAAAAGCCAATCAGGATGTTGATTTCATATTTCCTCTACCTTTCCGAGAGCTGAATTTGATGAAGGATGAAAAATGCAGTTTATTGCAGCTGCTTCAGCCTTTCTTTCATGGAATCAAAGAACTTGGATCCATTAAGATTGACCGTTACAAACTGGTGTTCATCTTTGATGGTCTGGATGAGTGTCGACTTCCCTTAGATTTCTGGAACAATAAAAGTTGTCGTGATGTAACAGAGCCAACATCAGTGGACGTGCTGCTGACAAACCTCATTAAGGGGAATCTGCTTCCCTCTGCTCTCCTCTGGATCACCACCCGACCAGCAGCAGCCAGTCAGATCCCTCGACAGCTTGTCCACCAGATGACAGAGGTACGAGGGTTTAATGATGCACAGAAGGAGGAGTACTTCATGAAGAGATTCAGTGATCAGAACCTGGCTAGAAGAATTATCACACACATAAAATTATTAAGGAGCCTCTATATCATGTGTCACATACCAGTGTTCTGTTGGATTGCAGCCACTGTTTTTGAGCAGTTGCTTGGTGAGACAGACAGTGGAGAAATCCCTCAGACTCTGACTCAAATGTACACACACTTTCTGCACATTCAGATGAATATAAATTGTCAAAAGTATGTCACAGAACAAGAGACTGAACCACACAGGCTGTTAGTGTCAAACAGAGAAGTCATTCTGAAATTGGGAAAGCTGGCTTTCCACAACCTGGAGAAGGGAAATCTCATCTTCTATGAAGAAGACCTGAGACAGAGTGGCATTGATGTCAGTAACACTTCACTCTTCTCTGGAGTATGCACAAAAATCTTCAAAAAGGAGTTTGGGATGTATCAGGGGAGAGTGTACTGCTTTGTGCATCTGAGTGTTCAGGAGTATATTGCTGCTCTGTATGTGTTTGTCTCATACAGAGACCAGAACAGAAACGTGTTGGACCAAAACCAAACCCTCATCAGCAAATTCAGTAGCCTATTTAAGGAAATAACAATGTCTGAATTCCTCATGGGTGCAGTGGATCGGGCCTTACAGAGTGAGAATGGACACCTGGACCTTTTCCTCCGCTTCCTTCTTGGCCTCTCACTGGACTCCAATCAGAATCTCTTACGAGGCCTACTGACACAGACAGAAATCAGCTCACAGAGCATTGAGAAAACAGTCCAGTATATTAAAGAGAAGATCAAGGAGAATCACTCTCCAGAGAGGACCATCAATCTTTTCCAGTGTCTGAATGAACTGAATGACCATTCTCTAGTGGAGGAAATCCAAAGTTACCTGAGCTCAGGAAGTCTTTCACAAAAGCACCTCTCACCTACACAGTGGTCAGCTCTGGCCTTTGTGTTGCTGACATCAGAAGAGGAGCTGGATGTGTTTGACATGAAGAAATACATCAGGTCAGATGAAGGTCTTTTGAGGCTGCTGCCCGTGGTCAAGGCTACCAGAACAGCTCTGTGAGTTCTCTAAACATCAGTGGATCCTTGTAATTTCTATGTAAATATGACTCTTATGAACACATCAAGTCACATCTGAGGGGTTATTTTGACAGCAGAGCCACGCCCAGCTCTTGTAGGTTGTCTGGGAGATGGAGAAGTTGTAGGGAATTTTTAGTATGACATGATTTCTTTTCCAGGCTGAACAGCTGTAACCTCAGTAAGAAATGCTGTGAAGCTCTGGCCTCAGCTATCAGCTCAAACTCCTCCAGTCTGAGAGAGCTGGACCTGAGTGACAATGAGCTGCAGGATTCAGGAGTGGAGCTGCTCTCTGCTGAACTGGGGAATCCACACTGTAACCTGGAGACACTGAGGTCAGTTCTTTAGTGATATGACAAAGTATCTAGACTGATATATTTGTCTTTGCAAAAAAATAAATATATCTTAAATTAAAATGTTGTTTCACAGCATTAATGATAAAAATAATATGATTTACAGGTTTGATCAAATATGTTATTAAAATTTTAGCCAGGGGACTGATTCAGACCGAGGAGTGCCAAGTATTTTTTCTGCATTTTTTCAGGTTTACAGTATTCATAATCAATTTACACACAGGTGCCTTAAAATGGGAGGCACACAGTTGCACACTGTGAGTATATTTACTCCACCCTGGACAACCACACCCTGAGGCTGATGGACAATACTCACTTTTAAAACTGAAAGCAGAGCAAGTACAGCAGCTCTGTAACCAAGATGAGCCCTTTAAATACAGCCATAAAAATGTTAGAATTTAGCATCAGAATCAAATAGTTTAATTTTAAAATGGAAAAACATGATGCACGCAATGTATACTTGGTCCAAAGTTCTCTCATATGTTAGTTATCAGGTAAACAAGTAACAGGGCTAAAGCAATATACAGAATGAGTGTATGTAAATAATGGCTATATCAATTGCAATATGAACATTAATTAAGGAGGAATTTTATGAAGACATCTGGTTGCTGTAGCATCCCACACTAGAACTGGCTGAGCACCTGGACACTGATGGAGAGGAGGCTGAGGCATGTTGTGGTCCATGGTCTGAGCTTTGAGCTTGTTAGTGGTTAAGACCCCTGGTTAGCCACCTAGACAATTCATCCAACATACTTTCTAACTCCTCTGGGAAAGTTGTGTAAACGCCCACATCATTGTGCCCTGTCAGGCAAATGTTTTTTTTTTTCTTCATTTACAGTAGTACTTATACAATGGTGCTGTTGTAATCTTCATTGTACATGGGCATATAAAATGTATTCAATGTGTCTTGCAAGCTAGCCAGCTATTAAAGTAACTACCTTCCATTTCAGTTATAGTGAATGTTACAGCAAGTGAGTTGACATTTGGCTCACGCCTTTCAAATGTGATGGCAGTAAATTTTGAGCATTTAAATAAAACCTTTTGTATGTTCTTGTCAGTTTGCTATTTGCTATTGCATTTTCAGATGAAATATGCTCACTGTCTTCACAGAAGTGTAAATTATATTCCCTATGTTGTCAACATGAAGATTTAATAAAAGGTGTATACATGGTAAACAGCTTGCAGGTCACAGCAAGTCACGCTCTTATTTTCTGGCAAAAAGTCCTCATTTTAGTAAAACTCTACTCCAAACGTACATCAACCTATAGTAACTTCTGCGGCCTGTATCTGATATTGTTCACTGGTAATAGAGATGTGCAACTATTCTGCAAAGCACTTAAATTGGGTTCATGCAGGTGTGTCTCAAGTCTCAATTGGCGCTTGGTCCACCCCTCACCCCCAACCAATCATTTAGCAACACAGTGATAGAGTAGTGAAAAATCAAATCACATTGAACTGTCCTGTGCATACAGAACTTGAAGAGTTAAGATTTTTTTCCCCTCTCTGCAGGCTGTCACTGTGTGGTGTCACTGAAAGAGGCTGTGTTTCTCTGGCTTCAACTCTGCAGTCAAAACCCTCACATCTGAGAGAGCTGGATCTGAGCTACAATTATCCAGGAGACTCAGGAGTGAGAGCGCTCTCTGCTGGACTGGAGGATCCCAAATGTAAACTGCAGAAACTGAGGTGAGATCTTTATGGGAAGCTTGATTGATATGCTGTGTTATGAAAAAAGCAAATAGAAATCTTAAGATTTGTTCACTTTGTGCACACCTTACCCTGCCTTAGCAGAAAATGTCTGAACATCATGCCTCGCTACAGAGAAGTTTCCATATTTTACAGGTCTCATCTCTAATTTGTCCAAGTAAAGGAGATGAGGTACATTGTTAAAGACATGCACACAGTATATACATATACAAACAAGGAATTAATTAATTTATTATTTACATTTATGTTATTTTTTGTTTTTACATGGGTAAGAAGCCAAAC
Source organism: Megalops atlanticus (assembly GCA_019176425.1). NCBI lineage: Eukaryota > Metazoa > Chordata > Actinopteri > Elopiformes > Megalopidae > Megalops > Megalops atlanticus. The sequence continues at coordinate 2,354,327 of CM032876.1, forward strand.
CCACATTTGTCAGGGTGGTGGTTATGTGACATCATTCAAGCCCATTGAGTTCAATAATAAGATACCCGGCCCTATGCAAGGCAGAAAAAATTTCTTCTACTGCTGTGGACTCCTGCTCATTGTCGGCTGATGACACAGCTGACATTGAAAATAGTCTGTAGAACTCAGCTTAGATTCAAAGTGAACGCCTTTACCACTGAGATACTTGGAAGCCCCATGTGCATTTCTGATGCTCAGGCACAGACCCTCTCACACCTGAGGAGTCGGCTGTAATTCTGACAGAGGGCCATGCCCAGCTCCTGTAGGTTGTGTGGGTGCAGGAGTGTTGTGTGGAATTATCTGATATGACATGATTTCCTTTCCAGGCTGAACAGTTGTAACCTCAGTAAGGAATGCTGTGAAGCTCTGGCCTCAGCTATCAGCTCAAACTCCTCTGAGTGACAATGAGCTGCAGGATTCAGGAGTGGAGCTGCTCTCTGCTGGACTGGAGAATCCACACCATAAACTGCAGATACTGAGGTCAGTTCAACATGGGCTGGATCAAAGGAAAAGACCAATACAGTTGTTTTGTGATTTTTGGATTGAAGTTACTTCACAGCACTTCCATGTTTGTTCATTTGTGTTGCTTAATTATTACTTTGTTCCCTTGGTGGACACCTCACATTTATTTAGCAACACAATCCTTTTAAAATAGTAAAAATATTAAAATCCCATTGACTTCAGCTGTATGTCCAGAGCTGGTAGAATGACAAGCTTTTCTCCTTCTCTCTGCAGGCTGTCACTGTGTGGAGTCACAGAGAGAGGCTGTGTTTCTCTGGCTTCAGCTCTGCGTTCAAACCCCTCACACCTGAGAGAGCTGGATCTGAGCTACAATCACCCAGGAGACTCAGGAGTGAGAGCACTCTCTGCTGGACTGGAGGATCCCAACTGTAAACTGCAGAAACTGAGGTGAGGTCTTCATGGACTTGTTATAGACAATTGATTGATATGCTTGATTATGGAAAGAAAATATAACATCTCTGAGAACTGATTTGTTTCTCATCCAATTCTGAACATGTGTGAACCTGCAGCACTGATGTGAAGTTATAACTTCAAACAGCAAAGAAGAGGCCAAGCACAAAATGTGCATCTCCAGCCATGACAAGTGTCACATATGTGATGAGTAAAATGTGTCTTAATAGTGATCCAGTCTGAGAGGGCTGGACCTGAGTGACAATGAGCTGCAGGATTCAGGAGTGGAGCTGCTCTCTGCTGGACTGGGGAATCCACACTGTAAACTGCAGACACTGAGGTCAGTTCTCAAGAGGTTTGATAAATGTAGGTTATCTTAATAGGCTGTGTTTAATGTAAAAAGTTCTGAAAGAACAGAATCCTTTTTGGTACCTATTTTGCAAAATTTGGAACGCAGAAACAACAGCAAAATATTATATCATGGAGTGGCCTGCAGGGTTTTTGGACTTTTTGGTGGTTAATTTACAACTTGACATCACTCCTTGCACTTCATACTACACTACAAATGACAGATGAACTTAAAGTATGAAACTGGCATTTTCTCCTACTAACCTTAGCATCTGTTTGTCCTCTCACATATTTGTTTAATGATAATTATGATACTGCTACAGTTGCTTTAATTGTTTGATGCTAATCAGTGGTCACACCCAAATGATATATGTTGCATTATGCAAGCAATTTACGATAGTAAAACCAGTCCCTTCCTGCTGTTCGGAGCTGATTGTTCAGACCTGTGAGAGTGAAGAACTTTTCTCCTTCTCTCTGCAGGCTGTCAGGCTGTAGAGTCACAGAGAGAGGCTGTGTTTCTCTGGCTTCAGCTCTGCATTCAAACCCCTCACACCTGAGAGAGCTGGATCTGAGCTACAATCACCCAGGAGAGTCAGGAGTGAGAGCGCTCTCTGCTGGGGTGAAGGATCCCAAATGTAAACTGGATAAACTGAGGTGAATTACTAGATTAATCCAGTAATATCATAGATGTTCTTTGATCTTTATCAGCTAAGCAGCCCAGCCAAGTGAGAGGTGAGTTTTATTCTTTTTAATGAATGTTGATTTTCAACAGAACAAAGTCTTGGCATATGAGAACCTTGTCATGTCTCCCTTTATGAGATGGAAAGTGTCATACAGACTGTGTCACTGTGAGGACAGGAAAGTGCTGACAGTGTGTGGCGCTCTCCCATTGTCACAGGGCTCTGAGTTTCCACACTGCACTTCATAGACAGGCTGTGTGTCACTCAATCACTGTGTTCCTCTGGTTTTCCTGCAGTGTGGACCATGGCGGTGAGTGCAGGATCAAACCAGGATTAACAAAATGTAAGTTTATTTGGACTCATAAACTTGAGCAGAAATATCAAGAGTATCAAAATATCAAGAAATATGAAGAATTCACACCATTTACAATACATATATAGAGACCATTCTAGACATTAAGCTTCTTTACTCTGAACATAATCATCTATTCTAACTTATTCACATCATCCTTACTTTAAACACTTTGCTTTATTGTTACACAGTGTCAGTGCTCCCACCCCCTAGCCGTGTGTTTTGTGTTTTTCTGTCCATGTGCTTTTGTTTTTTTTCTTGTGTTCTAGCCCTGCCCCGCTCCCCGCCCGGTCTCCGCCCGCCTGATTGCCTCACCACCTTCACCTGCCTGCCTGCACACCTGCTTCCCATTCCGTTATCAGCCCTGCCCTATATCTTCCCTGTGTTTCCCTGTCCTGTTGCTAGTTCGTCACAGTTGCTATTGCCTGTTTCGTCCCCGCCATTTGTTGCTTGTTTTTCTTGGCTGTTTTTCCCGTTTTTTGACCTGCCCGTTTCTCGACCTGTTCTTTGCCTGCCCCCCCGCTCTGATCGCCTTTGTATTCTGCCTACCTGGTGTTTTGACCCTGCCTGATCGTTTACCTGCTTTTGGATTTGCCCCTCGGACTGCTTCTCTGGTTTTTGACCCTGCCTGTTTTCACGATAACGATCTTGCTTGTGGACTCAATAAATCTGCCGGTTACGACGATTTTTTGTGGTCTGCGACTGAGTCCTTGCCCCAGCCCTGACACACAGTGTTTGCTGCCATTAGGAAAGTGAAGGTTACAAGAGAATAATTACTTAAATTCCACCTGATCTTTGGTCCTAAGTTAAAGAAAGACAAAGCAAAGCAAAAAAGCAAAGGTGTGGGGCAGCCTGAATATTGCAGCAGAACTGCACCACCTGGTTTTATAGGTCAAAGTTCACATCTGGATAACAAATACACCTTTTACTGAATTACAGGTTATTTATCACTTGCTTAAAACACAAAACAAGACAAATGTATGTGAATAAGATTTTCAGTATACTGTATGTGCATGCATGCTGTGATTCCAACCTCCTTTTCTTCTGCAGATGCCTGTCAGCTCACACTGGACCTCAACACAATACACAAAAACCTGTCTCTGTCTGAGGGGAACAGGAAGGTGACACGAACGAGAAAGGAGCAGCCATATCCTGATCATCCAGAGAGATTCAACTACTGGAACCAAGTGCTGTGCAGAGAGGGTCTGTCTGGGCGCTGCTACTGGGAGGCTGAATGGAGTAGGAGATATGCAGATATAGGAGTGGCATATAAAGGAATCAGCAGGAAAGGGTGGAATGAAACTCATCTTGGACACAATGACAAGTCCTGGTGTTGGTCCGTCTTCAATGGCAGGTACTCTGTCAGGTACAATAGAAAGGAAATTCCCATATCTGCCCCTCCCTCCTGCCCCCATAGAGTAGGAGTGTATCTGGACTGGCCAGCTGGCACGCTGTCCTTCTACAGCGTCTCCTCTGACACACTGACCCTCCTGCACACATTCCACACCTGCTTCGCTGAGCCCCTCTATCCTGGGTTTTGGGTTGACTCTGACTCCTCAGTGTCCCTGTGCCAGTTGGAATAGACTCCTGTGTCCTGGAGGAACACCTGTCTCCTCAGTGTCCCTGTGCCAGCTGAAATTGACAGCCACGTACCCCGGAGAGTGGCCGAGCACTGCCTCTTACAGGAGGCAGAAGCAGAGGTTAATCAGAATACTGACACCCAGAATGTGTCCTAAATTAAATATTTTCTGTCAGAACTGTTGTGTTAAATGAGCTTCATGCTTTGTATGGTGTTGGTTTTATTGTGGGTTGCTGGACATGGAACATGGAGTCCTGCAGATAGATTTCCATACGTTTATGCATTCAATTTGTAATGCTCTGTTATAAGTACATGGATTTTTAGATATTCATTTGCTTTAAATCTGATGACATTGATGCTCTTTGTAATGAATGTACAGTCATGCATCCACATGTCACTAACACACACAGCTGATGAGAGGATTTAACCTCATGTCAAACCTGATGAATATCAAGAAACAAACGGAAAGGTGCCGATGCGCCCTGCTTATCTAGAGGACCACGCCCTCAGGCTGTGGGTGGGTCGGAGTCTCTCGCTGTCTGGAGCTCACAGCCTGCTGTCTCTCACCTGGAGAGATATTCCAGTCACAGCCAGTCAATGACAGGCCTGAGTGTGAGAGAGCACGAGTCCCGTATGAAGGTGTCATCATCCTCTACCTCCATGATCCTTTTTACACAGCCAGGTCCACTACTCCATAAAGACCAGGAATGCTGGAATACCCTGCGATTCTGCAGGCCGGAGGAACACACAGGAACCCAGCTGCTCAACACCACAGTCACTTTACACTGAACACCACAGCAACCATACACTCAACACCACACACAGCTGCTCCACACACACCACACACAGCTGTTCCACACTCAACACCACAGCCACCATATACTCAACACCACAGACAGCTGCTCCACACTCAACACCACAGACAGCTGCTCCACACTCAACACCAAACACAGCTGCTTCACACTCAACACCAAACACAGCTGTCCTCTCTGCCCTGTGCACAGCCTCCTCTGTTCAGAGTGTCATGACCCAGGAGTCATTTCAGTCTTAAACTTTTCATTTGTAGAAACAAGATGTATGAAGAGGTGTCTATGCACCTGTTTGGGTCGAGAGGAGGGTTGCATAGGCCTGGGCATCAGGTCGCATCAACAGACGGATAGTGCCACAAACACACTTCCTGTTCAACAGGAAGTACCCTGTGGTTGGGTTTTCATGTGCGTGTACTGGTCGGCTTGCAGTGGAGTCATTAAACAAAACAGCAGGCAGACACTGAGACTGCATCACTTCCTGACCACAGAAAGAGTTTCGTTTTATAAAGAAATGAAGACCAAAGCAAACTCCTCTCCTTTTCTGTCACCTTACAAATGTCACTGGTGCACAGTGATGTGGGACGGCTGCCAATCTCTAATGTGAAGCAGAGAGGAGGAGAGGTGATTGCAGGAATCCGGCTTACATCTTGGTAAGTCGGAGATATTTGGGAACATATAAGTTAATCTGGGGATGATTAGTATAAAACAGAAAATTTGGGTAGAAAAGGGTATGTATATTTTGTCTTTAACAAAGGGGGCTGTAGTGTGGTGCACTGGTAAGGGGTAGGAGTCGTAACCTAAGGCTGCAACATTGATTTCCAGGTGGGGCACTGCCATTGTACCCCTGAGTAAGACACGAACCCGAGGTCACCTCAGTAAATATCCAGCTGTAGACACGGTTGGCTGTAAACTGTGGAAGAGGTCCATATTAAAGCATCTGTAATATACATATGATTTTAGAACGTGCTCGTTTTAAGAGATAAAAACAGAAGGGAAGCGTGAGAATCAGTAACATCTGTAAAAAAGTCAAGACTTCCCATTTCATCTGCTTAGCCAGACATGAGGGGATTTCCCTCAGATCTTTCCCAAAGCTGTTTCACAATTTGATTTGTCCTCGTCTTCATTTAGGCTGGAAGGGTATGATACATTATACTAGTGTTAATATTTTATAATAGTTAAGTAGCTTGTTATTCATAAGAAGCAGCAGGGAGGGAAGGGAAAGAGATGGAGGACCATTCAGGGAGGAAGAGAGGAAGCAACCTGATGAGGTGAAATTTACAGTGGGTGTGTGTGGTATGTGTGTGTGTGTGTCCATGCATATATGGGTGTGTGTGTGTGTGTGTGTCCATGCATGCATGGGTGTGTGTGTATATAGGCTGAAGCTTTGTGAACTTGTTTGTGCATTCATATACGTATGCGTATGTGTTTGCTGAGTCCCCCTCTTAAACAGTTAATTATAATTTAATAATATGAAGTGAAGTCAGATATGTAAGTACCTGTGTACAGGTGAGCAGTCTGTATAATATGAAGTCAGGCCAGTGAGTACCTGTGTACAGGTGAGCACAGTCTGTATAATATGAAGTCCGGCCAGTGAGTACCTGTGTACAGGTGAGCACAGTCTGTATAATATGAGGTTAAGCCAGGCCAGTAAGCTCTTTTGCACCCCAGATCCCCAGTTCAGTGAGGGTTGACAGGGAGTTCTGGGAATCCACTGTGTCAGAATCTGCAGGGATCCAGGCAGAGACTGTGTGTGTGGAGCAGAGGAGGAGCAGAGAGAAAATATCTAAATAGAAGCTTACATTTTCTTCATTAATCTGATCTTTCAAATGCGCTTTGGAATAGAGCAGCCAATGGAGTCAAATAAACCCGCTAAATAGAGTCAGTAACCCCCGGTTTCAGACTTCCTCCTCTGTCAGATTGGCATTTATAGAATCAAGAAGTGCTAGAACTTTTGATCAGCGCTTTTTCTGTTGAGCAACATGCTAAATCACATGGCCTATAATACAAGGCCGTATCCTTAGCTAAAGAAGCCAGCTTTCCTCTGTAGCAAACTCACATACAACTGTCCTCTGTTCTCTGCCACAAATACAGTAGAGTACGTGCACTTTAATATATATCTACTATATACCTACATACATATATCTATATCCAGATAGCACATAGATATATAGTGCTATATCTATATAGCACTATACATATATATATATATATATATATATATATATATATATATATATATATAGAGAGAGAGAGAGAGAGAGAGAAAGAGAGAGAGAGAGGTGTTTCTGTGCACCTGTTTCAGTTGGGGGCGAGGGGGACAGGTCTGGGCATTATGGGCATAATGGACACATTACCTTAAATAACAGAAAATCAGTAACAGGATCATTAACAACACGCTTGGTCAGAGTTTGTTCTGAAACTCTTCTGAGGAAGCTTGCAGGCTGGCAGCTGACGGTTATGTGAATGCTGTTCCCTCTTGAACAGGAAGTGACATATATGTGAAAATACAAATGTGTGAAAAATGTAAAATGATTTTACCAAACCCGAGGCGGAACCACAGGGCTGGGTTAGTGTGAAGCGTTAGAGTACAATGTACTTCTCTCTCTGATGGGCAGCTGGTAATTTGCTAATAACCCCATGTGATTATGATTAAAAATAGGGATACACGATAACTGTTTTTTACAACCGATATCGATAACCGATAAATTCCTGCTTCTCATAACCAATACCGATACCGATAACCGATAACATTTTTTATAGTGTATATACACACTTCAGTGTAGGGATGCACGATATAGCCATCGGATGTATCGCACAGCTATTTTTAGCGCAATAACAGCTATCCCCGGTATGTGGCGTTAGGTTTTTTCCCCCGTATGTTTTTCAGTGGCTGCGGGTGAGCTGGAAACAGGGGAAGAGGAAACACTGCCTTTAAATCTATCATTACTTTCAGCCTGTTCCCCTTTATCCTCCTTTATTAACAATAAAACAAATGATTCACAGAATAATTGACACCAATCGTAAATAAATGATTATGCTCGCGAAACAGCGCAGATTGTCTGTATTTCGTGTGCTTGCGAAAGCGACAACGTGAGATTGTATAATTAACAAGGACGGCATTTATCGATGTAATTTACATTAAATGCTCATGACACATCACAGCTTTTGTGAGGTCTGTGTTCTAAACGTTATTGTTCATTGCACTCAACCTAACCTGAAGGTTTATTCTCAGTAATTTAAATCGATTTAACTAGTTAGCTCCGTTTTGTAATTTGAATTGTTTAACACAAGAAAGCTATAATTTGAAACATTTAAAAGAAAGCTTTGGGATTACTTGCCACTTAATTATTGAAATTGCCATCCTTGTTATTTTGAGCATTTAAAGTAATTTAAATCGATAAATGCCATCCTTGTTAATTATACAATCTCACGTTGTCGCTTGTTTTATTGTTAATAAAGAAGGATAAAGGGGAACAGGCTGAAAGTAATGATAGATTTAAAGGCAGTGTTTCCGCTTCCCCTGTTTCCAGCTCACCCGCAGCCACTGAAAAACATACGGGGGAAAAAACCTAACGCCACATACCGGGGATAGCTGTTGTTGCGCTAAAAATAGCTGTGCGATACATCGCAATGGCTATATCGTGCATCCCTACTTGAGTGTAAGAAAGGCTAAGATGTAGTGAGCAAAGATGAATTTAACATTATAGCTCTGCCTCTGTCCTAACCAAATATAAATGATATCACTACTGTTGTAATCACAATAAAAACAAGAACAGTTCCAATTTTTCAAATGAACATTTATTATTATTATTATTATTATTATTATTATTATTATTATTATTATTATTATTATTATCATTATTATCCAAGGAATTTAGGTTTCTTATATCGGTTCTATTTAGCGGCGAAAATTTTATTAGCGGAGTTATCTGAATGACGTAATTTTTTGCAATATCGGGCCGATAATTATCGGTGCCGATAGTTATCGTGCATCTCTAATTAAAAATAACACAGGCACCAATCGAAATGTTTAAAGGTCTCTGTCGATTTTGAGTGTCTGACAAGCGTGCACCAGCGCTGGCTGGAAATGTAAGATCTCTGTGTCCTCTCTGTGCAAAATCACAGGATGTTTCATGCATAATTGTTTGGTGCTACTATGTTCTGTTCCTGACAGGATCTCAGTCAGTCTTTACTTCATGCTGTCATCTCTGTGGTGGCTGAGCAAAGCATGGTTTCTCTCTGATGCATGCCAGCTGGTCTGGGGTCATACTCTCAGATAAAAGTGTAAATAATGTATCTGGTGAGACAATAGGCATAACCTGAACACCCCTTGCTTGAATACACTGCCCTATGTTTGTCTACACTAATATTATAATGGATTTCATAGGATGCAACAATACTATTTTTATTCATAGCATTAATACAATTCTTAATGGATGTCTTTGTGTCCCTTTTGTCTCACTTCACACATGAAGCTCTGATTGGTTGCGAGAGGTGGTAGGGTCATAGATTGGCCCCCTGCACCATACGTGTTCATTTTGGGACATCAGCTTCGGTTATGCCTTCCCTCAGCGTTCCATTGGTCCTCCAGTCTCGCTTGCAATGTCCACTCCACCAATCAGGACCTCTGGAGCCCAACATCTCGGTGAGCTGGCAGCCAAAACCACAAATACTCACACACCAATCTACTATCAGTCAATCAGACACTAGTGTCTACATGGCTACAGTACACTCACCAACATCTATACAGCTAGAGTGAGTCACTCACTCACTCACTCACTCACTCACTCACCAGCATCTACACCTCTAGAGTGAGTCACTCACTCACCAGCATCTACACCTCTAGAATGAGTCACTCACTCAACAGCATCTACCCCTCTAGAGTGAGTCACTCACTTACCAGCATCTACACTGCTAGATTGAGTCACTCATCAGCATCAACACTGTTAGAGTGAGTCACTCACCAGCATCAACACTGTTAGAATAAGTCATTCACTCACCATCATCTACCCTGCTAGAATGAATCACTCAGTCACTTACCATCATTTACACCGCTAGAGTGAGTCACTCATTCACCAGCATATACACTGCTAGAGTGAGTCACCTGGACACCAGCATTCACACCTCTAGAGTGAATCACTCGGACACCAGCACCAACACTGCTAGAGTGAGTCACTTGTTTAGATTTCCCTTTTTGCATCACTTTTCCTTTCTGCAGGAGAGGGCCATGACCAGCCACCTACTGATCTGAGATCAGCTGCTCTGACTCCCTCCATCACAGCTCAGACTGGGGGCTATGCTGTGGTGCCTCAGATTGACAGGTGTAATGTTTCGGGTGATTTTACCATCAACATAAACATCAGCTCTGATAACAAAGGTAAGGAAGTTTTATTTAGCATTCTTTCTGTTTTAATTTATTTTTTAACCCAACCGATATCTTCACAGAAAATCACAGATGTGCAAAATCACAGATGTGCAGACCAGATATTCCTCTCGGTGTGTTCCACACTGAAAGCCTGCCATTGGTGAAGCTACGAGTGCTCTGCTTTTATGCCCATTTTTGAAGGGGCGGGGTCTAAAACAGAACATCCACGGAAAGCACAGGAAGCTAGACACCACCAGAACCTCCGAGATGGAGGGTGGAGGGGCCACTGTGGCTGGATATGTGGTATTAACTGAATATCAGAGATTATAATGCGCAAACCAACCTGAAAGCCTCCAAAGAGTGAAACATACGTGCTGTATTTAGTTGTGTCAGATAACGGATAGTTGCTCATTGTGCTGAACTCCCTGCCTGGCTGAGATGAGGCCAAAGATCTGAACTGCATCACTGTGGCGAGGTCCTCTCACTCAACGCCTCAATGACATGCAAATCAGGAATACGACCATCTTTGTTTGCATAGCACATTTTGTTAGCATTTGTTAGCAAATATCAAAGTAGCCAGGAAAATAGGTATTCCTTAATTCCAAATGCATCGCTAAACAGCAGTGTCTGTGTTTCTGTCAGGCTGAATGATACATGCACACACCTGACAGTGTGCACAGGTTTTAGGATGAATCTGGGACTGACAGATAGCCTGGATGAAGTTTCAGAATCACTATAAAAATATGCTTTCTCTATTTCCCCATTAAAGTTCTAATTTCCACTTGTAAAGTCAAGGAAGGTCTCTGACTCAAAAATGTGATTAAACAGGAATTCTGCACAAAAATCTTAAATGGATGTGTTCCTTCTTTTTTCTGTGTGTGTTAGCTGACTTACATTTTTGACACTGAACATGAAACCTGTTGAACATAAAGATTGTTGTGTCTCTGTGCGCTAAAATCATGTTCCTCTCATCCGCTGCAGTCTCCCCTGCTCAGATCAGTAGGGGGTCAGAGGTCACAGATCCATCCAGGGAGACACCTGGAGTTTCCGGTGAGTGGACCAATCACATCACAATAATCAATCACATGAATTACTTTGTCCAGGCGTGCCACACAGGGTCTGTAAGATGTTGACTCATAAAGGTTAAATTATCAAATGACTTAACACTGGTGAAGTTTATGCTGTGTAATTACAGAACTTACATGCATTTAGCCACTGTTAAAGTGTTAGACCATTGAATCCTTACGCCTCTTTTGCTTTGCCAGCTTGTAGAACCACTTAAAACAGTTTTAAAAGTGTTTAGTTTGAAATTATAAAAACAATTTGAGAACCACAGAACATCTTTTTTGGCTTTCTCTTCAAGGTGTCACACAAGCATTCCACTTTCAATTAAAAAACCAAATTTTCAAAAGGCCAGATAATTTTAAAATCTCCTAAAATGCTTTTTTACAGGTGACATTGTTTTGACAACAGCCACAGTGAAATCCCTTCTGGAGAGTAAATATAACTACATAAATGAGGGCTTAGCCGAACAAGGAAGCCACATCTTTCTGAATAAGATCTACACAGAGCTCTACATCACAGAGGGTGGAAGTGGAGATGTCAATAAGGAACATGAGGTGAGACAGATTGAGACAGCATCCAAGAAACCAGCCACACAAGAGACTCCAATCAAATGCAGTGACATCTTTAAACCCTTACTTGGACGGGAGAAACTCATCAGAACTGTGCTGACAAAGGGGATCGCTGGCATTGGAAAAACTATCTCTGTGCAGAAGTTCATTCTTGACTGGGCAGAAGGAAAAGCCAATCAGGATGTTGATTTCATATTTCCTCTACCTTTCCGAGAGCTGAATTTGATGAAGGATGAAAAATGCAGTTTATTGCAGCTGCTTCAGCCTTTCTTTCATGGAATCAAAGAACACGGATCCATTAAGAATGACTGTTACAAACTTGTGTTTATCTTTGATGGTTTGGATGAGTGTCGACTTCCCCTAGATTTTGTGAACAATAAGAGCTGGTATGATGTAACAGAGCCAACATCAGTGGACGTCCTGCTGACAAACCTCATTAAGGGGAATCTGCTTCCCTCTGCTCTCCTCTGGATCACCACCCGACCAGCAGCAGCCAGTCAGATCCCTGCTGAATATGTCCACCAGGTGACAGAGGTACGAGGGTTTAATGACACACAGAAGGAGGAGTACTTCAGCAAGAGATTCAGTGATCAGAACCTGGCCAGCAGAATTATCTCACACATAAAGTCATCAAGGAGCCTCTACATCATGTGTCACATACCAGTCTTCTGTTGGATTTCAGCCACTGTTCTTGAGCAAATGATGGGTGAGTCAGACAGTGGAGAAATCCCTAAGACTCTGACTCAAATGTACACACACTTCCTGCTCATTCAGATGAATATAAAGAATCGAAAACCTGAAACAAGTGATATGAATTTGGTTTTGGACAACAAAATAATTCAGAGCCTCGGGAAGCTGGCTTTTCAGGAGCTGGAAAAGGGAAGACTCATTTTCTATGAGGAAGACCTGAGACAGAGTGGCATTGATGTCAGAGCAGCTTTGGAATACTCTGGGGTTTGTACAGAACTCTTCAGACAAGAATCTGTAATAATAAAACAGAGGGTGTTCTCCTTTGTGCATCTGAGCATTCAGGAGTTTCTTGCTGCTTTGTATGTGTTGCTGTCATTCACAAACAATAACAGAAATCTATTTCACCATGCCATCCTTGGTAAATTTGCTAGATTCATCACCCTCTCAAAATTAACTGCACTACTCAAGAGTGCAGTAGATCGGGCCTTACAAAGTAAGCATGGACACCTGGACCTTTTCCTCCGCTTCCTTCTTGGCCTCTCACTGGACTCCAATCAGACTCTCTTACGAGGCCTACTGACACAGACAGAAAGCAGCTCACAGAGCATTGAGAAAACAGTCCAGTACATTAAAGAGAAGATCAGGGAGAACCCGTCTCCAGAGAGGACCATCAATCTGTTCCACTGTCTAAACGAAGTGAATGACCATTCTCTAGTGGACGAAATCCAAAGTTACCTCAGCTCAGGAACTCTCACGAGAAAAGACCTCTCACCTGCACAGTGGTCAGCTCTGGTCTTTGTGTTGCTGCGGTCAGAAGAGCAGCTGGATGTGTTCGACCTGAAGAAATACAGCAGCTCAGATGAAGGTCTTCTGAGGCTGATGTTAGTGGTCAGGGCCTCAAAAACAGCTCTGTAAGTCCTCCTATATCATAGTCTAATGTAACAATGTTCACAAGAACAATGACACGGAATTCATACCTGAATGTATCATCATTATGAGACGTAGGCTTGGATAAGTAACACATTCTGATTGGGTGAAAGGGTGTGTATTGCTACAAGGTTACAGCAGAAATGACAATACACATGCAAACCAGCTTAGAGGAGCACATGCTCCTAACTAGTGCAGTAACTTTATTGATATTTTGAATGTGTAGAATCTGTGTTTCAGATACTGCTAGCTAGCTACACCAGACAAAGCGATATTCAAGCTAGCATAGACAGCTGTACAGAACTTCTGTGAAATGCAACCATAATACTTTTTGTTCGCTAGAACCATAGATGACATGCTATTTAAACTACTATACTTTAACAGGACTGAAATAACAAACATGGTATTATTTTCTGAAAGTATAAACACATGTAAATCTTTATTCTAATGATGACCATCCATGTCATATCTACAACTGTGCTGTTGTATCAAAACAGAGTGGGATGGGATGGTGGGATATGGCTATCAGGCAGGGCTGAGCTTGTGATTGATTATTCCTTAATTAAATCACTCAGTGACATCAGCAGTTCACTGTGTTTCATGGAGTACATTACATATGGCTCATTCTATGAGTCTACTATCAACCAATCCACATCACATAGCTCAGTGGACCTGAGTGGTTGCTCTACAATTCTGATGCTCATGAACATACCCAGTCATACTAGTGGGGTTGGCTGTAATTCTGACAGGAGAGACACAGCTCCTGTAGGCTGTGTGGGGGAATGGGGGATGTGTGGAATTATCTGATATGACATGATTTCCTTTCCAGGCTGAACAGCTGTAACCTCAGTAAGAAATGCTGTGAAGCTCTGGCCTCAGCTATCAGCTCAAACTCCTCCAGTGTGAGAGAGCTGGACCTGAGTGATAATGAGCTGCAGGATTCAGGAGTGGAGCTGCTCTCTGCTGGACTGGGGAATCCACACTGTAAACTGGAGATACTGAGGTCAGTTCTTGTTATAGCAGCTGGTGTAGTAGTTCTCCAGCATTTTTGTAGCTGAGATGTATCCTTTAGCTAATGAATGCCAACACATGACTCAGAAAGACAGAAAATGAGTTCAGGCTATTGGCATAATGAGTTTAATATTTTGAGACTTTTTCCTTTTTACTACATTATATTTTAAAAACTTTTTTAGTATTACAATTTAACACAAAATTTATGCAATTCACCAACACCCCAATCTGGGTGGTTGATATCAAAAGAAAGTCAAAAATTGTAAATTTAATTTTGCTCCACTTAACTGTTTTATGTGTCCAGAGCTGAGACAGTGAAGTGAAGAGCTTTTCTCCTTCTCTCTGCAGGCTGTCAGGCTGTCAGGTCCAAAAGAGAGGCTGTGTTTCTCTGGCTTCTGCCCTGTGTTCAAACCCCTCACACCTGAGAGAGTTGGATCTGGGCTACAATCACCCAAGATATTCAGGAGTGAGAGCACTCTCTGCTGGACTGGAGGACCCCAAATGTAAACTGGAGAAGCTGAGGTCAGTTCTTTTGGGGCTTGACTGATAAACACAAGACCTCTGCCTTTGTTGCTGATATATTCTGGAGATGCTTATGAATGGATAACATACAGATGCCATACTGTATTGAAGGACCATATGAGCTGATATGACATGATTTCCTTTCCAGGCTGAACAGATGTAACCTCAGAAAGAAATGCTTTGAAGCTCTGGCCTCAGCTATCAGCTCAAACTCCTCCAGTCTGAGAGAGCTGGACCTGAGTGACAATGAGCTGCAGGATTCAGGAGTGGAGCTGCTCTCTGCTGGACTGGGGAATCCACACTGTAAACTGGAGACACTGAGGTCAGTTCTTCAATGGTTCGATACAATGGTAATTTTGAGATTGTAACGATGGAATCATTGAAAATTACTCATTTGAAAATGTTATTCTACAGTAATGGGGTTCTAAGGAAAGGATTTTTAAAATGTTTTATTAATATACTGCTGGAGTATTCATTAATTCTCTCTAATTCTATCTGCCCAATTCCGGCCAGAAGCAGATGGGCTCCCCCTCTGAGCCGGGTTCTGCTCAAGGTTTCTTGTTGTTAATTACGGAGTTTTTCCTTGCCACTGGTCTCAGGCCTGGGAACAATGTAAAGCTGCTTTGTGACAACTTCTGTTCTAAAAAGCGCTATACAAATAAAATTGAATTGAACTGAATTGAATTGAAATGGTGAACTATAACAATAAAACAAAATAATAATAATACAAAATAATAAAGCCTTCACACTGTTCTGAGGTTTATGTGAAAATGTGGGAGAGTGAAGAGCTTTTCTCCTTCTCTCTGCAGACTATCAGGCTGTAGAATCACAGAGAGAGGCTGTGTTTCTCTGGCTTCAGCTCTGCGTTCAAACCCCTCATACCTGAGAGAGCTGGATCTGAGCTACAATCACCCAGGAGACGCAGGAGTGAGAGCGCTCTCTGCTGGACTGGAGGACTCTGACTGTCAACTGGAGAAACTGAGGTAATGTTGTCTGGGGCTTGATTTAGAGGTTAGTAAGCATAGTAAAACAGCTAACAGAACAGTTCTGAAAGAACAGTTATACATTTGGAGTAATTTAGCTGTGAAATACACAACAGTAATAATTATTGCAACGAAGACTAATTAAATCGGTCAATTTTAAAATATAACAAGGTGCCAGTGACAAACAGCTCAAGTGATGTAATGATGAGAACAGATTTGTTATATTTAAAAGGAAGATCTACTATACAGCCATCACTTTTCCTTGGGAGTCTGACATGATTTTCTTTCCAGGCTGAACAGCTGTAACCTCAGTAAGAAATGCTGTGAAGCGCTGGCCTCAGCTATCAGCTCAAACTCCTCCAGTCTGAGAGAGCTGGACCTGAGTGACAATGAGCTGCAGGATTCAGGAGTGGAGCTGCTCTCTGCTGGACTGGGGAATTCACACTGTAAACTGGAGAAACTGAGGTCAGTTCTTCAGGGCTTATATGTAGGGACTAGATTAGTGTAATATTATAGGTTTAGCAAAGCAGTGAATGTTTCTATGCAAATGATATTTATAATAACATATAAAATGAATGCCATGGCATACAGATGAATGCATGTGCAAATAATAAAAAGCCTCACTGAGCTAGATTGATATTGTGGACATTTTGAAGCAGTAAATCTTACATTGCCTGAAATGTAGTTTCAGAGTATTATGGCTTCAAATAATACAACTTCCGTGTTTGTTCAAAATGTGTGGATGGCATGTTGAGTAATTGGTCATGCTTAAAATACCTTTATTTAGCAAAAGAAGATTAAAAATAGTAAAGACTATTACCCCTCACTGAAGTGAGCTGTGTGTTCAGAGCTGGGAGAGTGAAGAGCTTTTCTCCTTCTCTCTGCAGGCTGTCACTGTGTCAAGTCACAGAGAGAGGCTGTGTTTCTCTGGCTTCAGCTCTGCATTCAAACCCCTCACACCTGAGAGAGCTGGATCTGAGCTACAATCACCCAGGAGACTCAGGAGTGAGAGCGCTCTCTGCTGGACTGGAGGACCCTAACTGTAAATTGGAGAAAATGAGGTGAATTATTAAAATTGACCATTATTATTATTATTATTTATTTTTAAATTATTATTATTTTAGGATCACTAAATCAGCATATAATAAAGTGACTTTTATAAGGTTGTACTAAATGTTTACACACAAGAAAGATTTGAGATGGACACTGAAATAAAGACTGTGTCGCTGTGAGAACAGGAAAGTCCTGACAGTGTGTGGAGCTCTCCCATTGTCACAGGGCTCTGAGTTTCCACACTGCACTTCATAGACAGGCTGTGTGTCACTCAATCACTGTCTGTTCCTCTGGTTTTCCTGCAGTGTGGACCATGGTGGTGAGTGCAGGATCAAACCAGGGCCAAGGAAATGTAAGTCTGTTTGAAGTAAATACTTCACTTCAGCAACAAAATCTTCAGAGTTCACACCAACCACAGATCTTAAAAATGTTCAAGGAACTGCAGTAAAATATGAAAGTTAGACCTTAAGAGAAACTAATAAAAGAGGATGAAAACAGGATTGTCATAGAGCTATGCCTCCATATTTTTGTCATCAACTTCCTTGTCGCCATTGGAAACATATCATTATAACACCGTTTTTCATTTTAACATTCAATATTAGAATCCATAAGCAGAGAAGTCAACATTCTACAGCAGTGTTTTAAATGTAATAAATGCGTGTGTGTGTGTGTGTGTGTGTGTGTGTGTGTGTGTGTGTGTGTGTGTGTGCATGTATGTATGTGTGTGTGTGTGTGTGTGTGTGTGTGTGTGTGTGTGTGTGTGGCTGTTTTCTCTCCCTTCTCTGCAGATGCCTGCCAGCTCACACTGGATCCCAACACAGCACATAGGCAGCTGTCTCTTTCTAACAGGAACAGGAAGGCGACACGGGGAAAAGAGGAGCAGCCATATCTTGATCACCCAGACAGATTTAATGATTTGTCCCAAGTGCTGTGCAGAGAGGGTCTGTCTGGGCGCTGTTACTGGGAGGCTGAGTGGAGTGGCAGCTGGACTCGTATAGGAGTGGCATATAAAGGAATCAGCAGGAAAGGAGAGGGGGATGACTGTCGCCTTGGGTATAATGACAAATCCTGGAGTTTGTCTTCCTTTAATGACAGTTACACTGTCTGGCACAATAAAGAGAAGATTCTTACACCTTTCACACCTTCACAGTCCCGCAGAGTAGGAGTGTATCTGGACTGGCCGGCCGGCACTCTGTCCTTCTACAGCGTCTCCTCTGACACACTGACCCTTCTGCACACATTCCACACCACATTCACTGAGCCCCTATATGCTGGGTTTTGGGCTGATTATAGGTCTTCAGTGTCCCTCTGCCAATGGAAGTAGACTCCTGTGTCCTGGAGGAACACCTGTGTCTTCGTGTAACTGATTTGGAGAGAGGAGAACAGTTAAAGGGCACCCAGGAGTCTGTCTCTCAGAAACAAAACACAGGGAAAGCTTCCTGTAAAGACCACACATGTGTGTCATGCACTTGGTCCTTGGTTTGAGTTTTCAAACAGGATGCTCTGTAGTAATCTTTAATGATCAAAACCCTAGATCTGAATGCATACTCCTTCCATTTACTTCTGTGGATACTACTTCTGATGGTACCCTTTGGGCTTTGCTTTCCAGTTCATAATGGATACCAGTCTGAATAACGTCTGTGTCTTCCTTTCTTGCTTGTCCCTGCCTCTGACCTGTATGACCACCAGGACTATGACCAATCAGATTCTTTGTTCAAAATAGAAGCAGGGACTGCAGTAGACCAAATGTGTCTCAACACCAGCGTCACTGGGGCAGGGTTGTCAAATATTGCTGTTGTGTGTTTATGATAACGATAATTGTTCTCCAGAAACTTTAACACCATGCCACGTTATAGATTGTGCATTGAAATATACAGATGGATAATAATCTTTGGTAGCCCTGAAAAGTATAAAAATTGAAATCATGGTATAAACCAGCAAAAGTAAAACAAAACTTTAGGCTCCCCAGATTTCAAAAAGTTTAAAAAGCTGCCTAATGACCTCGCCTGTTCCTCTGTAAATAGGTATAATTGCATGGAATAAGCTCCAACCCCTCGGCCTGGAGCTCAGGGCAAGACAAACATATGAAGTCTATCTAATATCATCTATTTTCAAGGTCCTTTTCATCTGTGTAAATTCATGCAGTCCATTAGTCAGATATGTAGCTCTTGTATGTACAGTGTGAAATGTCTCATGATATGAAGACATTTCCAAACGTGAAAGAAATTAATATGACCTCATGAGAAACATGTGATGCATTTTATTGTGGAAACATGTGAAAGCTGTGAATGTAAGTGACTGTATTTGGATGCTGACATGAATAAACAGTTAAGTGGTTTATTTATGTGTATGTATTCTTTGCACAGGTATATAAATCCATTGATGCAGAAATCAGGGGACTGAGCTAGCTTAACGCCGCACCATAGAAAAGTAACTCAAGTCCCCACAAATTCATTGTTACAGCATCCTCGGTGTGGATGGGTGCTCTTCTGAGTTTTGAGCAGTCTGGGACATCCCTGTTCAAGTGAACACGCCAAGCGTAAGTGAGGGAGTCCTTACGCCGCATGACGTCACACTGGTGCACACCTGCAGACGGAGGAGAGGTAGTTGAAACCTTTATGTTACGGGTACTTTTATATTGACGATACACCTGCCATACTGACGTCGTACTTAAATTGAACACGGCGTCTTTAGCAGGTAACGTGTATCTATGGGAAAATCGCCTAGCATTAAAACTTTTTAACCGTTCTGGAAACCATGCTGACTCTAAGGGTTTAAAATGAACATGGCGTCATAGTCATCCGGAGGGCAACGTACAATATAGCCGCAGTAAAGACGCCAAGTATAAAAGTTTTTTTTTGCCTTTTTTTAAACGTTTGGTCATTCATATTGTACGTTTAACGCATTTATGTAGCGTATTATCATGAACTTCACTACCTCTGGAAAGCAAAGAAAATTACCGTTTGGATTGTGGCATTATTCATCAAGTACAAACAGGTAAATAAATCTAATTTCATTTATCCAGCCGCTGTGCTTGTATTGCTCTGTGGAAACATGCTGGTGCTGAAATGTTAAAACGTGTCTTGTTAGTGGCTATGAGAATGTTGGAATAAACTAAGCCACAAAATTAAGTTAAAAACAAACAAAACAAAACAAAACAACCTTGTCAAAGCAGAGATGTTGCTATCGTAACTAGAAGTTGGTCGAAGTTGTTCAGCTGTTTTGAATGGAAGGTGGTTTATGGTGAGAATACCGCATTGTGGTTGCGGATTCATTGTTGAGTAGTAAGGACGCTTTGTGGATTGCTTGACGTGGAATGGAAGTAGATGGATTATTGAAGAAATCGCTGGCTGCTTTGCAATGGAATGTAGATTCCTTTAAAGCCTTTGCGTATTACCGTGTCGGATGTGCACTGTTTTAAATGCGAGTTGTTTGTGTGTTGCAATCAGTGGATGAATTTGATGAAAATGCGTGGGGATGTTTTCAATGGATGTGTCACTGTCGCATTTCACACACTCAATTAATCTCATCTGTTTGTTGAATTTATACCGCTGTTTATTAGCGGAGATGGGTGACGCTGCTGTGTCTCGCTCGCTCTGTAGGGGGCGCTGCTGTGTCTCCCTTTCTAGCTGCGTAATTAGAAGGGTGCTGTGAAATCAAAATAAATTTAAAAATATAAAAATCTTTGAAATCGCGTTTCTGCGCAATGGTTTAATTGATGTATTACATTCATGATTAGCAACCCAGATTATTTGTATTGACCAAAAATCATGTCCTTTGATCCACCAAAAACTGGGTACAATATAATAAGTTTAACAATTTCATACCATTTTAATGCATGTCATTTCCTGTCATCTCTGTTGACATGAGTCAAATACCTTGCTAAACATGACAGCCTCACTTGCTGAAAATGAAAGCACACGCTGTTAGAGTCGCACTGAAACTGGCTTTGTTGGCAAATACAGATCATTAGTAAAGTTAGTCAAGGGGGCCCTTTGCAGTACATTTATATTTATTCATTTGGCAGACACTTTTATCCAAAGCGACTTACAAGTGAGGTACAACACAACACAAGCAAAAAACCATATGGAGTCAACAATATTAGAAGTACTGCATGACCAGGTTTCAGAGGTTGGCCAGGCAAGGTACAAACTAGCAGGTAAAAATAGTAAGTGTGAAAATATTCCTTGCATTTCAGTTTGGTATTGACGCACATCAGAAGGCACAGAACAGGTTAAACGTCAGGAAAACAACTTTGCTGAGGAGATTTTACATGCTGTGACATCAGTGCAACTCATGAGTGATCAACAGGCACTTTAACTGGACTCCCTGCAGCAGGTCAGTTTTTCCTGATCTCCCTGTAAGCGTTCAGACCACCATCACATTGTTGTTCTAGAACATTTAAGCCCTATTTTTGATGAAAAACATTTGCCTTTCATAATTACATTATAATTAGGGGTTTTGTATCCATTGTAGTGGGTGTTGTCATTAGAGACTGTCTCTCATTGATGTAACACTGTGGAAAGTGAGTCAGTGCTGTGGTAACAGATTTCTCTCTAAACAGAGAGAAAGAAAACACTGTGCAATAGAGTGAGAGATTATTACTAAAATGGTGAAGTCAGTAAGGTGGTGTATTAAGATTTAATTGTTATCAGTAAGAACTATTGTGCAGGTGTAAAGACTGATTCTTCTTAACTCAGTCTTTTATACTTTCTGATCTCTGATGCAGATTTAACACTGATGCGTGATTAAAACACTTACCACACTAAGTGCAAGCGAATGGCTTGTCACCTGAGTGAATTGCCTGGTGTCTTCCTCAATGAGACGCCCAATGAAAACACCTGTGGATGTCTTTAGTGAGGTGCATTGTTGCTAGAGTGTGCCGAAGTGCTCCAGCTGCACGGAACCATCAACATACGCCACCTAGTGGGGATAATGGAGTGATGCGGCACGTGCTGCTGCTTCTTCAGGGAATTTTGGCCAGGTCATAACAACACGACAACTGTGTGCCGCCACCTACCTTACTGGAGGGTAAAAAAACTCTAGAAGTTACACCTTTCCCCCACCCTCTTC
This sequence comes from Megalops atlanticus, assembly GCA_019176425.1. Classification (NCBI taxonomy): domain Eukaryota; kingdom Metazoa; phylum Chordata; class Actinopteri; order Elopiformes; family Megalopidae; genus Megalops; species Megalops atlanticus. The sequence continues at coordinate 2,376,304 of CM032876.1, forward strand.
AGCCATGTACTACACATGGAAATTAAACATGTTTTAACCTGTTTGTGGTTTTTTTTTTTTTTTTTTGCCCAAAAAAGTCACACCCGGTGCAGCCTTAGCAGTGTCTCATTGGACATGGTTGTGTCGTAAAAATCATAACAGTGCTTGCTGACAACCACTAGAGAGCGCTAGAATATAATGTGATCCATCATTGGCTTTTGGTGTGGACTGGAGTACTTCAAACTGTTCTGTACCTGATGTGTTAAATTTGTTAATTTTATTTGTTAAATTGATTTTTATTTAATTATTATTAGTTATTAAATGTACTAGACTGTATGGGGTTATAGAGTCAAGCTTCCTGTCTATTCCATGGATCCAAAATGCAGCAGCGTGGAGCAGTGGTCAGAGCAGCAGCGTGGAGCAGCAGTGTGGAGCAGCAGTGTGGGGCAGCAGTGTGGAGCAGTGGTCAGAGCAGCAGCGTGGAGCAGCAGTGTGGAGCAGCAGTGTGGGGCAGCAGTGTGGAGCAGTGGTCAGAGCAGCAGTGTGGAGCAGTGGTCAGAGCAGCAGTGTGGAGCAGCAGTGTGGAGCAGTGGTCAGAGCAGCAGTGTGGAGCAGCGGTCAGAGCAGCAGTGTGGAGCAGCAGTGTGGAGCAGTGGTCAGAGCAGCAGTGTGGAGCAGCGGTCAGAGCAGCAGTGTGGAGCAGCAGTGTGGAGCAGTGGTCAAAGCAGCAGTGTGGAGCAGTGGTCGGAGCATTGGTTTGGAACAGTGGTTATGGTGCTTAAGTGTTATATCTAGTATCTACCACTAGATGGAGCCATGTACATATTACATAGTACATATCTTAATTAACCCGATTCTCTGCGATTTGTCCTAATTCATCGCAGTCATTAATAGATGATGGAATTTTATAACACTGATGATTTGGCAGATCACTGGAACACAGTTAGAAATGTTCCAGCCCTAAAGAGCAACTCAGACAAACCACTCATTCAATCAACTGCAAAGAAGCTAACAAGCTGCTTCTTTTTGGCTCTACTGTATCTCTCATCCTCTCTCCCACACACAATCACTCACACACATTTATTTACTCACCCACACTCTCACTCACACACACCTAAACATGCACGCACACACTCACTCACATACGCACACACTCACTCATCCACACTCACTCACATGCACGCACACACACATTCACTCACTCGCACACTCACACTCAGTCACCCACTCATCCACACTCACTCGTACGCACACACACACACACATTCACTCTCTCTCACTCACTCACTCGCACACACACACACACACACACACACACACACACACACTCACTCACACATGAACTCATACACTCACCCACACACACTCACTCTCTAAAACGTATAAAGACAAAGATGCTGGGATGGGTTGTGGGTGTTTCGGTGCTTGATAAAGGCAAGAGTGATCACATAGTTCAGCATTTCCAAACTGACAGAAAACCTTTACTGGTGAGTTTTACTCAATGTGTGGAATTCAGTTTTTTCTGGAAGATGATCTGATCTGTAGCATCTGCATGTATGTGCCTGTAGTTACGTGTTTATGTAAACAGTATGATGGAATACATTTCAACCTAATGGCAAAAATGCTTAACTAAAAAAATCTCTGCCTCTCCCTCCCTCCTTCTCTCTCTCTCTCTTCCTCTCTGAGGCAGTGCAAAAAAAAAGTGTAACCTATGTAAGTTGCTCTGGATAAGAGTGTCTGCTAAATGCCAATAATGTAATGTACCTCTCTCTCCTCATCGCATTTCATTGACTAAGAAGAAACACTGACCCCTGCTGGCTCACGCTCATCACTACCAACGGCAACTTTTTCCCGGGACGTCTCCCATCCCCTCTTTAGCGTCTCTTTGCCAGTCGTCTCATCGAGGTCTGCCCCTTTCTGTGCCATTTATACACAGAGGAAAAAGTTCATTTGGTAGCAAGGCTGAGATGAGCTTTAACCAAAGGACTGAGTAAGACCCCAGTAAGACTCCATGTTGCGCAAGCTGAAGGAGAGATCCTGGAGGAGACATAGGACAAGCTGAAAGTCTTTGAGGGTTTTTTTAAATTGTGTTACTTCTGGTTAAACACCTGTCTGTACACTGCAACACCATGCAACAGCAGGTAAAAGGGCTGTTTTATGAGCAGGAAAAAGTCAAGGAGAAACTGGGTCATCCTGAGAAGCCGTGTCTGAGGAGAGAGGAGTGCCACAGTGGATTGTGGGTAAATTTGTTCCACAGTCTAATGATTTCACCCTTATTCCCTGAGTGATTTTGTGTACTTTTTCAAAGACAGGGTCGATTTGGAGGGGGATGATGGCGTGGACAGGTGAGTCAGTGCGGGGGGTCGGGGGGGGCGGCTTTGGCAGGAACAGTGTTTTACAACAGATCACTAATGGAAAGAGGTGGACCATGAAGCAACTGCTTGATCACACATAGAAGCAAGTATATATGTGTGCAATAAAGTGTGGCTACCATGTAAATATTATGTTACTACACTTACTGACTGTAAGGAGAGCCTTCATGTTAATGCCTCATACGGAGTAGTATTTTAGTACTTATATATGAATTATAAGTGCTACACAGGTACGCCTGTGTAATTGCATTCAGCACTGAGAGCTTTCTGTACCATAAACACAGTAACATGACATAAAATTTGCATGTGTAATTACAGAGGCCACTGGAACGTAATGCTTTAAAAACTCCCCCAGGGAGTAATCACACAGGAGACGTGCGAGTTGTGAATTGTATTTAAAATTTGTTTTACATTGTTGTCATTGATTTGGCTGACATCCTTGTTCAGGGTGATATTCAGGCTTATTCTCAGACAGGCATGCACATACATACACATGCTCACTCAAACACACACTCAAACACACACCCAAACATGCACACAGGCGCGCACACACAGGCGCGCACACACACAGGCGCGCACGCACACACACACACACACACACCGGCCTGCAACTCTCCCGCAGCTGGGGGGGGGTGTCAGTTAAAGGCTTTGGGGGGCCTCACGGGAAAACCAGGTTGTGCTGAAAGCGGTTGGTTGCAGGAAGGTGCTTAACTGGGCATGCAGTTCATTCACTGAGAGAGAGCAGGTTTCTGCGCTCGCTCTGATGCATGTGATGTGGAAGTCTTGCTCCCTCTCTCTCCCTCCCCAGCCCTCACGCCTGTTCCTCTCCTCACACCCTGCAGGGGGGCACATGCTGTTTGGAGATGAAATGAGTGTCTGTATCCATTTGTTTCTGTCTATTTATAAATGGCTAGTTTGGCCAGGAAGAAATGCTATTATTTGCTCATGGATGATGTTCAGAACAAAGGAGACCTTCTCTTTGTACAATAATGTAATGAGACGTTGCAAAGCAACTTGGATGCAACAAGCATGGCATCAACAAAGGATCATATTCCAGAGAAACATATCTCAGTCTATGATATAGAAACGAATCCTTAATTTGAATTTTCTATTTACGGACCCCCTATGGACATGGTTGAAAAATTGTTTAGTGCCCATGGGGAGATGACTCTTCCAAACAGAAGGGACAGAAACAGAAACAGAAATTAAGAGGCGTACAGGTGGAGTGAGCAGAAACTGAGCCGTAGAGAGCCGCACAGGTGGTTGGAGCGCTGTCACAGTGTCACAGTCCTGTCTGTGTGATCAGCGGAGCAGCGTGGGTGAGCCTTACTGCCTGCTCCATCCTGTTCCCCCCACGGCCTGAGGTCAGGGGTCAGGGGTCAGGGTTGAGGGTCCCACTGCCTGTTACAGGGTTTAGAGTAGATGGAGAGGCAGGGCTTTGCTGGGAGAAGGGGAGCCTCAGAGCTGAGATACAGAGACGGGACCTTCCCCTCTCTCTCTGTTCAGCTGCAGGTCTGGACACAGAATCAGTCCCTGCCATCTGGGGCTCCCCAGGGGGGGGGGGGGGGTGCACACAGTGCCCAAACCCAATTCTGAGGGCTCCACTGAACACCCCGCCAGGACCCCAACACTGTGACCCCAACAGAGGCTTTTTCCACTCTCAGAACCCCCCATACCCCCACCCCATGCTTTCCAGCTCTTACAGGGAACACCCTGACTGAGGAAAACACAATGCAGCTTTTACAGTACATTACATTACTGTTATTTAGCAGTTGCTTAACCCTCCTATTGTCCTGGGGTCATAATGACCTGAAATCATCTTCAAACCTAAGAAAATTATATAAAACATTAATCTAAGTACATGGCCTCCTATGTACCTTCCTAAAATGACCCCAAAAATGGAAATAAAAAAAAAAAATCATTTTCAGTGTAGCTGCCACGAAAAAAGTAAAGCCTATTGTCTTAGGGTCAATATGACCCAAGATAACTTTTGATCTTTATGAGCAGCTCTGTCTAACTCAGTGTGCCACAAACTCAAGTATTTCCTCATACTCATAAATACCTGGTAATAGGCCCATTTCAAGGATATTAGCATGCATGCTAGTTTAGCATGCTAGGTTGGTAGCAGTACACAATTTCCATGTTTTTCTATACTGTATCAAAATCACTGATGCCCCCTGACCTCTAATGATTGACTTGACATTTTACACATGCTCAACTATTAGCACAGAAGCTGACCTTGCACAAGCGTAGACTTTTCCTTGAACAGTTAGGGAAAGATCTTGTGGCACCTGTCATGGCACAGAGGGAGCGCATTCCACATAATGTAACATCTGCATTGCTGGTGATTCAGGCAAGAAGAAGATGTGCCCAAACTACCAAAGCTAGTGCTGACACCAGCCCCAAAATGTGCGCAATGTCATCTTTGCACAGGGTCTGATAATAAAACAATGATCTGCCAGAGATGCAAGCAACTGTCAGGGCTCAGGCGTAGACTCAAACGTAGACCACGAGTTCTCAGGTTCCAGGCAGTTTTACTGGAATCGTAGGACAAGAGCGTAATGGCAGAACAGGCAGGGTCAAAGCCAGGCAGGCAGTCCGAAGGCAAAGCAGGGATCAAAAACAGGAACAAGCAGGGTCAAACTGGGCAGGTGGGCGGATCAGGCAATCAGGGCAAAACGGCAGGCAGAGACAAAGTCAAGGAACAGGCCAGGTCAGCACAGGAAACTCCAAACAGAATAACAGGCGGGAACGAGACAAACAAAAAAAAAAAACACTGCAACGAACTGGCAACAAGACAGACAAGCAGGGCATTGACAGACAGGGAGAACACCAAAGCAACAGCTAGGGGGCTGACAGTGACATGCAAACACATGCTTACAACTTTTGCCAGTCATGTGTTTGAGATAACGCCTCATGATTTTTCTACACACTGTCAACACACTGTATAATAAGAGGGACTGCATGTAAAAAAACTACAAACCCCCCCCCCCCCAAACTTTACCAAACTATCCCTTTACCCTACCTACCCATATCTACCCCAATACAGAGCAGGCACCTTGTCGAGGTGGGGTAGCTTGAGTGTCTCAGTGATCTCAGTGATCATTTGAGCTATACTGATAGGGGCTAAGACCAGCATTTCCCTGTGAGGTCCAACCATTAACAGGTAGGCCAAAGATTTTGTCAGTCTTGAAATCAACTTGTCTTGGTTGAAGCAATTAGACTAAGACCAGCATTTCTTGGGCAGTTTAGATGTGTTCATGGTAATATTACAGAACCACAACCTTCTTGACTTAGTTTCATTAGCATTCATAAGTTTATAGCTTTATCTTCTTTCTCTTACAAAATTTGAACATTCAGATGTTATAGTCGGCGACTTCAAAAGGGGGCCCTATGGACTTAATTTATATTGAGAGTTTCAATTCATAAATATCAGAATCTATTACATCTTAAAAGGGTAAGAGTTGTATTTATGGGGAATTTTATGACTATTTTACCTATATCCAAAACATTTTTCATGCTTTTGCAGTGCATGGGACCTTTGGGTGCGCTAGAAAGTTAACAAAACAGCTGATGACTGTTTGGTTGTATTCTACACTTATAGCTGTAACTGTGCCAAATTTCACATTTGTATTCAAAGGTTTAGTTGAGTTATGAGATAAATTGGACCTCGGGTCATAGTGACCCAAAGGTAATAGGTGTTAGGAAATACTAAGACAATAGGAGGGTTAAGAGTGACATACATAGGTTACAATTTTATCCATTTATACAGCTGGATATTTACTGAAGCTTACTGTGGGCTAAATACCTTGCCCCGGGGTGCAGAAGCAGTATCCCAGCGGGGAATTGAACCATCAAACTTTTAGTTATGAGCCCTGCTCCTCACTGCATTACATTACATTACTTTCAGCTCAGTAGTACACTCTCCAGAACAACTCACACAGCTCATATATTTTTTTCAGGTTATTCTGTTGTACAGATGGATATTTAATAAGGGCATTAAATTTGCAACAAGAGTATAACAGCAGTGGCCCACCGGGGAGTTTAACCAGCAACGTTTAGCTTATGAGGTCTCTGCTGTTAGACTACACTGCTGCCTTCTCTGCTATAGCTGAAATACCCTCCTCTTAGCTTCTCTGTCCAATCATAACCCATCTTTCCTTTCTCTGCGTGGTGTTTGCATTAGTTCTGTGCTGTGTTGGTGTATTACGTGTGTGAATCTGTTGTAGCATGTATGCGTTTACAGTAACGCTAGTTAGCACAGCACCGTGTGAGGGACTGACACGTGTTGGGATGCGGCTCCACTGTTCCTGGGCAGCAGAATGGCTGTAGGCAGCCCTGCTCCGCCTCATATACAGTATGGTTTATATAAGTGTGTGTATGTGTGTGTATGTGTGTGTGTGTGTGTGTGTGTGTGTGTGTGTGTGTGTGTGTGTGTGTGTGTGTGTGTGTATGTCTGCTCTATGTGTGTCGAAATGGGGCCGACAACACCAGGGTCTAACACTGTTGTTCATCTAATTTAAAAAGTAACTTTGAATCCATTAAGACGTTTCGCTCCTTGGGCTGCAATTAGACTCTAAGCTTCTTCGTTAGGAGAGCTCCCTCCCTGCCCCCTGCAGTCCCCCGCGCCTCTCCCCTCAGAACCAGGCTCTGATCAGGAGTAACACGGCTTGGCACCGGCCTCCTCTTTAATGGTGTCGTTCTTCTCCTCCCCTGTCGGACTCTCCGCTCCCCTCAGCGGGGGTGCTGGTTCCAGCCTGCGTCTGTGGCTGCGTCTGTGGCTGCGTCTGTCGCTGCCTCCGCTGTTTCGGGGCTTCTGGCAGTGACCCCGCGAGTCCTGCACATGCAGACACTGCTGCTGAGGCACTGAGCACACAGCGACACGATGACAGAGACCCCGCCCCAGAGACCCCCTCCCCCACACACCTCCAGAGCCCCCCCCAGAGACCCCCTCCCCCACACCTCCAGCCCCCCCAGAGACCCCCCCACACACGTCCAGAGCACCCCCCCAGAGACCCTCCCCCAGAGACCCCCTCCACCACAGTCCTCCACCCTCAGAGGCTGACAGCAGCACGGAGTATGGAGTGATCTGAGGGATACAGGGGAGGGAGAGAGAGGGAGAGGAGGGGGAGAGAGAGAAGGAGGAGAGAGAAGAAAGAAGAGGAGGAGGAGGAGGAGGGGGAAGAGAGGGAGAGAGAGGGAGAGGAGGAGGAGAGACAGGGAGGAGAAAGGGAGGGGAGAGAGAGAAGGAGAGAGGGAGAAACAGAAAAGAAGAGGAACATATAAAGGGCATGTGATGCTGATGGCTCTAGCGCAGGGGTGGGCAACTCCAGTCCTGGAGGGCCATGGTCCTGCTGTTTTTCTTGTTGACCAACTAAATACAATCTCTGATTGGCTGAAGAGCAAGCACACCTGTTTTCAAGGTGAAAATCAACAGGTAACTAAGAGATGAAAACAAAAACCAGCAGGACACTGGCCCTCCAGGACCGGAATTGCCCACCCCTGCTCTAGCGTCTTCCTCTCTGTGCATCTATCCTACCCTCCCTCTCTCTCCCTCTCCCTCCTACACCTCCCTCCCTCTCCCTCTCTCTCCCTCTCTCTCTCTCTCTCCCTCTCCCTCTCTCTCTCTCTCTCTCTCTCCTCTCTCTCTCTCTCTCTCTCTCCCTCTCTCTCCCTCCCTCTCCCTCCCTCCCTCTCCCTCTCGCTCTCTCTCCCTCTCCTCCCTCTCTCTCTCCCTCCCTCTCCCTCCCTCTCCCTCCCTCTCCCTCCCTCTCTCTCCCTCTCTCTCTCTCTCTCTCCCTCTCTCTCAAATTCAAATTCAAATGAGCTTTATTGGCATGACAAAAACTCCATTTGTATTGCCAAAGCAATTCTACATACATAAAAACAAACAAACAACAAATACAGAACATCACATGTTTAGCAGATATGGCTCAAAGCAGGTCTCTCTTTCACATGTGCTCAGGTTAGTATTTGTGTGTGTGTTTGTGTGTGTGTGTGTGGTGTGTGTTTGTGTGTGTGTGTGTGTGTGTATTTATTTCTATAAGTGTTTTACTTTTTCTCTCTCTCTCTCTCTCTCCCCCTCTCTCTCTCTCTCTCCCTCCCTCTGCCTCTCTCTCTCTCTCTCTCTCTCCCTCTCCCTCTCTCTCTCTCCCTCTCTCTCCATCTCTCTCTCTCTCTGTCCTCCCCCCTCCATGCCTTCCCCCTCTGTTTCACTCTCTGGCTACTGTCAGACAGAGGCCCTGGCAGTGAATATGAATAGAACAAAAATAATGATATTTCAAGAAAAGATGGAGATCTCAGAGAAACAAATATTCACAGCTGGAATTAAATAACAGAACACTGCCCAAACGGTACTTATTTAGGGCTGAATATGAGCTAAACATTGTGCTTCCGCTGTTTGCAGACCTACTGAAATGGAAAGCACACAGTGTACGCCGCCGTCTCTCAGTCAAGCAAAACATGGATGAAAACATTCAAATCAGCAATTAAATCCATTAGAGTGAATGACAGCAACATGTGGGGTTTGCCTATGGAGTGATATTTCTTCTGACTGGGGCGTGGGTGCTCCAAATCTCCATGCCTGCAGGGCAGCATTAGGCCAATGTCTTATAATTAATCACAGAACACAGAAGAAAAGGGGAATTCCATTTTTAACCCCCCGCCCAAAGATATCCCACTGCTGACACCACAAAGCTGAAACACTCAGAGCTGAGGCCGTAGAGCAGCCCGCAGAGTGCCGGAAGGGGCGCAGTGTGGCGTAGCCGTGAGGAGCAGGCCGTCACTCAGAGGCAGGGGGTCTGTGGGGTTCCCCAGAGCGGCTCCCCTCAGTAAACCTCCAGCTGTGTGCGGGGACGGTGTGGAGACTCTGTGAGCTCCTCCTCAGGAACGCTGCGCTGCAGTGGCGACTCTCTGCTGTGAGCAGCCTCAGGACAGCGGCAACCCCGCGGATAATTACAGCTCAATTATAACACAACACAAACCAAATTACATCATCAGGAGGGACCCACGCACACGCACACGCACACGCACACGCACGCACGCACGCACGCACACACGCGCGCGCAGAGTGGCAGACTTCTCTGCTCGTGGCGGCTGGCTGGTACAGGCTAACCTGACTGCCCTCAGAGGATAGGCTGCGATCACACCACCAGCTCCAGGAGGGCTGCACCAAGCTGCACTGCCTTAATAAACGCGAAAATGCAGAAAAGCGGGAGATTTCTAATCCCCAAAGCGGAAAAAATCCACCCTAAACTCCCAGCTTTTCCAGGCAGAGACTGCACACATGGTCCATGCCTGCAGCAGCCAGGAGAGGCGAGCACTTACATCAGGCAGGACTTTGGGAAGACAACGCTGCCTTCAGATAGTAAAATAAAAAAACCACAGGGCCAAGTTACGTGAAACATCGGGCAGCATTCATGCTGGATAAATTACTAGCTGTGAGTTGGCTCCATGTCAGTGCTTTGAGTGGCAGAGCTATTTTAGAATGTACTGACATATGGGGGATATATGTTCTAAATACAAATGAATAGCTGTGGATTTTCAGTTTTGTTTCATGTTTATTTGCTCAACTTGTTACATGTGTGCTTTGACAATGTGAGTGTACACTTTTCTAAATTAATGAAGCAAATTTTTCAGAATTTATATTGTAATGAAATTGAGAAAAAACTGAGAGTGAAAGAGGAGAGGTATGGGAAGAGAGATAGAGGAAGGAGAAGGCAAGAAACTGATGGGAGAGAGTGGGAGAGAAGGAACATGGAAAAGGTGGAGAGAGACTGGGAAGGAGGGAGACAGAGGGAGAGAGGGAATGTGCCAATGGGAGAGTGTGTCGCAGAGAAAGGAGGGAAGCAGCCAATGGGAGAGTGTGTGACAGAGAGAGAGAGGAGGGAAGCAGCCAATGGGAGAGCGTGTGACAGAGAGAGAGGAGGGAAGCAGCCAATGGGAGAGGGTGTGACAGAGAGAGATGCAGACCTTCCGCTCCCTCCTGTATCTGGTGAGATGGCCTCAGGGGAAGGAGTCAAGGCAGAAATGAATTAGAACATTTTTGGAGAGGACAGGAAGGAGTGAGGTATGAAAACCTGTCTGTCTATAATTAGTGAAAGAATAAATAGGCCTGGCTGAGGATCTCCAGGGAATTCACCAGGCTGCAAGGTATGGTTTCAATCTGAGCTTCCTGTCAGGAGAACAATGAAAATATCATCCCAATTGCTCCTGATCTTTTTAAAAGGTTCTCGGTGTGATAAAGGAACATTCTAACCATCATCAAGTGTACCCCCAAAGGCCACATTGACCACTTTCAATGTGTGTACCAGGTCCATGGCATTGTAATTTTCCCTGTATATCTGCGAGTAGTAGTTTCTGTACCTCTGCTTTTATAGTTTTTCCTGTTTGTTCTCTTTCCGTGTTCCTCCTTTTGGCAGAATAGTGGCCTTGAATGTGGACTGTTAATAAAAAAAAAAACACTTTAAAAAGCCCTGAATGAGAGAGCCTGCACCCTGAACCGCAGTGCGTACCCGGCTGAGGAGACGCCTCACGGTAAAGCCGCCGGTTTCGCTGCGTGCTGGAGACTGACGGGATTCCACTGTCTCAATCAGCAGGACGAGAGCAGGAGAGAGAGCACAGGGCGAGCGGGGCTGTCGCAGCAACCCACAGCCACCACCAGGGGGCACCAGTGCGCCCTCCGGGTTCCCTGCATGCTCGGGATGGGTTGTTTAATGAACTGAATTGATAAATTGTCAGTAGTTCATAATATAATATGTATATATTTTATATATATATATATATATATATATATATATATATATATATATATATATAAATCGCTATACAATCCCATTCTATCCTCAAATTACAAAAAACTTGCCACTTCCTTTTCGTGTCAGCTGTTCACAGCATCCATCCTCCACCCCGTCTCCTCCTTATTTCTCCTCCTGTGTGAGATGTCCAATGGACGTGTATAAACATCAGCAGCACTTGTACTATTTGAGGTATTTCAGCGCAGTCCCTGTTGGACAGGGCAGTCTGACGTGACTCACCTGAGCTGGGTGTTTATTTGTGCCATCATCAGCAAGCTACACGTTAGAGAAACACTGGCGGAGGAAGTGAGGTGGGTGTCATCCTTGCTGTCGGGATAATCCAAAGCAAACACAGGAAGGTGAAGTTATTCGCTTGCAGCAGTGATGCGTGGCGTAGGATTCGGGCGGTTTGAGTATTACTGCGGGTTAAGCTGTGCCTGAATAAGGGGGATTATTCCAACAGATCCCAGGACAGCGGTAATGCTATTTTCCAGCATCACTTTGGTGCAAAGCCAGCACCCCGACCTGTCCCTGCAAAAGTGTTGACTCTCCATCACAATATGAACACTGGACTAAACCTATTCCACACACACAAACACACACAAACACTCATATATACATACATACACACACACACACACACACACACACACACACACACACACACACACACACACACACACACACACACACACACACACACATTCTCAAACATACGTGTTTCCCTATTCCCTATAGTCATACACACTCAAGCTCCTCCAGTTCCACCTGTATGGACACACTCTGACTCACCTTTCTCACACCCCAGTGCTGGGATACACTCTAACCTGCATCACAGGTGGGTACGGTCGATGAGCTATGAGCATATTAATGCGATGGGGGGGATTCTGCTCAGTCCCTGATTTGTCAGGTTTCCTTGCAGCGTTTGAGTGTTGCATTGAGCGCAGGCTGTTCAGAATGCTCTGTGCCAGTCAGAGCACGGACAGGTGACTCACGCTCAGAGACCAGGGAGGCAGGAGTGAAACCGGTGCCCTCTCTACAGGAACAAAGCGTTTTACTCTCCTGTGTGTGCGTGCGTGCGTGCGTGTGTGTGAGTGTGTGTGTATATATGTGTAGGTGTGAGTGTGTGTGTGTGTGTGTGTGTGTATGAGTGCATGTGTGTGGGGGTGGGGGTGTGTGTGTATGAGTGCATGTGTGTGGGTGTGTGTGTGTGTATGAGTGCATGTGTGTGAGTGTGAGACAGTGAGTGTGACTCATGTTACCCCTAATTCACCCCTAAATGAGCAGCCTCCTCAAAGCCTTATTCCAGAAAATATGGTGGTGACATTGAAAAGATTATTAAAAATAAAATTCCTCATTAGGAGATGTTATCTGTTGTAGTGTTTTTTTGTGTAATCTGATTATAAATGAATTACTTTCTGTAATTAGAATACAGTTAAAATGTCTGTATTTAGAGAGAGAGAGTGTGTGTGTGTGTGTGTGTGTGTGTGTGTGTGTGTGTGCGCACACGTGTGTGTGTGTGTGTGTGTGTGTGTGTGTGTGTGTGTGTGTGTGTGTGTGTGTAAGAGACACTGTGGATGTCAGTAGAGTGGGTTCAGTGTAAAGCAGGGAAGTGGTGATGGAGGTGATGGGGGAGGGAAGTAATTTCTCCCTCTCTGTGAGAGACGCCCTTGAGGACGGGGAACACCTTGCTCCTGGGTGGCTAATGTTATTCATGAAACACAGCAGACTGTCTGAGTGAAAGTTAGAAGCATCCAAACTCTTCCTGAGCTGCCAGTCTACCCATCAATCATTCAGGCCAGGATGGCGTGAGGGAAGGAGACTGAAGGTAAACGGCTTCCCTCTGAGACGCTCCCAGCAGAGCTGGTGACCTACCACTGAGACCGACATCCTTCAGTGACAGGTTACACCACTACATTACCCACAATCCACCAAAGAGCAGTTCCATAGCATTTTACCCAGAGTCCTTCAGTGAGAGGTTCATTCAACTACTGCATTACCCACTGCATTTCCCACAATCCTTCAGCATAGAAACAGAGGCAGGTTGTCTTTCATCCAGGGATTCTTTAATGCATTCAATTAACTTCATTGCATAATTTCTTTAGCACTGCCATAGATTATTAGAGTGAACAAATAGCCCTTTAGGAGATCTTAGATCTGCATCTTAATTGTTCTCTCTCTCAGTGTGCAAACACAAGGGGAAACTGCAGCAGGCTTGGCGTGGCTCTGCTTTTCTCTCCTGCAGAAGAAGTCCTCAGGGCCGGCGCTGTGGGGGGTTCAGAGAGAGCACAAAGCCCATGGGAGTGTAACCGCACACAGCAGTAACCTCCCAGCACTCACCTGTGCACAGCCCTCACCTGTTGGAAAGGTAAGTTTTATACAGCAGCGGGCACGGGTTGGATCAATCCTACAGGCTGTAGATTTACATTCAAGCACAAACAAGCTCACACACACTTTCACACACACACAGGCACATACACACACATACATTCACATATGCGCGCGCACACACACACACGCACCACGCACACATTCCGTTGTTTGAGTTACTGTGATGTAAGCGCCCAGCTCTCTGATTCAGAGACACCTACAATGGCTTCACTGCTTCCCCACGTCAGACACTGTCTCTAGGACACAGCATTCTGCTCCTGTGTCGTGACACTACAGAATAGCAGGATTACAATGAGCAGTACATCCACTGTGCCAGCAGCATGAAAAATGAATTCTCCCGCGAGGCTCCGCGCATCTCTCCCAGACGCTGCTGTGGATAAAAGCTTCGCGCCGAATCGCCCCTAATTGTCCTGAGGGACGCTGACACTTGAGCTGGTGTTAAATTAAATCTGCACTTCCTTCGTTAAGCCCCTCTGTGTGTCCCTCTCATGGGACAGACACCAGCCCCCCCCCCCACCAGCCTGAGCCCCTGCACCTGGATACTACCCACAATCCCACCCTGCTACACACACACAGTCTAATGACTCAGGATAGGCAGTGCATCTGTGTGACAAAACACACACACACACACACACATTGTGTGCAAACAGGAGCCAATGCAGTGATGAGGAGTGAACAGTGTCTTGCAGGAAAGGGGGCGGGGCATTACCGTGCACAGGGGAGAATTACCGTTATCACAGACTTTGCAATAAAAACATGCAGTGTTTGCAAATAAATACAGATAATGTTCTGACTCTGGAGTTACGCCATGATGATGTGGGGGGTAGAAACACAGCAGGGGGAAGTGTTTTAATTGGTTCTCACCCCCAGGAGATGTACAGACCTGGACATCTGCTTGCAGGAATCAATAAGTATTGAAAAGTTTCTTTGCTTCACAGTAACTCAGCTGTTTGGCTGCAGCTCCTTAACTGTTAGCTCTAAAGCAAAGCCGCTCACCTCCAGCTGCTTCTGCTCTCAGCGGAGATCACTCTCTCATATGCTCCGTGTGTTTCTCATCCCCGCCCACTGCCCTTTCTCCTGATAGAGGATATCCAACGTCCTGCTCCTTTCTCACACAGTATACATACACACACACACACTCACTCACGCACACACACACACACACTCACACACGCACACACAGACAGTCAGAGATGCACACACACTCTCACAGACACACAGACAGTCAGAGACGCACACATACACGCATACACAGACAAATACACACACACGCGCACATAACCACATGCTTACACGCACTGTCACACACACACACAGACACACACACACACATTGGTCACTGCAGTGCTACCGATGGCTCCCCCTAATGGCAGTAGGTAGGAATGAGCGGCCTGTTAGCATTAGCGCTTCACACTGTGGCAGGTTCAGATGCTCACTTACACAACTGTGCTCTAATCATCATTATTATCTTATTTTGCAAGCAGGGTATGCAAGACTGATTTGTACTTAACCCAGTAGGGTGGCATCTGTGAGAGATAGAGAAAGAGAGAGAGTCTGTGTCTGTGTGTGGGTGAGTGAGTGTGGTGTGTGGGTGAGTGAATAAGTAGGTGACTGAGTGAGTGAGTGAGTGAGTGAGTGAGTGAGTGAGTGAGTGAGTGAGTGAGTGAGTGTGTGTGACAGTGCTGGAAGCTAATGGAGTCACTGATGATGCTGTGGGCAGACAGAGACAGATCTATGCTGTTCTGAGATGTAATATGAAGCCAGACAGGGAGAAACAGAATGGATTTATTTACCTCAGTGGAGTCACCAGATAAGCCAACACACACACACACACACACACACACATGCACACACACACACACACACACACACTCACACACACACACACACACACACACACATACACACACATACACACACACACGCACACACACGCACACACTCGCACACACTCGCACACACATGCTCACACACGCACACACGCACACACTCACATACACACGCACACACTCACACTCACACACACACAAACTCACACACTCACACATACACACGCACACATGCACACACATGCGCACTCACACACACACGTGCACACACACACACGTGCACACGCACACACACGCTCACACACGCTCACACACTCACACACTCACACACATGCACGCACACATAAGAGTAGAAGAGATTCTGGGAGAGGCTCAGACACAGATCAATTGCTCTTCTCACATTCTCTCTGTTTTCCTGCAGTGCGCGTCTTTCTATTTTTATGCTTCTACATAGCGGCTTTTTGTCTCTTACACCATCAAAACCCCTCCCCTCCACCTGTCAATCACACGCTACACACAACAATGTCGAGAAGTACTTCTTTTGGCTCACGAATAGCTCAGTGGCTTTGAGTCCAAGCTGTGCTCTGTGGCCCAGGTTTGATACCAGAGCAGGCTCAGTGCCAGGAGAAAATAGACAGGTGCACTTGCAATCCACAAAACGTCATATCTTAAAAAAATAGCGTAATAAATACTGTTTAGACATCGGGATATAAGGAGACAACTGGGGATGCAACGCACCCTAAGCACCCCCATCACGCCGGGCCTGTCTCAGACCGGGACCCCACAGCAGCGGGACAGACTGTCTGGGTTCTGCAGTGGATGGGGTTGGGTAGGAAGGCCAGGATCCCCTCACCTTTCCGCTCTCAGACACCCTGCTGCTCACCAGGTACATGCTATCCTCCAATGGGCTCCCACTCCACTGTGAGCACGGTGTGCTGCGTAACTCACAGATAAACCACTATGCACTTTCTTACACCATCCTGTGGAATTTATATTTATATTTTTGTATTTTTACAACCTACTATGTGCCTTGATGCCCTTGTTGTAAATATTTGTATCTTGTTTTGTCACAAATGTCACACATTTTTATTTATGTCTGTGTTACTGAGCCTTTTCTGTTTATTGTATATCCGTGGAAATTCTTGTTCTTGTCTCTCAGTGTCACTGTGTTACGTCTAACTGTTGTATTGTTACCCTGGGCCTGAGAGAAACGCAATTTCAATACTCTGTATGACTCTGTGCATATTGGAGAATTGACAATAAAGTTGACTTTGACTTTGACTTTTTGACTTTGATAATTAGCAATTAATAATAACAATAATAATGATAATAATAATGATAATAATAATAATGATAATAATACTGATAATAATAATAATAATATTTTCATTCCTCTCACTGCAGTAGTCCTGCGTGGGTGCACAAACTCTTGCGACGGTGAGAGGTGGAACGAGCGTAATATACAGCTGGCGATTACAAAAAAGTGGGGAGTGCACAAGGGAGAAGTGATCATATAAAACAAAGTGTTTCTCTGAATGACTGAGCACAGCATTCATTTTGCACAGCTTGCCATATATCATTGACTCGCACAGAGGGGATAATAATAGACCAGCATTAAAAAAAAAAGGTTGAGACTGGCGTGGGAGGGGGGGAATCCTCTGTCCAAAACGCAGGGGAAAAGAAGGATGTCATTCATGATTTGACAGACGCATTAACGTGTGCAAATTTCCCCCTTGAAAAAGTGGATCATCCCAAATTGCATGCGCTTTTCACGGGCGTGTGATGAAGAGCAGGGCAGCTGCATCAGGCAGGCAGCTCTGCCAGGTGCGTCTGACTCGAGTGAAATCAACATCAAAGACCTGATAAAAACAACCCGACAGTGTCACTGCCAAATCAACAGATGCAAAAGATCACCATGTTTGGTAAGGGCAATTATTTATGGCTGATGTGAGAGTTGTCCTGTCTGATAGTGTCTAAACTCCATCAATCACTCCTCAGTGGCAGAAGTTTTTAGATGCATCTGAATTTGGTTTTGAAAAGCGTGCCTGAATTTGTGCTGGACAACGTGAGCTACATTTTCAAGGCTTAGAATGACATCCTTCTAGGCTTGCTGCCAAAAGGAGGATTTAACAAATTAATATCGAATACCAACAAAGCAGATACGGTACAATAAAAGAAGAACAACTGAAAGCAGTCAATGATGTTGCATAAAAGATAACGGCACATTACAGCCCCAATCAATAGAAGAAAATGCATTTCAGTCAGCCAGCTCTTCCTAGGGCTGTCAGGATTTGCACCACTTAAAAAATTTAGGATTTAGTGCGGCAGTGGAACCCCTTCCAATAGATTCTAATCGCAGTTCATCCCAAATGAACAAACACAAACTACAATCAACAGAAAACAGCAACAGAATGCCTTTGGATGAAGCCTGGGATAAATCTAAAAAATACACTACAGTCTAACACGGATGCCTAAATGATACCTTTCAGTTGTTATTAACTCTGATGCTGAGGGAAACATGGCTTCATTTCACGCAGTACTGACAGTCTATGGAAACAAGATAGTAAACCGACTGACAACAGTGAAATGTCACCACACTGCTGA
Organism: Megalops atlanticus; assembly: GCA_019176425.1. Classification (NCBI taxonomy): domain Eukaryota; kingdom Metazoa; phylum Chordata; class Actinopteri; order Elopiformes; family Megalopidae; genus Megalops; species Megalops atlanticus. The sequence goes on from CM032876.1 coordinate 2,394,274, forward strand.
GAATAGTGGACATTCCCTAACTAAACTGTGTGACACTCACATGCCCATTTTACCCCTTTTATGTGTTTATTTCACCTTCTTCATTTTGCTTTACTCTATATGCCAGTGCAGGTTAATGTGTTTCTGCACTCACTTTCTAAAGTTAATCTTTTCCCATCCCTTCAAATAAAGAAAAACTATTCTGACGAACATTACAATTTATTGCCACGTTGTCTGTATTGCAGAGGAATATGTCAATGGACATACGCATCTCTGTCAGTCTTTGTGCCTGTGCGCTTACTTTGTGGTAATGCATTGATCAGGATGATTCAGGTGCAGCTGCAAGATAAGTGCTTAGTGAGGCTATATCGACCTCTTGGGGCCGGAGGACTGAAGTACAAGCAGAAGAAAACTCCAGGCCCTAGTCAGGGGTACTGGTTAAGCGAAATCAGGTGAAAGCAAATACCTTAGTGCTACATCTGAGTCTGAGGGCAGCATCAAACGCAGGGTGAGAGAACAGCCTCACCCCTGCTGCTGAATTTACTTTTTTCTTCCAAGGTTTTAAGGTCACCCTAATCTGCAGGGCTAACTGTCAGGCTCCTCAGACGGAATACTCTCTCCTCGGTTTTATTAATGTCTGAAGGCTGAGCCAATCAGACGGCTTCATTCCTCAGACGCGTCCATGTTCGGAATGAGCGTTAGCATTTGTATACGCCACGGGGAATCGAGCGGACCTAAATGACTATGATCACTTTAATTACTCTATTGATCTCTACACTGTTTGTATCAAATGAAGAAACGATTTCCCAGCGAACCCTAGCCCGCGTGGCGGGAGGCAGCACTCACCTTCTGGAAGAAACCGCCGGGAGGCGGCAGAATGCGTAACCCAGGCCTCTGTTACCCGGGCGGGAGAATCACTCCACCGTCCACGCCGCGGGGGTACAGATCAATGGGCTGTTAAACACCAAACACATCGTTAGCGGGACGGAATGAGTCAGCAGTGAGGTTGGACTTTGACATTGATCGAGGGACAGAGTTAATGTGGAACGGACTGGGGGGGGGGTGTCCCTGCTGCTGTTCCGCTGAAGGTGGGGACGGGGGTGGGGGCTTATGGTGGACGGCAGTCAGCCCCCGTTTAACTCTGCACGCCTGCCTGGGGGTTATTAGTGTTTGAGAGGGACTGAGACACCGGCCAGGCCTGAGCAGCGGCTGAAGCTCTGAGCACCATCCCCCCTGATGAGGTCAGAAGCTCCTGTGACCTCACCAGGGCAAATCACCCCTGCCCTCCTCTCTGTGCTTGGCTGGTTTCCCTGAATGGCTGTAGCATGAGGTTACAATGTTTGTGCTTCGCAGATGCCCTGGCTGGTGACTTGCACATCTCATCTAGTGTCTTACAGGCTCACATTACTGCTGGAAACCATTAGCCAATGAGAAGCAAGTTTCAGGCTTACCCAGAAGGCTTTGAAATCCTCACTTTGTAGCACCGCCACATATGGGTTTTTAGATTCCTTTTAATCCTGGTTGTTACAACTTCTTCACTTTGACTTCTTCTGTTCTGCTCCATGTTGTGTTGCTGTCTTCTCCTTACTGGATCTCAGTACAGGCCCGGCGCTATGGGGGTGCTTAGGGGTGCATTGCACCCCCAGACGGACCTCAGTGCACCCCCATTTGTCTCCTTATATTCTGATGTCTACATAGTATTTCTGACTTTTTGTGCACCCCTGTGGATTGCAGTTGCACCCCTCTGTATCTTCTCCTGGCGCCGAGCCTGTCTCAGTAGAGGAGTTTGATTCAGCGCAGATAAGCGTCAGATCGCCTTGCGAGGTAAATATGTAAACTCCATGATCCCTCTGTCCATCTGCAGGGGTAGGGGGAGGATGGGGGTGAGGGTCCTCGCAGCGTGGGGGGCCACCCCATTGGACGTGGTGCAGGGGGAAATCTATGTGCTGTTTTAATGAAGTCACTTTGTGAAGTTACCACAGGGCGGTCCAGAGAGGAGGCTCTGACAGGATCAGAGAGGAGGACCAGTGAAAGTGCCAACTTGGCATCACTGACCTCACCCCCCATCCCTGCTTCGAGCAGCTTTTTGGCCTTGTCTGATTTTGGGGGGTGGGGGGTGGGGGGTGCTGGCAGGAAGTACTGCTCGGACCTTCCGCTTAGCCTGTTGGGTCATGCCAGTGGGTTCTGTTGTCAATCTGGTTCTGATGAAAGAACAGGGAACTGGGTCAGCACCACTCACAAGCGGGCCTTAAAACAGACTCTGCCTTTCATTGGGCATGTTGACCTGTTGACTGCTGGATGAAAGGACCTCAGTGCAAATAAAACCGTTCCTCCTCCCTCCCCTGCAGAGTGAATGACTGGATGTGTTCCCTGTTCACTCTGAAAGCTCTCTTTGATCAACTGATTGGTTTTGTTTGTAGCAGTAAGAGATATATATTTTTTATTTGTGTCAGACTACCACCTCCTTTGTTTTTTTTCCCATAAATCTACTTCTCCTGAATGCAGTGTAGCCACGCCCAGGCCACACTGAGGACTATGTAGCCAGCTGTACCTGGAAGGACTTGCTTCCAGCTGCACCTCACCTGGCAATGGCTGTGAGAGGATCTGGCCCTTTCAGCATGAACACACAGGACAGCCGGACACGTGAGTGAAAACGAGGCGCTTACATTTGACAGAGCTTCTCCTCCATTAATACGAGAAAAAAAAAACATTACAACCATAAAAAACCTTGCATGGCTTTACGGTGGTACTGAAAGGCAAATGACATCTCACAGTGAGGGAAATCCACACTGTTTACAACCAGAGGTAAAATATGCATCTGTGACACACACTTTCCCAAATTAGCATTCATTAACATGGTGCTGTCACTCATGTATAAATACCGTATGGCACTTGGACCGATTCTTTACCATTCCCTTTAGCTAGGCGGAAAATAGGAGAAACATGGTGCCAGTTTCCTGTCCCCTGCAATAACCGTCTTGGCAGGCGGCGTGTTTTCCATCAGCTTCATGGCTGTTTTCAAAGCTGTCCTCTTAACCCACATTTCTATTTTTTTTAAAATTTTATTTTGGGAAAAGAACTTTAATTCCCAATTTCTGAACAGGAAGGATGCGGAGAAGGGGAAGGGATTAAGTGATGCACTGGTACTCGGACCCTTCTCCCATTTAAAGCCGGAACCTTGGGGGGCCCAGGTTAAGCTCCTGTTTTGTCTGAGGATGGTTGGGTATTGTGCGGACTTCCTGTCCTGTTCCACTGTGATGCCAAGCACCCAGTCAGAAGGAATCTTGCATAATCTTCACAAAAAGAAGAGATTTAGTCATTTTCTTTCATCAGGAGCATTTCCTGAGCTCAGGCCTATCTTTGCAATGGTAATACCTCTGAATAAAGTCTACCAGGCTTGGAGATGTACTCCCAAATTCCCAGCCTAATAAATTCGTAACTGCACTGCACAAATTCAAGTGGTGGAGAGGGAGCGAGAAAAAAAAAAACACATCAGAACTCGTCTTCCTTGATAAATAAATAAATAAAAGAATCAGACAGAATGAAGATAGACACTTCCTTATGTGGAGAAGCAGTCTGGCGCTGAGGAATGTTTCACATCAGGCCTCACTCCATTGGTCCAAATCCGCCACAGAGCCACAGCCAATCAGATGGCACGGTAGCCACAGCTGGCTGTCAGCAGGAAGGCCCCCCCACCCCTCACCTGCCACTGGTACCTTTGCACCTGCAGGAACCGGTACAGCCACACCCACAGAACCGACACACATTAGGAAAAACACCTGTGCAAAACAGTCAGACATTCACTGTTTTTGGCAGAAGACTTGTCAAAAACACTGCAATGTGTCAATGGATTAAAATGAACCCAGGAAGAGGAGTTAAATTGCCAGTTTGTTTATTAATTAATTCAAACAAATAAAGCCATACCATGTTGGAGCAGTAGAGACCATCCCTTTGCAAGCAGAATCCTTTTTCTGGCACTGGGTACCATCAGCTGCTGCTCCTCACCCAGGGCAGAACCGTCCGGACCCATAACCCCTCCAGCGTGATGGGGGTACGTCAGCGTTTCCCACCCCCAGGCCCGAGGGCTTCCCTTTTCTGCAGAGCTCCCCATAAACGAGCCCTAATCAATGCTGTTGGAACTCTGACCTGGATTTGACATAAACCAATGAGTATCTGCTGTTGGGTGTTAGCCACATGTCTGGGCTGCTGCAGGTGTGTTTGTTCCAGCAACAAAACCATCCAAGTAAGGCTGTTTCTGTACGTTATTCCTTCCCATGTGAGCCCCAGAAACAAATCTGCGACACAGGCATTCAGCTTTACCTTCAGCTTTAGTGACGAGGAGTAATTAGTCCTACGTTGCAGAAAAACTAATTGAGCAAGTAATTAAGCTTAATAATGACAGCTGGCCCATATTTGCTCAGGGGGTTAGATATTCCAAATGTGGTGAATAAACTGCTTCTCTTCGCCTCTTGTTGTTTCCCCAGAATGTCCGCACCTCTGACAGCACGCTTCTTTCACAGAGAATTTCACACCCAGCACACTGCGGAGCTGTGGCAGGAAAATCGGCGTTAAACGAGCAGAAAGTGCAACGTGATTAACACAGGACCATGCGGAACAGAGCCCAGCATGCGGTCTGCCCGCCCGAAACCAGCAGGGCTCCCTCAGGTGTTTGAAGCCCTTTGTGATGGATCCTACCCTGGAGGCCGCTGTGGAATAGCTCCTTTGATTGACTGTGTGTGGGCTGGCACTGCCCGGTGTCCCCCTCCTCCTCCCCCACCTCCTCAGGCACACCGCAGAGAGATACCTCTGCACTGCACACCTGTGTCTGCTTCAGTGCGTTTGCACCACACACCTGTGTCTGCTTCAGTGTGTCTGCACTGCACACCTGTGTCTGCTTCAGTGCGTTTGCACCACACACCTGTGTCTGCTTCAGTGTGTCTGTGCTGCACACCTGTGTCTGCACTGCACACCTGTGTCTGCTTCAGTGCGTCTGTGCCGTATACCTGTGTCTGCTTCAGTGTGTCTGTGCTGCACACCTGTCTGCTTCAGTGTGTCTGTGCTGCACACCTGTCTGCTTCAGTGCGTCTGCGCTGCACACCTGTGTCTGCACTGCACACCTGTGTCTGCTTCAGTGCATCTGTGCCGTATACCTGTGTCTGCTTCAGTGTGTTTGCGCTGCACACCTGTGTCTGCTTCAGTGTGTTTGCGCTGCACACCTGTGTCTGCTTCAGTGTGTTTGTGCTGCACACCTGTCTGCTTCAGTGCGTCTGTGCTGCACACCTGTCTGCTTCAGTGTGTCTGTGCTGCACACCTGTCTGCTTCAGTGTGTTTGTGCTGCACACCTGTGTCTGCACTGCACACCTGTGTCTGCTTCAGTGTGTTTGTGCTGCACACCTGTCTGCTTCAGTGCGTCTGTGCTGCACACCTGTCTGCTTCAGTGTGGGCGCTCTGCCTCGGCTCCAAAGGCAGCCCTCATTCGCTTGTTTCCCTAATTCACACACTATGTAAAAATAGCAATGCCCTCAACCCCCCCCCACACACGCAACCCCCACCCTCCAGGGATTGTCGTGGCCATGTGACGGCAGACGTCCCTAAAATAGGCCATCAGGACACCCCCCACCCCCCCAGGCATATTCTCGTGTGTAAAAACAGGTCAGTACATGAGAAACCACATGCACAAAGCACACGCGTATAACCCATGATTACTAACAGGGAAATCGCAGATCTGTTTCATCCCGTTTCGCCGGGGTGAGCGGCATGGAGACGGCCAGGGGGTGACGGGTTTGTGGGTTTGTGCTGCTTGGGCGGGTATCAGGCCGTCCGGACAGCTGATGGGTACAGTGCGCTGTGCGCCTCGCCCTGGCCGGGACGCCTCCTGCGTGCTGGGGAATAGCGGAATTTGGGACGGGTGCCCACCCGCGCCCGCCTCTCCATCTGCTGCGCTCGGCGTGCGGCACGGTGGCCAGGGGGCGTGGGCGCTGCTGCCATGACGACACAAGCGGGGGCCTCGGTCCATAAATATCCTCCCGGCATCTGCCTGCACATTGCACCCGGTGTGTCTTTATTTAAGGGGGCACATATCTCACTTCATCATACACCTGTCTCACTTCATCATACACCTGTCTCACCTCACTGTACACCTGTCTCACCTGGGGCCACCAGAGTGTGGGAAGGCCTGGAAAAATGGGTGGGGGGGGGGTGGGCTGTCGGTCAGCCTGAACCTTTTTACTGCAACACCGGCACCAATCACATGTCTGATCACTGGGTACCTGTCCCCACCTGTGCAGGTGCTCCGGGTGGGGGGGGCAGGCGAGTGTGATGAGCTGGGAAGTCATGTGACGGTCTATAACTTCCACCAGCACCCGCAGAGATTAGATCCCCACAGCGAATCCTCTGACTGTGACAGATTGTTCTGAGAAGCTCCAATTATAGCTTCACCTTCAATTTTTCATGCGTCTGAGTGAGATGGGTGCTGTCGCACCGATGGGGCGTGAGGACTGCGTAACCAGCCGGGGCGTCCTGCCTGTCACCCGCATGCACCCCCCACGCGGGCTGACGACTGCTCTCCCTGCATCAGAGACAGGCCTGCTCCCGAAAATGCGTCACCCCCCTCCCGGGTCAGGGTGCACAGAGCTCGAAGCCCGCAGCAAGACAGAGGTGAGGGAACTCCACCGGTCGGGTCCAACACAGTGCTGCTATTTTTATACAGCAAAATATAGCAGCTGAGCAGTCAGGGGAACCCTACACAGTGTTTTGGAAATGGAGGTCTTCACACAGCATTTCAGCGCGGTGTCAGAGAGGTTTCCTGACAGATGAGTGGGTTATATGCAGCTCTGTGGGGCTGTGTGAGCGTTCCTCTGCAGAGCATATAGACCTTCCCACCCTCAGTCTTACTCTGGTTACATCACAAAGGAAAAGCGGCTCTGCTGCTTATGTCACAACGCCTTTGTCAAGTCAGGGTCAAACATTCTGGGCCAGTAATCCTCTAACGTTCTTATTTTGCGATGCAAATCAACCGTTCCATGTGAATATGTGTTTGGGAGCTTAGTGGACGTGCACATCTATGGTGATTTCCTCAGCTTACATGTCAGCCGTGTGTGCAGCTGGAAGCTTACTCACAGACACAACAGCAGTGCCCCATCTGGGATCCAAACCTGCAGCCTTTGGTCAGATTACAAAGTCAAACTTCCGATTGATGCTTCAGCAATTTTCTCATTCATACGAAAGTAATACACTGTTATGACTTCCCAAAAGCCCCTTTCATTGTACTGTGGAGGATTATCAAATGACTGCAAGCCATCAGTAATGCCCTCTTTCTTTTCCTTAGTCTGGTGAGGGGTCCATTTCAGATGTCCAGTCTACAGCGCCCTCTTCCTGTGGGCCCAGTTATTGCATGCATGACATTATCAATCATTTTCAGTGCGCAGATACTGCTCTGCTCAGACACTGTTCAGATACTGCTCAGATACAACTCTACTCAGATACCACACAGATACCACTCAGATACTGCTCAGTTACCGCTCCATACAGATACCGCTCCTCTCAGACACCACACGGATACAGCTCAGAGCCCACTCAGATGCTGCAAATATACTGCTCAGATACTGCTCTACTCAGATACCACACAGATACTGCTCAGATACTGACAGACACACTTCAGATACTGCTCAGATACAACTGTACTCAGATACCACACAGATACTGCTCAGATACAGCTCAGATACTGACAGACACAGTTCAGATACTGCTCAAATACTGCTCTGCTCAGACACTGCTCAGATACCACTCAGATACCACTTAGCAGCCTTTAAAACGTGACTGGAAATGCAGCTCATGATACTGCTCCAGTCAGTGATACCACACAGATTCTGATGGAGAGATACTGTTTCCCCAGAGGCCTGCAGGCCTGCTCAGATTCTCTCTGTCACTCAGATACCACAGCAGATAGCTGCAGGATCCCCTCTCAGTCTCAGTAATGATGACAGACACAGTTCAGCCATCCACTCAAATACTGCTCTCCCAGAACAGAGGGCGGACACCTGAGAAATGCTCTCAAAAAAACAGATGCCTGTTTACCTCCTATGAAAAACAATATTCTGGTCATGGGAAAAAGCGTAAAACTGAGGTGTTGCTTAAAGCTGGATTATAGAAGTACAGGAGGCACAGCAGTCAGTGATGTGTGGCTGTGAAAGATGTTCTGTTGATGGCAAATAATTCCTGGTTTGGATGCTGTTGCACTGTCTCCTCATTTAGAGGCTACCCACCTTCCTCTGAGCTTTAAGCAGTGATCTCAATATGCTGTATTTCCAAGTGGCTTGGGTTTCATGGCTGCATTATAATTCAGCTCTCTGTCAGATGTGCTCTCTATTGTATTCACATCCCATAACAGCAGGAGCTGGAAATTTTCCGTCTGGTTGGCATGGAAACACTAGTACAGTGTTGAGGGCAGCACTTTTGGGGGTTCTTGTTCCAAAAATACCTGCGTCGTGTCTAAAAGTGGAACTGGAGGGCCACTGCGAAAGGGTACCCACACTGCCCAGCTGCACCAATCAGAGCGCTTGAACCGTCCAATGCGAAGCCGCTCGCTCACTTGCGGCCTTGGTGATCGCTGAGAGGAACGCGTTAACGTTGTGCGAGAGATGGGGAAAAAAAGAGTAAGAGGGACACGCAGTTAGATATGCATGGTGCAGTTAGATTGAATCTGGCCCTGACACTCTTCTGAGAATCGTTCAGCCGTGACAACAGTCTCATCGGGCCTCTTAGTGGCTGACTCACACATAAATATATCTGTATGGATTTGTCCCTGCTTGGAGCCACATTCAGCACAAATCTGCTGCTCTGATGATAAACCTGCACATTCCCCGCAACCGCAGCCCGTCTCTTCTCGTGGTGGGGTCAGTAGTGTGGCTATGCTCTGATCTCAGTCCTTTTCCTACCCGGTGGGTGTGTAGTCGGGCTCCTCTCTGACACCGGGAGGTTGTGAGGTTGATCCCCAGCCCCCTCTCCCGCCAGGCTGTGGGTAGAGAGAGTTTGGTCCCCTCTTCAGCAGTTGCTATGTTTGCTTTTGTGCCTGTGTCCCCCTGGTATGAGCTGCTATGGCAGTTGATTTGGTTGGCCTGTGTCACAAATTACACAACATCTCTCACACACAATTGTAAACCTTGCATTTTGGCGGCGGTGGAAAAAAAAAATCTTACAAGCCTCAAAAAAAAGGGTCACTATTTCTTGTTTCTCCAACAAAATGCTGCAGTCAGTGTGTGTCAGTCAGCTGGATACGTAAAACAGAAGTAGTTAAAGCTCTAAGCCTCCAGAGCACAGACAGGTGAGTGGACAGACTGGCCCAGTGGCAGCAGCAAACCCACAGTAGGTAACGAGCTGGATTATGTCTGCGTTTAAAATGTTTACTGCAGAGGCTTTCGCTGTCCTGCTCCTGCTCTCAGGCTCCGCAATGGTAGCTCACCAAACAGCAGAGCATTTTCATCCAGTTTTAAAAAGAGAAATAAATACAAGAAATTCCAAAGCTGAATCTGAAAAATATGATTAGGTTAGGTGCCTGGGTGACAATTCTGGTCTACACAGACAGGGCTATTTGGAGCTGTATATTAGCTGGCTTCTAAGGTCCAAAGGCCATAATCGCTTGAGAATGGACTGTCCAGTCACATCCATCCTCAGCTGAAAGCAAGCTGGTTGTGTGTATACATGCTGTTGATCGCAGCTATAACAGAAAAAAAGAGCTACAGGCATGGAAGAATTTGCTTACTGACACGTGCAGAAATTTAACCCCTGACCAGAAGTTCATCCCATGTTTCTCCAAGTCCTCAGTTCTGAGAGGGAAACTGAGGACTGAGGTCTGAAGAATCAGATTGCCAAACGCGCATTAACAAGCACGTCCGACGCCGGCTTGCGATGAGAGCAGCGTTTGATTGAGTCACGCAGGCACGCGCCTACAGTTTCCCGGTTGAAACGGCGCTCACGTTCCGTCCCCTGGCGGCCCAGCGTGCGGCGTGAATAGCATCCTGCTCGCGCGCCTCTTCCAGCTGGTCTGACATCTGCGCGCACGCACAACAAGTGGCGGCCCTCGTGCCCCCCTCGCGCCCTCTCTCCTGCGTTAGAAAAACAGGGCGGCCGCCCTCAGGGTAACCCCTGCTTTAACAATGCGTTCATTTAAACGCAATCCTTACTATCGCGACATGTCACTGACGACGCCACCTGTCTGCCTCAAACGCTGCATTCCGTTTACGGTGAAGGAAGACCTTAATATTAGTCTCGCAAATTAAAATAAGCATTGTAATGCATCAAATTAAATGGCATCAAATGTAATATTGAATTTTAAAATGTCACATTAATTTCAGTACTCAGTAATGAAATCCTCTTTCAGAACCTGATACATCTGCATTAAAATCTTTTTTTTTTTGAGGAACCGAAACGATTTCGTAGGCCGTGACAGATCTGGGGAGCTGTGACATTACCATTGTCGTTATTAAACAGTACACGTCCTATGTCGAATTGTAAAAGATGAGCCTTTTCCAAAAATGCGCCATTTTCGCCGTGCAGCGTTCTTGTGGGACACAGTTTGATAAACGGTTATTTCACTGGTGTTAAACGGGCATCCTCTCCCTCGCGGAGCTGTTCCGGCGGCGCGCTCGGCAGGGCTGCGGTCTCCGGGGAGACTGGTCGGATCTCTGAAAACGGCCTGTGACTCAGGCGACACTGAGCGATTAACGTTTAATTGAACTGAATTGAATTGTTCCGTTAACCGTAAACGGCTGTCCAACACTAATATACAGGCTGTTTTCAAACACACACACACATTCAAACACACCCACACACATCATCTCTGCGAATTTGATCCACCCCCGCGTGCCCCGTGCATGCTTGATCACATCGCAAATCTAATTTGGATTAACGCCATCCTTGTGAAGCTGTACCCTCTTATTTCAATTGTGTGCACACTTATACTCGTGGGAATCCACACAGCTACACTAGAAAGTGCATTCTTCCCCTTAAAATTGCGTGATAAAAATCGAAATGAAAACGATTGTTTCGGTGGTGAAATTGAACTCGAAAGCCCGACAGGAGAGAGGGTGGCAAAACGCATTTCGATACAGACCGAGCATCCTTCCTCCTGCTACCCTCTTCGTTTCCGCTAGGCTGCGTTTTACTGATAGAGAGAGAGAGAGAGAGAGAGAGAGAGAGAGAGAGAGAGAGAGAGAGAGAGAGAGAGAGAGAGAGAGGAAAGAGGGGGGACACGAGAGCGAGTGGTTAGTTGGGAGAGGAGAATACGAAGCGCTGGAAGAGCAAGGCTGGCCACGAAGGACCCCCCCGGGGGAACAGTATGCCATGCGAAGCATAAACAAAATCGATGCCTGATTTCAGTTCGGTTTCGCCTCCGAGAGGGAGAATATATAAAGGAATTCCCCCAAACAATCAAGAACTAACAGCGGGACGTAAAGGGAAGGAGGGCACACACTGCCGAGACTGACGAATAAAAGAGCCACTGGAGCGCACGTAACAGGCGAGAAGCAGAGAATGCGCTAAATTCCGCCGGAGATTTCGGCCCGTCTGAGCAATGCTTTCGGAACCGGCGGAGCCGCGTGTACGGCGCTGAGCGGGAGCTCCGAGGGCAGGGACAGCGCACAGCACAGCGAGGAAAACCACTCACAACACCGCCACGTAACGACGACCGGGTCGGGACAGTGGGTCTGGGGGTATTCCAACGTGTCTTTTGTCCCTTTTGCCTGGCGAAAACTGCACAAACTTTCCAAATGGCACTGGTGATGGAACCTGTTAGCAAATGGAACCCGAGTCAGGTGGTGGACTGGATGAAAGGTACGTATGACGCGTTCTTAGACCTGCTGTGCGCTACTTGGATATAAACGAACAGATCTGCGTTCCGTAATTAGATGTTGAAGATATCTTGTCATCAGTTACGATCAGTAGTATCTTTCGAGGTGCCTCTGGGAACAGCCCAGAGCTGACAGGATCAAAAGGGGGAATCTTCCGCGTGTCTGTGAGGATTGTTTTTTAAACGGACATCAAAAATTCATAAAAGGGATGATTGATTATTAAACGGTTAGTCCATTCTTACAGGCCAGCCCATTGTAATGGCAGCGAGGCTTCAGTGTGTGTCACTGCGTTTACCAGACGGGTCGTTAAACAGGTGTTTAGCACGTAGTAATATATGCGTTATAAATCAACGCATCAACAAAGCACGCGTGAAAGACAAGCGCTCTCCACGCAGATTGCATTTTGAAGCTACAGCCTCTGTTCATCTCAGCAGTTATTTGGCGTTATAATGCCCTTTTTGCTTACTGTGTGTCCTGCATAAGCACATACATGCACGCACGATTTAAAGATCATTTAAAAGGTAACGTGAGCGACAGCAGCGTAATTCGCTTCGGCTGACGGCTCGAACATGCGCGGGTGTGAGCGCGCACACTCAGCCGCGCAGGTGCTGAACACCGACGCTCGCTTTGCAATTGAAAACACGACCTGAGCGCTACACGATCTGCGCACTACACATGTTTCGCTCGACAGTGACGCGATGCCCTGTGTGGGAGTTTTTATACAAGTGGCAGCCTTACCACAGCAACAGCTTGAGAGAGCCGAACGCG
>CM032876.1:2421866-2446866 GCA_019176425.1 Megalops atlanticus
TTGGATAAAAGCGTCTGCCAAATGAATAAATGTAAATGTAATGTAAATGCGAAGCCCAGCTGACCGAATGGGTGAGGTGTATGTTTGACATGCCACCAGGCAAACACTGAGTGGTGAGTGTAGAAGGAAAATAAATCGGTGTATAATGTTTGGTGCACCTGGTCTCAGGACCTGGCTTCACCTCTCCTGACCCATGACCTCTCACCCCTGACCTCTGGCCCATAGGTGCTGCCCTCTTTATTTGGCACGAGTATTGCAGGTGTGTTCCAGTTCTGGCTTGGACAGGTGAAGCTTTGCCCCCAGACTTGACCCAGTCGAGTGAAACTCTGCTCTCGTGGGGTTTGAAATGAACAGGACGCTGCGGCAAGTGGAACAGTGGAATAAAAACATCTCAGATGAGCTCCTGTGTGTTGCGTTTAAACTGTTGGAAGAGGGACAGAGTGGGGGCGGGTGAGTCAGTGTGTGGGTGATTGCTTCGTGATAGGAGAAGTAGAACTTTGTGTGTGTGTGTGTGCGCATGCACGTATGTGCATATAAACCCTAATTAATCCTGGTGGAAGTCCTCTGGTCATATGCTGTAGTTGGTAGTGTATGTCTGTATATATAGTTTTTCCTCTGGCAGTATACTGTAGTTGACAGTGTATGTGTGTATAGTTTTGTTCTCTGATTGTTTACTGCAGTTGAGGGGTGGGGAGAGAAGTGGAACCGAGATGCAGTGTGAAGAGGTGGGTCTTCAGTCTGTGCCGGAAGATGGTCAGTAATTCCGCTGTCCTGACCTCTGTGGGGGAAGTTCATTCCTCCACTGAGGGACCAGTACAGACGGGGATCGTGTCTGAGAGGAGCGACCCCGTCGGTTGGGGCTGTCAGTTGTCCTGTGATTGCAGAGCGCAGCGATCTTGACAGTGTATGGGTGTTCGCCGTTACAGAACCCTCCCACCAGGGCGGCAGTGTGGAGCAGTGTGGTTAAGGAGCTGGCCACTGCTTTATACCTGCCCATTAAATGGTATTTAATGTCAGCTGCGTCTCTAAATACCCATATGGTTAAGTGGATAACAACTAAAAATATATTACATGTATAATGCAGCAGAGATTAGGGTGTCCACTGAGCACATGCATAAAGAGTGCATACAGACCTTGGTGCACATGTAGTGCCTTGGAAACGGCTCTCTGAAAGTGTTTGCTTTGCATTAGACTCGGTCCCTCTGTGGTGTGCGGCAGTAATGAGAGCTTATCTGTGGTGCAAACCCTCGAGTGGGAAGGGATTACTGGGAGAGGGGGCTGTCCAGTCCTCACAGCACTCCTCAGAACGGAAGCTAATGAGATAATAATCCACAAAACTTCAGTTGTTCTGACATAATAAGAGACCAGGGAGAGTCAGGCTGGGAGGAGCAGAGAGAGAGAGAGAGAGAGAGAGAGAGAGAGAGAGACAGAGAGAGGGAGAGCAGAGGGGGGGGGAGAGAGAGAGGGACAGAGAGAGGGAGAGAGGGAGAGAGAGGGGGGAGAGAGAGAGAGGGAGAGAGGGAGAGGGAGAGAGAGAGAGAAGGGGACAGAGAGAGAGAGAGAGAGAGAGGAAGGAGATGGAGAGAGGAGAGAGGGAAATAGGGAGAGAGGACAGATAGACCTATGAGAGAGGGAAATAGGGAGAGAGGAGGGAGAGACACAGGGCAGAGAGAGGGGAAAAGAAAGAGACAGGGTGGGAAGGTGTTGTGTGAGAGGATGTCTGAGTAGCAGGCATGACTCTCTGTGACAGACTTACTCTGCTGCTGTACCCCAGGGGTGCAGAGCCTGGCCCGTGACCTCACAGACACCCCTGCGACTGTCTGAGACTCAGGGCAGGCTGAGGACTGACCTTCCTCCTCCCATGATGCACCACTCTTCCCCTGCTGCTGCCGGTCTGCTGTGCAGACAGGTGGGGCTTCACCGGGTCATGGGAAAAAGCCGTACCTACCACCTGCGGGGATACACCTGTAACACTTACTGAAGGTGTGCTTTACCTGTGGGCTGTTCCATCAGTGAATCCCTCTGCGAGGGCACTGAGACAGCGCCTCTCAGAGTACAATACAAGAGAACTGCACCCCAACAAGCAGGCAGTGGGAACGAGGGGAAGAGTATGATGCCAAACAGAGTCAATCACACAGAGTTATAGTACTACAGTGAAATGTAAAGCTTTCTCCGTGCTGCTTTGTAAAGGAGGAGATGTCACGTTTTTGCTTTGGACGCTCCTGTGTGTGAGCTCAAAGTGTTTATATGGTATCCATTTATACAGCTGGGTGTTTAGGGGATGCAGTCATGGTGCATGTGGGATCTGGGAATGTTTTTTTTGGGTGTGAGAGTCCTGCTCTGTACTCCGTGCTGCTGCCCTGAACCCTGTGTTGTGACTGCAATTAATTCTGCTTTTGAGAGAAAGATATTTTTTCTTGGTGTATACTTGGTATAATATATTACAAGAGGCAGAACACTCAGACTCCAGGAAACAAGAAGGTGTAGCTGCTCCTCCTTTTTCAGTAAAGAAAACTCCAACCGTAGAAGCCTGTCCCCCTCTGTCAGACTGGCAGCTGGCAGCTCAGTGCTCTATACATCACACCACTGTCTGCAGCTCCCTGAGTTTATCTGCAGGAGGGAGGAGGTGCAGGGGAGGTGGGGAGGGAGGAGGAGGAAAGCAGGTGGGGGATGGGTGGGGGGGAGGAGAGGGGAGGGGGGAGAGAGGAGGAAGAAAGCAGGTGGGGGATGGGTGGGGGAGGAAGAGGGAGGAAAAGAGGAGAGGAGGGGAAGGGAGTAAGAGGGAGGAGGAGAGGAGGTACAGGAAAGGAGAAGAGAGGCGGTTGAGGAGAGAAGAGGAACAGAGGGTGTGATGGGGATATAGCACACTCCATCAGCTGTCACCCCTTCGTGTGTGTGAGTGAGTGAGTGTGTGTGTGTGTGTTTGTGAGTGCATGTGCGTGTGACATCATCATCATCATTTTCATCATCGCTATCATCATCATGATCATCATCGTCATCATCATGATCATCATAATATTTTATATTTTGCTGTATAAGTTCTCTCTCCCTCCCTCTCCCTCTCCCTCTCCCTCTCTCTCTCTCTCTCCTGGCTGTGAACAGACTGGGTTCAAAGCTGCTCTCAGCTCCAGGGTGAATCTTCCTCTTTATTATATTGATTTATATGCGTTTTGTACGCGCTCCACGGATTGTGACAGAAAGCCTTAGTGCATGAATTTAAATCAGCCGGGGGACTGCAGTTAGAGTGAGACTGACTGAGTATAGAATTCAGTTAGAATGGGACTGAGTGAGTTTGTAATGCAGTTAGAATGGTACTGACTGACTCTCTAATGCAGTTAGAATGGGACTGACTGACTCTTAAAGGCAATTAGAATGGGACTGAGTCTGAAATTTAGTTAGAATGGGACTGACTGACTCTCTAATGTAGTTAGAATGGGACTGAGTCTGGAGTGTAGTTATAATGGCACTAAGTGAGTCTGGGATGCAGTTAAAGTCAGTCTGACAGTTGATTTTCAGCTTTGAATGTTCATTACTTCATTTTAAAAGCATATGCTAAGGGCAGCTTGGTCTGACAATAATTTTAAGTCTTTTTTAATAAAAAGCTAATTAGCATTCGAAAATTAAGCAAAAGTGCATTTCAGCATGCTTGCACACCTGTCCTGCGCACCTGTACACCTGCTGCCACCCTCCCCGCTCTCCCGCTGCCATGACCCAGCTGGTCGCCATGACGTCAGGTGGCTGTGAGGACGTGACGGTGACGCGCCTCAGTGAGCGTGTGTGCAGAGTGCAGCAGTGTCGCCCGGGGTCTGATGCCTCCCGGCTGACAGGCTGCGCCAGGCCCGGGCCTCCGCTCTGCAGATGTTCCCTGGCGTGGAGGCGGGGACAGATGGCCGGCGGGACAGCAGGCCCGGCTGCTCCCTCGCCTCTCCTGGCCCCCCGCGCGCGGGGTCAGGTCGTGTTGGGTAACAGAGGAGCAGGTACAACACTGTCCCCAGACTGTAGTGCAGCTGTACTGTCCCTCGCCGATGCACTGGACCTGACTCAATCAGGATTCTGCTGTGTTGTATTTGGAGCACTCTCTCGCTGCAGTAGTCATTTCCAACAATCCTCCTGTACTACAGAATTCTCTGCTTTCTGTACTCATTTCCCACAATTCCTCTATGCTGTAGCATTGTCTCATTCCAAAATTCATTTCCCACAATGCCTTTGTGCTCTAGCATTGTCTCTGCAGTTCTCATTTCCCACAATGCCTCTGTGCTATATCGTTCTCTTTGCAGTACTCGCTTCCCACAATCCCTCTGTGCCATAGCATTATCCCTGGAGTACTCATTTCCCACAATGCCTCTGTGCTGTAAGCATTGTCTCTGCACGACTCTCGTCTGACTGCAGTTATGCGTAGGAGTGAAATGTAATCTGAGGTCTGTGCTCTAATGGAAATGCAGTAGCTAATTGTTTGGGCTGCCAGCTAACAGGAGGAGGGACACAGAGTGCCACAGATCTGGGTATGGGGTACAGGTCTGGGGATGGGGTACAGGCCTGGGGATGGGGTACAGGTCTGGGGATGGGGTACAGGCCTGAGGATGGGGTACAGGCCTGGGGATGGGGTACAGGCCTGAGGATGGGGTACAAGCCTGAGGATGGGGTACAGGCCTGAGGATGGGGTACAGGCACTGCCCACAGAGCTGGAACCCTGCCCCCCTTTTACCCAGAGAGCCACGTCCTCACTGACCCATCCCTCAGACCAGGATTCAAAAGCCTGCTTCAATTATTTCAGTCTCTGTAAAAAACAAAACCAAAAAACAAAAATGAAATATAAACCAAAAAATCACAAGTGAAGGAAAATGCAGTGAGAAAGCAGATAGGTGTGTGGTTGCATGCTCATCACGCTGGAACACCTGGAGTTTCATACAGGTGTGTGTGTGTGTGTGTGTGTGTGTGTGTGTGTGTGTGTGTGTGTGTGTGTGTGTGTGTGTGTGTGCCTGTCTGTCTGTCTGTCTGTCTGGGGCTGTATGTGTGTGTGTGTGTGTGTGTGTGTGAAGTGATGGGAGTGTTCCTCCCCCAGCCTTCAGCCTCTCAGACACAGTGGAGAGCAGGAGTCTGTGATGATGCTGTTTGGAGATCTGATTGGTTTGCTGTCTCCTGTAGAGCAGAGGCTGAATTTGCGGGTTTGCTCTCTCCTGTAGGACAGAGGCTGAATTTGTAGGGGTTTGCTGTCTCCTGTAGGACAGAGGCTGAATTTATGGGTTTGCTCTCTCCTGTAGGACAGAGGCTGAATTTGCGGGTTTGCTGTCTCCTGTAGGACAGAGGCTGAATTTGCGGGTTTGCTCTCTCCTGTAGGACAGAGGCTGAATTCGCGGGTTTGCTGTCTCCTGTAGGACAGAGGCTGAATTTGCGGGTTTGCTCTCTCCTGTAGGACAGAGGCTGAATTCGCGGGTTTGCTGTCTCCTGTAGGACAGAGGCTGAATTTGCGGGTTTGCTCTCTCCTGTAGGACAGAGGCTGAATTCGCGGGTTTGCTGTCTCCTGTAGGACAGAGACTGAATTTGCGGGTTTGCTGTCTCCTGTGGAGCAGAGGCTGAATTCGCGGGTTTGCTGTCTCCTGTAGGACAGAGGCTGAATTTCGCTGGTTTGCTGTCTCCTGTAGGACAGAGGCTGAATTCGCGGGTTTGCTGTCTCCTGTAGGACAGAGACTGAATTTGCGGGTTTGCTGTCTCCTGTGGAGCAGAGGCTGAATTTGCGGGTTTGCTGTCTCCTGTAGGACAGAGGCTGAATTCGCGGGTTTGCTGTCTCCTGTAGGACAGAGGCTGAATTTGCGGGTTTGCTGTCTCCTGTGGAGCAGAGGCTGAATTTGCGGGTTTGCTGTCTCCTGTAGGACAGAGGCTGAATTTGCGGGTTTGCTGTCTCCTGTAGGACAGAGGCTGAATTCGCGGGTTTGCTGTCTCCTGTAGGGCTGGATGACTGCCTGCAGCAGTACATCAAGAACTTTGAGAGGGAGAAAGTGGGCGGCGACCAGCTGCTGCGAATCACCCACCAGGAGCTGGAGGACCTGGGCGTGTCCCGCATCGGACACCAGGAGCTCATCCTGGAGGCGGTGGACCTGCTGTGTGCACTGGTGAGTCCCGGGTTCGACACCACGCCCACTCCCAATCTAAGCCATACCCCTATACACCACTCCCAATCTAACCCACACCCCTATACACCACTCCCAATCTAACCCATACCCCTATACACCACACCCACTCCCAATCTAACCATACCCCTATACACCACACACACTCCCAATCTAACCCACACCCCTATACACCACTCCCAATCTAACCCATACCCCTATACACCACACCCACTCCCAATCTAACCCATACCCCTATACACCACACACACTCCCAATCTAACCCACACCCCTATACACCACTCCCAATCTAACCCATACCCCTATACACCACTCCCAATCTAACCCACACCCCCTAAACACCACACACACTCCCAATCTAACCATACCCCTATACACCACTCCCAATCTAACCCATACCCCTATACACCACACACACTCCCAATCTAACCCATACCCCTAAATCAAGATAAAATAAGGGGTGATGTAAAGGAAAATAAAAGACAGAAAACTGCCATTTTCAGGCGCAGCCTCTGTTTGGCGTTTTTAAAGAGTGCAGTGCAGGTATGAGAGGGGAAAGGACAGGAGAGAGCAGTGGGAGAGCTGCAGAGACACAGGGCTGTGTAGAATTGGCACCTTTGTGGAATCAGATGGCGCTGCAGTCTGCTGTGGTGTTCCTCCGTGCCCCTGACCCGGAGTGACCGCAGAGCTGCACAGAACACACCCATGTGCCTGCTCACTGCAGGGCCTGACGACTTTCATCTGTAATTGGTAATATTGTGATTATCAGGAAAACAAACACGTGTAATCACGGTTAATCCCAAAGGGATTATCATCTGTGATCATCAGTGGATCCTCACAGTGAAATTCAAAGTTGAGGGGGGGGGGGCACAAGAGTAGAGTCAGTGGACAGAGACAGAGTCAGCGGAGTGAACGAGTCAGTGTAGAGTGAGAGTCAGAGCAAAGTGTAAAAAAGTCAGTGTAGAGTAAACCAGCCAGTGTAGAGTGAGAGTCAGAGCAGAGTGAAGGAGAGTCACAGGAGAGTGTAAGAGAGTCAGAGAAGAGTGAAAGATTCAGCGTAGAGTAGGAGTCAGAGCGTAGAGTAAAAGAGTCAGTTTAGAATGAGAGTCAGAGCAGAGTGAAAGAGAGTCAGAGCAGAGTGAAAGAGAGCATGGGCTGGTAACGGGGATGGAGTCACCCTGTGCCCACGTCTGGGAAATGTGAACCCCCCGCAAGCCCTCAGCTAAAGCCTGCCTCGGCTTAGAGCCTCTTATGTAAGAAGAGACTCTGTAAATCATTCTCTCTGAATCCTGCCGTATCGCAGCTGATTACTCCTCTGCCCACGCCTGTCGTAGAGATGGGCAGCTCCGCAGATCCGCCGCGCCGCAGGGCATTCTGGGAGGGGCGGATATCTGCATATGTCTCTGCTCTCTGACCCACCTCCGCTGCAGGAAACCGCAGCGCTTGCCAACTGTGTAAAATTTAACATCAGATGTTATCGGGAACGAATGACACGCACACATGTCTCTCTCCTCACTGTGTGTAAGTCCCTGTGTGTGCTTTGTGTGGCTTTGAATCTATCCCATGTGTCTGTCCCAACATGTCTGTCTGTCTTTTTCTGCTTCTGCGCCTGCCTCTCTGTCTCTGTTTCAATGTGTCTGTCTGGCCTCTGTTTCTCTGTCCCCGCATTGCTGTGCCTCTGTATGGTCTCTCTGCGTGTCCGCGTCTCTGGTGACAGTTTGTTTGATGGCAGCGTGAGGGCGGGTTCAGCTGTGTCACTCTGTGCACAGCGTTTGCTGGTCTCTGTCAGCGCTGTCTCTGTCTGCGGCACGTCTGCGCTCGCACCTGTCGCCGGGGACTGTGAGATTCCCCCGGAATACCACAGGGACGGGGTGGCGGCTGGCTGACATTAAGAGCCGTATTCATTTCAAAGCCGGCGGAGCGCTGCTCTCTGGGAAGAGCGCTGTTTAAACTGCATTCATTTTGCATGAGGAGGAGTCGGAGTGTGGAGCACTGCTCTGACCTCACACAGACCACTGCTCTCCGAGCAGCTGCTGTCTGTCACTGAGGACACTGCCACCAGGATTAATCACCATATATATGCATGTGCACACACACGCATGCACGCACGCACACACACACACACACACATACACACACACACACACACGCACACACTCACGCACACACGCGTGCACACACACCCACACACACACACACACGCACACACGCGCACACATACACACACACACACATACACACACAGACTCACACACTCACACACTCACACACTCACACACACACACACACACACACACACACACACACACACACACACACACACACACTCGCACACACACGCACACGCACGCAAACACACACACATACATACACACACACGCACACACTCATGCACACACACACACACAAGCTCTGTTTCTTGCTGCACAGCTGTGTTAGGGAAGCAGAGAGCTGTGTCCTTGTGTGCAGACGGCCTGAACAGCTCTCTGCATGCAGGCTTTATCTCTCTCATTACTCCCTCTTCATTTATTTCAGGTTTATCTGCCCCCCCCACCCCACACACATCTCCCCCCACCTCCCCGGCACTATCATCTGGAGCCACGCGCTGAGATAAGGGATTAGCATATAGGCTTTGCTCCAGCTCCTGCCCATACCGCAGTGTGAATCCTAACGAGTTCCCGACCCAACCAAACCCCCCCCGCCTCACTGTCCACCTCGCCTCGCCCCGCAGCTGCAGTCCTCCGTCCACAGGAAGTGATGCGCTGCTAATCTCTGGGCCTTCCCCATTCGCTGTTCGCCGGCTCTTCCTGTTCTCAGTTCTGGCAGTGGGAAGGTAATGAGCTCTCCCTCAGAACACCTGTAAGGCAAAGTGGCTCTTATGCCACAGACGGGAAATGGAAAAAGTGATATTTGTTTTAGAGAGCGGTGTTAATGTTCATTCTGAGTGAAGCAGACTCAGAGAATCCAAAGCAAACGTCAGAGCTTAATATAAACCTAGCAATAAAGACTGCTGTTCCTACTAGAGATGGAGATGAAAAAATTAATTTATAGCCCTGACTTAAACAGACGAGTAGGTCGGTGGAAGCCAGTATGTTTCTGATGTCATCGCCCTCCCCTTCCCTACACGTATCACATCAAACAATAGCAATAACAACACTTTAACATTTACGTTTAATCATAGATCATTTATAATTCATAACTAATTAACAAGTAAAAAGTTAAAAAGAACCGAGTCATGATGTGCCTTTGTGTAGAGAGCTCAGAGTGTGTCCCTCAGGGTGTTTTATAGATTTTTTGAAAAATGTTCTGCTCCTTTTTTGAATGAAGAAGTGGATTGGATATTGATTCACCTGCACTTGCAGAGTGTGTAAATCTGGCTGTGGGGTTTCAGTTGGGTGTTAGGGTTAGGGTTAGGGTGTCTGTCTCATTGTAGTGTGGTCATGTTGACTTGGTACACCTCATACCTCATGTCCATACACGCAAAAATATTTGGACCAGTGTTAAATAGTAGTTTTTTATTTTATAATGCCTGATTTGATCACAAGGAAATGCTTCTTTCTTTCAGTTCGTGTGCTGTAGAGGGAGAGTTCACTCATTTTAGTCGAAAGTCAGTTTACATATTAGGGTGTTGCCAACAGTGAAGTGATGTTTCTTTTCTAGAGATCTGGCCTTACTTTGGAAGATTGTTATTTTAGGTTGTTTCATTGCCAGAGTCTGAGACTGACAGCAGTACCCTAACAGAGCCAGATACAGATGCAGGGTGTCAGCAGTACTAAGTCATCTGCAGGAGCAGGAGAGGGCTCTTCCATATTTTTTAGAGGGAGTCTGTGGGGCTACAGTTTTTTTTTCTAATAATAGAAATAACTCAGATATGTAAAAAAACTGAACAGTGTTTGATTTGAAACAGCAGCCGAGCTCCAGACCACACCCCACACTTATCCTGGTCTCGTCCTCCTCTATCGATCGAAAACTGTCATAAACACAACACATTACTCCAGTTAGGAGAGTTTTTATACTCTCAGCGCTCACACAATATTGAATTGGATATTTTTTTTAATTAATGGAGCTTGCGAAAATCTTTATTTTTACGGGCAATCTGTCCATCTGTCCATCTGTCCATCGGTGACGGTGCATAGTTCATGCACGTGATCAGTTGTGTGGGGTGTTGGAAGAAATCCAGTCTGGCTTTTTGGTAAGGATGCCTTGTGTTTGGGCATATTAAGTCCTGCAGAATACCCCCCTGGGCAGCTGCTGCTCTGAATACCTCAGCGGGGTTTGAGTTTGTTTCCGCTTTTACAAACTGCAGGTGTCGGGGAGGCTGGAGGGATGAGTGAAATACAGCCTGAGTGCATGACTTCGCCGTGTAGAGGCTGATTTGTGGGATCGCGCCGTCGTTGGATCAGTGAACACACATTACAGTATCGATCCCAGCGGGAGCACGAATCGATCGCCTCGCTCTGTGTGACTGATACACCCAGCAGATTCTGCCAGATAGCACCTGACCAGATCTCAGCACCTCTGTACCGCAAATCTGTCAGACACTGCCCGGCCAAATGCCATTACACCTCCATCAAAGGTCTATCAGATACCGCCCTGCCAACCCCCGCCCCCCCCCACCCATCACAGATGCAACAGATACTGTGAAATCTCAGAACCCATCTATCCCAGATGTGTGACAGAATATGGCCCCCTGTCTCCTCTCCCGTTTCCCGTTCCTCTACCGTTAGCCTGATCTTTGAGACAGTCAGCGAGGTTCCTCCTCACCGCCAGTGGGCGGAGCCAATAACGTACCACGGGGGTTGCCACGGCGATGTGGGGAGCTTCGCAGGAAGGTGGGGGTGGGTGAATGAGAAGGTGAAGGGGGTGAGAGTGAGATGAATCACCCCGTTAGGGTGCCGTGCGAGCAGCGCGTACTCCCTCGCCCTCAGGTGCGTCACGCAGTCTCGGCGCACAGGCACCGCGCGCCCCGCTGTCTCCGTGCGGAGAGCGCGCTCGCTGGCGTCTGCTCCCGCCGTCCGCTCAGCGAGAAGCACCTGCGCGGCCTTTCCCCCTCGGCACAGAGCGTCTCCATCGCAACGCCAACTCAGCGCGGTCCCTGGACCCCGTCGGCAGAGACGCGCTGTGTACCGCCGGACGCCTCGCTCTCGAGCTGCGAACACGGAAACTTCTGCCCCTGCCCACGCGCTGCATTGTTCAACTTGCAGAGTTTTGTTGAAGGCAGGTGCTCATGAATATTCATCACTCGGGAGAACATTACTGGCTCTCCTCTGCCTCTAATCGCTGTGGACAGGAATATGAAAGTGGCTGTTTGAGAAACCGTGGCAACCTGTCCGATATTCATGATCAGATCTGCTCTCTGGGCGTGAGTGTGCATAAACACAAGGGCAGAGCTCTCTGCTCCAACATCTCATTTCCCAAAATGCACTGCTTCTGTCTGAGACAGTAAGTGCGTTTTGTCATTGTCCTCTGACAGATGGCACAGCGCCTTCAACTAATCTGTCTTTCAGTTTTCAAGTGCTCTTTGCAAAAAGAAAAAGGAAAAAAGCAATTTGCCCTTGGAATGGTCTCACCTGAAGGTTAATAGTTATGGTTGCTGTTGTTATTGATCTTTCCTGTGCTTCTCCTATACAGCTATAGCTAATTGTTTTTTATTCATTTGTGTGAAAAACTTCTGAAAAGGTTACATTCTCTGCACTGAAAGTGCCGCTGGCCTTGCTTTGCATGTGGGAGTATGAGTGCTGGTTTCTGTATGCACACAGTGATGCTCAGAAATTAGGAACTGTTTTGCATGTGGAAGCAGAAAAATCTGATTTTTTTTTCCAAAGGAAGATTCAGGAGGAGAATTTTCAGACAATCCCAATGCAATTATCCAAACCTAGACAAACCGGTCCGTTCCATGACTGTAAAAATCTGCTCACAGCGTCCCTCCTCCACCCCATCTCCCCCCTTTCTTTTCCCTGTTTATGATGTCCACATGGGGGGTGGGGTGTTGGGGGGGTCAACAACCTCAGCCCACAGCCAGGTGCGATCCTTTCCAACTCCAAGCCAAAGAAAAGTACCACAACAACCACATCAAAACCTCAAACCTCAACATAAATCAACCTCCCTGCTTTGATTGTATGGAAGTTCCTGTCAGCTGAATTTGCTGTTATGAGTTATGAGTTATGAGTTATGAGCTGAATCTTTCTGAGGGTCCACTCTGTGTGTCCCCCCTCCCTGCAGAATTATGGTCTGGAGACGGAGAACCTGAAGACCCTGTCCCACAAGCTCAACGCCTCAGCCAAGAACCTGCAGAACTTCATCACAGGCCGGCGCCGGAGCGGTCACTACGACGGCCGCACCACACGCAAGCTGCCCAACGACTTCCTCACCTCTGTGGTGGACCTGATCGGCGCCGCCAAGAGCCTCCTGGCTTGGCTGGATAGGTTAGTCTCACCAAGAGCTGCCTTACCCACAGTGCACTGCGCACTGAGACCACTCACTGCACAGCACACTGTCACCGCAGCACTTACACAGCAGCGCCTGAGACTTTACACACTGACATCAGAGCATTTACACAGTAACACCTGAGACTATACACATACACATGATACCATCTACATGGTGACACTGCAGCATATACAGTAATACACAGTCTCAATGTATACCAATGTGTACCATTTTGCACAGTAGTGTGGTCTCAGAAATACAATGACACACTAAGACAGTCTCAGTCAGTAACAGTAACACAGTTGCACAGTAACACAGTTGCACGGTAGCACAGTCTCAGTCAGTAACAGTAACACAGTTGCACGGTAGCACAGTCTCAGTCAGTAACAGTAACACAGTTGCACAGTAACACAGTCTCAGTCAGTAACAGTAACACAGTACCACAGTAGCACAGTTTCAGTTAGTAACAATAACACAGTTGCACGGTAGCACAGTCTCAGTCAGTAACAGTAACACAGTTGCACAGTATCACAGTTGCACGGTAGCACAGTCTCAGTCAGTAACAGTAACACAGTACCACAGTAGCACAGTCTCAGTCAGTAACAGTAACACAGTACCACAGTAACACTGTTCCATAGCAGCACAGTCCCACAGGAACAGCGCCCAGCAGCCAGGCGTTATGTAGGTCACTGTCACCTCTCGAAGGCTCAGACTGGAGAGGAAGACGCTTTGGGACATGTGTCAGAAAAGAACAGAATTCTTATGAATTAGGTTCATGTGCTTAAAGGTACACCATGTGACCTAGTTTAGAGCTGAGAAATTGCATTGGGGTTACATTGGGAAACATTCAGTGGCATCCGTGTGTTTAAACTCCACTCAGAAGCGAAAGGTTTCTGTCAGTCACTGTCAGAGATGAGGTCATGTCCTCGATTAGGAGACCTGGCTCTGATTAAGGGATCCATCTTTAATGAGTTCTGCTGTTATGTGTATGCAGGAGGTTCGGGAGGTGGAGAGGGAGCTGACCTCTTCCCCCCATGTGACACTCATTAATGCAGTTGACCTTTGGTTGGATTTGAGCACTGGATTCTGATTGGTTAATGGTTATAGTTAATCAGCCAATCACATGTTAAAAGGCTATAGGGAAGCCACATGGATTGGGTGGTCTGTGAGGGGTAAGGAGAAGTGTATCTCTGTCCAAAACACATTCTACTTCATTCTGAAGCATCAGGTATCAGGTGTGTTATGTCTTGCTTTGAGTTACAGTAAAAAAAAAATCTCGCTGCAAAACTATCCATTCTGAAAGCGTACAAAATCTCTGTCATTTACGGGTGAACGTACAGCAGATATGTAATAATACACACATTTAAATATTCATAGTGTCTATTTTGAGTGAGTGGGAGGCAGCAGACAGCTGGCGTGCCTTTGATGATTACAGGGCTCGTTTCTGCAGTCTGTGGCAGGGCTCTGTTACCCAAAACAGCGCTTTCACCAGGCCTGTCAATTCAGCTTTTTACTTGTCTCTTACTGACATAATCTGGACGGAGCTGCTCGCTCCGTCGAAAGCACCCCCGCTCAGAGCGGCGGGATGGGCGGGGTTACCCAGAGTTCCACGCTGCGAGGGGAACACAGTCACGGCCGCCGGCTCGGGCTTTTGAGCGTCTCTCCGAGAGAGGCGAGCAGTCCGTGACGAGTCAGCGGCCGCACTAACGTGAACGCTAACGCGAACGCACTGATTCACTTACGTAACCTTTGTGAGCAAACAAAGGATGAGTTGGGCGTTATGTAAGCATATTTATTCATTTAGTTTTCTTTCTGTGCAGCTGGCTGTGAAGGCTGCTCTTGTGACCATATGCAATGTGAACTTGTGTCTGTCTCTGCCCAGTTTTAGATTGGTCCCGCTGTCCTTCTTTTCTTCCTCTGTCTCAGTTTTTATCGGTTAACATCTCTTCAGCTGAAGTGGCTTTACTTGCGTGACAAAGAAACATTTGTGTTGTCCAAGCCCTTTTATAATTCCAGCAAGCATTCCCCAGATGAATTAGAGGCACCAATAACCAGTGACAACCAGGAAACAATCACTTCTAAATCATTTCTGTCTTTCTGTCTCGCCCTCTATCATTATGTCACAAATCAAATTCAGACATTCTTTATTGGCATGGCTACGCTGGATACCGTGTTGCCAAATCAGTAAACACTCGATACAATTACCATATTCAACCTCAGACTAGAAATAGTAAATCCACCAGGATGATGATGATGGTGAAGATGATAATAATTTTCTCACTATTCCTGTTTCTTCTGCTCTCACTCTCTCTCCCTCTCCCACCCCCAGTTTTTTAAAATTCCAATTTAATTTTCAATTTAAAGGTGATTCATTGGCAGGGCAGACAACCTCTGTGTTGCCAAAGCAACAAGGCAAACAATTAATCAAATATAACCATACAAATTAATCTCTCTCTTTCCCTCTCTCTCTGTCTGAGAGGTGGAGCAGCTGAAAGCAGGGCGTGATTCCCCTGTTTTATCAGTGATCAGTAGGCGTTTCTCTGACTCAGTGCGTGATAAGCGAGTCCCTGTGGGAACTTTCTGTGGGTTCGATGCACAGCTGAGTGAAGGAGGTGGTACTGACGCATGTCTGATAATACAGGGATGTAAGTCAGGGCCACAGGCTGCAGGGCCACAGGCTGCAGGGCCACAGGCTGCAGGGTGGGGCTGTAGGGTGGGGCTTTAGGGCGGGGCAGCAGGGTGGGGCTGCAGGGCGGGGCTGTAGGGTGGGGCTTTAGGGAGGGGCAGCAGGGTGGGGCTGTAGGGCGGAGCAGCAGGGTGAGGCTTTAGGGCAGGGCTGGTGGGTAGCTGCTCCAGGTATCTCTCTCTACTGCCCGGCAGTTGGAGAGCCCCGTCCAATGACGGTGCTTTTCTGTTTAACTTGCTGAGCAGGAGCACTTGAGTCCTTCAGCTGCCCGCACTGCCTGTGTCTGCCTGTTAATCCCCAATACAAATCAAGCCTGAGGCTGCAGGTCAGTCTGCGCTCACAGGCAAACAGCGCGTGAGGAGTTTTACCCGCGTGGCATTGTGTGTGCGCTCGCTGCTGGAGGGTGCGGCTGTGAGGAGCGGTGCGGTTTGGACAGCCCCTGACGCCGTGTGGGCCTCTGTGTGAAACCATGGAAACCGCAGAAATCAGCTCCTCATTAACAGTTCCAGTCCCTTGTTCACCCCCTCCGGTCCAGGGCAGGAGCGGAGAGTGAGAGTAACAGCTCAGTGTAGCAGCACCAGCGCCAGCGTTCCACCGCACACAAGCCCTGAAACAGTGCATTGTGGGACACCAGGGTCCGTTTGTTAGAAACACTTCCTCACTTGTTGAGGGGAATGTGCAGCGCCTCCGAAACATGGACCTGGACACACGAGGGCAGCTTCTCATTCACATTCAGAGAGTTAAAAGGCCTTAAAACAGTGTTAAAATGCCTGCATTGAGCCTTTGGAAACCCCACAGTTTGTACACAGCTCCTGTTGACGGCTGCTTCCCAGTGACCCCTGGGAAAAGCGGGCGTGTCACACGTGATTGGGCGATGATCAGTGGTCAGATGGAGAGCCGCACCAGGCTGTACGTGGGTGGCACAGTGACTAAGACAATGAGTAACGTCGCCGGGCTGTTTCGGGTGACGTTTGCTGGAAGAGGCACAAGCAGGGAGGGGAGGAACCAAACGGGCTGAGAGGCTGAGAGGTGACCAGCATGTGCCTGACGGCATCAGCACCACCCAGCTGAGGCATCCCTGCCGACCCCTCACTGTCCTGCCTGTGCCTCTCCCTCTCCCTCTCTCTCTCTCTCTCTCTCTCTCTCCCTCCCTCTCCCTCTCCCTCTCTCTCTCTCTCTCTCTCTCTCTCTCCCTCTCCCTCTCCCTCTCTCTCTCTCTCTCTCTCTCTCTCTCTCTCTTTCTCTCTCTGTCTCTCTCCCTCTCTCTCTCTTTCCTCTCTCTCGCTTTCCTCTAATGCTCAGTCCACTTCAATTCAGCTTGCTTCATTGGCACAACCATTTACAATATAGTGTTGCCAAAGCAACAGCGATTCCACAAAGATGAACATGTGAACTGCAAAAAGTCAAGCAGCCATAACATGACAAATACACAAACAGTTACATAGACCATTCACTTGGGTATGAAAGAAAAATACTACATCAGAAAAATAAAGATGAACGTAAACCTAAAGTAAGGAATGGAAGAGTTGCTGGTGTTGCTGTGATGGGCGGACGTGCCCAGCTGCCAGGATGGGGGTTTAACCCCGGCCTGTGGGCATGTTAAATTGCAGCATCTGGTGTTCAAATTTTGGCAGATAATCCCTCTGTGAAGCCAGGATGCGTTTGTGTTTCTTCCTTTGCGGGTCTGTGGTGATTGAGCCTGTGTTTGCTTAGTTTTGGTTTCCCTGCTGCCGTCTCTGTGTGAGGAGCAGGGGACCAGGGCAGCGCTGCAGGACGGGACGGGGGTTTAATTTTAGCATCCTGTGGAGTGAGAGCAGCTGCTTTCTCGTTGCTCACACATTGTTACTAATTTGTTTGAGTAAAATATTGAGCAGCGCTGGACTCGGCCTGCAGCCCTGTCTCACTCTTCTCCCTGCAACAGAGAGCGCTGTCCTTCAGCTGCCGTGTCTTACCCTGAATCTGTTTCCCGATGTGCTGTTCTTGCTCTGAATCTGTTTCCCGATGTGCTGTTCTTACTCCGCAGCTGTTTCCCGACGTGCTGTTCTTACTCTGAATCTGTTTCCCGACGTGCTGTTCTTACTCTGAATCTGTTTCCCGACGTGCTGTTCTTACTCTGAATCTGTTTCCCGATGTGCTGTTCTTACTCCGCAGCTGTTTCCCGATGTGCTGTTCTTACTCTGAATCTGTTTCCCAATGTGCTGTTCTTACTCTGAATTTGTTTCCTGCTGTGCTGTTCTTGCTCTGAACCTGTTTCCCGATGTGCTGTTCTTACTCCACAGCTGTTTCCCGATGTGCTGTTCTTACTCTGCAGCTGTTTCCCGACGTGCTGTTCTTACTCTGAATCTGTTTCCCGACGTGCTGTTCTTACTCCGCAGCTGTTTCCCGATGTGCTGTTCTTACTCTGAATCTGTTTCCCGATGTGCTGTTCTTACTCTGCCCTGCGCTTTCCCCCCGATGCCGCCGTGACTGAGAGCAGATAGCAATCCTCCTGCCACATTTACTGAAATGCCTTTTAATGAACCAAAAAGCAGACGCTTCCCCTCTGATAATTGGTATGTTTTTGTTGATTAGCTCTCTCTAAACGCCTCCCCCCACACACTCTCTCTGCACTCTCTCTCTCTCTCTCCTCTCACTCTCCCACGTTAAAGCTCAAATTCAAACTGACTTTATCAGAATTATATTTCAAACGTGTCACTAAAACAAGTGTTATATGTTTTTGTAGATATTATCCAAAACAGAAAATGTATGTCCTTTTCCTGCCCTCAGATTGAAAAGGATATGGGCAATACTACAACCCTCCTCTTTCGCAAAATTGATGTATTCAAAAATATGTATCAACAGACACCACAGGATTCAGGGATGCTCCCTTTGCAGTCTTAGAGTTATCCCCCCTCCACCTGAAGGTTGGCCATGAGTTGCCATGGCTGAAATTATGGGATGTCAGAGGTGACTGATGGAGAGGTAACTGGGGCTGGAGAGGAGGACACACCCCTCACAGACTCTGTTCTCTGGGGCTTCCTCCTTACTGGCAGCAGTTACATCATCGCTTGCGTGTGTGTCACTGAAGCAAGGTAATAACTTGCTGGAAATGAAGAATAAACCAGCAAAATATTTCATCAGAAGAGAAGATATTACTGGAGTAATTATTTTCTCATTTTCAGTGCAGAGTATTGTGTGAAGTGAAAATCAAAGATTCCCTTTTCCTGATTTTGTCAGTGGTGGATTCATTTAGTTTATTGAGAATAAGGTGTGTCTGTTTCTCTCCCTCTTTCTCTCTCTCCCCCTCTCACTTTCTCCCTCTCTTACTCTCTCTCTCCCTCTCTCCTTCTCCCCCCCTCCTTCTCCAGCCATGTTCCTTCTGTCCTTCTCTCTCTCCTTCTCTCTCTCTCCCTCTCCTCTCTCTCCCTCTCTCTCTCAGCAACAGCCATTTGTCATTCTTTGCCCCTCAGTGACATGTTCCCCCAAGCAGAAGCGTGACAGGGTAAAGTGGGGCGTGTGCTCTAGAGTGATGCACCCTGGGTAATGCGGTTTAGCCAGAGGCTCCGCCCACGCGCTGTCAGAGGCAGGGAGCTGAAAGCTGCTCATGCTTTGCTCTGAAGCGGAGGCCTGGCTGTGACAGGAGTTCAGCCCGCTCTCCTGTCCTGGCAGAACCTCTGGTCTTCGTTGTTACAAGTCCTGACTGCGGTGTGGTTTCTGCATTGGAGTTTGTCCTTGAAGGAAACAGGCCACATTGCTGGCTCTCAGCCTACTGATGGCTCTGACAGCTTCAGTTCAAAAAATATATTCTGTCATGCATTTTCTTCCCACATGAGTTTTAGCGGAGTTATTATGCAAAGTTTAGCAGCAGAAAGTGGGCATTCCCTGGTGAAGGGGTTTTAGTCTGAGTTTTCTGTCAGCATTTTTTTTTTCCTACAGTTGGAAGACTAAATGGTTATATATGCTCAGGCAATGCCCTAGGGCTCTGAAAACAAATAGCATGACTTAAAGTAAGAAATAGAATGGTCTCAGCAGTGTTTTGGACCAAAGATCTGGATCAAATGGAAAAACTTTTCCTCTTCTTGTGGAAAGTGCTGAATTTCTTTGAAAATTAACCAAAATAAACACAGACACAGCTCAGTGGGTCCTGACCAAGTTAGTGCACTGCACAGAGTATATACTTAGGGTTAGTGTGCTCTGGAGTGTGCATAGTTATGGTAAATGTATTATGCAGAATTGATTTGTAGGGTTAGTATCTTCTGCAAAATGAAGGGTTAGCATCAATCCGCTATGCATTGTGCTTAGTTAGGGTAAGGCACTCTGCATAGTTCATGCTTGGAGCTATGCACTGTGAGGAGCTTTGCATGCTGTTTCGGGTCAGTGTTTGAATCAAAGCTCTGGGGAGGAAGAGTGTTGAAGAGTGTTAGTCACGAGTGGGGTAAGAGTGACTGAATGTGAGAGTGAATGTGAGAGTGAGTGAATGAATGTGTGAGTGAATGTGAGAGTGAGTGAATGAATGTGAGAGTGAATGTGAGAGTGAATGAATGTGTGAGTGAATGTGAGTGAGTGAATGTGAGTGAGTGAATGTGAGAGTGAATGTGAGAGTGAATGTGAGAGTGAGTGAATGTGAGAGTGAATGTGAGAGTGAGTGAATGAATGTGTGAGTGAATGTGAGAGTGAGTGAATGTGAGAGTGAATGTGATAGTGAGTGAATGAATGTGAGAGTGAATGTGAGAGTGAGTGAATGAATGTGAGAGTGAATGTGAGAGTGAATGAATGTGTGAGTGAATGTGAGTGAGTGAATGCCTGAGATGCAGGTGCCGGAATGCCTGGAGACGCAGGTGCCGGATGCTGTTACCTGGAGATGCAGGTGCTGCATGCTGTTACCTGGAGACGTGGGTGCCGGATGCTGTTACCTGGAGATGCAGGTGCTGCATGCTGTTACCTGGAGTGCCAGGTTGGGTATGCCGGGGAAACGCTCCTGGCCTGGGTTGCCTGTTAAGCAGCTGCAGGATGAATGGCGTGTAAAAAGTGTGAGGCGCTCTGGAGGAGGGCCTCCGCTCAGCATGCAGATGCTGCTGGGAATCATGGGAGTTTGGGTGTGGAGAGGCGCGGGTTTGGCTCACAGCCCTGCAGGGTGGGGTGCGGAGCGGGGGAGGGGGGAGCCCAGCGTACAGTATGCAGCGCACAGCCCGGATACCAGCGGCCCACATTTCCCAAATTAGAGCCTGCATCACTTAGAGGGCAGGGCTGAATGTGGGTCTGCAGGACACACACACACACACACTCATATACACACACACACACACACCCATATACACACACACACACACACACTCATATATACACATACTCATATACACACACACACTCATACACACACACACACACACGCACACATACTCACACACACACACTCATACACACACACACACACACACACTCATATACATGCACACACACACACACACTCACACACACACACACACGCACACACACACTCATACTCTCACACACTCACAAACACATACACACACACACCCACACTCCACTCACACACACACACACACACACACACACACACACACACACACACACACTCATACACACACATGCATATACACACACACACACACACACACACACACACACACACACACACATTCCTTCACACCTCACACACACACACACACACACACACACACACACTCACACACATACACACACACACACACACACACACACACACACACACACATTCACTGACACAGACACACACTGACACAGACACACACTCACACGCCCACACATGCATACACACACATCGTATATTGTTTGAGCAGTGACACACCCCTTAAGGACATCTGTTGAGGGTGTGTATGTGGAGATGGGGTTATTTTAGTCTTGGATCTGTATGTAGAGAGTGTGCACTGCTGTGTGTGTTTACACAGATTTAGAATGGAACTGTGTGTGTTTGTCTGTGGGGGAGTGGGGAACACATATACTGTGACAACACTGAAGGTGTCAACTCTTCTGTAGGCTGACTGAGTGTACATTTTTAATGTTTGGTATTGTATTTTTAAACCTTGCCTTGTGGGGTTCGCCTGCTTGTTTTTATGTTGTGTGACAGGTCTTTTGATATGAAACGCTTTTGTGTTTTGTGGTCTGTGATCAGAGACTCTCACGCAGATCAGTAAAGTTTTGTGTCTTAACAGACTCTCTGTGTAATAACCTCCATCACAGACTTCACTGCAGTTCCACTGAGTATTGAGCAGAGCTTAAGACACAAACACTAGCGGATGGCAGTCAAGCTTCCCTTCGCACACGTGTGAGAGCAGATGTGTGTTTGGTGCCTCACATCCCTGTCTTCTGTTCTGAGATCTTTGTGTCCAGCTCTGAATATTCCTGAGTCTGCTGCCTGTGTCATTAAATGCTCCTGCACACCATCACCAAGGGGTTCAGTCAACATTTGCCCTTAACTCAGACTCACAATGAAAAGCAAGACTATCTTTTATTTTTCAAAAACACAGTTTGCCCATATCACACATGACGAAAGATTCTTTGAATAAATTGTGTTTTCATTGGAAAATAACCATTGCATTTATGAGTGTTAAGAAAAAGTGTTGATTGAGTCCAGGCATTTGTGTTGTGCAGAGCGACTTGTACAGTTGCTACAATGTATCCTTTACACAGCGAGAGGCATTTCAGGTTATGTACCTTGCCCAAGGGTACAACTGCAGTGTCTCATCTTGGAGTTGAACCAGCAGCTTTTTGGTTTTCCACGACTCCACACTACTGCCCACAGTGGTGTTGCTTCCAGTGACGGCCCGGGTGTGGGCTATGAGCTGGACCTCAGGGTGTTTCTTGGGGTAACTCTCAGGGTGATTCTGGGGGTAACTCTCTGGGTAATTCTCGGGGTAATTTGAAGGCCCCAGTGATCAGGCAGTGGCACCGGGGGGCCTCCACTCCACCCGGGGGGCAGGGGGGATTAAATTCGGCAGAGCGTCAGGCGGGTTAGCACTCCTGTCTGATTCTGCACAGCGGTAGCCATGGTAATCAGACAGTCTGACTCTGTGTGTGAGTTATCTCCACATCTCCTCCTGTGAAGTTCTGAAATGCACACTTCACAGTCTTCACAGGCAGAGACGCGCGTTTGCAGCTGATTTGGCAGTCAGATACGTCCACGGCAGAATATTTGAATAATTGAGTCCTGCCCCCCTCCACTACTGTGCTAATCCTCAGGATTTTTCCTTTTAAAATAATGACTGCAGTGAGATCCACATTCACTCCCTCCTCCACACAGGACAATTAAGTACATGGTTCCTCCTGGGCTTCGTCTCCCATCAGACAGGAAGAATAAAGCGCTGCATCTCTCTCTCTTTCTTGGTTAATTAGTTAGAATTCTAGTGCTGATCTAAGTAATTGATTAGTGCTCATTAGTGATGGCTAGTAGCCATACCACCCCGAAGGCCTGTCATGCCAAACAGCTGAAGCTCACTGGGGGGCGGGGCTTGGTTGGTATCAGGAGGGTGACGATGGAAAACCAGGCTGCTTATGCAGGTGCCACAGGTGGGCCAGGAGGGGGCAGTCTTTCCTCTGGGCCAAGACAATCCGTCAGCCCATTGCAGTGGGAGTAGAAGATGGTACCCTTCAGACATGAATTATTATTATTATTATTATTATTATTATTATTATTATTATTATTATTATTATTATTATCGTAGAGACACACCTCACACATGCATGCACCCTGTAGTGCAGTGTGTGTGAAGGGGAGTAAGGATGATCTAATGGTTATTTCCAGGTGTTACTTCTTTTTCAGGTCTCCGTTCGCAGCCGTGACGGACTACTCTGTGACCAGGAACAATGTCATACAGCTGTGCCTGGAGCTCACCACCATCGTACAGCAGGTAAACATTCACACCTGTACAGCAGGTACACATTCACACCTGTACAGCAGGTAAACCCTGCCATTCACACCTGTACAGCAGGTAAGTACTGAGTACTATAGCTAGCATAGCTGTGTCTCAACGTAACTGCAAGCATGTGTGTGTCTGCAGAACTGTGCGTGTGTGTGTGAGAGAGTGTGTGTGAGTATGTGTGTCAGTGCGTATGTGTGTGTGTGTGAGTGAGGGTGTGTGTGTGTATATATGTGTTGAGAGTGTGTGTGTGTGTGTGTGTGTGTGTGTGTGTGCGCGTGTGCGTATATGTGTTGAGTGTGTGTGTGAGTGAGTGAGTGAGTGAGTGTGTGTGTGCGTGTGTGTGTGTGTGTTAAATGTGTGTGTGTGTGTGTTCAATGTGTGTGTGTCTGTGTGTGTGTGTGTGTGTGTTAAATGTGTGTGTCTGTGTGTGTGTGTGTGTGTGTGTGTGTGTGTGTGTGTATATGTGTTGAGTGTGTGTGTGTGTGTGTGTTAAATGTGTGTGTGTGTGTGTGTGTGTGTGTGTGTGTGTGTGTGTGTGTGTGTGTGTGTGTGTGTGTGTGTGTTAAATGTGTGTGTGTGTGTGTGTGTGTGTGTGTGTGTGTGTGTGTGTGTGTGTTGAGTGTGTGTGTTTAAATGCAGGCCTGCAGCAGGTGCTAATCCTGTGGCTGCCCTGACCCTGCCCTGCATGTCCTGCACCGTGCCACAGATTAGCCTCTGATTGGCCTTCGACCTGCATGACATCACCCACCTTGCCTCCCTCCTGTGGCCTGTCATCGCCATGGTGATTATGGCATGCGTTCAGTCCAGCTGGCATGGAGCTGTGCCCTTGTAACCAGCTGTTCAGTGTAAACCTAAAACCAGTTCAGGCTTTATCATTTACCCCACGACTTCGTCATGCCAAGGTTGCCTCCTAATCCAGTCTTTGTCCCTTTTAAACCTGAGAAAGGAATGTCTGGGGGCATGGCTGCCCCGTGAGGCATCAAAGTGAAGGACTGACTTTGACTGAAGATGGAGCCTTCCCTGCTGTCTGGCCACGTAACCATCCTTCATTTTTACATTACATCACATTACATTACATTATTGTCATTTAGCACATGCTCTTATCCAGAGCCACTTACATAGGTTACAGTTTTTACAGTATCCATTTATACAGCTGGATATTTACTGAGGCAATTGTGGGTAGTACCCTGCCCAAGGGTACAGCAGCAGTGCCCCTGTGGGGAATCGAACCGGCAACCTTTTGGTTATGAGCCCTACTCCCCTATTGGCCTCAGCTGGTGTGATTGGTGTGATGGGTGTCCCTTTTGGAAGGCGTGTCCCGTTTGGAGCGTGTGTCCCGTTTGGAGGGCGTGTCCCGTTTGGAGCGTGTGTCCCGTTTGGAGGGCGTGTCCCGTTTGGAGGGCGTGTCCCGTTTGGAGGGCGTGTCCCGTTTGGAGCGTGTGTCCCGTTTGGAGCGTGTGTCCTGTTTGGAGCGCTCTCCCCTCGGCCACCTGGCTCCGGCTGGGTTCTGCCGCAGTCATTTGGGCGGAGTGGCTCACAGCTCGGGCCGGTGCCAAAGCGCCCGCCCCAGGGGTGGAGCCGAGGGGACGAGGACCTGCAGTGGGCCTTTATACAGCCTATTATAGGCTGTACGGAGAGGCAAGACAGATAAAGGGGGAAACTTACGAGATGGAAGGGCGGAACAGAGAGAAATGCGGATTACAATGAGGTGTGCTATTTCATTGCAAGACCATTTTTAAATACCGCGGCTCCCTCAGCAGTGACAGTGATGGGAAATAAAACAAGACAGCCGGCGATCGCCTAGTTCCTATACTTTGGGACTCAAACAGAGGGCGTAATTTTTTCTGTTTGTACACTTA
>CM032876.1:2456866-2459366 GCA_019176425.1 Megalops atlanticus
GTAGTGAGCGGAGTGAATGAATGGGAGCATGACTGCTTTCTGTCGTACAGGGGACTGGCCTGTGTGCTGTATGCTCCTTCACCAGTGTTGCTGTTGCACACAGACCTGCGGAGAGCTCCATCCATGTTAGAAATGCACTCATGAGCAGTGTAGAGTCCCTCCTCCAGAAAGGACCCCCGGGAGGGAAGCCTCTGTAATCCTAAAATGAATTACCACGCTGTCTGTAATGCGATAAGCTGGTACTAATGCCCCACAAGCATCTTATGTTTGGAATGAAAAGTGAGATTGAAAATATAAACAGAATCTTCTCACAACACAAAGCAAACACAAAGCAATTACACAGAAGAGAGATGCCAGTCCACTCGCAAAACCCACGCTCCACTCATTCTGAATGCTGAGGAATTCTGTTCCTTGAGTTCAGTCAGACTGTGGTTACATGCATGAGAGTGGCATTAAATTCGTACTTTATAGCGTATGTCTTAAACACGCTTGACCTGTCCTGAGGGCTGATTCAGGACAGGAGTCACAGAGAGCACAGAACCCTGATCATGTCCCTAAATCCAGCCCATCTCAGTGTGTCTGTCTGCTTTTTCTGTTTGTGTGCATGTATGTGATCATGCGCGCGTGCGTGTGTGTGTGTGCGTGCATGCATGCGTGTGTGTGTGTGCGTGCGTGCATGCGTGTGTGTGTGTGTGTGTGTGTGTGTGAGAAGGTCTGTGTTTTGTGTTTTATGCATGTGTATATTTATATGGTGTGGGGTGTTGTCTGTGACATATATGTTTATCTGTTTTGCATATGCATTTGTTTCTTCGAATGTGTATTGTTTTTGCATGTGTTTGTTCCTGTTTGTTGCTATTTGCATGCTTGTGTGTGTGTGTGTGTGTGTGTGTTTGTTTCTGTTAATGGGGGAAGTATGTACCTGCTTTTACATGTTAGTTGGTGTTGTTGGGGCAAATGTAATTCTCCACACACCCTAGTGAAGACCTAGGTCTTGCATGAGCCAGATGTTGAAATTTCTCATCTTTGTCTACAAGCAAGTTTCTGTTTTTGAAGTGTCAGTGTGAATTTTCAGTATAAATGTATGGGCAGAAGTGTAGCATAGTAGTAAGCAGCAGGACCCGTAACCAAATGGTTGCTGGTTTGATTCCCCAAAGGGGTACTGCTGCTGTGCTCTTGCCAAGGTACTTAATCCAGAATTGCCTCAGTAAATACATAAATATATAAGTGTATAGATAACATGTAAAAATTGTAAGCAATGTAAACCGCTGTGGATAAGAACGTCTGCTAAATGACAATAATGTGATGTAATGTAAGGTCCACGTGAATGCCCTCATGTAGAGGAACAGAGATGTGTATTTAGTTGGGTGCATGCTGATTTGTGCATGTGTGTGTTTGTGCTCGGTTAAGTGTGTGTGTGTGTGTGTGGGAGGGAAGAGATTCCATATGTGATTGCATGTGAGTGAATGTATGATTATATGTGGGTTACTGTATGAGTGTTTGATTGTGTGTGTGTGCTATCTCTCTGCTTGTTGGTTACTGTAGGCGTGTACTGTACATGTGTGTGTGTTGACTCGTGTTTTTTTACTATAGATGTGCATGCATGTTTGTGTGTGTGTGTGTGTGTTTGAGTGTGTGTGTGTGTGTATGTGAGTGTATGAGTGTTTGATTGTGTGTGTGTGCTATCTCTGTGCTTGTTGGTTACTGTAAGCGTGTACTGTACATGTGTGTGTGTTGACTCGTGTTTTTTTACTATAGATGTGCATGCATGTGTGTGTGTGTGTGTGTGTTTGAGAGTGTGTGTGTGCGTATGTGAGTGTATGAGTGTATTTTGTGTGTGTGTGTGTGTGTGTATGTTGACTCTGTGTTTGTTGGTTACTGTAGGTGGGCTGGCAGTTGAAAAACTTGGTAAACTCTCTGCGTGGGGACCCCAGTGGTGTGACGTTAACTCTGAAAAAGCGCCCCCAGAGTACTCTCACCTCCGCCCCGGCCTTACTAAAGAACATGCGATGGAAGCCCCTTGCCCTGCAGGTAGGAAGCTTAGCCGCTCTCCGCACCTGCTCACACCTGCGCGCACACTGCCTAACCCCCCCCCACAGAGAACTAACACTGCATTAAGCTGGTCTAAAGCCGTGGTCGCAGCGCAGCCTAACCGATGCCGATTTCTCTCGCTCTCCTGCCTGTAGCGCCTCTTCCTAGCCTAGCTTTCTCACCGTGTGCTAGCGGTTGATAACACACAACTGGTGAGAACCATGCACGAAACTGAGATAATACATGTGCCAAGGCGGGCCAATCAAAAGTTCCAGCACACACTCGGAGCACAGTGTCATTTCTCATGTGACGTGTGTCTGGAGGTTGAACAAATCATTGAGAGTAGGGGCAGCACTGGCTTACCTGTCTGAATTCAGAGCACAGTTATCACCTGGCTGGTTGACAGAGAGCTTCTGGGGTCCTGTTTTGTCCCCTTGTTTGCATTGTGCAGTGATCCAGCAGAACAGGGGGC
>CM032876.1:2461866-2474366 GCA_019176425.1 Megalops atlanticus
CACACACACACCATGGTGCAGAAGTTTTGGCTCAGAAGTGTGTTGACATCACAATGGGAATGCAGGAATTCTACTCCCTACCAAGACTGCACACACACACACACACACACACACACACACACACACACACACACACACACACACACACACACACACACACACACACACACACACACACACACACACACACACACACACACACACACACACACTCACACACACACACACACACACACACACACACACACACACACACACACACACTCACTCACTCACTCACACACACACACACACACACACACACACACACACACACACACACACACACACACACACACACACACACACACACACACTCACACACACACATACACACACACACACACACACACACACACACACACACACACACACACACACACACACACACACTCACACACACACA
Organism: Megalops atlanticus; assembly: GCA_019176425.1. Taxonomy (NCBI): domain Eukaryota; kingdom Metazoa; phylum Chordata; class Actinopteri; order Elopiformes; family Megalopidae; genus Megalops; species Megalops atlanticus. The sequence goes on from CM032876.1 coordinate 2,462,312, forward strand.
CACACACTCACTCACACACTCACTCACACACACACACACACACACACACACACACACACACACACACACACACACACACACACACACACACACACACACACACACACACACACACACACACACACACACACACACACACACACACACACACACACACACACACACACACACACACACACACACACTCACTCACTCACACACACACACACACACACACACACACACTCACACACACACACACTCACTCACACACACACACACACACACACACACACACTCACTCACACACACACACACACACACACTCACACACACACACACACACACACACACACACACTCACTCACTCACTCACTCACCACACACACACACACACACACACACACACACACACACACACACACACACACACACACACACTCACTCACACACACACACACACACACACACACTCACTCATTCACTCACACACACACTCATTCACACACATATTTATACAGATAATTTTTTACATATGTTTATGTAGAGAACTCATCGTCCATCTCTTCAATCGACTGCTTCTGTCTGTCCACAGCCCATCATTCCCAAGAGCCCCACGGGCAGTGCGGCCACGCCCCCCAGCACCATCAGCACCCCCTCCAAGCGGGACAGCTCCGCCCTGCAGGACCTCTACATCCCACCCCCCCCCGCGGAGCCCTACACCCCAGGTACCCCCCGCACTCACTGCGGGCTGAGCTGCACCTCTATACCTGTGTTTTACTAGCATCAAAATGTCTGTTAACCTGGTTGTTACCTGTGCATATGGTGTCTCCTGGAAAATTTACAGTGATTCTACCTGTGCAGTGATGTTACTTATGCAGTGATGTTACCTGTGCAGTGATGTTACCTGGAGTGATGCTGTACAGAGATTCTGTACAGAGATGTTACCTGTGCATATGGTGTCCCCGGGAGCTGACTCTGTGTGTTTACAGGGGTACTACCTGCAGTGATGTTACCTGTACGGTGATGTTACCTGTGCAGTGATGTTACCTGTACGGTGATGTTACCTGTATGGTGATGTTACCTGTGTATAAGGCGACTCTCTTCATTGCTGCAGAGATGAGAAGGGAAACCTGCCGGGTGACGACGTGTCCCGTCACCATGGTGGCGTCCCGGTTGCTAAGGGCTCGGAGTCTCCCAACTCCTTCCTGGACCAGGAGTACCGCAAACGCTTCACCATGCTGGAGGAGGAGGCGGTGCTGTACTGCTACGAGTACGACAAGAACCGCGGCTCCGCCCAGGGCCGCAGGGACAGCACCCCCACGTATGGTACGTCCCGGCCCGGCCCCAGCCCCGCCCCCAACCCCGCCCCGGCGGTACACAGGGAGCACACAGACAGACAGAGCTCCTCCTCTCTTTGGGTGGGATCGCTTTAGCTTTGTGCAGGCTTCTGAACTCAGCAGTGTAACCCGGTGTGTCCACACTGAGGTGGTGCCTGAGTGAGGTGCTCTTTGTCCAATTTAGCATTATAACAAGTTTATAACAGGCTTATATCATGTTTATAACACGAGTCATGTCAGAGAAGCAGAGGTTGCCCTCCAGAGAGAGCCAGGTCAGTCAGAGGCAGTGAGGTATTGCCGGTGTTTGCAGTTTAGGCTGGAACACATAATAACAGTGATTTCATAAGCCTGCGAGTGGCGGAGGAAGTGCTGACTCTGCTTAATTTGTCTCATTTCTTCACAAGTAGAATAATGTGCAGCCGGCATCCCCACAGTCTGTCCTTTGCAGTTACTGCTGCTCCCAGCTGGAGAGGGAAACAATTAAAATTTTCACCAAATCAATCTTAAGAGTCTCCAGACACTCTGTAGACGGAAACAGCCAAATTAAAGGCAACAGAACAACAAGCAGAACCTCACTGGGGGATGCTTAACCTCTGCCTGTGTGTGTGTGTGTGTTTGTGTGTGTTGTGTGTGTGTGTGTGTGTGTGTGTGTGTGTGTGTGTGTGTGTGTGTGTGTGTGTGTGTGTGTGTGTGTGTGTGTGTGTATGTGTGTGAGTGTGTGCCTGGTGGGAGTGGATCTAAGGCTTCCTCTGTGTTGTGTTTGAGTGTGTCTCTGTGTGTGTGTGTCTCCCTCAGGCAGACTGAGACCAATCTCCATGCCTGTGGAATATAACTGGGTGGGAGACTACGAGGACCCAACCAAACTGCGCAGAGAAGGAAGGAGAGGTGAGTGAGGGAGAGGGAGGAGAAGAGAGGAGGGGAGAGGGGGAGAGGGAGGAGAGGGAGGAGGGGAGGGGAGGGAGGGAGGAGGGAGGAGGGGAGGGAGGAGGGAGAGGGAGGAGAGGGGAGGGGGGGGAGGGAGGGAGGAGGGAGGAGGGGAGGGGGAGAGGGAGAGAAGGAGAGGGAGAGGGAGGGGAGGAGAGGGAGGAGGGGGAGGGGGAGGAGAGGAGAGGAGGGAGGGAGGGAGAGGGAGGAGAGGGAGGGAGGAGAGGGAGAGGGAGGAGGGAGAGAGGGAGGAGAGGGAGGAGGGAGAGGGAGGGAGGGAGGGGAGAGGAGAGGAGAGAGAGAGGGGGAGGAGAGGAGGGGAGAGGAGGGGGAGAGGGGGGAGAGGAGAGGAGAGGGAGAGGGGGAGAGGAGAGGAGGGGAGAGGAGAGGAGGAGGGGGAGGGATGGGGGTGAGTTGTTGTGTGGCAGAATGGCAAGGTTGCTGCTCTGATTCCCAGGTGTGTAATACTTACCTGCAATAACCTGCATTTGCCTCAGTAAACACCCAGCTGTATGAAGGGGTGGAGAAGAGTGTGTACTGTGTAGAGTGTGTCGTGGCCACTGCGTGGAGTGTGTCTGTCCCGGGTGTACGCCCTGTTTGCTGCAGTGTGAGGAGCAGGTGAGGCTCCCTGAGTAAGGCCCTCTGTTCCTCCCCTCCTTAATTAGCACCTCTGTGAGTGAAACCGGGCTGAGAGCACCCGTCCCCAGCCTTCACACCCCGTCACACAGGGTTATTTCAGCTCCACATAGATCCCAACAGAGGGCCTCACAACCTGTCACTGTGTCCCAGCGTCTCCCTCCCTCTCTCCCTCTCTCTCTCTCTCTCTCTCTCTCCCTCCCTTTCTCTCTCTCTCTCTCTCTCTCTCCCTCTGCCCCTCCATCTCTGTAATTCAAATTCTGTCTCCCTCCCTTTCTCTTACTCTCATTCTGCCCCCCATCTCTGTAATTCAAATTCAGATGAGAATCTCTGCATTACTAAAGCATTTTTCCATACATGTCGTAAAAATGAGATAGAAAATGAAGACCCTGTCATCTAACATTCATCACAAACAGTAAATAGAAAGGTGAATCCCTCTCTCTCTCTGCTGTATCACAGTCAGAGGGCGAGTCTGAATCTCTCTCTCCACTGCTGCTCCCACATGCTGCACAGTATCCCCCAGCACTGATCTCACAGTATCCCCCAGCACTGATCTCACAGTATTCCCCAGCACTGATCTCACAGTAACTCTCAGCACTGATCTCACAGTATCCCCCAGCACTGATCTCACAGTATCCCCCAGCACTGACCTCACAGTAACTCTCAGCACTGATCTCACAGTATCCCCCAGCACTGATCTCACAGTAACTCTCAGCACTGATCTCACAGCATCCCCCAGCACTGATCTCACAGTAACTCTCAGCACTGATCTCACAGTATCCCCAGCACTGATCTCACAGTAACTCTCAGCACTGATCTCACAGTATTCCCCAGCACTGATCTCACAGCATCCCCCAGCACTGATCTCACAGCATCCCTGATCTCACAGTAACTCCCAGCACTGATCTCACAGTATCCCTGATCTCACAGTAAGCCCCAGCACTGATCTCACAGTAACTCTAAGCACTGATCTCATAGGAACCCCCAGCACTGATCTCACAGTAACACTCTGCACTGATCTCAAAGGAACCCCCAGTGCTGATCTCACAGTAACAGTCTGCACTCACCTCATTCACCCTCTCTCTACCACACTCACCCCCTTCATTGTTGTCTCAACTTATTTGTCTAATTCACCATCTCACCATGTTCTCCCTCCCCCCATATTCAGTGTCACACACTCACACACACTCACACACTCACACACACACACACACACTCCCACACTCAGGGTTGTGTGTGTGTGATTAATGCTGACATGTGGGCCTCCCCCTGCTGGCTGCTGTTGGCAGCGTGTCTGTGGCTCTGAGCGGCGGGATCTCTGAGTGGCGGGATAAGCTCTTGGCTGCTGTTTGATCCCGCTAAACTCTGCTGTCTGCATGCATTGTATTTAGCAGGAGACGCAACCACCTGTGCGGCAGGTGGCTTACTGGCCCCGCCTCCTTGCAAGTCCATCTGTGAGAGGAGGTTAGGAAGGCCGGGGGAAGCAGGAAGTGGCACAGGAAGTGAGGCTGGCTGGAGGTACGGTCACCTGGTTGGTCTCTGCTTGGTGGAGGAGTCCTTTGAGTTGTATGGACTGACTACATGGGGGCGTGGTCAGTGTGCATGGGTGACCACCTGGAGTGGTGTCATTTCACTGGTCAGGAACGGAAAGGGGAGTGGTCATCTGCATGGTCGGGGGCTGATGGTTAGGTCCGGTGCGTCAGCCTGGAATGAAAACCTGCAGACACTACAGCCCTCCAGGACCAGGGTAGAGTAGCCCTGTAACGTCTCTGTAACGTCAGGCATGGCTGCAGTTGTAATGCTCTCTCCTCTCTCCTCTCTCTCTCTCCCTCTCTCTCTCTCTCTCTCTCTCTCTCTCTCTCTCTCTCTCTCTCCCTCTCCTCTCTCTCTCTCTCTCTCTCTCTCTCTCTCTCCCACTCTCTCCACTCTCCCTCTCCCTCTCCCTCTCTCTCTCTCTCTCTCTCTCTCTCTCTCTCTCTCTCCCTCTCTCTCTCTCTCCCTCTCTCTTTCTCACTCTCTCCCTCACTCTCTCTCTCTCTCTCTCTCTCTCTTCTCTCTCTCTCTCCCTCCCTCTCTCTCCCTCTCCCTCTCTCTCTCTCTCTCCTCTCCCTCTCTCTCCCTCTCTCTCTCTCTCTCTCTCTCTCTCTCTCTCTCTCTCTCCCTGTCCTGCTGCGGCTCTGATAGCCCTCTGTAGCTGAACGATGACATCGTGCCCTGAGGGCCCCATGCTGAGCTGACAGGCGTGTCAGGTGTGTTATATCCAGTCACACCTGTAACTGATTGGATTTACCTGCAGGACGTTTCTGCTGTGTGTGGATGAAAGTGAGGAAAGTTTGACCTGAGGGTGGCTTTCTCATTGCGGTGGTTTTTAGTCTGACAAACTGATTATCCTGAATTCAACATTGATCTTCCCCTCCACACCCCCTCTCTCTCCTCTGATCTCTCATTCCATCTCCCCTCTCTCTCCCTCCCCTCTCTCTCCCTCTCTCTCCCCTCTCTCTCTCCCCTCTCTCTCCCCCCTCCCTCTCTCCCTCCTTCTCTCTCCCCTCTCTCTCTCCCCTCCTCTCTCTCTCCTCTCTCCCTCTCTCTCTCCTCCCTCCTCTCTCCCTCTTCCCTCTCTCTCTCTCCCTCTCCCTCTCTCTCTCTCTTCCTCTTTATCTCTCCCCAGACCTGTCTGTCTCTGATTCTTCTGTTCAATATCAAATCCAAATCAGCTTTACTGGCTTTGCAGACAGAGGGTATTATATTTCCTAAACAGATATTTAATGAAGACAGAACAGTCAATAGCAGGAGGGGTATAGAGGTAAAATAAAACTATTGTGTCTGCCTTTCACTTTGCCCCCCCTTCTCTCTCTTTCTTCCTGTCTGTCTATCCCTTTCTCTTTTGGCGGCAGATGAAATATTAACAGTGTTGTTGTAAAAATAAATTTCACCATCAGAACCGAAGGTCTGGTGGAGGCACTCTGTTGCCATGGTGACTTCGACAGCAGCTCTCCCTCATGTCTCACATCCCATTGGCTGCTGCTGGGCAACAGAGGGACAGGGGGCGGAGCACAAGGGGCAGAAACTCTCACTAGTGTTTGTTTGTCCATGTGTCTGTGGTTAGTTCTCCGCAGCAGGGTGGGGTGAGGGGGTGGGGGTGAGGGTGTGTGGTCACTTGCTTTGGGTCTCCATCTTTCAGCCACAGTGGCCTTGGGCAGGTGGGGGCTGTTCCAGCTCAGAGGCTGCAAAAAACATTAAAGACATTCAGGGGTCTCTGAAGCATTACATCACCTTACTGTCATTTAGCAGATGCTCTTATCCACAGCCACTTACACAGGTTACAGTTTTACATGCTATCCATTTATACAGCTGGATATTTACTGAGGCAAGTCTGGGTTAAGCGCTTTGCCCAAGGGTACAGCAGCAGTGCCCCAACAGGGAATCAAACCAGTAACCTTTCAGTTATGAGTCCTGCTCCTTACCACTGTTCCACACTGCAGCTAAACTGCAGTCCCAGCAGAGTACATCTCAGGGACTGAAGTCTGTCTACAGCCATTGTATTTCCTGCCATCATCGTATTGACTGTGATGAAAACATCCCTGTGATCAGTGTTGCCTGGGGTAATTGCTTTCGAGGATGAGTGATTCCTGTGATAAGAGTGTTCTCTGCTTATGTGATGAGTGCTCCCTGTGAATCCTTTCCTGTCTGTGATGATTGTATTTACTGTGACGAATGTGTCCTGTGAGGAGAGTGTTCCTTTGATTAGCGTTTCCTCTGATTAGTGCTCTCCCAGGGTGATTGCTTTCTGTGATGAGCGTTCTAGAGATGAGAGTGTGACCTGTCTGGTGTTTTTACACACAGTAACTGCATCTTTGTCTCTGATTCATTGATAAACAGCCAGTGTGTGATGTTGTAGGAATATAAGAAAGTTTAACATGGAAGGCTGTCAAACCTGTGTCCGTCCTCTTGTGGTGGTTTGATGTTGAGTGTAGAGGCCTTTATGAGCTGGAGTGAGTGGAATTGGTGGAGAAACATCTCCACCCAATGAAAGTGCGCTGTGATTGGTGGAGGAAGCTCTCCGCCCGCTGAAAGTGCGCTGTGATTGGTGGAGGAAGCACTCCGCGCGCTGAAAGTGCGCTGTGATTGGTGGAGTGACGGTGCCGCTCGGTGTCTCTCTGGCAGAGAACTCTCTGATGCGCTACGTGGGCGAGGAGAAGGCGCCGCCCGAGGACTACCTGACGAGCCGCAGCGGGAAGCGGGACACGGGCAAGCGGTCGAAGAAGAAGAGCGAGAAGGGGGGCAGCCCGGGGCACTACGCCCTGCTGCCCGCCCTGCAGATGGAGGTGCTGAGGCAGGAGTCCATGTCCACGCCCAGCTCGGACTCCACCTCCCTGTACCACGTGAGTTCTCTCTCTCTCACCCTCCACATCTCTGTATGCAGTCTGAGAGACAGCATGAGGGCAGTGGAGCTGTGTGTGTGTGTGTGTGTGTGTGTGTGTGTGTGTGTGTGTGTGTGTGTGTGTGTGCGTGTGTGTGTTTGTGTGTGTGTGTGTGTGCGTGTGTTTGTGTGAATGGTGTGTGTGTGTGTGTGTGTGTGTGAATGGTGTGTGTGTGTGTGTGTGTGTGTGTGTGTGAGTGTGTATGGTGTGTATGTGTGTGTGTGTGTGTGTATGGTGTGTGTGTGTGTGTGTGTGTATGTGTGTGTGTGTGTGTGTGTGTGTATGGTGTGCATGTGTGTGTGTGTGTGTGGTGGTACTGGACGCTGAGTGTCAGTATGTTGCAGCAGATGGTGTTGTGGGGGTTGTTGGAGCCGATCTGTGGTGCTGTTGTGTCATGGTGGTGGCTGGGGGTGAGGTGACAGGACTCTCACGCTGAGCTTTAATTAGGGTGAGCCTGGGGTGCTGCCGTGGCCACGCCGCCCCCCACCCCCCGCGTGAGCCGGCCCGGGTACGCCGAACGCTGAAACAGCCCACACACCGGCCGCGAACATGCCCGACAGCCCTGACCTGCAGCAGTGTCTCTGCCCTGACAGCTCACACATGCCTCCGATCAGCTGATCCCAAATCAGGGCTGGGAGGAAATTAACAACCATCTCCATCTGTCTGCTGCTTTCCAGGCTCTCCCCCTGCCCCCCCTTACTTTCTCTCTCCCTCTGTCTCTCTCTCTCTGTCTCTCCCTCCCTCTGTCTCTCTCTCCCTCTCTCTCTCTCCCTCTCTCTCTCTCTCTCTCCTTCCCTCTGTCTCTCTCTCTCTCTCCCCCTCTCTCTCTCTGTCTCTCGCTCCCTCTCTCCTCCTCCCTCCTCTCCCTCCCTCTCCTCCCTCCTCCCTCCTCTCTCTCTCTCTCTCTCCCCTCCCTCCCCCTCCCTCCCTCTCCCTCTCCCCCTGCAGTGCTGAGTTTCGGCATGCTGTCCTTTTCCTGCTGTAGGGACAGATCAGTGTTTACATCATGACTCAGCGGGACCCTCCTGTCCTGCCAATCACAGCTCTATATATAGGAGGTGCAGAGAAGTGTGTGAAGCCCTACTGAGCGCGTTCAGCTCCGACTGCCACAGTGCTGCTGACTTTCTCAGGGTCACTCATCCCGTTGCGCGCGCGCGTGTGTGTGTGAGTGTCTGTGTGTGTGTGTGTGTGAGTGTGTGTGTGTGTGTGTGTGTGTGTGTGTCTGTGTGTGTGTGTGTGTGAGTGTCTGTATGTGTGTGTGAGTGTGTGTGTGTGTGTGTGTGTGTGTGTGTGTGTGTGTGTGTGTGTGTGTGTGTGTGTGTGTGTGTGTGTGTGTGTGTGTGTGTGTGAGTGTGTGTGTGTGTAAGGATATGAGCTCTCAGTTGTGTGCAGGGTGGAATAGCTCAGTGACCTGTAGCAGCAGTGGAAACGCGGGCAGCTTCCCCGCTCTGAGCGGAGACAGTGAGCAGCGGTAATTAGGCTCTGACTGAGAGCTGATTCAGGCTCTGAAGGTTTCCCTGGCCTAGTGGGACCTGCAGAGAGCCCCCGGGGCTGTGTGTGCCCCCCCCCCAGGGCTGTGTGCTCTGCTCTAGGGCAGCTTTTTAACTGACTCCAGGTCAAAGTCCTGTCCCTGTGTCACCAGCGTCACAGAGACGCAGCGTCTGTGGGTGACCCACGCTTCTCTTCCGCAGGACGGCCCGGGCCAGCAGCCACAGTTTATAATATTTATAATAATGGTCTATAATGATCCACAATTTATAATGGCAGTCTATGATGACGGTTTATAATAACAGTTTATAAAAAGCTCATGATACTGGTTTGTAACAGTTTATAGTAATGGATTGTAAGAGTTTGTAACGGTTTATAATAGTGGTATAGTGTGATTGTGATGCGATGTGGCCGTTGCCATGGCGCTGGGGACAGAGCAGAGTGAGGCGGGGCCGGGAGAGAGGGGCGTGTCAGACAGGGCTGTTACAGAGTCACAGAGAGTCCCTGAGCAGCACAGCGTTGACGGCGCTCACCGCGACTGCGGGAGAAAGGAGTCATGTGACCCAGGTTAGAGGAAGGCGGAGTCACAGGCCGTGTGCTGTCTGCGTGCAGGTCCAGGAAAGCACTGCGTGCGGCTCTGTCTCTGTCTCTCCCTCCGGGCAGTGCGGACTGGCACACACACACACACACACACACACACACACACACACACACACACACACACACACACACACACACACACACACACACACGCACACTCACACACACACGCACGCACACACACTCACACACACACACACACACACACACACACACACACACACACACACACACACACACACACATACACACATACACGCACACTCACACACACACACGCACGCACACACACACATACACGCACGCACACACACACACACACACACACACACTCAGCAGCAGTGCTTTGTGCTGTATGCAGTCTTTATCCGAGACACAGTTTTAGCCTGCCTGGGGCAGTCCTCCTGACCCACATTGAACTGAATAGGGAGAGAGTGCCGATCGTGAGGGAGAGGAGAGAGAGAGAGGGAGAGAGAGAGAGAGAGCGAGAGCAGAAGGTAAAGAAAGACCAGGATCCTGTCTTCCTCTAAATTCTATTCAATTTAATTCAAATGTAGCTTTACTGACATCACAAACCTGCAGCTGAATTTCCAAAGCAAAATGAAAGTTCTTACTATGCATAAGAATGCATACATACATAAATGGTAAAGAATAAGAAAAGGAAAAAGGACTAAAACTTTAGATAAATGCAAATGGAGGTATATTGGAATATCAATACAGTAATATTGCCAAGGAATTTATCTCAGATTGCCATCAATATAACATCAAATATATATATATATATATATTATGGCATGCCGTTTAGGAAATATATATATATTTATATATATATATATATAATTACAAAATGCTCTGAATATATGGAATGAAGTGTGAGAATATTGAATGAAAGTCTGAATATATGGAATGAAGTGTGAGAATATTGAATGAATTTCTGAATATATGGAATGAAGATTGAGAATATTGAATGACATTGGAGAATATTGAAGGAAAGTCTTAATATATATGGAATATCATTTGAAATTATGGAATGAGAGTCTAAATATAAGGAATGGAATGTGGAATATATTGATCAAAATGTGAGAATTTTGACTGCAATACCAGTGTTGTGCATGACCGCGTTAAAAGAGCGCGTTCATTGAACGTGCTCATTTTTCGGTGAACAGTGAACTTGAACGTATCCGTTTGCAACTAAAGAACGTGAATTTGAGCTCGTTCAGGTTTGCACAAGATTCGGAATCCATGGGTGTGTTAAAGGTACTGCTTGATGAGTAAACATGGACGGCGTTATTCTATACTTGAGACGTTTTCATTAGTGCAACTCATCAGATAGACATCTCGACAGCTCGCAACCAACTGCCCATGTCCCGCGTAACAATCACTGCGCATGTATTCGTACACATAAAATAGTCCCTGGAGCAGCTCATTTAAAAATGGAAGAAATGAACTGGGACTGTGAACTTGTTCAAAATTCAGAATTGTGAACTATGAACGTGAACTTTTTCATTTTAATCTGTGTGAACTGAACTTTGAGCTAGCTCTTCTGACGTGTGAACTTGCACAACACTGTGCAATACTGAGAATACACCTAGAATTCGCCTAGAAGCTGATGTTGTGGGCACACAACATGGTGACCGTGCCTTGGAGACGTCAGATTCCATTCAATATTCTCAAGTTTCATTCAATATATTCATATTTTCATTCAATATTCTCAGGTTTCATTCAAAATATTCATACTTTCATTCAATATTCTCATACTTTCATTCAATATTCTCAATCTCATCCTCTTCCAACAGGATTGGGATTTTTAGACATTAGGAAGGGAAATAAATCTTAAAATTGAATTCTCAAATTGTGAGCAATCTGTCTTCCTCTCCTTCTCTCTCTCTCTCCCTCTCTCTCTTTCTCTCGCTCTAGCTCTCTCTCTCCCTTCTCAGTTTTTAGGCTCTTAGATTTCAATACCATGATGTACTTAAGCCAATCGGTACTGTGTAGATATATTAATATATGTATACACTGTACTGTGCTTAATATATTTGCACTGTACTGATTTAAAATGTGTTTACACTGTACTGTGGTTAATATATATATATACACTTCACTGTGTGCTTTGCCAGTGAATAACCGAAAGCCTTAATCTCTCAGACGAGCAGGAAGTCTGAGGTCTTCACTGCTGCTGCTGCTGCTACTCTGTGGCTTTTATTTCCCATCATTCCCGGGATTAGCACATTGCGTTACGCAGTGATTAATCAACCCATTCCCGGGATTAGCACATTGCGTTACACAGTGATTAATCAACCCATTCCCGGGATTAGCACATTGCGTTACGCAGTGATTAATCAACCCATTCCCGGGATTAACACTGTGTGTTACGCAGTGATTAATCAGCCTCCGAGATGTGGAGGCGCGTGCCACACAAAGGCCAGGCCGCGACACTGTGATTGGTGGAGAGCTGCTGCTGGAAGCGGGGGAGAGAGGTGTTGTTTTTTATTTGTTTTTTATTAACTTTTTTTTCCTCACACAACATCTCCACAGTGTTGCTGCGTGTCAGCTTCCAGACGTGACAGCCAGTGACACGCGCCCGGAATTGATCTTTGTAATAAGCCTCTCCCAGGCTGCTGAGAGACTACATGCACCAGATCCAGGAAAACCCAGCCACACTGTCAC
>CM032876.1:2479366-2511866 GCA_019176425.1 Megalops atlanticus
GAACAGGTGAGTCATAGCCTGGGCGGGACAGAGACACACAAACTACAGCTTTATATAACACTTACATTTATATCACACTACTTCATTTAGGATAAAATCATTTCAGAAAGTACAGTTTGTGAGCTGCTGACTGTAACTGATTAATCGCTGGTTTGAAATAGTGTTTCCTTCTCTCTTCCTCACTGGTTCCAAGCTGTGTTTCCTTCTCTCTTCCTCACTGGTTCCAAGCTGTGTTTCCTTCTCTCTTCCCCATTGGTCAAAGCTGTGTTTCCTGCTCTCTTCCCCATTGGTCAAAGCTGTGTTTCCTGCTCTCTTCCCCATTCGTTCAAACCTGTGTTTACTGCTCTCTTCCCCATTGGTCAAACCAGTGTGTCTTGCTTTTCCTCATTAGTTTGAAGCTGTTTCCTGCTTTTCTTCATTGGTTTGAAGCTGTTTCTTGTTTTGCCTCATTGGTTTGAAGCTGTGTTTCCTTCTTGTTTCTGAGTCACTCTCCCTCAGTGAGGGTAACAGTTCATTTCCAGTTTGTAATGGCCCACAGGCGATGGCTGCATCTCTCTTACTTTTCGAAAACAATTCCCTTTTTCCAAACGTTGTTTGTAGAGAACAGCAAGACATGGCTTTTTTCCCAGTGGGGTTGACTGTGAAAGATGGCTGATAAGGCAGGTGATATCTGTCAGACTGAGAGAGTGCACCTGCCCAGTCTCTGCCCACATTACTGCCAGATAGAAACCACTCACTGTCACCCAGTGAGTGGGGGGGGATTTGCTGTTCGCAAACATCCGTTTGGCAGGTTAACGAGCATTTCCACGCTCCGCTTCATTAGCTATACTGATTGATCTGTTTTTACCATGGGGCACTGAGCTATCTCACTGATGCAGCAGCTCGGTGTGTTACCTGCTTCTTATGACAAGGAAACAGACGCCTTTCGATTTTCCACCATAAATAAAGGTAATGTCTCATAAGAGCGTTGTCTGGAATGCCTCAGACAATCAGGACAGATAAGCAGATATATCTCTGTTTAAGGCCTGTGTGGTTTAGGTTGTGAAATTCAGTCCTGTTGTATGAGACCCAGTCACTAATAGAGGTGAAATTGAAATGTTCTCCAGTTCTCCTGGAGACCTGGTACAGGCCACATGTTGTAGAGGGAGACTGGAATGAGCTGGGATGTGTGAAAGGGATTCAGAGGGAGACTTGTGTGTGAGAGGGATTCAAAGGGAGTTGGTGTGTGAGAGGGATTCAGAGGGAGTTGGTGTGTGTGAGGGGGATTCAGAGGGACTTGATGTGTGTGAGGGGGATTCAGAGGGACTTGGTGTGTGAGAGTGATTCAGTGGGAGTTGGTGTGTGTGAGGGATTCAGAGGGAGTTGGTGTGTGAGAGGGGGATTCAGAGGGACTTGGTGTGTGAGGGGGATTCAGAGGGAGTTGGTGTGTGAAGGGGATTCAGAGGGACTTGGTGTGTGAGGGGGATTCAGAGGGAGTTGGTGTGTGTGAGGGGATTCAAAGGATGTTGGTGTGTGAGGGGGATTCAGAGGGACTTGGTGTGTGAGAGGGATTCAGAGGGAGTTGGTGTGTGTGAGGGGGATTCAAAGGGAGTTGGTGTGTGTGAGGGATTCAGAAGGAGTTGGTGTGTGTGAGGGATTCAGAGGGAGCTGGTGTGTGTGAGGGATTCAGAGGGAGACTGGAGGTAATGGGGAAGAACAAAAAGGCTGGAAAGAAGCTGAGGAAGTTGCATTGCTTATATTTACCATTGGTGTACAGCTTGACATTATTGAAATAATTCATGTCAAGGATCAAGGTCAGGTACTTTGCCCAGAGGTACCCACACTCAAGTGCTGAACTCTACAATCAGGAGTCCAGTGCCGTAACTTACATACCACATCTGTCTACTTCCCCCTTGCTCCCGTCCTGTTTCCTGTGCTTCACTTCCTGTTTCCTGTGTGTTTCCCTCTGCAGGTGGCTGAGTCGTCTCAACATGGCGGCGGCGGGGTACGCAGAGCGAGAGAGGATTAGGCAGGATCAAGGTGAGGGCTGTGATTGGCTGCGCTGGGGGCCAGCTGGGCAGGGCACATTGGCACTGTCTAGACACAGGGGCACCACCATCATCCTGTGCTGAGCAGCAATGAAGATCATGGGTGTCACATCAGAACAGCTGTGAGGTTCTGTGTTGAGTGAGGATTGGGAGAGTGTTCAGGTTCTGTGCTGAGTGAGGATTGGGAGAGTGTTCAGGTTCTGTGCTGAGTTGGGATTGAGAGAGTGTTCAGGTTCTGTGCTGAGTTGGGATTGAGAGAGTGTTCAGGTTCTGTGCTGAGTTGGGATTGAGAGAGTGTTCAGGTTCTGTGCTGAGTTGGGATTGAGAGAGTGTTCAGGTTCTGTGCTGAGTTGGGATTGAGAGAGTGTTCAGGTTCTGTGCTGAGTTGGGATTGAGAGAGTGTTCAGGTTCTGTGCTGAGTTGGGATTGAGAGAGTGTTCAGTTTCTGTGCTGAGTTGGGATTGAGAGAGTGTTCGGGTCGTTGGCTCAGGCTGAAGTAAAGGCTCATTAGAAAGAGAAGCACAGCTCTGTGGGTCTCTGTGCTCTGTGTGTCTCTGTGCTCTGTGTGTCTCTGCGTGTCTCTGTGTGTCTCTGTCTCTGTGTTTCTGTGCTCTGTGTGTCTCTGTGCGTCTCTGTGTGTCTCTGTGCTCTGTGTCTGCATCTCTGTGCACTGTGTGTCTCTGTGCTCTGTGTCTGCATCTCTGTGCACTGTGTGTCTCTGTGTGTCTCTGTGTGCCTCTGTGGTCTGTTTCTCTCTGTGTCTCTGTGCTCTGTGTGTCTCTGTGTGTCTCTGTGTCTCTGTGCTCTGTGTGTCTCTGTGCTCTGTGTGTCTCTGTGTGTCTCTGTGCTGTGTGTGTCTCTGTGCTGTGTGTGTCTCTGTGTCTCTGTGCTCTGTGTGTCTCTGTGCTCTGTGTGTCTCTGTGTCTCTGTGTGTCTCTGTGCTCTGTGTGTCTCTGTGCTCTGTGTGTCTCTGTGTGTCTCTGTGTGTCTCTGTGCTCTGTGTGTCTCTGTGCTGTGTGTGTCTCTGTGCTGGGGTTTGGATGGATGCTCTCAGCTGCAGATCCTGGGGATCTAATGGTTGTGTTGCATGGAGAAAAGCGTCAGGAAGACGGAGCGAATCTCTCTCCTGCATTAATGCATTTCCTATTGTGCTGCGTTGTCTCTGCTCTCTGTGCTTGCCTTCTCTCAGTCTCTCTCTCATGCTCTTTGCTCTCTGTTCTCTCTCTCTTTCTCTCTTTCTCTTGATCACTTTCCTCCTCTCTCTCTTTTCATCCTTTTTCTTCTGCCTCATTTCTCTCTGATTCTCCTCCTGCATCTTCTTTCTCTCTCTCTCTCTCTCCCTCTCTCTCTCTCTCTCTCTCTTCCTCTCTCTCCTCTCTCTCTCTCTCTCTCTCTCTCTCTCTCTCTCTCTCTCTCACACACACACACACACTCACACACACATACATACACACACACACAGATAGCCTGATAGGCTCTTTATCGCCAGAGCAGTGAGCCTCACTCTGAGCGATCGGCCTGGCTGGCTACAGTAGGAACAGCATATTCTGTACCCAGAGCAGAGCAGGGTGTCTGTTCATTCAGAGGCAAGCTGTGAAACCCACAGGTCCCGCTGCTGTATCCAGGACCAAACCAAGGACACCCCCACACACACACACACACACACACACACACACAGCCAGGGGGGCAGCCACTGAATGCAGCTGAAAATACTGTGTGCGAAACAGATTTATTTGCATCTGTGCTACAGAGTTAAGGACACAACACGGTAGGGGTTAGACTGAAATCTCCACCGGGTTCTCCATGTTCTCCAAATGGGTTAGTGAGGCTTCACAAACCCCATCATACTGTTGGTCAGCTGCCGTATGCTTGTGTAAGCGAATCAGAAGCTCTTATTCTACAGAGCAAAGTGTGATACCTTTGAAGTGCTGAGTCACTGGTAACACATGCTAGCTGTAGCCTGTTTGGGGTTGTGTGGCCTCACTCTCTCGTCTCCACTCTCAAGATCCCGTTTGCAGTCTAGGCTTTTTCAGACGCTTTTCTGAATAATATGTCCAGGAAGTGTGCCTGTTTCAGGTGTGTATGAGCTCCTTTCACTGCAGGACACCACCTACATCAAACAGGTGATATTTTTACAGACACTGAAAAGTGTTTTCACCTCTTTGGTGCCCCCTGCTGTTGAAGATTGCACTGTGTGAGCTCTGATCCAGATTTCTCCCGTTTCTTGTGTTTCTCGCGACCTGCAGACTACTGGAGTGAGAGCGAACATGAGGACAACGAGACGCCGTCGACGCCCAAGCAGGACAGCCCCCCGCCGCCCTACGACACCTACCCCCGCCCCCCCTCGGTGAGTCTCTCGGCCCGTTTGACGGTTAGTCCATCTGTCCATCTGGGTCTGATTTCACGTCAGAATCCGGCTTCGCCGTGAGCCTCCTGCTGAAGCCTGCTCTGCTTGGGAGGAGCCTCCACCCTGAGGGCCACCAATCACAACCCTCAGCACATGGCCTCATGGGCCACCTGGTGGGGGTCAGAGGTCGGAGTCCCTCTCTCTCTCCCTCTCTCTTTCTCTCTCTCCCTTACTCTCTCTCTCTCTCTCTCCCTCTCTCTTTCTCTCTCTCCCTTACTCTCCCTCTCTCTCTCTCTCTCTCTCTCTCCCTCTCTCTCTCATGGACATTTGGGGCATCTGTAACAGCTCTTCTGTAACAGTCTTCTGTAACATCTGTAACAGTCTATCTCAGAGATATTCAGGCCCTGTGCTGCATCGCAGGGTGTTACAGTGTGGGGCGGGGCAGGGGTGTTGGTTGCTGTCCCAGGACGGCCTGTGTGTGCTGTGTGGAGCGTTTTCCTGCTGCAGTCTCTGCTGTTCGTCTTAATTAGGCTGGTTCCTCCTTCTAACGTTTTTCGATAAAGTGATAGATCACCCTTTGCACATGTGCCCTTAAACTCGAGCATTTTGCTGAAGTGTGTTTCTGGAACTGCATCGATGTGATGGTGCTGTATACAGGTCATCGACCAACTGGACCAATTATACCAGGGTAATCTGTCTGAGAGACTACATATGCATGAGGAGGGAGAACTAACTCTACCAGTAGTTCCTTTTCCACAAAGTCAGAAAAGGACTTTAACACATTCACGGACAATCAGAATGTGTTCATTTACAAAGAATTACTCTTATAAGAAAGCAAATATCAATGCCAACCCACAGAACGGTGTGGTCACTGAAGTGTTTTGCAGCCATTAGGCGGTTTGTATTGAAACTGACAGGCTGGGAGTTGCCTTACCCTTGAGTGAAGCACGAAGTAGGCAAATTCATATCTTAACTGAGGTAATGGAAAAGTAATCTTAGTCACTCTGTGCGAGGGAGCTTGCCTGGCAGATGAAAGTGTCTTAGTGTGATCTTATGTTCAATTAGAGATCAGTGGGTGTGGTCACCCACTCTCCTGTCTTGTTGGCTAGGTTACAGAGAGGTGTGATTTCATTGGCCGAATTACAGAGGGGGCGGACTCAGGGTGGAGTGGCCCATGCAGGAACTGTTAAGGCTTTGTCTCTCCTTCCTGGCTGATGAGTAAACCATGGAAACAGTGCACATTGGGAAAAGCTGGGGATGGAGAGAGAGAGGAAGAAGGCAGGAGGGAGGGAGTGACAGAGGAAGGGAGGGACACAGAGGGAGGAAAGGCAAGGGGGAGAAAAACAGGAGGACAGGGAAGGAGTGAGTGGGAGAAAGAATAAGAGGAAATAGTGGGAGAAAGATGGAGAAAGAGGAGGAGAGGAGGAAAAATGGGAGAAAGAGGGAGAGAAAAGGAGAGAGTGGGAGAAAGAGAGAGAGGAGGGTTTGGAAGAGAGAGTAATCTGTTGGAGAGAGCCAGAGCACTGCTCTGGGATGTAGAGTCTTCTGAGAGAGAGGGAGACCCAGTCCAGGCCTCGCAGCTGTGCCAGGCCCTCAGGGCGGAGTGTGTAACGCACTCTGCGTACTCCCTTCAACGCAGACACCCGAGCGCTGGACTGCGGGGTTCCCCCCACCCCGAGGTGAAGAAGCACAGCCCTCCACTTCCTTCAGCGTCTCACCCAGAAACACAGCTCCCTCTCTCCTAACACCCTTCTCCCAGAAACACAGCTCCCTCTCTCCTAACACCCTTCTCCCAGAAACGCTGCTGCCTCTATCCTAACACCCTTCTCCCAGAAACGCTGCTGCCTCTATCCTAACACCCTTCTCCCAGAAACGCCGCTGCCTCTCTCCTAACACCCTTCTCCCAGAAACGCAGCTCCCTCTCTCCGGATAATTTGCTTACAGTGTTTTCCTTTCGGGGGTGCTGTCTGCAGAGGTACAGTGGGAGACCTTGGGGCAAAGTGTAGCTGTGAGAGACCCTAAGGGTCATGGGTTCAAATCCAGACGGGGCACAGCGTTTGTATCCGGTTTTCTTAGGGATTTCTCCACACACGATTAACCCTCCGCTCTCCCTGTGTTTCAGATGAGCTGCGCCAGCCCCTACCTGGAGCCCAAACACGGCCGCCTGTCTTCCACGGAGACGTCCCAGTCCCGCTCCTCCCACGAGGAGTTCCGGTCAGAGCCTCCGGGGGGCAGCAGCAGCTGCGGGGGGTCGCCGGCGCGGAAGTCGGCCAGCCAGCGGCGTTCGTGGCAGGACCTGATCGAGACGCCCCTGACCAGCTCGGGGCTGCACTACCTGCAGACGCTGCCGCTGGAGGACGCGGTGTTCTGCGAGCCGGGCGGGGGGGGGGCGGGGCGTGTCCCCGGAGTACCGCCGCCAGTCCACCCTGCCGGCCCAGCGCAGCCTCCTGCAGGACCACTACGGCCCCTTCCCCATGGCCCCCGGAGAGCGGCTCCGCGACCTGGCCGGGGCCGGGGGCAAACCCCGCAGCTTCACCCTGCCCCGGGACGGGGCCCTCCACACCCTGCTCACCCCCTCCCCCAGCACCTCCGAGCACAGGGAGCCACACCGGCGGGAGCTCGGCCACAGCCACGACGCAGACACAGGTGAGCCAGCACAGAGACACAGGTCAGACAGAGAGACAGCACAGAGACACAGGTGAGACAGCACAGAGACACAGGTCAGACAGCACAGAGACACAGGTGAGACAGCGCAGAGACACAGGTCAAACAGAGAGACAGCAGAGAGACACAGGTGAGACAGAGACAGCAGAGAGACACAGGTGATAAGGAGCGCAGAGACACAGGTGAGACAGAGCGCAGAGACAGAGGTGAGACAGAACACAGAGACACAGGTGAGACACTGCTCAGGGAGACAGAGAGACAGCACAGAGACACGAGTGAGACAGAGCACAGAGACACAGGTGAGACAGAGCGCAGAGACACAGGTGAGACACAGGAGAGAGAGCACAGAGACACAGGTGAGAGGCAGGTGAAGAACATGAAGGAGGGACAGAGTGGGATATATGGCAACAAATAACATATTCTGATTGGTTGAGAGGGTGTGTATTAATTTCCAACAGCAGCAAGGCTTAAACATTTTCATACACAGCGATAATGCACTTCCAGCAGAAATGGCCTAAATACAATTAAAAACCAATACACAAACTATCTACTGTGCATTACTGTCTGTGTGATCTGTCCATATCTAAAGATTCAGTTCCATCTCAACAATCTTAATTTCACCCTTATTTTTCACCCTGACTGTTCAATTATCATTTCCTTGCAACTTCACATTCTAACTTGTGAACTTTTCCCCTTAGCTTTCTGTTGTAACCCTCCATCCTCACACACCTGGGTGTGCCTGCCATCATTCAGATGGGTGTGTGCTGTTTGCAGGCATTTCCCTCCAGCCATCAAAACACAGTGTTTATTCCCCTCACAAAAAAAGCACCTGCTGCAGTTTAATGAACTCGTAATAAGTTTTCTCATTAGAACATTTCCCAGGAAGAGCACAAAAGTGTTTTAATTGGCTGGTGTCAGCACGGAGATCCGCACACAGCTGCTGGCTTTCTGTGTGCCTTTTAAACAGTCGTGAAGTAGCCTAAAATGGGAGATTTTGAATGCAGCGCAGGTGCATTTGGTTTTACTGAGAGCTGAAATTTTTGGCACCGTAGCCAGCCGTGTGTTGGATTAAGAGAGAAAGTTGCCATTATGAGAGGAGGCGTATTCCTGAGCTCAGAGAGCTCAGTGCTTTCTGTGCTGCAATCACAGATTCCATTCCCAAATCCTCTGCAAAGTGTTGAAATTACTGTCAGAGCGCGAGCACCACTGACAGAATGGTGAATTCCCATTGGTCTCTTTGGTCATGTGCTGTAACGGAACACCGCCACTGTCTTGAAGGTGTTGTCAGAGATGTGAAAGGAGCTTGGATCCAGGCAGTGATGCATTGTGGGAAATGGGGGCTGGTCAGTGGGGTCTCTGTAGAGACTGAGTGTGGGAGGATCTGTGGACAGCACAGGCACGCTTTCTGGCAGGAGAGTGGGTAATATAAATGAATCATCTGTTTGTGCAAGGCATGGAAGCTCATGTTCACAAACACTGATGAGAAAGTACAGTTTTTCTTTGGAGTTTTCTGTGCTGTTTGTGTAATTGACAGCAGTACTAATACAGATCAAAGTAATCAATCATATCATCATAAAATCTACCTCACGCCAAGTCTCATAGTCATACCACTCTCATTTTTCTGGGTCCCTTTCTGTACTACAAAGTACATAATAATATTGCATGTAAGCGCATGTAATATCGTTTCACTGTGTCACTGTGTGAAATCTTATGTATGTCATTTCACTGTCTCATTGTGTTTCACTGTGTCTCTGTCTCTCTGTGTTTCATTGTGTTTCACTGTCTTTCACTGTCTGTCACTGTGTTTTTGTGTTTTACTGTTATTGACTGTGTCTCACTGTCTCTGTGACACACTGTGTCTTATTGTGTTTCATCGTGTCTCCATTTCTCACCGTGTCCCTGTATTTTACAGTATCTCTCTGTGTCTGACTGTGTGTCTTTCTGTGTCTCTCTGTGTCCCACTGTGTGTCTCTCTGTGTCTCACTGTGTGTCTCTCTGTATCTCTCTGTATCTCACTTCATCTCACTGTGTCTCACTCTGTCTCTCTGTGTCTCTGTGTTTCTCTGTGTCTCTCTGTGTCTCACTGTGTCCTTTTCTAACATTACACTGTCACAGTATTGCCTCAGAATCACCTCATTGTCATCTCTCGCTAATGGATCTTTTCCTAAGCCTTCTGCCTGACAGAGGGCTTTTTCCTCTCCAGGCTATATTTAAACCCTCTCCTCCTTCAGTTTTCCTCCTTAATGAATATCCCTTTATCCTCCCTGTGTGCGGCGAGGCAGGCGGTACTCAGCTCCAGAGCCAGTGATTTTCAGCCACCTGCTGAGGAACGGATCGTTTCGGATCCAGGCCTCGCCGCCCTCCCGGGACGGGAGTCACACGCACCCCGGCGTAGCCCTCACCCGCCCCAGCACTCTCACCACGCCTGACCCTGCCAGGGCACCAGAGACGGGCCGCCGCGACCCTCACGTTTTACCATGGAGATCACAGTGGTCCTGACTCTAACCTTACATTACTACAGTGTGGCCACAGGTCTTACCCATTACACATGAACAAGCCGTCTGTAGCTGGCTGAAAGGTGCAGGGCCCCCCCAGGGCCCTGAGGTCACGTAGGTCTGATGTGTGGGGGGGGGGGTGTTGGGTTTGCGTGCGTGCCTGGCTCCAGCTCGGTGAGGTGTGAGAGGAGATGGCGGTTGAACAGGCTGAATAGAGGAGAGAGAGGCTTTTAGAGGCAGGGTCTGATAAAGCCCGTCTCTGCATTCATGTGGCACGGTGCTTGGGGGCCCCTGTGTGAGCCTTTGGCTTTGTGTGCAGCCAGATCACAAGGGTAAAGTGGAGTGGGGGTCTGTCATAGCGAACGACCATTTATCATTTACAACATCAAATGCACAATGCCCACTGTACAACACTACAACACTAAATACACAACGCCCACTATACAACACTACAATGCTCAGTACACTCACAGAATACACAACACAACACAAGAATGCACAGTACATGCAGGACTACAGTGTAAACTAAACCCCCGCAGTGCCAACAACACAACATCCTGCAGCGCCCAGACTGCAGAGCAGCACTTCAGAGCAGACTTCATTTCAGCCAATACCTACACCAGCAAGGCTCATTCTCCAATGCTGAACTCTGCAGGGGAAACGCTGCCCCCTTGTGGCTGAGCGTGGGACTGGCCCAAGTGCCACACGCTTTGTGTTACGTACCACAGGAAGAAGGACACCTCCTCTCTCCCAACACAATAAATTACAGTTAATTATATCAGATCTCAGCGCTGAGATGCTCGCATTCTTCACAGGACACTGTCTCTGGGGAAGGCGCTGCAGAGAATTTACTGTGGCAGACAGCCGTTCCCCCGGAGCGGGGGCGAGTCCGGGGGCGGTAATGTGAAAATGATTGATTCCCAGCCTGTAATTGAGAGAAGATGAGACGCTGCGGAGGAGCCCCCGTCTGACTCGCTGTGTTCTGAGATGAACCCTGCGCCTCCCCGAGGTGAAAGGTCAGGGGCCCGGCCGCGCGCTTCCAGTCTGAGACCGCGATGCGAAACCACACCCCCTCACCTTACACGCAGGTGATTGACAGGTGTCACTCTGCACTGGCAGGGTTCAGGGCCACGCCTCCTGTGTCATATCCGATCCCGCCCCCTCCCCCACTCCTGGGAGGTCCTTACAGCCCCGCCCCTCAGGTTCCACATGAGATTTCTGGGCAGAATTCTTGCATCGATTGCCAGTTTCCACCCTCCCAGGATAGGAGTCCCGTGGGCCCCGCCCACCGACCTGCTGTAGAGTCTCTGTGCTTAGTGTTAGCTGTGTCTCTGGTTATGCTGGGTTTTAGTTCTTAGTTAGTGTTAGTTCAGCTGAGTGGTCCTCATGTCAGCTGGGCTGAAGATTAGTCCAGGCCCCAGGCGGAGTTGCTAAGCACCCCCAAATAAACAAACGCAGGTGTGGTCACTGGCTCTGTGTGTGGTCTGTATTTGGTATGAGACATGTTCCTGAGGTCCTGTCTCTCTGGTCTTTAAGGATCTTGTGGTGCCCCTCTCAGAGGGTAGCAGTGTGTTCCTCTAGCCCTTTCAGTACGTCCCTGCAGCTGTTTAACACGCTAAAAATGTCTTTCCTTCCTGTGCCAGCTGCCGTGTGCTGAGGGATCTGCTGTGCATCTCCCAGGTGGGGGCTCTGTGTGGTGGGGGTTTAGTGGAGACAACCCCCCCAAATTCTTTAAAGCTCTTTCACATCCTTTAAGGGTGTTATATAACTGCAAAAAGCATCCCACAAGCACAGAGCACAGCTCAGTTTCCTGACTACAGCCTCGTTAGGTAATGGTGAGCAGTGATTGGCTGAGTGGCATACCCCCCGGAGGAAACGCACGGCTGTGGGAGGTCAGAGGTTAACTGTGCAGGTAACCCCACCTGGCCGCGAGAGGAGAGTTGTGTGCAGCTCGGCGGTGCGTGTGGGCGGGGCAGCGGTGTGCCGGCCGGGATTAGGGGTGTAATTCACAGACGGACGCTCTTGACATTTAAATGGGTGTCTCTGGTAAGCGGAGCCGTTTGCCTAATTAAACCCCGAAGCGTCTCCTCTCCCCGGCGCTAACGAAGCCTCTCTCCTCTCCACCGCTAATGAGCTGTTTGGAGGCTGCGGAGCTGCGTGGTCAGCTCTTTCTGCGCCAGCGGCTCAGCTGACCACGCCGTCTCCACCGACCGCGCCGTCTCCGCTGACCGAGCTCCCCCAGGTCCCGTCACTCCGCAGAGAGGCAGGTGCCCCCTCACCTTCCGGAGGGTGGGGGAGGTGAGGTCATCAGACCGAGAATGAGGGAAACGTGGCTGCTGAGGTCATTAGAAAAGGGACTGCTTTGGCATTTTAACAGAGGTTTTGTAGATCTCAGATCTCCCCTGCTAATATGGGCATCTGGGGCCCGTAGGTCTGGGCTGAACGTGACGGTAATCAGCGTGTGGCAGGGTGTGTTTCCCGCGTCAGCGCACACGCTGTCGTGCTCTGCAGTGATTGGCTGATGGCGGTCGGCGGGTGGAAGCGCTGCTCTCTCCACAGCCTCTGGGACGCACTGATTGGCTGACAGAGCGAAGAGAGGCTCTGTGGGGGGGCGGTGCCGTCTCTGACCCCTCCCGTGCCTCTGGCTCCCCCTGCAGGCGGCGATGGGGAGGCGGGGCAGAGGGCGGACTCACTGCGGGACCTGTACCGGGCTCTGGAGCGGGCCAGCCTGTCGCCCACGGGCGAGCGCAGACTCTCCACCAAGCTGGACTACAAGCGCTCCTTCCTGCGCCGCTCCAACGACCCCCAGCTGAACGAGAAGCTGCACCGCCTGCGCATCCTACAGAGCATGCTCAAGGTAGGCCCGCCCCCGCGGCCGTCGGTCTGTCCCTGCGTCCGTCTGTCCCGCCCCCGCGGCCGTCCATCTGTCCCCGCGACCGTCTGTCCCACTGTCAGTCTGTCCCGCCCCCGCAGCCGTCCCTCTGTCAGTCTGTCCCTCCGTCAGTCTGTCCCTCCGTCTGTCTGTCCCTCTGTCGGTCTGTCCGTCTGTCCCTCCCTGCGCCCGTCTGTCTGTCTGTCTGCCATCACCGGGGCTCTGTTGACAGGGGCTGTCCGCTCTTCCTCTAAAACTCGCGGGACCCCCCCACTCCGTCTCAGAGCCCCGCTGATCTCAGACCAGCCCCGCTGGGCTGCTGGAGTTTCCTGCTTGGTTCTGGCTGTGCGTTTGCCGTGGTGGCTGCGGTTCTGGTTCCGGTCGGGCTGTGCTTCTCTGTGGCTGTCGGGCCTGGTCTGTCTGCGTGCGCTCTCTCTGGCCGGCCCTGGCTCTGGCTGCGGCTGCTGCTGCCTGTGTGGGCGGGGTCAGGGGTGTGGGCGGGGTTAGGGGTGTGGGCAGGGCCTGTGCTGCTCTGTGCTTGTCGTGGCGTGCCGTGTCGGGGGACGGGCTCCCGTTGCATTGTGGGTGCGGCCGGCGCCGGCTCTGGTCCCTGCATGCTGTGTCTCTGTGTGTGGCTGAGCGCTAGCGCCTGGCCCGTCGCCGTGGTGACCAAGCTGCAGTGAGGGGCGTGTCTGTCGAAACGCTGGGTGCGAGGGCCTGCCTGTGTGAAGTGTGCTGGCGTGAGCCTAACACCATGTGGCTTCAGTAACGCTGCAACGCATCTGTGTTAACTCTGCTCTGCTCTGCTCTGTGAAACCCTTTCACTGTCTGCACTGCAACTCTCCCTGCAAAGCAAACCCCTTTCTCACTGCACCATGAGACAGAGAGAGAGAGAGAGAGAGAGAGAGAGAGAGGGAGACAGGGAGGGGAGAGAGAGAGAGAGAGAGAGAGAGAGAGAGACAGAGGGAGAGGGAGAGAGAGAGAGAGGAGGAGAGAGACGGAGGGGAGAGAGAGAAGGAAAGAGAGAGGATGAGACATGAAAGAGGGAGATGGAAAGAGAGAGGAAACAGAAGAGGAGGGAGAGGGAGAGAGGGAAAAAGAGAGGAGGAGACAGGAGAGGAGGGAGAGGGACAGGCAAAGAGAGGAGACAAGAAAAAGAAAGTGAGAAGGAAAGAAAGAATAACCCTTCAGCTGTTTGTACTGTAACTCTCCCTGCAAAGCAAAGCCCTTTCTCACTGCATGATGAGACAGAGAGAGAGAGAGAGAGAGAGAAGAGGAGAGAGAGAGGGAGAGAGAAACAGAGGAGGAGAGAGGGAGAGAGATGGAGAGAGACAGAGATGGAGAGAGACAGAGAGGGAGAGAGATGGAGAAACAGAGAGAGAGTAACCCCGCCCCCTGCCACTGTGTCTCTGCCCCCAGGATAGGGAGGGGGAGGTAGCCATGATTGACAGCCTGTTGGACAATCCCAAGCTGTCGTCCTCGGCCTTCCGGGAGTGGAAGAGGACGTACCTGGAGCTGTTTGCGGAGGTGCCCCCGCAGCAGAGCGCTCACAAAGAGAGCGGCAGCGGGGCCCCCGAACCCGCCCCCCGCGTCCCCACGCTGTCCCACACACACTCCTACATCGAGACGCACGTGTGAGCCCCAAAATCAGAGCGCCCCATCGTCCTGTCCCTGCACCCACAGCGCGGATCTGCCGTGCCTAAACACCACACACCCACTCCACACACCCACTCCACACACCTGCTGTACCTAAACACCACACACCCACTCCACACACTCACTCCACACACCTGCTGTACCTAAACACCACACACCCACTCCACACACCTGCTGTACCTAAACACCACACACCCACTCCACACACTCACACCGCACACCTGCTGTACCTAAACAACACACACCCACTCCACACACCCACACCGCACATCTGCTGTACCTAAACACCACACACCCACACCACACACCTGCCGTACCTAAACAACACACACCTGCCGTCTGTGCCAACATACACACCCATTGCCAGAACCTGCATTACACACTCTGTCTCTGTGCAGCTACAACACACTCTAATGCACTCACAACACACTCTAACACACTCTCTCTGTACCTACAACACCCCCACTGCCATCACTACTTCTCTTTTGTGGAGCATAAGGCAGCAAGAACCTGCATTATACACTAACTCCCAGTACCCACATTACACACTAATTCTCTGTACCCACACTACACAGCCAATGATTGTCTGATCGTTACCCAAAATCCACACCCTGCTACTCACTGCGTCCCTTACACCACGCCCATAATCCAGCAGCTCTGTGTTTGGACAGACTGGGTTGCCGTGGTGACTGACTGCACCAGCCCATCCTTCCTGCAGTGTGGAGGACTCTCCCTTTCCTGTGGGCGGAGTCTCGGAGCATGGACACTGGGACAGACTGTGGGACCTGGGCGGGGCTTAGGGCGGGGCTTGTATCTCTTGGGTGTCGTGTTTCAGCGTGTTGTTATTTCCCAGTACAGAATGGGCGTTGTGCTCATGAGCTGTGGCTGAATAGGGCTGGACCCCTTCACAGCACTTTGTAGTGTAGTGTCCAGTTCGACCTTGTCCAAGAGTTCTGTTTACCTCATTTAAAGAGAAGCTAAAGAGAGTTTGCTAATTAATGGTCAGTATTTTCTGTGTGTTTAATATATATATATAATGCTGTAAATATGTTCCTTTAATGCCACAGAATGTCGTTCTCATATTCGCACGCTGGGGCAGGTTTATCAGAGACAGTGATCAGCCACACAGTGGTGCTTACCGTCACCGACTGCGAGAGAAGCAGCCTTTTCAGCTGAGCTTTGACGTGGTCCAAGCGTAGCCCGTGTAAGCATGTATCATACAGAGGCCTCCACAGAGGAGGCTTTTTCAGGTGTTGCTGAAAAAAAAACCGGGTTGGGCCGATGCAAGCGGGCGCTGAGGACACACCCCGTCGGGCTTCTCGACCCGGGCTACGGCAGGGGGTGCAGCGGCGTGACGGTCTGCAGCGTGAGGTCTGAGATTCGCCTGCAGGAGCCCGCTGCTGTCCCGCCGCGCCGGTGTCCTGAGTGCCGCAGGCCGCAGGGTGGCGGGCGGGTGACCCCTTCATGAATGTATTAAACAGAAGTTATGAACAACCAAAGGAACGGCTCTGCAACACCTAACGGACAAAAAATTGTATTTATGTATAAATCATGTTCCTGCACAGGTTCCTGTAGGAGGCGCACAGGTTCCTGTAGGAGGTGCACAGGCTCCTGTAGGAGGTGCACACGCTCCGTGGCCGTGGGGGTGGGGAGGTGGGGTCGGCCCTAATCAGGCTTTTTATCAAACCCAGGGAAAGTGGTCAAACATCCCGCTGCACAAATCCAAAAAGAGTCTTCAGCAGTTTACTCTGTCTCTTCTCTTTTACTGTCAGCAGAGTCAGTCTGTCTGTCCTGCTGACCTGACAGATTCAGCCACGTGAGAGTGCTAGTTGGTTAGATTGCTGGCTTGTACGTGCCCAGCTGGGGACTGGTGTCCACTTACAGGGTCACAAGATATAACCACATCTGCAGAATGTTTTCAAAGCAGCCCCATCTTCAAAGCGGCCCGTTTTCGGGGCAATATGGTTATCATAGCAATAAAAGCGATCCTTGGAAGAATTGCAGTGATGTGTAAAATGAGAGTGAACCCTGCTCTGTGTCATCTCACGGACAGAACACTTTCCGAAAAGCCCTGTCCCTGAGCTGCAGAAGGTCCCGGCGGAGAATGGGCCTGTAAAAAGCCGCAGGCTGTGATCGGTGGGGTGCACTGTGGGCTATTACAGTCTGGATGCCTCTACTAGGCGTCTTTAATGGGAGTCTGAGTGGAATACCGCGTTCAGGTTTGCTGCAGAGGGAGATTGATAACACTTGCCTGGAGTGAAATCGGCAGTGAGGCTGTTCTCAGCTCCTGCTCTCAGGACAGGGGTGTCTGAGTATGCTCCTCACTGGGGGGGCGGCTCAACAGCAGGACCCCAAAATCAATCAGGCCATCATTCCAAACCAACTTGTCAATTAATCAAAATGTATTTGTGATTTTTAGCAGTGGAGTCTGTGCTGGGCAGAAGGTGTTTTCCAGAGGAAACAAAAAGTTTTTTAAAACTCAGGGCTGCATCCGCTAGAGGTGGAGAGAGACTCCCTGGCCCCAGAGGAAAGGGAAGCAGAAGCATGAAGACTCCATTTCTCTCCGCACAGCCTGTATTAAAGGCACTTTTCATGCCTCCTTATTTATTGAAATATATATATATATTTTTCATTTTTAGCTCCTCTTGTGCTTCCAGCAGAATGATTGCTCTCTGCTCTCTCATGCCGTAACTCCGACCTGGCAGCTGCTGTTGCCACGGTGACAGTGATGTTAGCTAGCAGCTACAAACATACAAATGCATTGCTCACGCTTTGTTTTAAGGGCTTATTTTTACTGTTAGAAAATAATATTTAATAAACACATAGCTTGTTGTTAATTGCAAGTGTCTTGGCACGCTGGGGTGAGTTGAATGCGGTCCTCTGATTCACTTGCACGCAGCCAACGGATACCTTTCACACTGTGCTGCAGAGGAGCGGGTGCTCATTGGAGGATAGGTGCTGCTCTGCTGATGTCATCAGCTTTCAGGCGCCCGGCTGGGGTGAGATGTGGGAACCTGGCTGACCGGCCCTCATCTGCTCCCGGTGAAAGAAAGACAAGTTGTCACACTGCTCTGGGATCCCAGCCATTGTCAGAAATTGAGCTGGTTTCGCACCTGAGCTGAAAGCAAACGCCTGCCCACTGAGCCACCCGGGGCCACACCCGTGAGTTATTTACAGTTCATTAACCAACAGTCAGCGAGGGCGTGGGGCGTAATTCTGGTTAACAGGCAGACGTGATTTCAGAAGAAGAAACCAGAATGTGCATTTACAGTGCACAACAAACACCACAAAATATCACAAATCACAAATATTTTCACGCTGTAAAGCTGTAGGTTCACTGCCTGATGCTCATTCTACAGGTTCGGAGGTATCCAACTATCCGCATGTTTCTAACAGCAGGAGCAGACCCTTAAAACAGAGTCTGACCAAAGCAATCTAATCCAGACTGATAAACCTGCCCCACGGTGTTTTACGTGTCCAAGCAAACCGTTCCCCGGGTTTCATCGCCAAGCGAACACTGTTTTTCTCCCCAGGCAGCTTAAACCGGCCACCTAGCTCCGGTGAGATGCAGACAGCGATGGCCAGTAAGGGGGCGGAGAGGCCGTGGTTTTGGAGGGAACCACCCCAAGGTGCCCTTTACATTGGTGTGATGCTTGCCCATTCCTCTTGGATGGTGTGAAAGCAGGGCGGGACCAGGGGACCCTGGGGGCTCTGGGGGTCTGGGAGGCTCCAGTGTTGCCACGGCCGGGACAGGCTGGCCTTGCGTTTCCTGGAAACAGGCAAGCGCTTTGGGATCTGGCAGGCAGCAGGCTATGGGAGGAGCCTCTGTAGGAGGGGTGTGGCCTAATGCATCTGGCTGCGTGTGCGTGTGTGTGTGTGTGTGTGAGTGTGAGTGTGTGTGAGAGTGTGTGTGCGTGCGTGTGCGTGTGTGTGTGTGCGTGTGTGAGTGTGAGTGTGTGTGAGAGTGTGTGTGTGTGCGTGTGCGTGTGTGTGCGTGTGTGTGTGTGTGTGCGTGTGTGCGTGTGCGCGTGTGTGTGTGTGTGTGTGTGTGTGTGTGTGTGTGTGTGTATGTGTGTGTGGATCTTAAGGCAGAGAGACGATACTGTTGGTGAGTGCTGTAGTGGCACAGAATCATGATGACAGTTCACCTCAGCAGGTGTGCAGCCTGTCAAAGCCACTTGATATTCCCTAGTGTGCATGTGTGTGTGTGTGTGTGTGTGTGAGAGAGTGTGTGTGTGCGTGCGTGTGTGTGTGTGTGTGTGTGTGTGTGTGTGTGTGTGTGAGAGTGTGTGTGTGCGTGCGTGCGTGCGTGCGTGCGTGCGTGTGTGTGTGTGCGCGTGTGTGTGTGTGTGTGTGTGTGTGTGTATGTGTGTGTGTGTGTGTGTGTGTGTGTGTGTGTGAGTGTGTGTGTGTGTGTGTGTGTGTGTGTGTATGTGTGTGTGGATCTTAAGGCAGAGAGACGATACTGTTGGTGAGTGCTGTAGTGGCACAGAATCATGATGACAGTTCACCTCAGCAGGTGTGCAGCCTGTCAAAGCCACTCGATATTCCCTAGTGTGCATGTGTGTGTGTATGTGTGTGTGTGTGTGTGTGTGTGTGTGTGTGTGAGAGAGTGTGTGTGCGTGCGTGCGTGCGTGCGTGCGTGCGTGCGTGTGTGTGAGCGTGTGTGTGTGTTTTCTACTGCCAGGTATTGTATTCTCAGCCAGAATCTCCAGTGAGTGTGAAAGAACTCCCACTTGTGTTTATTTAAAGTGTTTGTTTTGAAAGGGGTGCTTTTCAGAAGTTTAGTTCGCACTTGTATGGGCGTTTAGCTGTAACCACCACCACCACCAACCCCCCCCAGCCGATGAGATCTTCTCTAACGAGTGAAAAGAAAAAGGGCTCTGCTTTGGCATCTGCCTGTCAGTGCTGTTTCCCCGTTTCCCCACGGTTACACGGCAACCACAGCAGGGGGAGTGGTCTGATGTGACATCACAGAGGCTGGATGGCAGAACTCTCTCTCCAGAGTGCGAATGTTGGCAGAAAACAGTGTGCGAGATGTGTCGGGTTTATTATTTATTCTTTTAAAATGAAACATACTCTCTCTGACTGGGTGCCCCCCCCCCAATCCATGAATGTGCAGGAATGCAAACAGGTGTAAACATATTTGATCAGGTGAAAGACCTCTCCCTGCGGGAGAACGTGTCTGCTCGTCCCTCCGGCATGCAGGACGAGGCCGTCGCCCCGGCAACACGCGCCTTCGTCTCAAGCTTAGGATTGCAGATTTTGCACAGGCAAGCCAGGCCTTCAGCTCGGTTGCCACCCTTCCCGTAACCTTACGCTACAAGTACAAGGAGCAGTCTCCGATCCGCATGAACGGTTGCGTCCAGGTTAGTCTTCATATGATTTGGCAGAAGTGATGCCATTTCCGCCGGGAGGCAAGGAGCATACCTGTTTGCACACATTAACCTACACGGTACACACGTACTGCTCATGAGCTGTCGTTGTTATGCATGATACTGTTGATATTACAGATTATATTACAGATTATATACAAATTTTGTGAGTTTTTACCGCCGCTGCCAAACGGATTGAGTGCTCGAAGCCAGTGAAGAGGCTTTACCGGACCAAAAAGCACCTTCACTCAGCCAACACACGGTCAGAGGGTCAGATTCCACAAAACAATGCTGTATTCAGACTATTGTCAGTGTAAGATAATTTTGAATAAATATTATGATCATTGTTATTATTTGTGTTTGAGGAGCCTGGGACCTGTTGGGACGCAGGTGTCCAGGTGCCGTTTACTTGAGGGAGCTTTTGAGGGCCGTGCAGGTCCCGAAAAGCATGGCCTAAAACACAGGTACACAGAGGCGCGGTCTCTCTCCACCCTCCCAACAGGAGCGGGTCTGGAACAGCGCTTCGAGGACTGATTGTGTTACAGCTTATTCTGTTCATCAATGCACTGTTTTTCCTCTCTTTTCAGCTTTTAAACAAATGTGGTTATATCTGGATTTAATAAAGTTTAGCTCTTCAAGTTATGGTTGTGTTTTGAGTGTTTTGGTTGGTGGTCTCTCCTGTGTGGAGTGAGTGGATGTCAGTTCGGGGAGAGAGATTTCCTGCTGAGATACAGCTCTTCCTGCTGCCGTCGGCTGCTCTGCTTTCTGAAATCCTGTGTGTGGCAGTTTACCTGAAGGGGGAGCTAGTGCAAAAGTGACAGCTCGAATTTGGCGTCCATTCACAAAAGGACAGGAACATCAGAAATGATTCTAACCCTAAAAAAAGCCCTCAGGAATGTATAATTATTTCATTAAGATAAAACTGTAGAGTGACATGAATGGAATGATATGTGCTGTCTTGTTTGGGAAGCAGCATCTAAGTATATCACTTCAAATATGTAAATACTTTATAACAACCCGCAGTTGTGTGTGTAGGTCTGAGAAGTTAAACATGGAGTACTGCAACACATAAATGTGGAACATGATATCACCTTTCACAAGGAATATATATTAACAATGAATGTATGGATACATACAAAGGCCATTCTGTCATCCCACTGGTATTTATTCAATTGAAATCTACATTAACATTGTTGATCAAGCTGGTTTGCAAAATAAAGTTCTCCTGAACATGTTAAACTACCTAATAAAGATACATCCATGCAGTACATTTTAACACTTTAAGAATTCTAATGCATATGTTCCTGTTTTTGTGTGGCTTTCATTTTTTTTCATGGTTCACTCAATGGATTCAAGATATTTTTTTGATATAAAAACATGCTTGGCAGCTCTAAACCAACAGAAATGAAAGCATGAGGCTGAAATAAGCTGAATTAGTCACAGTTC
Source organism: Megalops atlanticus (assembly GCA_019176425.1). Taxonomy (NCBI): domain Eukaryota; kingdom Metazoa; phylum Chordata; class Actinopteri; order Elopiformes; family Megalopidae; genus Megalops; species Megalops atlanticus. Next base: position 2,500,249 of record CM032876.1, read on the forward strand.
GGAAGGGGATTCACTGAAGAAAATTCACACAAGTGCTCTCAGCCCTGGAATATATTTAATTATCATAACATAAAAAGTTATATCAGTCACTTTTAAATTTCAAACATTTTACTACAGTTGCAAACTCTAGTCATGCATTGATGGTCCTGAATTTGGAGCTTGCTGTTCCTGATCTGTCAGCAAAAGTATGATGTATGAAAAATGCAGCAGGTTAAATTATGTGAATTTATTGATATAGAGTCAGATTGATCAGAATGAGTGAAATTATGCAATGCATTAATGAATGCATTTTAATGATTTGACATCAAACATTGCAATCCTCATTTTTTCAATAATTAGACCCACTTATACTCTCTTTTCTTAAGAGTCCATCCAACACAAATCAAAGACACAAGCATGGTTAGTCCAGGGAATATTTAAAACTTGCAAAATCATTCTAGAATGCAGCTGTCTGGGTTCAGACATGTTTACTGAACCAAGAGAGGCTGACGGAGGTGTCTGAGACACAGTATAAAATGGCAGGTAGGGAGGCAAATAAAATATGCATTTATTAAATTATACTGCAGACAGCCATGCAGTGCCAGATTGTGTTTAATTGCTGAGGATGTTTAGTGTTTGAGATCTGCCCCATCTCCACCAGCACCCACCACGTATCCGGGCAGCTGCTGCCTAGCGATCCCGTTTCCACGGCAGCATCAATCACCACACCCTCCTGTGGCCTCCCAAGAGTCCCGTTTCCCACTTTTCGAATGCCGTCTTAATCATTTCATTTATTTTAAGCGCATCTCAGAGCGCAGGAGGCAGACTGCAGTGAGTGAGGGGTGGCAAGCCATCACACCTACATCTGCAGCCACCGCTGACAGATCTCACTTACTCACAACCCGGCTGTAACTATTACTGACTCAATTAAAGGCTTAACTTATAGTCTTAATTGAAAGGCTTAAATTTTGACACTGTTAACATGCATGCCAAGCCCTCCCCATCCCTCCAGCACTTTTCTGTGTCTCTGTACCTCAAACCTAAAGCAATTCACTAAAGAGGAAACAGTGTAAACTTCTGCCTCTCCCTCTCTTTCTTTTGTTCTCTAGACTTCTGATGGTTCAGTAAAGAGCATCAAAAGCCAAAGTCTCTTCTCTCTCTCTCTCAATCTCTATCTCTTTGCCCTTTTTGTTCTTGTGATTATTTAAATTGAATAATATGTATAGACTTCTGATGGTTCAGTAAAGAGCATCAAAAGCCAAAGTCTCTTCCTCTCCCTCTCTGCGGGACACTCTTCCATCTCTCCCTCTCTTTGAGGGAGTCCTCTCTCTCTCCCTCTCTCTGAGAGAGTCCTCTCTCTCTCCCTCTCTCTGAGGAGTCCTCTCTCTCTCTCTCTGCATGGGAGTCCTCTCTCTCTCCCTCTCTCTGAGAGAGTCTCTCTCTCTCTTTCTCTGCAGAGAGTCCTCTCTCTCCCTCTCTGTCTGCAGAGTCTCTCCCTAGTCTCTTTCTCTGCAGAGGGAGTCTCTCTCTCTCTCTCTCTGAGAGAGTCCTCTCTCTCTCCCTCGCAGTGAGAGAGTCCTCTCTCTTTCTCTCTCTCCCTCTCTGTGAGAGAGTCCTCCCTATCTCTCTCTCTGCAGGGGAGTCCTCTCTCTCTCTCTTCTCTGTGGGGAGTCTCCTCCTTTCTCTCTCCTCCCTCTCTCCCTCTCTCCCTCTCTCTCCCTCCCCCCCTCCCTCCCTGGACCTGTCGCTCTGGCGGTGATCAGCTCGTGGTGCTTCGCAGAGTATGTGCCCTATGTTCCTCCCGGTTACCGCTGGCATTCTGCTGATCCCTCTGTCAGCACAGTGAGCTCTGACTGTGAGGAACACTCTGCTCTGGCCAAATTTCCACCCGTGGCCAGGCACTGCGGCCTAGCCTCTCCGGGCCTCTCTCCAGGCAGGCCTCTCGCCTCCTCAGCGTGCCCGGGGACGGGACTCACCCCCTCGGACTGCAGCCCCAATCACCCTGCAGCGCGGTGCTCCCAGACTCCCCAGCCAAACGGTCCCTCCGTCACGCAGAAGCGCCGGAGTTCCACCCTGTCTGGCCCTATCTGGACTCTGTGTGTGTGTGTGTGAGTGTGTGAGTGTGTGCGTGTGTGTGTGTGTGTGTGTGTGTGTGTGTGTCGCAGCAGGCAGGGGCGTTACGTCTCCTCCGGGTCGGGGATGTGCATCAGGGCGCACTGTGTCCCGCTCAGTGGTGCCGGCATCTTGCAGAGCTCCCTCCAGCTGTCGCTCTCCGGGTCATACTCCAGCACAGTGGGCGTGGCCACTTCCTGCGCGTCGCGCCACTTCCTGCCCCCGAACAGCAGCACGCGGCCCCCGAGGGCGGCCAGGCCGTAGCAGAAGCGGTCCTGCAGCAGCGGCCGGAGGCGGGTCCACTCGTTGAGGGCGGGGTCGAGGCGCTCGATGTCGCAGAAGGGCTCGTACACGCCCAGGAAGGCGTACAGCCGCCCGCCCGCCGCCGCCATCTGGTGGCCGGTGCGGGCGATGGACATGCCGGCGCACTTCTCCCAGCGGCCCCCGCGGGGGTCCAGGCGGTACACCTCCCGGCTGGCCTCGCGCCCGTCGCCGTGGATACCGCCGGAGATGTAGGCGTGGTCCCCCAGCGTGGCGCAGGCCTGGCCGTGCACGGGCGCGGGGAGGGCCACGCCCCTCCGCCAGGCGTCCGCCCGCATGTCGTACACCTCCACCGAGTCCAGCGGCCGGCCGCCGCCGCCCCGCCCCCCGACGGCGTGCACCGCCCCCTGCACCACGCAGCAAGAGAACTGCGCCCGCGCCTCCGCCAGGCCGGCCGCCGCCTCCCAGCGCCCGAACCGCGGGTCGTACCGCCACACCTGCCCGCTCGCCGCCCTGCCCGCCGGCTTCCCGCTCGCGTTCGCCTCCACTTCCTCCCCGCCCAGCACGAACAGGAAGTTTCCCAGCGCGCAGACGCAGTGGTGCTGCACCGCACGGGGCAGCTCGGTCAGCGGGCGGAACCCGCGGGAGCGGGGGTCGAAGGTCAGCACCTGGCCGTGCGGCCGGTCGGCCTCGGGGCCCCCCCCCACCAGCAGCACCTGGGCGGCGCGGGACCGCAGGGTGCTGTGCTCGCCCTGCAGCAGCGGCTGCAGCGCCCCCTGCTGGTGGTACTCCAGCGCCTTCTGCAGCAGGCTGTGGATGAAGGGCGTGCGCAGGGCGGGGCGGGCGGCGCGCAGGCGGGTCAGCTCGCCCGCCGGCACCAGCCCGAAGCGGATGCGGCTCAGCAGCAGGTTGCTCCTCAGGCTGCTCAGCGCCCGGCGGTCCAACCAGTCCAGCAGGAGGCGCAGCAGGGCCTCCTCCCGCACCCCCGGCATGTCCTCCGCCCCCAGCACCTCCCGCAGCGAATCCGAGTTCAGCTCCAGCAGCCCGTCCCGGTCTCCCCCGGGCCCCAGCAGCGCCCCCATCCTGCCCGCCACGAAGCGGTTGGCGGCGGAGAGGGCGTCGGCCACGCCGTAGCGGGCCGCCAGGTTGGCGAGGAAGACGCAGTTGTCCGGGCGGAGGCTGTCGGCGATGTAGCGGCTGCAGAGCTGCACGGCCGGCGCCACCTGCAGGTAGCAGGAGGCCTCCAGCACGTCCTCCAGCGAGGCCGGCGACAGCGACAGCCAGGAGGTGTAGATGAAGTCGAGGACGCGGCCGAGGCCGGCGGCGCTCAGCAGCGGCAGCTGCAGGGTCGGGGCGTGGCGCTCCAGCGTGTGCTCCTGGAACAGCGCCCAGAAGTAGTCGCTGGCGCAGGCCAGCAGGGCGCGGTGGGCGGGGAAGCGGGCGCCGTCCGCGGCCTCCAGCACCACGTCGCACAGCCGGCCCCCGCCACGCAGCCGCTCGTACCGCGACAGCACGCCCGCGCCGTGGCTGTCGCTCAGAGCCAGGAAGTAGCTCATCCCGTCGCAGCCCCCGCCCGCCGCGCCCGCGATCTCACCCCCGATCTCACCCCCACGGCCGCCCGCAGGCATCTGACACATTAACGGGCGGCTCGCGGAGTTAATGGCACAGAGAGAGAGAGAGAGAGAACGCCCTGCCCCTCCGCTCCAAAACAGCTCCGGTGTCCCGTGACCCGCGCCTCTGTTTTGCACGTCTGCTCTGTCATCGCGCGAGGGGGGGAGCGGGAGGGGGGGCGTGTTGCTCGTTTCGGCTGCCCTTTCCCTCCGCTCCGCGCGGGAGTATCGGACTCGACCACGCCAGCGCCACTGGGCTTAGCCGGATCGACAGGGCTGGGAAATAGGAGAGTTACTCACAGGCCAGGATCGCAGGGGCTGAGAACTGCACCGGGACAGGAATAGAACTCAGCACAGATTAGGGGTGCGGGGGGGGTGCAGGGGGTGCAGGGGGGTGCAAGGAGACAAGGGACAGAGGGAGGGGGAGGGAGAGAGAGGGAGAGAGGCAGAAACAGAGGAGAGAGAGAGAGGGAGAAACAGGGGGAGGAGAGATGGAGGGGAGAGAGAGGGGGGGAAAGGGGGAAGCAGAGAGAGTGACAGACTTGACTTTTAGACCTCTTCTATCTAATGCTGAAAAAGGAAAGAGAGAAAAAGAGAGAGGGAGAGGGGTGGGGAGAGGAAGGTGCAGCAGGAGACAGAGGTGCAGTGTGTGAGAGGGGTGTGTGGGTGATTTACTGCGCTGTGGTGTGTGTGGTCTGAGTGCAGTTATCAGGGCTGTCTCAGGAATTAGCCCTCTCACCCTCCCTGAATAGCAGCTGGAACAGTGCCCAGGTGGTGGTGGGGAGGTGATTACGAGGAGGTCACTGATGACACTGAGGCCATTGTCCCAAACACATCCCCCAGACCCCTCTGATCCGGGGGGATAAAGGGATTACAGCCACAATGTGGATTAACGGCATGTGTTGAGTTTCGGTTAGTTTTAAGCCTGGACATTAACAGAACACTGTATCCAGCCTCTAATTGGTAATAAAAGTAGAAACAGACCGCAAACACTGAGAAAACACATGTACTCTGCCTCATGGTATGCAGTCCAGATTTGTGCAACATTCCAGAGCTCTGTGCGTGAGTGCGTGCGTGTGCGTGCGTGTGCGTGCGTGTGCGTGTGTGTGTGTCTGTGTGTGTGCGTGTGTGTCTGTGTGTGTGTGTGCGCGTGTTGTTTACTGTCTCCTCCTTGAGGAAGTGGACAGCAGACTGTGAGTCTCAGAAGCCGGGTCATGTTACAGTCTCACTGCTAATGCCAACTCCTGCTCACCCCTCACCTCTCTCTAACAGTCCTCCCAAACACCTAATCAGCTACCTAATCAGCTACCCCGCATGTTGCTACGGCAACCGGGAGGAAACGGACACACCATCACCGCAGCTCCCTCTCATTCGCACAGCCTGTCGGAATGCCGCACTGCATGCTGGGATATGTGGCGGCTGGGAGGTTGAAGCAGAGCGTGCAAAAGAAAGTGGGGGAATGAGACCTTTTCTGCCACGGCTCTCTGAATGTGCGTGATTCTGGAACATCGCTGTCATTCCTCTCCCTGATTCCCGAAATGCCGAGTGAAATCCAGACAGAGCGGCAGAGCTCAGAGCTGGGGGAGACTGGCGGCATGCGGGCCCGGGGCCACAGCCGGCCTCCTCACTACACTCTTTATGTGCAGCTATTAAATCAGACGTCTGAATGCTGACAGCGCTCTTTAAAGAGTGTGCAGCCAGTGAGAACACAGTGCAAACAGCAGTATATGTGTGTGTGTGTGTGTGTGTGTGTGTGTGTTTCTCTGTATTTATGTGTGTGTGTGTATGCAGGTATGTGAGTGTGTGCCTGTGTGTGTGTTTATGTGTGTTTATGTGCCTGTGTGTGTGTGTTTATGTGTGGGTGTGGGTGTGTGCGTGTGCGTGCATGTGCGTGCATGTGTGCGAGTGAGTGTGTGTGTGTGTGTGTGTGTGTGTGTGTGTGTGTGTGTGTGTGTGTGTGTGTGTGTGTGTGTGTGTGTGTGTGTGTGTGTGTGTGTGTGTGTGTGTGTGGAGGGGGCGAGGTGGGGGTAGGTGTGTGTGTGTGTGTGTGTGTGTGTGTGTGTGTGTGTGAGTGTGTGTGTGTGTGTGTGTGTGTGTGTGTGTGAGCTGTTTTTCTTTTTCGCCAGCTCACATTGCGTGAGAGCAGGTCATCCTTCTTAAACGGGACAGTGAGACACATTGGGCTTATTTACACCCGTCTGTCTGTCCGGCACGGCGTGTGACTGATGAGCCAAAAATTCACTGTTACTCAGATACTCTCTGCTGCCCCCTGCAGGCTGAAGGCCTGCTCTCAACCCGGTCTGCTGATACCACACTGCTGAGCCCACATTTCCTGCTGTCTCTCTCCATCTCTCTGTCTCTCCATCTCTCTCTCTCCATCCCTCTGTCTCTCTTTCTTTCTCCCTCTCTCTCTCCACCTCTCTCTCCCTTTCTCACTCCCTCCCTCTCACTCTCCCTTTATCACCTTATCTCATCTTTCAGTAGAGCTCTGTGAGAACTGCAATCAATCAATCAAACATATTTAGCATGATTGCGTGTCTTTGTATGTGTGTGTGTGTGTGTGTGCGTGTGCGTGCATGAGTGCGTGTTTTTGTGTGTGTGTGTGTGTGTGTGTGTGTGTGTGTGTGTGTGTGTGTGTGCGTGTGCGTGTGCGTGCATGAGTGCGTGTTTTTGTGTGTGTGAGTGTGTGAGTGTTTGGTTGCAGGGTGCCAGGGTTTGAAAAGAGCTGAACCAGACTCAGAAGGAACGTGATGTTCGAAAGGTTGAGGACAGACGGGACGTTGAGGGGGGTGGGGGAGGGGGCTGTTTTTGTGGCCTGACCTCAGTGTGCAACTGCGTGGTCAGTGTGTGTCCAGGTTGTTCCCAAGGCAACCGGTGTCTGACCCCTGGCCCGGCCCCGTGTTTCACCTGACCCGTGAGGAAGACTCTAAACATAGCAGCAGCGCCTGACCGGGGGCTTTACGTCGGGGTACATCGCCTGACTGCGGCCGCTGTGTCTCCGCAGGCCTCTCCACTCTCCCGCCAGACCAGTGAAAACCAGCACCGATTTTACAAATAACCTCCAGGTGGCAGGAGCACATTCCAGATGTGTGAGGCTGGAGGAGCGGAGGTGTGGAGTAGGGGAGTAGTAAATTATAGGGATGGGGGGAGTAGCAGATAACAGGGATGGGGGAGTAGCAGATAACAGGGATGGGGGAGTAGCAGAATACAGGGATGGGGGAGTAGCAGAATACAGGGATGGGGGAGTAGCAGATTACAGGGATGGGGGAGTAGCAGAATACAGGGATGGGGGAGTAGTAAATTACAGGGATGGGGGAGTAGCAGAATACAGGGATGGGGGAGTAGTAAATTACAGGGATGGGGGAGTAGTAAATTATAGGGATGGGGGAGTAGCAGATTACAGGAATGGGGGAGTAGCAGATTACAGGGATGGGGGAGTAGCAGAATACAGGGATGGGGGAGTAGCAGATTACAGGGATGGGGAGTAGTAGATTACAGGGATGGGGCAATAGTAGATCAGTAGGATAGGGGAGTGCAGGAGCAGAAGAATAGAAGAGTAGGAGGTAGTGATCTCCTAGAATAGATGAGTAGTGCAGTGAAAGAGCAGAGTCATCTGTGCTGGGTATAAGGTGGCGGAGGGCCTCTGGAGCAGTGCATTGTGGGTATAGAGAAAGCAGGCTGCATGAGTCTTACAGAGGATTTGGTCATTAGCAGTCACAGCTGGCACTCCGGGGTGTTTGGGAATCCCTGCCATGGTCTTTAATTCTGCCTGGATTCCAGCAAAGCTTAAAAGATTCAGACTCCACCATCCACTCCTGCTGCCATCCTCATTCTACCTCTGACTCTTTACTCTCCTGATTTCTGACCTTACACTGGCCATCTTTACTCTCCTGACCTCTGACTCTACACTGATCATCTGTACTCTTCTGACCTCTGACCTTACACTGATCATCTGTACTCTTCTGACCTCTGACCTTACAGTGATCATGTGTACTCTCCTGACCTCTGACCCTGCACTGATCATCTGTACTCTTGGAACTTCTCCTGACCTTCAACAGGGGCCATCTAAACTCTCCTGACCTCTGACCCCTGGATTCCCTCTTTTTCATTGGTCCCTCAGCTCTGTAAGATTGGCATGTTTAAACACAGATTTCAAAAATTGCCTACATGCCCTGTATCTCTGGGGGCACCACTGAACAGAAATAATAAGCACATTTCACTGTAAACTTTCTTTTAGCACAAGCTTTCCTCCAACTGCACACTTCCATCACCACAGTCTAACATCTGATACTGTACCTGGCATGATGAAATAAAATCAGAGTCAAGTTAACAGTTTGATTAGAACTACAGTAATTCAGTGCTCAGCCTGAAGGGAAAACACCTTTGAGGGAGCATACTTCTAGCATCATGGTGGAGTAACACTATGTGAGCTTAGTGTACTACATTACCCAGAATCCACTGAGCATGAAGTATCCAGCCCATTGGTCCACTGAACACACTGACCGGAGCCATAGCTGACTCTTGAGATGAAGTTGTCACCATGTGGTCGTCCATGGAATGTGTGTCTTTATTACCATTACAAAAGCATGCCATGTTTTGGGTTTGTTCTGGGAGTAGGTCATACTGAACAGCTAGACAGGGAGATTAGTGTGAAAGAAACATTAGATTTTGTAGTTTGATATTAATGCTGTGTTTGGTAAATTAATATTCATACAGTGGGACTGTGAGGAGGGCGAGCTGATGCAGGGGTGTTTCCCATGGTGCTCAGAGAGTGGAGGAAGCAGGTGCCATTACGGCTCTCCTGCATCTTCCTCTTTAGCTCAGTTTCCACTGAGCTCATTCCTATGAAGGGACCAGGGTAGCAGTGTGAGGTCAGAACAGCTTTCACCAGGACCAGCTTGTTGACCAATCGGCTCCACCAGATTGGACAAGGGTCTCCTGCACCATGGGGCGCAGCTTCACAGGAAGCAGGCCAGGGGGAGGAGAAATTGGGTCACCGAGTGAGGAGAACCATGAAATCTAAACTCTCAGGCTCATGGTGGCTACAAAAATCTCCCTCTGTTTTGTTTCAATGTCAAATTATGGCCATTTTAAATGGCAACTGGGCAGATGGAGTCCTATTTTCCGGCTGCGGTCAAAAAACAACTCACCTCCAGGCAGCTTCACGGGCCTGGGTCTGATACTGAAAACAAACTCCAATTTCATCTCGCAAAACGTGTGAATATTTACGCCTGCAGCCCAAGAACAAATGAGTCACTAAGTCAGAGAGACGCGGCATGGTCTTTCCTTTGAATTTTTACAATAAGCTGTCCGGTGAAAAGGCTGGGGGGGGGGTGTTGTTTGTGTTTGTGTGTGTATGTGGGGTGGAGTTGGGATTCAGAGAGACCTGAGTATCGGTATTCACAGACTCTGTGACCCACACCTGTATTTCAAAGCCAGCATTTAATCATATTCTGAATGCTATAATGATTTCTACAGTCAAAATGCACATTTTATAACAAAGATAAGATGCCTGTCTGTGGGGTTTTCCTTAATTAATAAACCAAGCTGTGGCATAGATTTCGGTTCAGATGCGAGTGTGAAACGCAGTGTCCCAGAGCGGTGGAGCAATGCCTGTAGGGATGGAGAATGTTCTGGAAAGTTGTAAATATGTGCGGAGGAGCTAGTGTGGCTGTTATCAGGGGAAGAGAGGCAGAGAACGCACTCAGAGTCGTCACAGCGGGAGTGCGTACGAGGTGTCTGACTGCGTGCTGACGGGGGGCTCCCGGTGAGGAGTGCTGTGAGGGGTGTTGCTCCCCCCAGAGAGCTGCCCATGGGGTGCCCCGAATGGGGAGATTTCGTGACGTGTTTCCCTCGCTTGCACACGACACATCTGGATTCAACAAAGGTGGGGGATTTCAGCTCAGCTCAGGACAGCACTGCACTGTGATATTACGGACAATGAGCAGAAACCTCAGATGGCCTGACGGCCCGGGAGGTAAACTAATCGCCAGCTGATGCGTGATAAAGAGAGTGCAGGAAAAGGGGCAGGGGTGATAACGTGTGTCTCTGAGGCACTCTGAGCTCAAACCCTGCACTTTGCTTCACTGTGTGGAGGCCTGCTAACAGGCAGCTAACAGGCTAACATGGGGGGGTTATCTGTCAGGTTTAGCTCGTACTATATCCTATTGCTCGTGATTACATACCAGACTACATCCTATCCATCATAATTACATACCAGATCACTTCCCCAGCATATAGTAAGTATGACTCCATAAGTGTCAGCTGTGCACACGCAAAATAACAGCTTATTCTCCCACAGTGGGAGACACAACATCACAATAACTACAGCAACATCTTAACAGGAAGAGAAAAAGTGAAAGATGACATCAGTAATGGGCGGGGTGGGGGGCTCCTGGGTTTTGGGAAGGAGGATGTCCTGATTCTATCCCATCAGCCTTTGCGTAGAAGTATAGCTCTGCCTCAAGCCGCGGGGCTGCAGGAGAGAGCCGTGCCTCAGGGTGCCAGCAGATCTGCTGTTGCTGAATGTTGGAGGTTTTTTTCTTTTCCAAAATAAGACGGGGTGTGTGTGTAGTCTGGGGGTGGGAGGTGTGTGGTGCCCTGGAAAAAAACAGCACAGTATATGTGGTTAACATCATACCAACAACACAAACTAAATGTTTGTGTGTGTGTGTGTGAGAGAGAGAGACAGCCAGAGAGAGAGAGAGATAAAGTGTATGAATGTGTATGTGTGTGTGTGAGAGAGAGAGAGAACCAGAGAGAGAGAGAGTGTATGTGTGTGTGTGTGTGTGTGTGTGTGTGTGTGTGTGTGTGTGTGTGTGTGATAGAGAGAGAGAACCAGAGAGAGAATGTGTGTATGTGTGTGTGTGAGAGAGAGAGCCAGAGAGAGAGAGAAAGAGGGTATGTGTGTGTGTGTGTGAGAGAGAGGGAGCCAGAGAGAGAGAGAAAGAGGGTATGTGTGTGTGTGTGAGAGAGAGAGCCAGAGAGAGAGAGAAAGAGGGTATGTATGTGTGTGAGAGAGAGGGAGCCAGAGAGAGAGAGAATGTGTGTATGTGTGTGTGTGAGAGAGAGGGAGCCAGAGAGAGAGAGAAAGAGGGTATGTGTGTGTGAGAGAGGGAGTGAAGGAGGGTATGTATGTGTGTGTGTGTGTGTGAGAGGGAGTGAAGGAGGGTATGTATGTGTGTGTGTGTGTGTGTGTGTGTGAGAGGGAGTGAAGGAGGGTATGTATGTGTGTGTGTGTGTGTGTGTGTGTGTGTGTGTGTGTGTGTGTGTGTGTGAGAGAGGGAGTGAAAGAGTGACAGACTGAGAAAGGGAGCATGTGTATCAACAACACGATCTGCTTCGCTATAAATATTTGACAGAGGTTTGTCACTCAGACAGACTGCCTCTTGTCAGTCCCAGCGATGTTTCTCACAGTTCCTGGATCAGTGCTGGCCCTGAGCGATCCACACATGCCAGAGGCCACTGGATGCGTGTATCTGACCCCAGAACGGGGCGTCGCTGGGCCACAGGGTGGCAGGGATGAGGGGTGAGAAAAGGAAGGAAGGAAGCCAGAGTGCTTCCGTGTGTAAGCAGGGCCCAGATCTTTCAGATTAGCCTGCTGTTTTTACCTTGCACCCCCCTCCCTGGTGAGAATGCCAAAGTCACGGGCTGCAG
>CM032876.1:2516866-2534366 GCA_019176425.1 Megalops atlanticus
AAAGCATTTCTCTGCGGATTGCAGGCATGCTGAGTGAAACTCCTGAAATGATCCATCCTTTCACTCATGAGGGGAGTTTTCCTCTATTTGTTACACACTGCATATCACAGGAGGAGGAATCCCCACGGTCAGAAGGCAACCCTTGAGGCAACCCTTAACCTGCGACTGACAGGGGATTTGGTACAGCGAGCAGATCTGGCTGCAGTGACTGAGGCTTTGTAGCGCACCTGGTTTCAGAGGGAAACTGCCCTTCAACTTTCTCTGTCAACAGCTGGGCAGAAAACCAGCACACAGGACACCGGACCAGACAGCACAGAGTCTCCTGGATCTGTCCTACTGAACTCCCCTAAGCACAACCTCAAAAAAAGGCCTGTCCACCATGTGAATGTCTTCCTTTCTCCCTCTGATCATCTGTCCCTTTGTCCCTCTGTTCATCTGTCCCTTTGGGTCTCTGTCCATCAGGGTCTCTGGGTCTCTGTCTCTTTGGGTCTCTGTCCCTCTGGGTCTCTGGGTCTCTGTTGTTTGCCTCCTTAGAAAGGAAGGCATTTGAAGGGGGCGATTCTGTGCCTCACAGTGAAATGGCTTTGTATGTACTGGCACAACCGCTCCTCTTTCAAACACTTCAGTGCTGTCACTGAAACATACATGTATAAATGTGTACACTTGCCCCTTTTTATCAATGTATACTCAGAGTTTATATGGACAGAGAAGGCCTGCTATGTGAAATGTGTGTGTATGTGGATAAACACCTGTAGTGTTCCTCTCAGTGTTGCTCTTCTCCAGGTGGCTTTTGTGAAACGTGAACTTTTCTCACTAGCCTGTATCTCTGAAACTCTACCTATTAACTCCTGTTGGCAATAATGAAACTTTAAGTACTGGTAATCGTCAAGCTGAAAGCACGACAGGGTCTATTTTTGTATGCATCACATTTGTTAGGTTTGTAAAACACTTTAATATTATGATGTGTGAGTTTGTATCAGAGGCAACAGTGGAAGGCCTTTCATGTCTTTCTGGAGGAGTCAGAGACCACTATGATACTATTTAGTTAATATTTTGTGTACATTAACAGACTTTGTATAACATATTTTAAAATGTTTTAAACCTTACTGTACAAAATTGGCATTTTGAGTGTTTTTACATTTGTGGCGGAATGTACAAACCAAAACATACTTTTCTGAATAAATTGTTATTGTTGAAGACCTATTTTTCATTGCCAGTGCTAATAATGATCAAAGTTATGCTAAAATTGAATGTTCTGCACTTTTAAGTAAAACTCTGTGATACAATGAATGACACCAGTCTTACAGAGAGGAATTGATGCAGTAGACACATTTCCAGGTAAGAAGCTGACATGTACCCCCATACACGCGCACACACACACACACCCATGTTCACACACACCTGTCCGGTTGCTCCTACCTGTAAGGCCTTAACGTTGGAGGAGGGTTGTTTTGACATTTTGTTCAGGGAAATCCTGCAGAAAAAGACAAGAGGAGAGAGGTCACAACCATTTGAGTGGCCAAGCAAATGTGTGTGCATGTGTGTGTGTGTGTGTGTGTGTGTGTGTGTGTGTGTGTGTGTGTGTGTGTGTGTGTGTGTGTGTGAGAGAGAGAGAGAGAGAGAGAGAGAGAGAGAGAGAGAGAGAGAGAGAGAAGGAATAAAGTTGGGCCATTGTCTCACTGTGGCTTTCAGGGACACAGGATAGCCTTTCAGTTGCTTAGCGACTTCTGCAGCGAGACACAGGCGGGGGTTATTTCAGCTGAATCATTCATGGGGGAGAGATGGGGGGCGGGGACAGGAAACAGGTATACAACTGCAGAGAGGGGCTGAACAGGTGAGACTGGGATAGCTAATGGCTATACTAAGTGCATGCTCGTGTGTGTGTGTGTGTGTGTCTGTGTCTGTGTCTGTGGGAGTATGTGTGTGTGTGTGTGTGTGTGTGTGTGTGTGTGTGTGTGTGTGTGTGAGTTGTGAGAGAGAGAGAATGTGTGTGAGGTATATTGCTCTCAGGTCAGAGATCAGTGTCCTGTTGGTACAGCATGCTGTTCTGAGCTGTATTGATGAGATCACATTTCTGATTCTTCAGGTAAGCCGTGTCACTCTCATCAGAGCAACACACTGACACATTCATGTCAGTAACAACACACTGACACGCTCACGTCAGTAACAACACACTGACACGCTCACGTCAGTAACAACACACTGACACAGCTGACATTAGTAATGATAAAGCCTTTCTCTATAAGACTAAACAGATCTGATGTCTGGAGAAGGAACAAATAGGATTAAAGCTCACAAAATCAATTAAAGATGTTTCAACAAATAAATAAACTAATAAGTATCGCATTTAAAATGCTCCATAAAAAGCAAGGTGTCACTAAGTTGTCAGCGATCACGGTCATTTCAGTCCAGCAGACAGTGCACTGAGAGGCCGTCTCTGTCCGTTCCCTCGGCACGTTTGCATGTTTTGCATTTTTCGCAGATGGAAATGTCTGGAGATGGCACTGTGTTTGTCTATCGTTTCCTAGAAAAAGCAACAGAAACAAAAGCTTTGACAGAGAAGCGTTGGCTGTAATCAGACACCTGCATGCGGCCCTCATACACAAAGCCTGCTCGAGGAAACGGGTCAGGACTTTGCAGAAACAGTCTGCCTTCGTCAGTGAGAGAGGAACTGCAAGAGAGATCCTCATGTCTGCTGCCCTTAGCCCAAACAGGAGTCCTCATAACCATTACAAAAATGCCCCCTGGAACCAGACAATGATCCAACCCACCTTTATTGTGTCATCATCAAACTGACCTTTATTACTTAACTATTAACCTGCCTTTCTTACGTCATCATCAAACCCACCCTTGATTCGCTATAGTGACAGTGTGGGGTAGCAGCTATGGTGCTTGATGTGTTACCAGAAGGTTGGAGGTTTGAATGTTGGCTGGGGTTCTGCTGTCTTACCCCTGACTGAGGCACTGGTCCCTAAAAGGCTTCAGTAGGATACCCATCTATACAGATGGCTAAGGAGTAAAAATAAGGTTGTCAGTCCTCAAGAAATAAGCTATCAGTCATGAAAACCACAGTAATGATTATATTATTGAGACTGTGTCTGTCCAGATGCTGTAACACTCCTGTGAGAGCTGTAACACTGCTGTGAGTGATGGGTGAGAGCTGTAACACTCCTGTAACACTCCTGTGAGTGATGGGCGAGAGCTGTAACACTCCTGTGAAACTCCTGTGAGTGATAGGCGAGAGCTGTAACACTCCTGTAACACTCCTGTGAGTGATGTGTGAGAGCTGTAACACTCCTGTGAAACTCCTGTGAGTGATGTGTGAGAGCTGTAACACTCCTGTAACACTCCTGTGAGTGATGTGTGAGAGCTGTAACACTCCTGTAACACTCCTGTGAGTGATGAGTGAGAGCTGTAACACTCCTGTGAAACTCCTGTGAGTGATGTGTGAGAGCTGTAACTGATTCATGATTATTTGGGTCACAGTCACAGAACTGTCACAGTCACAGAACCACGTATCTGGTGATCCACTGCTGCCATGGAAACGCAAATCCCACCAAACCCTTTTTTTCAAATCCCAGACTGGTACTCTCTCTTTGTAAAAGTGTCTTACAGTTTCAGCGGAGAAGCCCATATGGCGTATGTAGGGCAGAGTCAGGCAAATACCCGTTATTAATCAAAAGGAATTTTGGAAACACTTAGAAACAGCACCCCCTGGCCCTGTGGGGCTCCACACAGCACAATAACTGCAAACACAACACAGATCAACCGAACTGTAACAGCACTAGCTGCCAGGCGTGTGGGGGAGACGAGCCCCGGCAGACGGAGAGAGAGGGAGAGATGCCCCTCCCTGAGAGAGCAGCTCAGCGTGACGGCCAATGAAAGGGCAGGCCCGGCGCTCACACGCGGACCCAATGCGCTCACACGCAGGCCCAATGCGCTCACACGCAGACCCGGCTCTCTCACACGCGGACCCGGCTCTCACACGCGGACCCGGCGCTCACACGCGGGCCCGACTCTCTCACACGCGGACCCGGCTCTCTCACACGCGGACCCGGCGCTCACACGCGGACCCGGCTCTCACACGCGGACCCGGCTCTCTCACACGCGGACCCGGCTCTCACACGCGGACCCGGCTCTCTCACACGCGGACCCGGCTCTCTCTCACATGCGGACCCGGCTCTCTCACACGCGGACCCGGCTCTCCAGGACAGCGACAGGAGGCGGAGCCAGAGCTGCACTCCGGCGCAAAATGCACAGGCGGGCAGGAAGTGCATCAAACACGTAATGGAATGTAATGTAACGTCAACCAATCAGATTCATGGGGAATGGCATTGTAGGACTTCCCCCCTCCTCCCTGTGGAAGAGAGCCTTCCTCCGTGTAAGGAACAGAACATCACATTATTGTCATCTAGCTGTCAACCAGCTGCTCTCATTCGGTGTGACTTACATAGGCTACAGTTTTTACATGTTATCTGTTAAGTGCCTTGCCCAAGGGTACAGCAGCAACTGGCAACCTTTCAGTTACGAGTCCTGCTCCTTACCACTGTGCTACACTGCCTACTCGGTAGGCACATATTGGGCAGACCTTCTTCTTCTTCTTCTTCTTCTTCTTATTATTATTATTATTATTAATGATTTTTTATATACTACCGTTTACATCAGTATGCATATTCCTACCACTGTTGCCATTGTTGTATGCTGGGGCGGCAGTGTAGCATAGCGGTAAGGAGGAGGGCTTGCAACCAAGAGGTTGCCATTTCAGTTCCCAGCTGGAGCACTGCCGCTGTACTTAACATAGATTTGCCTGCGTAAATATCCAGCCGTATAAATGGATATAACTGTGATCTGAGTAAGTGGCTCTGGATAAGAGCTTTCCCTAAACGCCAGTAATGTAATGTAATGTTTATTGCTCAATATATCAGCCTGACTCTGACGGCAGCAGCGGCGAGGCCAGCCTGCACTGTGAGAGAGAGAGGCTCCTGTGAAGAGCAGCACTGAGGATGATACGAGGTGAAACAGACCCCGCTGCATGAGCTGTGTGTCAGTCCGCCGTAGTAACCGTAACCAGGGTATTGTTTATGTATCAACACAGGGGACAGACTGTGGTAGCCAGGCCCAGAGCCCTGCTATATTTACATGAGTCTGAGCGCAGCCTGGCCAGCTGGCAGCACAGTGCTGCACACCTCTCCACTCCCTCTGTGCCTCACACCTCCCCCTGCCCTTTCTCTCTTTCACTCTCTCTTCTCTTCATACTTTTCTAAACTCTTTCTTCCTCTCCTTCTCTTCCCCCCTCTTTCTACCTCCTCCTCCTCTCTCTCTCTCTCTCTCCCCTCATATCTCAACCACCATCAGCTCTTTCTTCCTCTCTCTCTCCTGTTCTCTCCACCTCACCCTCCCTCGCTTTCTCTTTCTCTCTCCCTTCATGTCTGTCTACCTCTCACACTTCCCACACACACACCCCTGCACTCACCCCCCCACACACCCCTGCACCCCCACACACACACACACACACACACACACACATACCCCTGCACCCCCCCTCCACACACACACTCCACCTGCCCCCACAAACACCCTCCCCTGTTACACATTCCTCTATTCAAATCCCATGTAAAATATTTCCAATTAATGAGGAGCGAGGCAGCCTTCTAACAATGGCTCTCTGTGCGCCTCTGCGACGGGCGCTTTATCAGCCGTGTCGGTCTGGCGGGACAGGCAGCGGAGACTCGCCATGCAAAGCAGAGGAGACACTCTGTCCCATACAGGTCCCTCTCACACTGACAGTCCCACGCAGACACGGCCTCTCTGTCCCCTCCACACCCCGCTGCAGCACCCCGAATCAAAGGCTTCCTCTCTCACCTCTAATGCACCTTCCTCAGAGAGGGACAGAGCTCTAACCTCATCACTGCTGCCCTGACCACTGCTGCTCTGATCACTGCTCCACACTGCTGCTCCACACTGCTGCTCCACACTGCTGCTCTGATTCCTGTTCCACACTACTGCTCTGATTCCTGTTCCACACTACTGCTCTGATCACTGCTCCACACTGCTGCTCTGATCACTGCTCCACACTGCTGCTCCACACTGCTGCTCCACACTGCTGCCCTGATCCCTGCTCCACACTGCTGCTCTGATCCCTGCTCCACACTGCTGCCCTGATTGCTGCTCCACACTGCTGCTCCACACTGCTGCTCTGTCTATAATATGAGCTGAGATCCATGTAGCCTTGCTTGACTCATATAGTCACTGTCTATACTTGGTGCTTAACCTCACACATCTACACTCTCAGAGATTAACACACTGTGATTGCCCTTGATCAGATTACTCTCTCACACACACAGACAAACACACACACACACATACACACACACATACACATACACATACACATACACATACACACACACACACACACACACACACACACACACAAGAAACACAAGAAATGTCCCTAGTAGTCCGCTAACTTCTCCTAAAGAAAGGAATCTACACTGAGACCCTGAATGAAAGGGATATTTAGGTGTGGGGTCATCAAAAAAGCCCAAACTCTCAGACGAGCCCTCATTCTTTTCCTCCTAAGAGCATTTCCTGCTCTGATGTAACTCAGGAGGTATTTCAGGTAAAGTTCCTTTCCCCTCTTGTCCCCGAATAAGACGAAATCACCTTTTCTTTCTGAAAAACACACTTTAAAACTCCCAAACCTTCCGCCTGCGCGTTCTCCTCGTCCCCTACCTGTCTACGGAACACTGTCACCTGGACGCTGTCCGGTTGCTGTGGCGATAGACCCTGAGGTGAGTGCTGCACCCCTCCCTGCCCGGATCGGATCGGCGCCGGAGCAAGACTGCGGACCCTGGCTGCCACACGCTCTGCCGGGTCACACGCTGCGGGGAAGAGGCTGCTCTGGGATGCCTCTCGTATCTGGCATTTGTTCTCCCTAAAAATAGCCTTGCAATACACAGAGGAACCTGCTCTCCACACTGGCCATCGGGAGGGGGAGGGAGAGATACACACGTCCATACACGTACACACAGAGAAACACACACTCACACACTCACGCACAGAGAAACACACACTCACACACAGAGAAACACACACTCACACACTCACACACAGAGAAACACACACTCACACACTCACGCACAGAGAAACACACATTCATACATGTACACACACAGAAACACACATTCATACACTCACACACACAGAGAAACACACATTCATATATTGACACACAGAGAAACACACATTCATACACTCACACACACAGAGAAACACACATTCATATATTGACACACACTCTCTCTGTCACATATACTTACACACACACTCCCTCTATCACACTCACACACACTTTCTCTCACACATATACATACACACTTAACTGCTCTCTGCACACTTCTCTCTCTCTCTCTCTCTCTCTCTCTCTCTCTCTCTCTGTTTCTCTCTCTCTCACACATACACACAGTCAGTCCTGTTTAACTTTAGCCAGATATGGTCACTATTCTGCTGTGATTCTCACCAGCATCTACTATAAACTCAGCATGGCAATAACCCAGTCTGCTTTCTGCCAGCAATATCTAGGCCAACCAAGCCCAACTATACAGATAAGATAATACTTTATTGTTTATTTACACAGACATGTGCACCCTGCTTGCACACTGCCACACTGTGTTAATAACAGAAAATGCACACTGCAGTAACACTCAGCACCAGACTGCTGTACTACTGATGCATTCAGCACTCATGCTAGCACATGCTGCCCAATCACAGCCACGCCACAAATCATCTCTCTGTATGACCCCGCCTCTTTCTGACTCCACCTCTCTGTGACTCCACCTCTCTGTGTGACTCCACCTCTCTGTGTGACCCCGCCTGTCTCTGTGTGACCCTGCCTCTCTCTGTGTGACCCCGCCTCTCTCTGTGTGACTCCACCTCTCTGTGTGACCCCGCCTCTCTCTGTGTGACCCCGCCTCTCTGTGTGACTCTCTGTGTGACCCCCCACCTCTCTGTGTGACTCCACCTCTCTCTGTGACTCCACTCTCACCTCTCTCTGTGTGTGACTCCTGTGTGACTCCACCTCTCTGTGTGACCCCGCCTCTCTCTGTGTGACCCCGCCTCTCTCTCTGTGACTCCACCTCTCTCTGTGACTCGACCTCTATGTGTGACTCCGCCTCTCTCTGTGACTCCACCTCTCTCTGTGTGACTCCACTCTCTCTGTGTGACCCCGCCTCTCTCTGTGACTCCACCTCTCTCTGTGTGACTCCACCTCTCTGTGTGACCTTGCCTCTCTCTGTGTGACTCTGCCTATGACTCCACCTCTCTGTGTGACTCTGCCTCTCTGTGTGACCCCGCCTCTCTCTGTGTGACTCTGCCTCTCTACCTGACCAGCCTCACCTGAGCCTTTTCCCATTAGTCCCAGCTGCTGCTAAGGACACACCCCCTGCAGGATACTCCCAGCAGTGACCACAGGGGGGCGCTTCAGCCCGAGTGCAGGCCACAGACTCTGAAACACACCCAGCAGCATCCAGGAAGAGCTTTTAACCAATGCCAGAGTACTGGAGCAGCTACAGACAAAGTGCAGATGGCCTCTTCTCTCAATATCATAAACATGGATATATATCATATGTATATGACGTCTTTTGTTTCCTGATGGATAGGAAATTAATGCAAAATTAAAGATATTACTAATATTTCTCCAAAGTCGGCACCATGTTGCCAAAACCGATGCCTGATTTTTCTCTGTGTTCCCCCAGGTGGAAAGTGCTATTCACAAAACTCTGATTAGTGTCACTCTATCAGCCCTGGAGAGAAACACGTCGCATGAATGTTCTGCCACAGCCTGACCAATCAAAGACTGATCAAAAACGAGGTTACCCCCCTTCCCCCTACCCACATCAAACCCGAAGCGGAAATCTCCATCAAACCCAGTCGTTGCCTCCATGAAACCCAGAAATGTAATCTCTTCCATCAAACCCTCAGCAGAAATCAAACGCACCACACCTGAACCACAACCTCGAAGCCCTCAATACAGCAGAAATCTCACCGAGCTGACCCGGAGGCGTCTCCTCCATCAAACCCGAACACCAAAAAGCGCACGCATCAATCCCAGAGCAGAGACGTCAGCGGAGGAAAGGAGGGCAGCTGCTGTGTCCCAGCAGCGGAGCGGAGCTCGGCGCTCTCCCTCCCGGCCAATCAGGGCTCCCGCTCCCGCGCCCGCTCCGGAACCAGCCGCACCTGTCCTACCTGCCTCGGGTCGCGCCGCCCCTCACCTCCTCTGCTTTCTCTACGCCGCACCGGGCGTGTCACGCCCCGCCTGGTCTCTGTGAGGTCCTCTCTCCACCGGCTCACTGCGGAACGCTCCGCGCAGCTCCTCTCCTTATTAAAGACCTGACCTAATTGCAGCTCTGGCAGGAGGATCCCAGGGACCGCGCCTCAGTCTCCGCCTGATTGGATCTCGCTTTGACACGCCGGCCTGTCCCAGCGGAGCAGGAGAAGCCTATCTGGGAGTTTCGCTCCCAAAACTGGGGTGAGACGCTCACTGATGTGGGACTATGAGCACCGGGCAATACTGGGCATTTTGTCACCCGGTGTAGAGATTTTTATAGTGCCCTTCATATTCAGATGCTGCTAAATATGAATTTGTCTTTGCGGAGATATCAAGGAATGAACGTAAAGCTCTTTGTGTTTATGACAGCAGAGTGCCCAGATACGTACAGGGAAGATGCTGAAAGTAAAGATACATCTTCCTCTGTGTAACCACCCAAGGGAGCTCTGCTCTCAAAAAGTGAAGCCTGCAGACCTATCTGGTCACTTTCTGCTCCTGAGGGCTGGCTACATAACCCAGACCAGATCACCACTGCCCACCTGCCTCTAACAACACTGATCCATGTACTACTGCTGAGTTAGCACGTAGCGCTACCCCTGTGCCCATTGAGTGTGAATACAACAGAGAACCGCTGTGAGGGTAACGGTAACCCCTCTGAGGAGAAATGAACCAGAATAAAACAAGGGACAAAGAAGAAAGCAAAAACACCAGGCATTGCTCCAGAGTCCAGTTACAAGCGAGCAGCTAGCGGTGCTGAATGTGCTAACGGCCCGTGCCACTCACCCCTGATGGGAGATTCTGCTTCTGCTGCAGGGTGTCGATGACACTCTCTCCGCTCGCTAGTGCGCTCTGGACCTGTGGAGCAGTGTGTGCAGTGTGTGCGAGTGTGTGTCCAACTCCCGTCTGCGCTACAGGGCACAGGCACTGCTGGTGTTAACAGGAATATGCAAATGCGGCTCTCTGAGTCCTCCAGCACGAAAAACACTTCCTCCTTCAACTGCTACGCTACTCCTGTGGGTCAACAACAAAACAGACAGATAAACTTAGGCACAGGCTCACTGACAACACCCCCGAGAGTATGGAATACCTGTCAGAGAATCGACCAATCAATCGATCAGATGCATCAACACACCGCTAAGCAATTTGGATAACAGCACTGCATAGAAATGACCCTGTTACCCTCCAGGGCTTTGACCATGAACTGAGGGCTTTTACTGATAAACTGTGAGTATGGTCCAGAGAGCAGATTCCCAATAAAAATGAATTAACTTTAAGACCTTTTGAACTTTAACACCTTATGACTCATAATGAGTGGTTAAGTATCTGAACATGTACTCAAAAGCTAATTCGCAGGTGGGGCCAGTAAGAGAAAGGGGTAGGGTTAGGTACATTACATTATTGGCATTTAGCAATCTTATCCAGAGCAACTTACAATGTTATCCATTTATACAGCTGGATATTTTACTGAGGCAATTGTGGGTTAAGTACCTTGCCTCTGACTACAGCAGCAGTGCCCCAGTGGGGAATTGAACCAGTAACCTTTCAGTCACAAGTCCTGCTACTTAATCACTATGCTATGAAAGGTTCTTACTTGAATTACTTAAATGCAGCTGTGTGAATGGATGAAAAACACAGGACACACCTGGAAGCAAATGAGTAAAATGCTGTCATTTTTATCCTTCGAGAAGGTAGGCACTCCATGTTAAAGGCAGATGATGGTGAACAATGACAAATGATAGTGAGACCAGACATAATAGTGTGCAAGTGTGTGTGCGTGTTTGTGTGAAAAGAGTATGTGCGTGAGTGTGTATTTCAGACAATGTGTGCAAGTTTGTGTGTGTGAGAGAGAGTGTATGTGCGTGAGACAGAGTGTGTGTGTGTGAGAGAGAGTAATGTCTGTGTGTGTGTGCAAGTTTGTGTGTGTGTGTGAGAGAGAGAGTACGTCTGTGTGTGTGCAAGTGTGTGTGTGAGTGAGAGAGAGAGAGAGAGAGTATTTCTCTGTGTGTGTGCAAGTTTGTGTGTGTGAGAGAGTGTATGTGTGTGTGTGTGTGTGTGTGAGAGAGAGAGAAGCAGAGTATGTCTCTGTGTGTGTGCAAGTGTTTGTGTGTGTGAAAGAGTATGTATGTGCATTTTGGGGGGGTTGGGGGTAGACAGAGTACCTTCTGTTCTCTGCCCTTTAAATGGGCCAGTCTCCCATACTGATTTGAAATGTCCTTGAAGTCTGCATAATGTCACGCTATCGTGCCACTGATCACCGATAACAAATACTCCCGCAAGCCCCTGCTGCCCAAGGCCCTGCCCTCTTATTCCCACGGCAATGGAACCGCTCCATACAGCTGCCCGATCTGTCTCGGTTCTGTTCCTCCTGCAAGTGCTGATCAGATCTTATCAGATGCACGTTTTATCGCTCGGGTTTGGCTCCCGTGTGTATTCTCTTCTTTCATGGCGTTGTGAGTGCACCACGGTACATGAAGGCGGCTTCCCTCAGAGTGTGCTGCTCCAGATCGCGTGAGATGGCCTTTACACGTGGCCAGCGGAGTCTCCTCATTAGCGTCGGCCATTTGCTTAGATAGAGCCTCCCGTGAAATCTCCACATCCTGGTCTGGGCTCTGCTCACAGGATCTGCTCAGCCTGGGTGAGACCAGGACACTCAAAGAGCACAAAAAGCAAAGCCTAAACACACTGCTTACAACCAAAACAGCATCTCCCTCAGAGATGTGGCTGTCTATGAGCTCAATTACACCAGCATCACTTCACCAAACAATACTCCCATATAACTACTACTGCTCCTACTAGTACTACTAATAATAATAATGATAATAATAATCATCATCATGACAGAATAGCATAAACAATGCAGCTCAAACACTCTGGAACCCAGTGCTGCACCTGATTCTTGCTTTAAATAGGCAAACAGAAAGGCAACAATAAAAGACAAAACTAAACCACAGCAGATCATACCTAACATATATTGTGTGACAAAACAACAAAAAAGAGTATATTATAATATGATCATACAGTACATATAGTATATCAAATATGATCATACATATATATACAATGGTCTTTCAGGACATTATAATATTAACTTAGGCTACAAATTTTATGAATGGTTTTTGCTATATACAGACGGGTGACAAATTAAAGGAAAAATCAGCATAAAGTGTCCTAGTAAGGTGTTGGGCCACCATGAGCTGCCAGAACAGCTTCAATGCGCCTTGGCATAGATTCTACAAGTCTCTGGAACTCTACTAGAGGGATGGAACACCATTCCTCCAAAAGATATTCCCTCATTTGGTGTTTTGATGATGGTGGTGGAGAGCGCTGTCTAACACGTTGGTCCAAAATTTCCCATAGGTGTTCAATTGTATTGAAATCTGGTGACTGTGAAGGCCATAGCATATCATTTACATCATTTTCATACTCATCAAACCATTCAGTGACCCTCGTGCCCTATGGATGGGGGCATTGTCATCCTGGAAGAGACCACTCTCATCAGGATAGAAATATTTCATCATAGGATAAAGGTGATCACTCAGAACAACTTTGGATTGATTTGCAGTGACCCTTCCCTCTAAGGGGACAAGTGGACCCAAACCATGCCAGGAAAATGCCCCCCACAGCATAACAGAGCCACCGGACCCCCTCACTGTAGGGGTCAAGCATTCAGGCCTGTACCGTTCTCTTGGTGTACGCCACACACACACTCGCCCACTTGTCGAGAATATGGTGAAGGATGACTCATCTGACCATACCACTTTTTTCCACATCTCTGTAGACCAGTGCCTATGGTTTTTGTACCACTGAACTCTCAAATGTGCATTCATCTTTGTAATGAGGGGTTTATGCACTGCAACCCTACTATAATATCCCTATGTATTTGTCAACAGACTGTGCTTGCTGACACAGTCTGATCACGTCCTGCATTGAAATGCTCAGATTAAATTGATAATTAATATCATTAATAATAATTATTAAATTTAATCAATTTTTTAAAAAATTATTTTACATGTTGGTTAAGTGAGGAGTTTTAGTAATTGGCGTCATTTGTGTTTGGTATTCAGAGTGCCGGACGATAAACAAGGGCATTAATTTCTAGAAGATAGGCGGGTTATTACATGCCATGCGCTTCAGCATTCGGTGGGTTTGCGTGGTCTACCACTTCGTGGCTGAGCTGTTGTTGCTCCTAGATGCTTTCACTTGACAAAATAACATTTACAGTTGACTGGGGCAGATCTAGCAGGGCAGAAATTTTGCAAACTGACTTGTGGCAAGATGACACCCTATGACAGTGTCACATTTAAAGTCACTGAGTTCTCCAGTACGACCCATTTTACTTCCAAGGTTTGTCTATGGAGATTGCATGGCTATGTGCTTGATTTTATGCACCCATTGACAATCGGTGTGGCTGAAACACCTGAGCTCAATAATTAGGAGGGGTGTGTGTATATATATATATATATATATATATATATATATATATATATATATATATATATATATATATATATACATATATATATACACACTACACTACATGGCCAAAAGTATGTCGACATGTGGACATATTACATATATACACTCACTGAGCAATTTATTAGGAACACTATACTAATACTGGGAAGGGCCTCCATTTGCTCTCAAAACAGCCTCAATTCTTCGTGGCATGGATTCCACAAGATGTTGGAAACATTCCTTTGAGATTCTGGTCCATGTTGACATGATTGCATCACGCAATTTCTGCAGATTTGTCAGCTGCACATTCATGCTGCAAATCTCCTGTTCTACCACATCCCAAAGGTGTTCTATTGGATTCAGATCCGGTGACTGGGAAGGCCACTGAAGAACATTGAACTCATTGTCATGTTCATGAAACCAGTTTGAGATGAATTTTGCTTTGTCACATGGTGCATTATCATGCTGGAAGTAGCCATTAGAAGATGGGTAAAATGTGGCCATGAAGGGATGCACATAGTCAGCAACAATACTCAAATAGGCTGTGGCATTCAAGCAATGATTAATTGGTATTAATGGGTCCAAAGTATGCCAAGAAAACATTCCCCACACCATTACACCACTGCCACTGGCCTGGACTGTTGACACAAGGCAGGTTGGGTCCATGGATTCATGCTGCTGGCGCCAAATTCTGACCCTTACCATCTGTGTGCCTCAGCAGAAATCGAGATTCATCAGACCAGGCTACGTTTTTCCAGTCTTCAGCTGTATAGTTTTGGTGAGCCTGTGCCCACTGCAGCCTCAGCTTTCTGTTCTTGGCTGACAGAAGTGGAACCCGACATGGTCTTCTGCTGTTGTAGCCTATTCGCCTCAAGGTTTGACGTGTTGTGCATTCTGAGATGCTTTTCTGCTCACCACAATTGTACAGAGTGGTTATCTGAGTTACTGTAGCGTTTCTGTCAGCTCGAACCAGTCTGGCCATTCTCCGTTGACTTCTCTCATCAACAAGGCGTTTCCGTCCGCAGAACCGCCGCTCACCGGATGTTTTTTGTTTTTGGCACCATTGTGAGTAAACTCTAGAGACTGTTGTGTGTGAAAATCCCAGGAGGTCAGCAGTTACAGAAATATTCAAACCAGCCCGTCTGGCACCAACAATCATGCCACGGTCGAAATCACTGAGATCACATTTTTTCCCCACTCTGATGGTTGATGTGAACATTAACTGAAGCTCCTGACCCATATCTGCATGATTTTATGCACTGAGACTGCACTGCTGCCACACGATTGGCTGATTAGATAATTGCATGGGTAAGTACGTGTACAGGTGTTCCTAATAAAGTGCTCAATGAGTATATATATATATATATATATATATATATATATATATATATATATATATATATATATATATATATATATATATATACAGGGTTGGGAAGTAACGGAATACATGTATCGGCGTTACGTATTTAAAATACAAAATATGAGTGTGTGTGTGTTTCTACACAGAAAGAGTGAGGTCTGTCGAATCTGCTTCCGGTGTCTCCGTTCTTGTGGTGACGCGTCGCGCACTGATGACGTTTTTTGTGTATAACTGAGCGGAGTGTGAACATGCAGCGGGTACCTGTCTGAAACAGGAATGGAAATGGCTCTTTGCATTCGTACCTAATTGATAAAGGGGTGCTACCGCGGCGAAAAATGATCCCCATTCCCGTCGTGGTGTGTGTTGTGGGCGGATGGTGCGCGGTGTACCTCACGGACACGCTGCTCAAGGTAGGTTAGCTAACGCGGCTAACGCTGCTAGGCGAGATAAGCGTGTGAACCGGTGGACTCTGCCGTTTTCTAATGATAAACAGAGAGGGCTAGGCTCTTGACAAAAATCAGCGACGGTGCACATGATATATTATCAGCTAACGTGACTGGCTTTATTAGCTAGTTCATTTAGCCGTGAGCTCATCTGACGCCCATATGAAGGGCGATTTAAATAGCTGTCTGCAGCGGTGCACACTGGTACAGGGGATACTGCTCTCGGGATTCGCCCTACTATTGTCTTGCGAGCTGACACATGCTTAATGTCATTTTGATAGATATATATTTTGATGTGTAGTTAGGCTAGCTGTGTCTCAAATCGCTAATCACACGCCTTGGGTTCTGCTTAAAATGTTGGTGATTTATTTTCCAGATTTCCGTTGACTTTCCGTTTTGACTGCTGGTCAACTAAATGGGTCATCTACCCCAAACCATATTCCTAATCCTAATCCGCACCCGATCCGCATCAAAAACCCTAACCTTAATCCTACGGGAAATCAAATCTGACAAGAAATGTAGCATGATGTGACACAAGTTCTCGATTATCAGTGTGGAACAGGTGCTGCTTTTTGCACTAATTTTCATATGATATGAATGCCTCGGTTTCATACGCTGTCGGTGTACATTCAGCTCATCCAGCTTATATAAAGACCCGAGGTGCCTGCTGTGGTCAGATGCCCATGAGGAAACAGTGTTATTCTTCAGGCATTAGGTATCCATGACTACATACACAGAAAGTGTGTTTGCTCTGAGGAAGAGCTTCTTCCTGCTGCTTCCTGCTGCCTGGAAAAAGAAGAGAAATAAGCAGTTACTGGTGTCCTTCTGTTGCATTAAGATCCTTCATCTCCCATCAGTCACAGTTGTGAGTGAAGAAATGATCATTTCAGATGAGTGTATCAGGTCACGTCTTGTAACTTCTCATTGTCATGCCAGCTGGTGATTGCAGAGGGATGAGGGGCAAATTTGTGTCTTAAACAAACTGTCCCCAAAGCAGGAAGGGAAAGGTTTGCAACTCGGACTGACATATGTTGCATTTGTGTGCATTCCTCCGCTATCCCACAGTCCTCCAGCAGTGTGAGGAATGGCTATGAGAGCTGGCTGTCCTCCAACGGGCTGGCCCTGTCCCCCTTCCACATCCGCTGGCAGACCAGTCTCTTCAACCGCCTGTTCGCCAAGTGTGCCCGTCTCAACCCGCACTTCCTCTTCCTGTGGTAAGTCACTTCCGCTTCAGGTGGTGAGTCCTGAAGGTGATGACCTGAGGAGGGTTTTCTGATGGTAAATTTTTAGCGCCACACTTTTTTTTTTTCCCTTCATGTTTACTAGGTGTTCATTCACAGGTTGTCACTTCATTCAGTACACTGTACAGTCAACATCAGTACTCAAAACTATTGTATTAGAAGCAGTTGAAACGTGTATACACCATTTTCCCTCCAGGGGCAGTGTAGGGAAAGACCGCTATATTTGCCCTCTTCTGTGTAGATTCAGAATTACACAGGTGGCCTGGGGGAGAAAGGTGCAGTATTGTCCTGCTGCACCCTGATTGGTCGAGCCAGGTGTGTTTCCTGCCGTGTGAGAGAGCATATGTGCGCTGAGAAGAGTCACTGCATAAGCAGCTTCTCCTGTCTTTATTTATTAATTTATTTATTCATCTGTCATGGATTGAAGCCTCAATCTGGAGCCTCAACTTGTCATTTGTGTAATCCTCTTACCTGCAAATCACTGACTTTGAACATGTCCCTAAATCAGAATGTCCCTGAGTCACGCACTGTAACCGCCACTCATTCAGGCTGTCATTGGTCAGAGAAATACAAGCTACTTTCAGGTTCTCCGTGCCTTTTAAGACACTGCCATGTAATGTGTTCTGTGCTGTTAGGAATCATCATCATCCTTCGGCCGCAGCCAAGACAT
>CM032876.1:2539366-2564366 GCA_019176425.1 Megalops atlanticus
GCGAGATGCTAAGAGCAGTGAGCTGAAGCTTCCATGTTCCTACATTACATTACAGTACATTATTGGCATTTAGCAGACGTTCTTATCCAGAGCGACTTACGTCAGTTACAGGTTTTTGCAATGTTATCCATTTAAACAGCTGGATATTTACTGACGCAATTGTGGGTTAAGTACCTTGCCCAAGGGTCCAGCAGCAGTGTCCAGGTGGGGAATTGAACTGGCAACCTTTTGGTTACAATTCCTGCTCCTTAATCACTGTGCTACACTGCCACACTGAGCACACCTCAGAGTGATGTTCTCCAGTTGTGTGGTTCCAAGGTCAGCCAGAGCAAACACACAGTCTGAATGAAGCACTTTTCTTTTAATCACTCACCAAGTATGAGTGAAACTGAGAGAGCCGTGAGACTGTTTGCCTGTGTGCTGCGTTTTTGTGTGTGTTTCTACGGTGGTTCTGTTTTCTAAAGCAGCCTGTTGGCCTGGTCATTCCTGTGAGAGCAGAGGCCTTTTCCCTCTGAGCTGAGGGAGTGAGGCAGAGGGTTGGGACGCCGTTGGGTTGGGACGCCGTTGGGTTAGGATGCCGTTGGGTTAGGATGCCGTTGGGTTAGGATACCCGAGTCCGCGTGAGCTCACACCCCCCCGCTCTGTGCTGCAGTTCGCCTGCCTCCCGGCCCGGAAGACCATACAGGCCAGCCGGACCTGCAGGTCCAATGCAGACTGCCAGACAGACCTCACCTCCAGCCTGTGCCTGCTGCCCTCCCTGGAGAACCAGACACGCCTGATCCGGGTGCGACACCCGCCCCAGTCAGACATGCTGTTCGTGGGATACCCCCTGCATCTGCAGCTAGCAGGCAAGAGCACGCACACACACATGCGTGCACACGCACACACACACACACTCACGCACACACACACACACACATGCACACACACACACACACACACACACACACACACACACACACACACACACACTCACACACACACACCCCGCAGTGGCTGTTTGACTGAGTTGCCTCCCCCGCGGTGTGTCTCAGTGGTCTCCCTCTCCCTCCTCAGTGAGCTCCTCAGTGAGTCTCACAGACTCCACTTCGACCTGCCTGTGGTGCTGGAGACCCCACGCTTTCACCCACTCCCTCTCACAGCCACACACTGTGACCTGCCTGTGGTGCTGGAGACCTTCTGCAAGTATCCTTTCACCCACTCTCCCCACAGCCAACACACTGTGCTCAACTGTGTGTGAGCGTGTGGGTGTGTCGTGTGTCTGTGTGTGTGTGTGTGTGTGTGTGTGTGTGTGTGTGTGTGTGTGTGTGTGTGTGAGGAGCTCTCTGCATTTACACAGCTAGATCTGCACTTTATTCCCATAAGCTGCTGTACTAACAGGCACAGCAGCAGTGTTGCATCTAAGAAGCCCCACCCTCTCTCACCGTGACGCTCACGGGGGCCGGGGCGCAGGGTCTGTGTTCCGGCGTGTCGTGGCCCTTGACGGAGGCGTGCTCAGGTACCTGGTGTCGCTGTCGGGCGCGCTGGCGGTGGTGAACGCGGTGCCGTGCTTCGCGCTGGATGGCCAGTGGATGCTCACCTCCTTCCTGGAGGCCGCGCTCGGCCCGCTGCTGACGGAGAAGAGCAGCCGTGAGCTGCTGGGCTTCTTCATCCTGCTGGGGGGCAGCACTCTGCTGGCCGCCAACGTGGCCCTGGGGCTGTGGATGGTCACCGCCCGGTAGCGGCGTGGCCCCTCCCTACCGAGGGAGGACGGGGGGCGGGCGGGGCGGGGTCCCCCATGGCACAGGGGTGGGGCGTTGTGGAGCATCCTGTCTCTCCATTCTCTGCCAGCTTGGAAGGGCAGGGGTATTCGTCGACCAGAGCGGCGGGACTACAACTCCCAGCATGCCCCACCTACCCAACACGCAGGCGTGGGGGGGACCGGGTCGTTCATGTGGCCCCAGCGGGGCTTCAGCTGAAAATGATGCCCTACCTCTTGTACAAGACGATGATTTTGTTTGTTTAATCGCTAGGAGAGGGGCAAAGACTACACTTCCCAGAAGACCCTGCTGATTGACTGGGGGAGGGGCCTGAAACTACACCTCCCACCAGACCCTGCTCAGTCAGAGGAGAGGGGCTGATGAATGCAGCTCCCAGCAGGCCTTGCTGAGCACGTTGGGTGGTCTGTCACTGTTGTGTACACCCTCACAAATTGTCTCTGTTGTCACAATCTGTCACCCAAACAGTGTACACAAACAATATTGAGACTCTCTTTAAGATACGTTTTATTGATGTTATTGATATTGTCATGTTGATATTCAAAAGGATATTGAGTTTGTGAGAGAGACACACACTGCACTCACACAAACACACCTCACACAAACGTTCACCCAGTCTGTCCACCTCATGTAGGATACAAGCACAAGACGAACACACTGACACACACCTCATAGCCAGCAGAGCTGGCCACGGCCTTTCATTGGCTGGACTGTGGAAATGTTCCTGTAGGTGTGTGTAGCTGGTGTTAGTGGTGCTCAGTGCGTGAGTGCTGTCTGGAAAACATCCTCCTCCCTCCTGCATCTCCCACAGAGCAGGTGCCTCTCACTGCTCCCTCTTCACTGAGAGGACGGGTGCATCCTCCATGTGAGGTTTTATTCCCTCTCTCCAAATGTCTCCCACTCCTGACCCTGGTAATGAATACAGAGCCGTCTGTACTCATGCCTTTCGGAGGCTGCGGGGGGCGGTTTCTCTCTCCACCCTTATTTTAAACATGCTCTTTTTCACTGTTTCTAGCTGGTTGAAAACCTTGTTACTTTGACGTGTCACCCCCACCCCACAGTCCTACTGCCCTCCAATGCCTTGCTGATAAAGTCATTCCAACTCACCTGTCTGAGTAGTCAGTAAAATGATCTCATTGGCAGCGAGGTTGTGTTTGACTCTTTCTTTGCTGGCAGGTTGACGTGACCGGCTGTTCTCAAATCCGCAGCCGTGACAACTTCCCCACAGCCCTAAATTCACACACTTAGCCATTTCACACCACAGTGTAGCAGATTTCACTGTCAGGTCACATCCAGAGTTACATTTTACAGACTGGAACAGCAGCATGAAACTCTATAATGTGCTTTTTGGAAGTGTACTGATGGGTCACTTTTACACGGTTTGGCAGGCAGACTGCAGTAGCAGCCCAGCTGCCTTCCTCGATGCCGCTGTTGAAAGCACTGGCTGTCAGGACGTCCTGCAGTCAGGAGGGTTGGGCTCTGAGAATCGCACGCGAGGTCGCAGGTGAATCTCTGCATGGAATGCGACATCGTGCAAGTGAATCCCGATCATGCGAAATGCAGACGCTGTAGCTGACTCTCTTCGAGGAAAGAGTCGACCTGCCTGCGCAGACTTCACAGGGCAGACCGGGGTCCCTGGACGCTCCAACAAGACATGGCCAAAAACACTTTGAAAGAAGGATTTTTTTTCTTTCTTTCAAGTCCACCACAAATTGAAGCAGAGTTAAGGGTGAGTCAGAGAGCAGAGTCGGTGAGCAGGGTGTTGGCATACAAACTGCAGAGGTGACAGAGACTGCCGCTGAAGGTCGCTGTGACAGTTTTGCAGTGATGACAGGAGATGTAGACTTAAGTACTCAGACTGAGAAAGAACTGTTCAGTTGCCTTGGCAACCTTCCTCCAGAGAGATGAGAGGTGGTGTCTGATAGGAGCTGAAATACTACACGTGTCCAGGCAGTCAGTATGACTGTTAAAGTGCACAGCGTGAGTGGTGTGTTTCTGCTTCTCTGCTCAGGGAGTTACAGCAGGTTACAGGTTTCTGTGGTAAGGCTGTGGAGCACGTTTGCTGTTCTGCTTGCGCTTGTGTTTGCGTTCACCTCTGATCCTCCACTGACCTGGGAACAGGTCTGTACTGCCTCAAGTGTACCCCCACCCACCGGGACATGCCACTCTTACTCACACTCTCGCTGTACTGGGATCAGCAGCCGAACATCGGCCCTGACGCTGCAGCGGATCAGTCCACATCCCAGTGGATGAAGACTGAAATACTGCCGCCTTTGACCTTTGCCCCCTTGCTGCACAGACCGACCAATGGGGTGATCAGGTGACAGTGATGTGCATGCGCCTGACAGACCGGGGTCAGAGGTGACGGTCCCTCCATTTCTGGTTTCAGCAGTTTCTCTGCCCGCTGTTGGTCACTGAATTCTGACCTCCGAGTATAAGAGTGTGAGGGACCTCAGCGCTCTGAGGAGGATGAATTCATGGCTGAAGGTGAGCTGAGCTGAGCACTGCTGCTCCAGACTGAGGAATTCTGGGAGTTCGGCAGGAGAGCGAGGAGTTTCTGCTGGATCACCCAGACTGACCCGAATCTGTGGTCCCCTCGCTTTGCGTTAGTTATCATTAAATAGCCCCGATACATTCATACATTTTTGATTCGGGCTGAGAGATGTTCCCCACCTGGGACGCATCGTCTCCAAATAAGGAGCCTCACTGCGTAACCCCCACCCCACCCCGTCCTCTGAATGCTGATTAGTTAGCAGAGGGGAGAGAAAACAAAGGACACTCTCTCTGAGTGCCGTAAAAAAGCGTGTTTAATCTGGAGAAAAACCCTTTAGAAACAAAGGACTGAGTTAAGCTCCGGGCCCCGCGGCTGCGGCTAATATGGGGCAATTGTTCCAGCTTAACGGGATTAATCATGCTGTGCTCTGAGTTAGTGAGGCAGGGTGCGACTCCCAGGGAGGGGCAGCTTCGGGTGGGGTCTGGCTGGGGGGTGGTTTGGGTGGAGTCTAGCTGGGGGAGGGTGACAGTTTTAGGTGAGGTCTGGCGGGAGGGGTGATTTTAGGCAGAGGTGGAAAACCCCAGCTTCAGAAAGTACAAGTCCTGCCACGTATTCGTTCCACCCATGCACTACACCAGCTGAATTTAATTAGCACAACTCTTCAGCCAGGTAGAGGAGCTAATTAGTGAAATCACCTTGGACTTTTACTTTCTGAAGCCGGGGTTTTCCACCTCTGGTTTTGGGTGTAGTCTGGGTGGGGCGGGGGGTAAGAGTTTTAGGTGAGGTCTGGCTGGGGGGTGGTTTTAGGTGGAGTCTGGCTGGTGGGGGTAAGAGTTTTAGGTGAGGTCTGGCTGGGGGTGGGTGGTTTGAGGTGGAGTCTGGGTGGGGCAGGTGGGTGGTTTTAGATGGAGTT
Organism: Megalops atlanticus; assembly: GCA_019176425.1. NCBI lineage: Eukaryota > Metazoa > Chordata > Actinopteri > Elopiformes > Megalopidae > Megalops > Megalops atlanticus. The sequence continues at coordinate 2,544,531 of CM032876.1, forward strand.
GGGGTGGGGGGGTGTAGTTTTAGGTGGGGCCTATGATGGTTGGGGAGGGAGGGGTTGGGGTGAGAATAATGAGAATATTGTGTGGGACCTGGTTTGAACATCACTACAGCGGATATACCAAGCCTTCAGGAGAAAACTCCCTGGGGAAGACATCATTCCTGTGACAGCAATGATTGCTAATGTCCTCACAGCTTTCACTTTCTGTGTGGCCTCTGAACTTTGAACTTTCGGCCTGTTACAGCCAGCCATGCATAGTTGTAGTGTCATAGATAGGCATAGTCTCTGGTTTAAGTCTTGGTTTGACCCCCAACCTATAACCTCTGACCCTTACTTGTCCTGTACATAGTAGCTGGTTTGAAACCGTGGCTGTTGAGTTAGTGGAGTCGGTTTGAAAGCTGGTGTTGCCACTTCCAGCCCCAGGAGCTTATGCGTTTGAGCACGGCTTTGTATGTTGGCTTCTTACTACTTGATCCTGTGAAAAGAAATTTCCAGTGAACTTAAATTTTATTTATTTTATTTTTTTTGGATTGTCGCCTAAGAGACAGCTATTCCTAAATACACTTTCACTGTGAATATATAAATAAATAGAAAGGGTTTCTCCTTTTGGATATTTGTGTCACAGTGAGATCTGAAAGCTTAACTGCAGATCATTTTTCAGAGGGCCCTCTGAGGTGTCCTCAGACAGGATCAGGTTACTCTCAGCAACAGCTCCGGAGGCCGGGATGAGTTCCTGCTGTTACTGCAGTTGGACACTAGGTGGCAGCATTATGTTGCATACTGTGAATAGGTTTTGATGATTTTTTCCTGTCAGAGTGTAGATAACGGTGGAACAGAGCGACAGTATCAGTGTTAATTTTTAATCAATCACACACTGTATGGGAGTCTGTAACTGATCCTGGACCAGTCCATCAGGCTGTCTGGACAAAGGGGAAGTATTTGACCAGGTGAGGTGAATTCTGGGATGTGTTCACACACCCATTGTGGTTTTAGGATACAGGCACTGAAGAACAACACATATTATATTATAATGCAACATCACATTACATGGTATTATATTCCATTGTATTATACTACAATTACATTGCGTTTAAAGTTTTGGCATCCGGCAGACACTCTTATCCAGAGCAACTCCCAAAGTCAAGCACAAAGTGCATCCAGCAAAACCAGATGAACAGTTACGGGAAAAAGGGAACCATCGTACACACATGGCAAAGAACCAGCACAGAACACAGGGCCGAGATCACAAGCCCGACAGCCCAATCGCGCAAGTGCAACACAATATACCGAACAGAGTGACTGTAGCATTCCAGCACATACCCTGAGGTAAAACTTCCACATATAGTAGATGGGATTATATGCACACAGTTAATTAACATTAACATAACATGAGATAGTGATGTGACAGGGCTTCCCCAGTGGCCTCCCTCAATGGACTCCCGCAGAGAGACTCCCTTTGTCTTTGTGAGTATCTGTAGGAGTACGTTATTATACTCTGTTAGTACTGTGGTTAGCAGCTGCGCTCATCGTTACTGAATGTGCATTCATTTGTACGCCTGGGTATGGACTGAAGCAGGGTAGGGGCATGACGGCACCGCCCCCCCTGCCCGCCGGCGTAACCGTGGCAGCATGTTTCTGCCTCTGTCTCTGTCTCTGCCTCCGCCTCTGCCTCTGCCTCTGTCTCTGTCTCTGTCTCTGTCTCTCTGTCTCTGTCTCTCTGTCTCTCTCTCTCTCTCTCTCTCTCTCTCTCTCTCTCTCTCTGTCTCTGCCTCTGCCTCTGTCTTTGTTTCTGTAAGACCTCGGTGTCTCTCTGTCTCTGTGTCTGTCTCTGTTTCTGATCCCCTCTTCCCTGCTCTCTAAAGCCTCTGAAATCTGTCTTTGTTTCTGGACACTGTCTCTGATGTTTCTGCCTCTGTCTCTGTTTCTGCCTCCGCCTCTGCCTCTGCCTCTGTCTCTCTGCCTCTGTCTCTCTCTCTCTGTCTCTCTCTCTCTGTCTGTCTTTGTTTCTGTTTCTGTCTCTATTTTTGCCTCTGTCTGGGGGAAGGTCTCTGTCTCTGTCTTTGCCTCTGGAATTCTGGTCTCTCTCTTCTGTCTTTGTTTCTGCCTCTGCTCCTCAGAGCTGGAAGGGGGGGGTGGGGGAGAGATGGATCGGGTGCAAACAGGCTTCCTCTGAAGCTGTGAGAGGAGCTGCATCCCTCTGAGCAGGAAGCATCACATCGCCATAGTGATAGGCAGATCATCGCCATAGTGATAGGCATCACATCGCCATAGTGATAGGCAGATCATCGCCATCGCCATAGTGATAGGCAGATCATCGCCATAGTGATAGTTAGATCATCACCATAGTGATAGGCAGATCATTGCCATAGTGATAGTAAGATCATCACCATAGTGATAGGCAGATCATCGCCATAGTGATAGTTAGATCATCACCATAGCGATAGGCAGATCATCGCAATAGTGATTGCACTCTCCCATCAGGATGAATGGATCACTCACCGCAGAGCTGCTATCACTCACCGCCCACAGACTCCGCCCTCTGGAGGAAGGTCAGCCGTCAACCCGATTACCCTGCCGTGTCAAAGTGGCATTTGGAGGAAGGGAGTGTTTACAGCAGGCCTGAGGGCTCGGTGCCAACTGTGTCACGCGCACAGACGTGTACAGGGACTTTACTGCAGCACATTGTGTATGAGCCAAACATAGCCCTCACCCCCCGATCTAAAAAACAAACAGAAAGAGACCACATTGGCTGTGATATAAATGAACTAAAGGTTACTCTATCACAGCCTCTGAAGTAACTTGCCTACAAGGCAATTTTGGAATAGAGACCAAGCAATGCTCACGCAATTTCATTTGAGATTTGCCAACTCAATGTCATGAAGCAAGGGCTCATCCAGGATTCCAACCCGGGACATCTCACACCCTAAGGAAGAATCCCACCCTTAACCCAATGAGCCCCACTAAAACAGCTAACTTAGCGATGAGAGCATAGTGAAGTTTCTTACTCTTAGAGGACTTGTGGGGAGGCCTGCAGGTGTCAGGAGAGTCACGGTTTCTCCTAACGCACCGTCCTCCCTCTCTTCCTGCGGCTATCCCAGCATACAGTTCCATCGCTAAGCTCCTTCCTCCTGCTCCTCTTCCCTCCTGATCTCTGCCCACATTTCCAGCTGTCCCCCCAGTGCATTATGGGAGTGTGACAGCTGTAACAGGAAGGAGGTGTTCTCCTTAATGACTCAGCGACCTCCTCGCTCTAGTGACTCGCTCTTTTGACATCCAGCAGTGGTCTTCAGCGGCCCATTGCCAGCAGGGTCTGAGTGTGTGTGCAAACGCGCTGCATCTTCAGTAGCTGTTCTCAGAAATTCTCCCACTTCTGTTTCCCAGAACTGTGCTGTCATCCCCCTTGTGTAAGGGACAAGCTGTTGCATTCCCTCCTATTTTATGAATCTAACATAGTAGCGTGGTGCAGCGGTAAGGAGCAGGGCTTGTAGCTGAAAGGTTACAGACAGCTGCTGTACCATTGGGCAGGGTGCTTAACCCAGAACTGCCTCAGTAAATATCCAGCTGTATAAATGGGTAACATGGAAAAACTGTAACCTATGCAAGTCACTCTGAATAAGAGCATCTGTTAAATGGCAATGTAAAAAGTAATGTAAATCACATGAGCATTGTGTCACCACTGGGGATATGTCGGGTTTTTAATGCCCTGTCTCATGTCAGTAAGGAGTAGGCTGTAGTTCAGACAGGCAGCATTAATGCTTTTGGGTTAGGAGATACAGTGTCAGCCTACCCTGTGTCCGACAGACAGCCTCATACACAGGCAGTGGGAGTCCGAGTGATGCGCTGGCTGTGTGTGTGTGTGAGAGAGTGTGTGTGTGTGTTTGCGTGTGTGTATGGGGGGTACAGACAGGGCGAGAGGGCGAGGCCTGCTTTTCGCTGCTCCCTGCAGTACCCATGACCAGCCTCTGGATGGCAGCATTCCAACACAGCCACAGGACTGCCTCTGCATCGCAGGAAGTGCTTCTGCTTCCTCCCCTCGGCCAGCAGAGGGCGGCGTGGAGCAGAGGGAAAGTCGGGTTGCTCTGTAGGGGCGTGCCGGCGGTGTGAGTGGCAGCCGGTCCCTCAGGGCTGCTGCCACTCTGTCATTACAGGCATTAAAGTCTGCATCCTCCGCTAAATAAAGCGCACACCACTCCTCTCACTGCGAGGCGTTTCAGGTCACTTCCTTCCTCCCTCCGGGGGCACAGAGTGGCGGGCCCCGCCCTGCAATGCAGCAGGAAGGCCGCGGGGTGGGGGGTGCATTTGTTTCGGGGATGAACTGATGCCTGACCTCTGACCCCCGATAGACACGTAACCTGAAGTGCCTGAGTGGACGTGCAGCTGTGTGAGTCTCCAGCGATGAGGCTGAGTGAGTCCGGGTGGAGCAGAATGCTCTCAGTAAAGCCTTTTCCAGCACCAGCCTGAATAACCCTGAACCACCCCGCGGAAACCCTGAGGAAACTCTCAATAAACCCTGAGCAACCCAGAGGAAACCCTGAGGAAACTCTCAAAAAACCCTGAGCAACCCAGAGGAAACCCTGAGGAAACTCTCAATAAACCCTGAATAGCCCTGAGTAAACCCTGAGTAAACCCTGGGGAAACTCTGAGGAAACGTTGAGCATATCTACACAGTACCGGGGGAAAGTGGAGAAACAGGGTGTGTGAGGAGGCGTGCTGTCATCAGAAAGCACAGGAGAGCGGCCAAGCACTGCTGAGTCATTTACATTACATTTTTTATATTACATTTACACGCTCTCATCCAGACAGACGTTACAGTTCTTACACGTTATGCATGAAAACAGCTGGATATTTAGTGAGGCAGTTGTGGGTTCCCAAAGGTACAATTCCAAGGGCACAACAGCGATGCCCAGCGTGGAATAAAACTGGCAACCATTGGGTTGCCAGCCCTGCTCCATATCCCCGCTGCTGGTGTGCAAACCCGACGGAGGGCTGCAGAAGCAGGAGGAGCCCAAGGAGAAACTCAGCCACCCTGTGGAGGGGGGGTGCGTCGGGGAAAATGGGATAAAAGCCTGTTGTTTTAATACTGTCTGTTCTTTCTTTGTTTGTTTTCTTTGCTCTTTTTATTTCCCTCATTTTTCTTTCTTTCATTCTTTCTGTTTTTCTTTCTTTCATGCTGTTCCCCCACGTGTCAGTAAAAGCACTAGCTGATTCCATGCAGATGTGGCATACTTGGCTGGTCATAGTTCATAAAGGTGCGTGGAACAGCCCGTGTCTGATATAGCCATCAAATGGTGTTGCTCCACACGTCAGTGACCAATCAGCAGCCTCGCTGAGGTGCAGGCGGGACGGGCGGCACACACCTGCTCAGAGCGCCTGCGGCACACCTGCACACGCGGGGAGCACCTCTCACGAGTCACTTTAACAGCGCAAAACTCGCGTCACAATGACATGGAGCAGACCATGAGACCCTGGCGTGTGGATCAGCAGCTGGGCCGGGTCTCCGGGATGCTTTCAGGACAGCACCCTCCATGGGGCCCCTGAACGCCAGCGCACAGGCACACTCTCAGAATCTGGTTGGCTGTCAGCCCCCCATGATGTTTTTGTGACAGGGAGAACATTCCGTCTGAACTACAACAACCAGACCTTCCCCTCCCCTCTCTCTCTCGCCCCTCTTTCTTCCCCCGTCTTCACATCTGCTCCCCCCCACCCCTCTGCCCCTGCTCTCAGTTTCTACATAAATTTGCTTTATGATCGGCAGAAACGCACATCCGTGTTCCCGCTGCATGTGCACTGTGCACAGGAACAGGGGAGCTTGTGCCATCACGTTATTTACAGTGATAAAGACCCGTCATGAGAAACACATGCACACGCAAAGCCAGTGAGTCAGTGAAATGAGTGATGATGAGTGATCAGTGACAGTAATGAACACAGGATGCTGGGTCACATCAGAGGCCTTCAGTGTTTAATCCTGTGGTCTTTACTGCTCTGCTACGCTCACCTGCTCCCCGTGTTCCCGCCCTCCTCTCTGAGGAGGATGGCTCATTTATCTCTGTCTGATGGCGGGCACAGCTGTGTTATTTTTGGGAAGTAAGTGCCCCTTTCTTCCCTGTGCTTTCCTGGTCACGTGATGCAGAGGGGGTCTGTCTGAGAGTGCTGTGGAGAGCAGTGTGGGCGTGGCCTCTCAGGTCGCCAGGTCTGCAAGTGCCCGCTGCTGTCTGTGGCCTCTGTGCTCTCTGAGACTGTGCTCTCTCCAACCCTGTGCTCCCTGAGACTGTGCTCTCTCCAACCCTGTGCTCTCTGAGACTGTGCTCTCTCCAACCTTTTAATCTGAGAGTCACCAGCCCTGTGCTCTCTGGCTCTCTCAACCTTTTAATCAGGTTGGTCAGTCAGGTTGGTACCATTAGGGGTCAGTAGTGTGTAGTGTGATGTGACAGCGCTGTCTGCAGAGGGTTAGTGCAGTGAGCCTTGGGTCCAGCTGGCTGAGGGGACTCTTCTGTGGGCCCAGAGCTTGCCGTTTCAGAGCATTGGAGCATGGGGGAGTTTGCTGTTTCTTGGGTGGATACAGAATCTAATTGCCCTCTTTTTGATGTTAATTAATAATGGCCATTGGCCTGATTCTGTCCTGTTGCTGTCCTGGGGGCTTCCATACACGCAGGTATTTTTTGTATTTACACTTAAATTCAAATCCAAATGCAGTCTCCCTCTGTTTCTCATTCTCTCTTCCCCCCCAAATTCAGTCTGGTTTAATGCAGTCTCAGTGTTGAATGTTTGTGTGGCACAGTACATCTGAACATATTGCCAAAGCTCTCTCCCTTGAGCTCCCTCCCTCCCACTCCTTGTTTCACTCTCTCTGTAAGCTTATAAAGACACAGCATTAGGGTTCAGTAAGGTTACTGAGTCACAGTGTTAGTGCATAGGATAATTATAGAGTTATATGGTTCCAAAGGTTACAGTGTCAGTCACAGTAAGGCTATAGAGGTTACAGTGTCAGTGCACAGTAAGGCTATAGAGGTTACAGTGTCAGTCACAGTAAGGCTATAGAGGTTACAGTGTCAGTGCACAGTAAGGCTATAGAGGGCTATAGAGTGGTTACAGTGTCAGTGCAGTGCAGTCACAGTAAGGCTATAGAGGCAGTGCACATAGTTACAGTGGTTACAGTGTCAGTACAGTGTCAGTAGTAGGCTATAGAGGTTACAGTGTCAGTGCGCAGTTACAGTGTCAGTGCGCAGTAAGGCTATAGAGGTTACAGTGTCAGTGCGCAGTGCCAGGATGAGTGTGGGCCGGTGAATGGTCATAATGACAGGGTGTCCACGTGTCTCCTGTTTATATTTACTTTAGAGGTTACAGTTTAGTTTTTACAGGCAAAGGCAGCCAGGAGGTGGTGGTGAATGGTGACAGGGTGTCCCGTGTCTCCTGTTTATATTTACTCCTTGAGCTGCAATCAGGGGTGGGATGGGGACGTCTGGTGCCCTGTCAGGAGGGGTGCCCTGTCACCGGGGCTCGGAAACCCCGCCCGTCACAATGACAGGCGAGGCACGGCCTAATGATGGCCTCAGACCCAGAGAGACCCCGGCGGAGGCTCCCCCGATCACCTGCTCCACGGAGTCTGGGGCCGAAGCAGAAAGCAGGCTTCACCTGTCCCTGGAGGCTTTGCCGTCCACTCAGAGAGCCAATGAGAGCGCACCACAGCTTCTCCTGTCTAATGGTGTCATGAAGACTCAGTCGTCCGTTAGTACTTCCGCTGGTTATATCTATTATGTTCGTCCTTTTCTGATATTTCCAGGCTCCTCCAGATGGCGCCATAGAGCAGAAGCTGTGGATTAAACTAAAGCGAGGACGGTGCATATCTTTACACATTATTTAAAACAAAAAACATGATTATTTGGGTTAGTTTTTTTCAAACAGGATTAAAGGGAATAACATCGTTTTTCATGTTTTTGACTTTAACAGTGGTTAGTCTGTGCTGACTGTAGCCTGTCAGGAAGCATCAGGTTGTGTCGGGTGCAGTCTCTTGTGTCTTCTGCTTTAGCATGACTCAATGAAATACGATCGGCCGCGGTGATGCATTCTGGGATATGTGTGGCCTGGGTCACCTCCACAGGTCCCATCTTTCAAGCTGTCTTGTTTTAATGGTGATTGAGATGTTTTTAAAGGTAACCAGCGTCGTTTCTCTTCCCCGCTCTCTCGTGTCTTTGCCTGACCCGTGAATTCCAGGTCTCTGTTATGGATTCATGACCTTTGTGGTGAAGGCCCTCCATAGTTACCATCGCCATGGAGGATCCTGTTCTCATGGTGATGTGGCTCTACTTCCATGTACCAGAACCTTTAACATGCCACTCGAACAATTAAAATACACTCACACACACACGCACACGCACACACACACACACACACACACACACACACACCTGCATATACTCACGTACACACTCATAAACTCATGCACACAGACACACACACACACACACTCACACACACACATACACACACACCTGCACATATTCACGTACACACCCATAAACTCATGCACACAGACACACACACACACTCACACACACACATACACACACACCTGCACATACTCACGTACACACTCATAAACTCATGCACACAGACACACACACACACACACACACACACACACACAGACACACACACACATGCACACAGGCACACACACATGCACACAAACACACATATACACATACAAACTCACACGCACACACTCACACGCAGTTAAGCTCATTTACACACACTCACAGTTACAAACAAACTCATACTCTGTTACGCTGAAACTGACAGACACACACATGCACACTCACAATCACTTACACAGCGACACACACACAAACTCAATCATACATGCACTCACTCACACCCTTGCGCACATGCACATACTCAGTCACACACACAGGCACGTGCAAACATGCTCACTCACGTACCACACACTCACTCACACACACATGCACACTTACACACGCTCACTCACACACACACTGCTTTCTTGAGATGTATGTATTCAGTTTTTGTGCGTGTTTTTGGGAGGGCAGGGTGCTGTTTGTTGGTGTGGTCTTCTGCGTAAACAAGTCTGTTATTTCTAGACCGCCTGAGAAGTCTGGAAACCGCGGCAGAGCAGCTCTTATCGAGCTCTAATGACAGGTTGTTGGAGCGTTATTTTTCTCCTCCTCGGTAAACAGCGTGGCTTGTCCCGGCGATGCCGGGGGGGATGTGGTCAGGAGCGGGGCTGTTCACAGACGCTCCCGCTCCAAGCTCCTCTGCATCCAGCCGGAAGGAAGAGTCTAAGAAAATAAATAAAGCCTTTCCTGCACATGACGAAAATGCCTATTTATAAGATGAGGAAACAGCAGGTTTTTCTTGGTCTTTCTTTGTTTCTTTCCTTTTAAATTTCAGGTTATCCAGCTAATTAACAGGCCGTTTATGGGACAGACCTGCGGAGGCTGTAGAGCTGTCCTCAGTTAGCTCCTGGTCTGAGGTCTGCCCGTCTCTGCTCTGGGATAACTGCAAGGACAGGTGAGCTTTGCTTTCAATGGGCTCTGTCACCTGCAGCCTTTGCCAGTGTCTGTGCTGACTGCAGGAGTGATGTCATCAGTGATTTTGTGATGTCATAATCACGCAGTGGCATTCCATGAGAATAGGGTCCCAGTTTAACCCATCAGTTGCTGGATCCTGTGGCTGGAGCCTCTGATCATTTTGACAAAAGAACAATAAAGCATATAATCAGAAGAGCAGGGTTGTCTGTCTTTTTAAAATGCATTGAAATGCATCTGTTTCATCATGCCATTAAGCAGGGCAACATAAATAGAGTTTGCATTTACAATCATGTGCTTATCTATTCATTTTCAGTGGAAAATGATCCTTTTCTCAAAAATGCCAGCCTGGGGATTCAAACCCATCACATTAGGGTTGAGAGCCACACACCCACATTTCTCAGCGCTGTCTTTGTGAGGGAGAGTGTGTGTGTGAGTATCTGTGTGAGGGAGAGAGTGTGTGTGTGAGTATCTGTGTGAGGGAGAGAGTGTGTGTGTGAGTATCTGTGTAAGGGATGTGTGCCTGTATGATTGAGGGAGAGAGTGTGTGCGTGTGTGAGTGTGTGTGATTGGACACACCTGGCTGAAAGTGATCCTGACATCTATCCTGATCTGAGAGGGGCAGAATTATCCACAGAACTGTAGCGTTGAAGAGCACAGAATACCCTGGTGTCACGAAACCCTCCCGTGCCCACTACCCCGGCCACACGGACCTGGGAACCGAGCTCAGACTCCACATCCAGCAAAGAGTCTGCACGTCAGAATGTCGCAATCACATTTGGACCAAAGTCTGTGCTCCTGTAATAAATATCCTGCCGATTCAGAACCCGGAGGCTGACCTCACTCACTCCCCGGTTTACGCAGCTTCACGTGTGTGCTGCATCGGATTATCACACACACACAAACCATTCACTCATTAGCCTGCCGTCTGGCCTGACTGCACTCAGCGTGAGAGGCCAGAGCAACAGTGATCCCAGATCACCAATGCAAAATGTGATTAAGCCAGCATGTGTGTACGTGTGAGTGTGTGTGTGTGTGTGCACATGTGTGTGTGTGTGTGTGTGTGTGTGTGTGTGTGTGTGCATATTTGTGTGCCTGTGTGTGTGTGTTTGTGTGTGTGTGTGTGAGTATGTGTGTGTATGTGTGTGTGAGTGTGTGTGTGTGTGTGTGTGTGCGTGTGTGTGTGTGTGTGTGTGTGTGTGTGTGTGTGCACACGTGTGTGTGTGTGTATGTGTGTGTGTGTGTGTGTGTGTGTGTGTGTGCTGGAGATTCTCAGAATGGACTTTCCCATTACATTGATTAAGACGTTGTGTTCCTGGACCTCTGGGGTTTCTGGAACAGGCCCATTGTGACTGATGGGTGTAGCCCTGGCCAGGACGTGCGTCAGGACCGGACTGCAAGCTCTGTTTGGGCCCTGTCCTGGGGGCGCTGAACCCGTCTGGTTGGGATAAAGCTCAGGTCTGACGGCAGGCAGACTGGGTAGGGACCGCTGCTTGGAGAGGCACTATGTTATGAGGGTAACGGAGCTGAGAGGTTGCCGGTTCAAATCTAAAGGCAGTGCTGTAACAAAAATGTAACCCAAATGTTCCTAAGTAAATAACCTGGATAACTGCTTTGCAAATGAATAATGGCTAATTATTATGTGTGACTGATGATAATACAATAATCCTCTCTGTGAAAAGGTGTCCTGTCATCACACGAGCGTGTCCCATTCACACTTCTACCAGTCTCAGTTCGGACGTGACCTCTGATCGTTGAAATATACACGTACTTTCCGATTTTATTGCTTCCCTGAATTGCTGAGTTTATTGCTTCTCTGAAAGGCTGAATGGCTATCCCCAATCGATTCCCTGCGGTGGAACGAGACGGTCACAGCGCCAGGCTGGTGGACCCCACTGACAGACACGCCGCGTGCAGCCGGTTAGTTCTGCTGCAGATGTTCCGGTATCTGGTGAAAAGGCACATTCCTGGCGCCGGGCCGGAAGCCAAAGCAGCCGTTAGGCGAGCGGATGTAAGGGGTGTTATTCCAGGCTACGCTTGTGTCCTCAAGAGTCCCTCAGTCCAGCTCCCTTCCTCACAATGTGTGGCAGAGCATTCTGGGTAGCAGTAGAGCATTCTGGGTAGCAGCAGTGGCACTGAGTTAGCTGGTGCTCAGCCCATTACAGCCCTGTTATAAACAGAACGCACCACAGCAAACACAGGGGTGCAGTTGTTAGACATTCTTCACTCCTATTGTGAGCTTAGAAGGAGCTAACACTGTCTCCAGTCACCAGCTGAGTGGATTGGGAGTTAGCATTTATTCCCTGACCCCCTGAACCTGGCGATATTTGGCCCTAATCCTCAGGTAAGTCACATCAAAGACTTCACAGGTGGCCCAGCACTCAAACTGAAAAGATTGAGAGAAGCCTCATCTGTGATTGTAACCCAGTCTTAGGCATGGCTTACTTTTAATATTGCATAATCTGTTTGTACTGATAGATGTTTACTAACAGCTCATGGTAAGTAGTGTCTTTAAGCAGACAGCGGAACTCTTTAGGGAGGACGGACAGGAGCCAGGTGGGGTACCAGGTGTGTGTGAGAGAGTGTGGAAGAGAAAGAACATTGTTTAATGTTTATATCAGTGGGCTAGCAGTGTTACTGAGGCAGTAATCAGCTGCAAGCTTCACTTTAAAAACATGGAAGTTGCATTCCTGCTCTGCGCAGATGACCTGAACCTGCATTTGCTACAGCAATACTGTCAGAACGGGTGCCTGGATCTGCAATTAGAAAAGACAAAGATTACGGCCTCAGGAAGGAAAATAATGTGGTACTGTAGGCAGCACTGCCCTAGAACATACTGAGTTATGATTACCCCTGACTGACAATGGCCCTGCAGTCAAGACTCGCACAGTGAGTTGAAAGAAAAAGGCAACTGTCTGTGATCCAAAGAATATTCTGTAAAATAAACATTCTCAATAGAATGCGGTCTAAAATTTGTGATAGTGGCATGCAGTCAGTTGTGCTAGATTAAAGTGGATGTATTTCCATCAGTTGATTGAACACCCTCACTAAAAAACACAGGGTTGAATTAGGTAGACGGGCACTATTTATTTAAGTCCAGATAAGGGTCTAAATTCTGCAGAACATCTAAAAAAAGTTGAACAAACTCTTTCCAGTTCAAAGCTTCCCAGACCCAAGTACTCAGCCTCTCTGGGTTGACTCTGACTCTGAACCTCTCCACACTCAAACAAACTAATACAAACCAGCTTTTGGCAAGCTCTGCTTTTCAACAGCCAATTAGAGTTAACATCATTATAAAAACTCCTATCTGGAATATTGGTAGAAGGAATCAAATCCCAAAATAGAAATTGTTTTTATCAGGCCTTGAACAGGGAATACACACCAGCAGAGTATCTCTTGGCTGTCAGAGACACAAAACAGACACAGATCCCGACCAAGTGCAGACTCAGTGACCACACCCTAGCAACCGAAAAGGCCATGGTTACCAAACGAAGAGGACACCGGACTGTGTGGTCACCGAGAGGCAGAGATGCCTTTCCTCTTTAAGGTTGTGAAACATATTCAGAAGGAAGGAAAATATATCCAACAACATTTTCTCAAATTAGGAACAATGTCAGCCTCAGAAAACTGTAATTAAAAGGTCCTGTTAGGGGAAGGACTAACAGGCCAATGAGCTGCATAGAACATCTCAGCCAGCTGTAGCCACTGGGACAGCAAGCAAGCACCAACCAATAACGAATGAGGGAACACAGAGATGTATATTCTTAAAGTCATTTAGCAGATGTTCTTATCCAGAGCGACTTACATAGATTACAGTTTTTACATGTTATCCATTTATACAGCTGGAAATTTACTGAAGCAATTGTCGGTCAAGTACCTTACCCAAGGGTACAACAGCAGTGCCCCAGTGGAGAATAAAACCTGCAACCTTTTGGTTATGAGCCCTGCTCCTTACCACTGTGCTACACTGCCGCCTGTATGAACTGATGATTATATCAAATTCTAAAATCTTACAATTGCATTTTTAAATCTGTGTATATTTTTTGGGTTTAAATGTGTAGTTGTTATGTATTTGTTGTTAGTTTCTTTTTGCATCCTGTTCTACACATTGTCAACACTTATGAGACAGTGCATGTCAGAGAGTGTGTCTGAGAGACAGGGAATGTGACAGGGAGTGTGTGTTTGTGAGCATGTTTGTGTGAGTGTTTTTGTGTGAGTGTGAGAGAGAGTGTGTGTTTGTGAGCGTGTGTTTGTGAGCGTGTTTGTGTGAGTGTGTTTGTGTGAGTGTGAGAGAGAGCGTGTGTTTGTGAGCGTGTGTTTGTGAGTGTGTTTGTGTGAGTGTCAGAGAGAGTGTGTGTTTGTGAGCGTGTTTGTGTGAGTGTGTTTGTGTGAGTGTGAGAGAGAGCGTGTGTTTGTGAGCGTGTGTTTGTGAGTGTGTTTGTGTGAGTGTCAGAGAGAGCATGTGTTTGTGAGCGTGTGTTTGTGTGAGTGTCAGAGAGTGTGTGTTTGTGAGCGTGTGTTTGTGAGTGTGTGTTTGTGTGAGTGTCAGAGAGAGCGTGTGTTTGTGAGCGTGTGTTTGTGAGTGTGTTTCTGTGAGTGTCAGAGAGAATGTGTGTTTGTGTGTGTGAGTGTGTTTGTGTGAGTGTGTTTGTGTGAGTGTCAGAGAGAGCATGTGTTTGTGAGTGTGTGTTTGTGTGAGTGTCAGAGAGAGCGTGTATTTGTGAGTGTGTTTGTGTGAGTGTCACAAAGAGCGTGTGTTTGTGAGTGTGTTTGTGTGAGTGTCAGAAAGAGCGTGTGTATTCTCTTACACCGAGACCAGAAGGCCTCAGACACGCCCCAACTCTGACCACTTTTAAATCTGGACTTAAAACTTTTTTGTTCTGCATTGACTATTCACCGTGACCTTTATTCTTTTTATGTATTCTCTTACTTATCAAATTTTTATCAAATCTGTTTATTCTCCCTTATACACTGTATTATCACTTTTTATTTGTTTTTTATTTATCTTAGTCTGTATTTCTTATCTAATGTTTTTGTTCTGCACTGCCTATGCACCTAATTTAATTCCCTTTTATGTATTGTCTTACTTTCAATTTTAATTCTTTGTTTATGTTTTGTTAAATTCTTGTCTATACTCCCTTGTACGCTGCATGACCTCTTTTTATCTGTTTTTATTTATCTTGTTCTGTATTTCTTATCCAATGTTTTATATGCCTTGTGTGAAGCACATTGAATGGCCTTGTGTAAGAAATGTGCTATATAAATAAACTTGCCTTGCCTTGCCATGTGTGAGAGTGTGTTTGTGAGTGTGTTTGTGAGTGTGTGTTTGTGAGCATGTGTTTGTGAGTGTCAGAGAGAGTGTGTGTTTGTGAGCATGTGTTTGTGAGTGTCAGAGAGAGTGTGTGTTTGTGAGTGTGTGTTTGTGTGAGTGTGAGAGAGTGTGTGTTTGTGAGTGTGTTTTTGTGAGTGTGTTTGTGTGTGTCAGAGAGAGCGTGTGTTTGTGAGTGTGTGTTTGTGTGAGTGTCAGAGAGAGAGTGTGTGTTTGTGATCGTGTGTTTGTGAGTGTGTTCATGTAAGTGTCAGAGAGAGTGTGTGTTTGTGACTGTGTGTTTGTGAGTGTCAGAGAGAGTGTGTGTTTGTGAGTGTGTGTTGTGTGAGTGTGTTTGTGAGTGTCAGAGAGAGTGTGTGTTTGTGAGCGTGTGTTTGTGAGTGTCAGAGAGTGTGAGTTTGTGAGTGTGTGTTTGTCAGTGTGTTTGTGTGAGTGTCAGAGAGAGTGTGTGTTTGTGAGCGTGTGTTTGTGAGTGTCAGAGAGAGTGTGTGTTTGTGAGTGTGTTTGTGTGTGTCAGAGAGAGTGTGTGTTTGTGTGTGTTTGTGAGTGTCAGAGAGAGTGTGTGTTTGAGTGTGTGTTTGTGAGTGTGATTGTGTGAGTTTCAGAGAGAGCATGTGTTTGTGAGTGTGTGTTTGTGAGTGTGTGTTTGTGTGAGTGTCAGAGAGCGTGTGTTTGTGAGTGTGTGTTTGTCTGTGTGTTTGTGTGAGTGTCAGAGAGCGTGTGTTTGTGAGTGTGTGTTTGTCAGTGTGTTTGTGTGAGTGTCAGAGAGAGCATGTTTTTGTGAGCGAGTGTTTGTGAGAGTCAGAGAGAGTGTGTGTTTGTGAGTGTGTGTATGTGAGTGTCAGAGATAGCATGTGTTTGTGAGCGAGTGTTTGTGAGTGTCAGAGAGAGTGTGTGTTTGTGAGTGTGTGTATGTGTGAGTGTCAGAGAGTGTGTGTTTGTGAGCGTGTTTGTGTGTGTGTCAGAGAGAGTGTGTGTTTGTGAGCGAGTGTTTGTGAGTGTCAGAGAGAGTGTGTGTTTGTGAGAGTGTGTTTGTCAGAGAGAGTGTGTGTTTGTGAGTGTGTGTTTGTGAGAGCGTTCATGTGCGTGTCAGAGAGAGTGTGTGTTTGTGAGTGTGTGTTTGTGAGTGCGTGTTTGTGAGAGCGTTCGTGTGCGTGTCAGAGAGTGTGTGTGATGGCCCTGAGGCGCGTTGCTGCAGTGTGTATGGAGGTCTGTGTGTGTGCACGCACATGTGCTTTTTGGTATGCTGTGTGTGTAAACATGCTAAGCTTCGGCATTAACTGCTACGGTCAGATTCAGTAAAACGGGATGACAGCTGGAATAGTTACACTGGGACTTCCGAAAAATATGTGCATTGTGTGCGCGGGTGTCACGGCTCCGGCGCGTTAGAGAACATACACAGTGTGATAGGGAAGTACGCAGCCCGGCAGGCCTGTGACAGATTAGATTACTCCCACTCTGACATGCATCTGGGACAAACACGCACTCATCCTGTCCCCATATCACCTCTGTAACCCACACACACACACACACACACACAAACTCACACACACACACACACACACACACACACACACACACACACACACACACACACACACACACACTTATATGCTCTCACACATAATTACACATACAAGCACATACATGCAAGCGTGCACACACACATGCACGTACTTACCTATGCTTACACATACATACACTCATGCAACACAGGCTTTCATTCAAACACACACAGTAAAAGAGACACACAGTCACTTGAACATACACATTCAAAACACACACAAATTCTCATACACGGATGTGCACACACTCTCACATACATATAAACAAGCAAAACACACACTCACACACTTGCTTCATTCAAGTAAGACTTTCAGATCTTTAATCATGTGTAGAGGCAGCTGAGGACTGAGATTCAGCAAGGTAAAACGTTATTTTCAAGCATTAAACTATGAATGATATTGATATTTCTTTATGAAGGACTGGTATGAAATACAGGTAGATGGGTAATTAGCTGCACTTTCCTCATGTCTTTAAACTAAGTCTGCCTCAGTGTGATGTCAAAAGGGGTACTGTGAGGAAGATGAGTCAGTCAGACACTGCATGGTTTTTTCAGGAGCTGAAACCCGGGTAAAGTGTGCTGTTGGTCAGACTGATTCAGCATGCACTTGGAACATCCGCTTTTATTTCCATTTTATTTAAGCTTCAATTTGTTATACATGTTAAAGCACCATGACGGTGAAAAATGCTGCGCTTTCTCTAGAGAGCAGCTGGAGCTGGCCTTTCCTTGAGGTCCCTCCTGTTTGGGCACTCCTATATGGGGTGGTTTGGTCAGAGCTCTGGCTAAAAGCTGAGTGGGCGCTGTGTCCTGGTGGAAGATGTGATCAAATCGGCCCCCCTCCTGTTCAGATTGTTCCAACCTTTCGCCCCTGCCGTTCATCCGCGACCTTCGACCTCTGGCATGTTTTCTAATTTCGGTCAGTCAACCGCCGAAAGAGCAACGAACGCGCTGTGCGTGTTTGCAGCGGGGTCGTCTCTCCCCACACGGCTCTGCAGGAGCGGGGCGTTCATGCCAAAAGATAAGGAGCGGCTGTGCCCCTGCGCTGACACAGAGCAGATCCTCCCGCTCCGGCTCCGAGCGCGTCGTAAATCTGACTCTGAAACCCGGGAGCCGGGAGCCGGGTGCCGCAGGGGGGTGCGGGGGACCGGGGAAGCGACCCCGCCGGAGGGGGAGGCCGGGGGTAAGCTGAGGTAAGGGGCGACAGAGTCACTGTGAACCGAAACACACGCTACCAGAGCCAGGAGGTTGCAGATTCTGTTCCTGTCCACTGTGTCAGCACCTTTGAGCATTGTATGAAAACCGGAAGGGCTTCGTCGCGAATTGCACTGCATGTATGAAATTATGAAAAATGACACATGCACACACATGTGTATGTTATGCATATAAGAGCTGCGTAACAGTGTCTGCCAAGCAGAGAAATGTGTGCGAAAAACCCGGTGAGAGGAGCAGATTGTGACTGTGTTGAGATTGTGTCGCCATCTAGTGGTAGGTCAGAGGTACTGCAGTCACACTGTGGGAGCCACTCCTCAGTGAGTGAGGGAGGGGTGACACTGTTTCCTGGGCCCTTCAGGTCCCTCTGTGTCTGGTTCTGCGGGTCACCATCAGGTCAGCCCCGACATGGATTGGTCATGCAGAACCAGGAGGAGTGTGTACCCTGATCTAGAACCAGCTCACTGCTCAATCTGCAGAACCACTGTAGACTGGATCTGCAGAACCACCCTCTCACTATAGACCGGACCTACGGAACCACCCTGTCACTATAGAATGAACTTACAGAACCACCCTGTCACTGTAGACTGCACTTATAGAACCATTGCACCACTATAGTCTCGATCGAAAGAACCACTGCGTTGCTGTAAACTGGATCTACAAAACCACTTCATTACCAGGAATTGGATGTACAGAACCACTGCCTCTCCAGAAACTGGACTATTTGGAAATCCTTGAATGAACCCAGGATTCCTAAAGCATAAGGAAGGGAGAAGGAGAGAGGAAAGAGGCAAAAAGAGAGAGAGAGAGGAAACGTTTTCAAGCATCAATTATCTCCCTCCCCCCTTCCCTCCCCCAGCCGCTTGTCCTCCCCCCCACCACCCCTCCCGCTCTCTCTCAGAATAGTTCACACATCGGAAAAAATAGAAAGGCAGCGTAACCTGGTTAAGCGTGCCGTTCCAAACGAGCGTGAGTGCAGCCTATCGCCTTGCAGCCTACCGGGGGCAGGTGGGGCGCTATAAAGCAGGGAGCTGAGAGGCAGGGAGGGAGAGGGGAGAGAGCGCTCACTCGGCAGCCCGTCCCAAAAGAAGAGGAAGAACACTGTGCCACTCAGTTTTTCCGGGGTTTTCCCCTCCCTGCCGGCATCTGAAGCAGGTTCTCAGCGGAGCGGATCTCTCTGCGCTGTGAGTACTCTGTTCCGCTGGCGCAGACACGCGCTCGCATATCTCCAGTGCGCCGTTACCCCTGCTCTGCTGCGGCGATCCGAGTCTCTCTGCCTCCCTCTCTCTCTCCACGTGGTGCTGGGGTCCCGAGATTGTAGCGCCAGCGGCTGCCAGAAGGAAACGGGATCGCGGAACCTTTACATCACGGCTGGGGGCGTGGCCTCGACCAAGAACCGCTGAGCACCCCTGCTCCCTCAGAGGTCAACACTCAGAGCACCTGAACACTCTGAGCTCTGAACACCAAACCCACCTGAAATCTCTGAGCTCTGAACGCACCTGAACTCTCTGAGCTCTGAACGCACCTGAACTCTCTGAGCCCTGAACGCCGAACGCACCGGAACTCTCTGAGCTCTGAACACCGAACTCACCTGAACTCTCTGAGCTCTGAACACCGAACTCACCTGAACTCTCTGAGCTCTGAACACCGAACTCACCTGAACTCTCTGAGCTCTGAAGACTGACCACACCTGGACTGTGACCCGTGAGGACAGACGGGGGTCTGCGGTGTGGTTTGGGGGAGCAGTTTTATCCCTGAGCGTCTGCGATTCGCACCGAGGGCAGCATGGACGGGGAGCGGCTGGGAAACTCGGGTCACAAGGCGAGCGGGAACGCCACCCGGCTCCTGGCGGCAGGACTGGCCGTGTCCCTCTGTCTGTCCCTGGGGCTGCTGCTGGCCCTGATCCTGGGTGAGTATCCCCTCCACCCCCCCCCGGGGAGAGACGGGGGGCTCCCGGTAAACGTGTGACACTGTGCGGCCCTGCTTCTCACAGATTATTTTGGCGAGGTATTGAATTTCGAATGCGTTTCGTACCAGGAGCAGGGCTCTGTAATCATATCCGCCCTGCAGAACGGGATCACTCTCATCAGGGTGGCCAAATTCTCCTACCGGCAGAGAGAGAGAGAGCCGCTTGTGTGTGTTTGTGTTTATACGTACCTGTGTGTTGGTGTGTGTCTGAGTGTCAGTGTGTG